>CM038214.1:319931929-320673040 GCA_021442155.1 Cymbidium sinense | reverse complement strand
CTTTTAAACCCTTTCTGTTGCTACATTACATCTATATTTTTTATTGAAATCTAATATGGTGGGTGTAATTTTTGTTTTATTGCTACCACTGTTGGCTTTTGGATTTTAGGGTCCTTTGTCCAGCAGGTTGTCTTTATGGTTATTATCTATTTATTGCCTTTTGTTTCTAACTATTTTTGCTGTTAATAATTGGGAACCGATTTCTCTATGTTGTTTTATCCCCTTGGTTCTATTCAAATGTAACCCTATGATTTTCCATCTAATTATTTGGATCTTTACATATGCTATTTACTGAATGGGTGGACTTTTGGCCTCTGTAATTTGTCTGGTTGTTTGAACTGGATTAATACTCTACATGCTATTTCTCGAGTTTTGGTTTGTTTTTTTAGCAAGCCTCTAATGAAGTTGTTGACTGCTTGGTGGCTTTTGATTTGAATCTCCTTATTGGTTTATTATATGCTTATCATCCGAATTCTATGGACTACTTTATCTCACTTTTTTCTCCATCTTCTTTCGCTTAAACTTGTATCTATTGCTTATTCGAATGGTGGTTCTCCTAGCGGTTTTCATTGTCTTGGCTTTTTATTGTCTTGGATATTTGCTATCTTTATTTCTCAGGATTCCAATGTTGGCTCTATCTTTGTTGGTTGTAGGACTTTAGGGTCCTATGTTCAACAAGCTATTTTTGACTTTGCTATTCTGATTATTTTTGGTCATTAGTGTCTGGGCTGCTGCTCTTTCGATCCATGTTTTATGCTCTATCTACTTGGTTACTAACTATTACAATGTCTACTCTGATTGAGAGGTTCTATGGCCATCTTGTTATCCCTTGCTCTCTTGGCTATTGCTGTCTTGGCTACTGCTATCTTGGCTATTTTTTACCTTGGTTATCTTATTTTTTTCTTGATTCTAATGAGGACCCTAATTTGAATCCCCATTTCGATTTATCCTTTGGTGGGTTTCAATGTTGCACTAACTATTTTGTTGTTGGGGTTGGATTTTTGATTGCCCTTGTTATTTGTTGTTCTTGCTTCATTTCGATAGTGATCTACATTAACATTGTTATTCTATTCCGGTTCGTTAGGCTTTTGCCGCTATCTCTTTAGAATGCAATGTCTCAATGGGTTGTGGAACAACTACTACCTTGCTATCTTGTTATCTTGGTTGTTTGTTGAACTGGATTATCCGATTTTTTGTCCAAAGATGTCATCGCTGGTGTCAGAAGTTCTAACTATCTTTATTTGGTGCTATTTTTGGTATTGGGCCGCCTTCCTTTACAATTGCTTTTTGCCAACTACTAATATGGATATTAATAAGGGGTTTGTTCACATCTGCATTCATTATTATGATTGGGCTCATTTTCTGGACTTTACTTCTAGGTTGTACTCCTGGCCTGAAAGATTCATATGTTTGGGATGGTGTTACTTATAGGCTCATCGACTTGCTTAGCAGGATTTCAGCAGGTTGCCTCTTCTATTATTTTCTTGTGGATGGTTTTTATGCTAGCCTATTTCATATGTATAAGTATCCTCATGTCAGGGTGACTATATTGATGATACTTTTCCTGCATGGGACCCCTTATCTATCCGCCCTTTGCAATTTCCTCTCTATATTATATATAGTTAAGTTTAGGTTTGCAGGTAATAAAGCCCATAAGACTTTCAACATCAGGCTGCTATCTTCACAGTGTTTGTTCTATGATATCGTGATGATTTCACCTTTTGGTTTGGTAGTAGCTCTTGTGATGTAACCCTTCTGTGAAGTTTGGATGCTCATATTTGCATCCCAACTTGGTGTGATTGAGCCCGAGCCCTCTATCACAATTCTTTACTATCATTCTTAGATTATGCTATTTCGTTATCATTATGTCTCAGATTACCATAACTACTCTAATTCCTTTCCATTTACATTTCGGTGTTTCTCTTGTCCTCTTGCGGTTTGCTCCATAGTGTCATGCATCACGCCCCTCAGAGCATTGGCCCTAATCTTCCTTTGGCTTTTATGTTAATCTATTTGTATCTTTTGATTGCTTTAATGTCTTCTTTTGCTTGTTGTACTTAGATAGGGATCTACCCTTACGATTCTAGCTCTTTGAGTAGTGAGTTTATCCCCTTTAAGGACCTTGTAACCCTCTTTTTGTGGCAATAAAATTCCCCCTACATGGGGTTTCTCAAAAAAATCCCTAAACCCTAAACCCTAATCCCTAAACCCTAAACCCTACAACCCTAAACCCTAAACCCTAAACCCTAAACCCTAAAACCTAAAGCCTAAAAACCTAAACCTAAACTAAATAAAACCTAAAAATAAAATAAATAAAAAAAACCTAAGCCTAAATAAAATAAAATAATAAAATAAAATAAAAACCTAAACTAAAACCTAAACCTAAACCTAAATCAAAACCTAAAACCTAAACCTAAATGTAAAAATAAAATAAAATAAAAAATATAAAACTAAACTAAAATAAATAAATAAAAATTTAAACTAAAATAAAAAATAAAATAAACCTGAAAATAAAAACCTAAATAAAATAAAAAATAAACGTCAAATAAAAATAAAATAAACCTAAAATAAACCTAAAATAAAAAAAACTAAATAAAAACCAAAACCAAAAAAATAAACTTAAAAACAAAACCTAAAATTAAATACAAAATAAAACCTAAACCTAAATTAAACAAAATAAAATAAACCTAAACCTAAACTAAAAAAAACTAAAATAAAATAATTTGCTTATAGAGTGTTTATAGAAATGTGCCTTTATAGTGGAGATGGTTCTAGTTATCTAATGTTTTTGATTTAAGTGTGCTCATTTTTTATCTATATTGTCCCATGTGTCTTAGAAAACTTGGTATGTTACATGGTTGATGAAATCAAAAAGAAGAACTGCAGAATTTGAATTTGTTCTCTATTAAAAAAACTAAAAACCTTAAACCCTAAACTAAAACCTGAACCCTAGACCTAAAACCTAAACCCTAAACCATAAACCTTAAAAACCCTAAACCCTAAACCCTAAAACCTAAAGCCTAAGCCCTTAACCCTAAAACCTGAACCCTAACCCTAAACCCTAAACACTAAACCCCAAACCTTAAACCCTCAACTAACTGTAAACCCTAAACCCTAAATCCTAAACCCTAAGAAGCTAAAAACATAAACCTAAACTAATTAAAACCTTAAAATAATAAAAATTAAAAAGCCTAAACCAAAATTAAATTAAAAAATAAAATAAAATAAAAACCTAAACCTAAAAATGAAATAAAATAATAAATGAAAACCTAAACTAAAGTAAAAAAATAAAAACCTAAATAAAATAAAAACTAAACCTAAAATAAAATAAAATAAAAACTAAATAAAAACCTAAACTTGAAAAATAAACTTAAGAATAAAACTTAAAAATAAATTAAAAATAAAACCTAAACCTTAAACTAAAAAAATACTAAACCTAAAATAAAAAATAAAATAAAGCTAAACCTAAACTATATAAACTAAACTAAAATAAATAAAACCTAAACCTAAACCTAAAATAAACTAAACCTAAACCTAAACCTAAATAAAATAAAATAAACTAAAAATAAACCTAATCCTAAACTAAAAATAAAACCTAAAATTAAACCTAAAATAAAAACCTAAAATCTAAACCTAAAAAAATAAAATAAAAACTAAAACCAAAACCAAAAAATAAGAAATAAAACTTAAACCTAAAAAATAAAATAAAAATAAAACTAAACTAAAAAATAGACCTAAACCTAAACCTAAATAAAATAAACTAAAATAAAAAACCTAAACTATAATAAAAAACTTAAAATAAATAAACTACAATAAATAAAAATAAATATAAACCTAAATAAAATAAAAAATAAAATAAACTAAAATAAATAAAATATAAACAAAATATACTAAATAAAAAGTAAACTAGTTTACTTAATTTAAAAAAAATAAAAATTAAAAAATTAAAAAATCCTAACCCTAAACCGTGAACCCTAAAACTAACCCTAAACTCTAAACCCAAAACCATAAAACCCTAAACCCTAAACCCTAAACCCTAAAACCCTAAACCCTAAAACCTACAACTCTAAACCATAAACCCTAAACCTCAAACCCTAAACCCTAAACCCTAAACCCTAAACACTAAACACTAAACACTTATACCTAAACTAAATAAAACCTAAAAATAAAAAATAAAAAAAATCTAAACCTACATAAAAAAATAAAAATCTAAACCTAAACTTAAACCTAAACATAAAAACAAACTAAAATAAAAAAAACTAAACTATAATAAAAAAGTACAAATCTAAACTCAGCTAATAAAATAAAATAAACCTAAAAATAAAAAACCTAAATAAAATTAAAAGTAAACATAAAATAAAAATAAAATAAACCAAAAATAAAATAAAATAAAAACTAAATAAAAGCCTAAACATAAAAAATAAACATGAAAATAAAACTTAAAAATAAATAAAAATAAACCTAAACCTTTAACTAAAAAAAAACCAAACCTAAAATAAAAAAATAAAATAAACCTAAACCTAAACAAAAATAAACAAAATAAAATAAACTTAAACCTAAACTTAAACTTAAACGTAAAAACAAAATAAAATAAAAAAACAAAACTAAAATAAAATAAAATAAGTACAAATCTAAACTCAGCTAAAAAATAGAATAAACCTAAAAATAAAACAACCTAAAATAAAATAAAGTAAAAATAAAATAAACCAAAATAAAATAAAATGAAAACTAAATAAATGCCTAAACCTAAAAAATAAACATGAAAAATAAAACTTAAAAATAAATAAAAAATAAACTTAAACCTTTAACTAAAAAAAACCTAAACCTAAAATAAATAAACAAAATAAACAAAACCTAAACTAAAAGAAACAAAATAAAATAAACTTAAACCTAAACTAAAATAAACTAAACTAAAATAAATAAATCCTAAACCTAAAATAAACTAAACCTAAACCATAAACTAAATAAAATAAAATAAACTAAAAATGAACCTAAATCTAAACTATAAACTAAAACCTAAAACCTAAACAAAAAAAATAAAATAAAAACCTAAACCAATATATAAAATAAAAAATAAAACCTAAACTTAAAAAATAAAATAAAAATAAAGGTAAAGTAAAAATAAGCATAAACCTAAACTTAAGCCTAAAAAATAAACTAAAATAAAAAACCTAAACTAAAATAAATTAACCTAAAATAAATAAACTAAATTAATTAAAAATAAAAAATAAACTAAATTAACCTAAACCTCCCGATTTACTTAATTTAAAAAAAAGCTTAAACCCTAAACCCTAAACCATAAATCCATAACTCTAAACCTTAAACCATCCTAAACTCTAAACCCTAAACCCTAAATGCTAAACCTACAACCATAAATCTAAATAAACCCTAAACCCTATACCCTAAACCCTAAAAAACCCTAAACCCTAAACCCTAAACTAACCCTAAATCCTAAACCCTAAACCCTAAAACCAAAAACCTTCAACCCTAAACCTTAAACCATAAACCCTAAACTAACCCTAAACCAAGTCTAGGGAGAAGCTTAATGGTTGGAACATCACCGTCAACTAGGCTCAATCCAAGTCTGGCGGTCGAGACGAAGGCGAAGGAGATGGTTATCATAGTGGTGGTGGGGGATCTGGAGGTGCTTGTGGATATTGAGGTGGTGGTCGGAGCAGTGGTGGTTATGGAGGTGGGAGGAGTGATAGAGGTTACAGTCATGGTGGTGCTGATGATATGATGGCAGATCCTGCTACTCGAGGGGTGAGGGTGCTTTTGGTGGTACCTAGAGAAATTGAAGAATGGCCGATCTGATCTATTGCTTATGGAACTATGTCTTTCTCTACAAGTTTTTGATAAGCTCTATGGGTGTTCATTTTTTATCTATGTCATCACTTCTATCTTAAAAAACTTGGGGTGCTACTTGGTTGATGAAATCAAAAAGAAGAAATGTTGAATCTAAATTTTTTCTCTATTAAAAAAAAACTTTAAACCTAAACCTAAACTAAAACTCAAACCCTAATGCTAAAACCAAAACCTTAAACCCTAAACCATAAACCCTAAACCTTAAACCTAAAAAACCCTAAACCTTAAACACTAAACCTAAACCCTAAACCCTAAACTTTAAACCCTAAACCTTAAACCCTAAACCCTAAACCCTAAACCCTAAACCCTACACTCTAAACCCTAGAACCATAAACCCTAAACCCTAAAACCTACAACCCTAAACTCTAAACCCTAAACCCTAAACCCTAAACTAACCTTAAACCCTAAATCTTGAAAAAAGATTTTATTAAGAGTAGATTGAAAGAATGACCTAATCCTAACATAGTTATGGTAGCTAAAGAAAATGCCTCAAGAAAGTTTTCCTTGATTATTAGAGATTTGAATACCTTAAACCCTAACCCTAAATCATATTATAATACCATATATTATAGCATAATGTAGCATCATATATTTGATCATGTAGAAATGTGTTTTTGGATGTTATATGATGTTTTGAAATGTTTTAGTATATTATGGTTTTTTGCCCTATAGTATATATTAATATAAATCATAAAACATTGATTTAATAAATTAGATGCTGAAATTTATTAAATTTGAAGTGGGAATTAGGTTGTAGAACCAAAGGTGTTCTATGCCACTTGTAGTCTAAAAAGTAAGATTTTATGTTCAAAATAAATATTATATGTTTTACACATTTTAATATCTTTTAGTATTTTACAATCATGCAAATGAGCCTACGATGGCATTATTTATAAAATGTTGATTTAGACTTTAAATTGATTTAATTTGGCTAAATTCATAATAGGTAGAGCATGACATCATAATATATTATTTCAATTTAAAATATGTAAAATACTAACTAAAATATATAGCTTTTATTATTTGTACTATTATTATGATTTTTTATCTTAAGAAATCCCTTATGATTTGATATGCAGTATAATATAATACAATATGTTATAGTGTATTATAATATATGATGCCATAACATATTGTAGCATCATGCATTATAGCATACTATTGTGTATTACTACTTGTTGTTTAGCATTTTTCAATTTGTTATAGTATGATGTAGTAGAGTTTGTGTTGGTATAATTCATAAAAATACTAATTTATAGGTTGAGATGATGGGATTTGGCAAAATATATGGTAAGCTTTAGGGAACATCAATGGGAGTGTGCTATGGTGTGTCATTTAATCATAAGAATGGAATTTTGCATCCAAAATAAATTTTCATTTTTCAACCAAATTTTATAATTTTTGCTTAAAGTGATTCATTTTAAGGTGTAATGTAAGATAAATTGAAGGTTGAGATAGGAGAATTTGGCCAAATTCATGGCACACACCAAGAAGCAACACCAAAATTATGCTATTTTGTACCTTTTCTAATAGAAAAAATTACAGTTTTACTTCCAAAATGAACATTATTCATATTTTGAGAAAATTTTGTTATTTGTTTATTTTAAGTGATTCTAATGAGGTGTAATGTTAAATAATATATTATATTATAGAAAATTATAATATAACATCATATATTATAATATAATATAGTGTCTTAATTCACACTTTAATATGTTTAGCATGATATTGTATAGTTAGTTTGAGCTTGCACCATCACAAATCATAAAATGTTGATTATAATGTTAAGATGATGTAATTTGAATGAATACATTATTAGGCTTTTGGTTGAAGTATTAAAGGTGTGCATAAGAGAAGAAATAAGATTTGATGAGAATTCCATGTCAAGGAAATGGAGGGAGATCTACTAGGGGATCACACATGCTTTGGAATGACATGTGAGGGGTCTATGTTGAGGGCATAGAAGAAGCAAATTTGTTGGGGATAAGGTTTGAGTTTGATTTGATTTGTGGAAAGAAGTTCTGTTGGGGATAAGAATCTATAATCCACCTGGGATTAAGATCGAATCGACTTTAATTTATTTTATTTTAATTGATGTGGAGGCATATCTACTAGAGATATGTGCTCGAGTCCCTGGGGATCGGGTATATGAACCTTCCACTAGGGAAGCAAGTTTGGGCTATTTGTTAGGGATTGGGATTTGAGTTTGATTTCATTGATTTATTTAGAGATGTATCCACTAGGGATAAGACTTTAGTTAGATTTCTTTGATTTAGACTCTACTAGGGGAGTTGGTTTAATTTTGCTCCACTGGGGAAGTTGGTTTTGAATTTGATTTATTTGCTTGACTTGTTGTTATTTGATTTAGGGTTCCACTAGGGAGAAGAGTGTGATTTAACTCCACTAGGGAAAATCAGAATGAGTTTAATTTAATTTGAGTTAATGTATGGACCATGTAGGTGTGTGATGGACCCACTGAGAAGTGGCTATACCAGCCTTGACCTACCTTAGGTTTACAAATCCAATGGGATAGTCTTCTGATTGTGGGGTAAAGCTAGCCAACCTACGGGGTTGCCTTTTGGTGTGCACGATTATGCTAGGAAGAAGGCGTAGCGCACCTACATCTTCCAAACTGAGGAACAACCACTGGGGTGACCTATTATATGGACAACAAATCAAACTTAACCTTGGGAGACTACTGAGTGAATGCCGCTAGGGACTTATGTGAACTCAAAAGTAGTGAAGATTAATTTTATCTTAATTTCATGTGATTTGATATGGTTTCTTTGGCTTAGTTTGATTTCAAATTGAGGGCATATCCGTTGGAGATGTGAGCTCAGTCAAATTTGATAGATTTAATTTATGGACCATGTTGGTGTGCGATGGACCCACTGAGAAGGAGATATATCTAACTTGTCCTATCTCATATTTATAAATTAAAAGGGATAGCCTACAGGCGTGGGATTGAGCTAGCCAACCTTAGGGTTGCCTTTCAATGTGCAATGGTTGTGCTAGGAAGAAGGTGTAGTGGACTTACATCTTCTAAATTAGGGAACAACTGCTGGGGTGACTTATTGGTAGCACAACAAATCGAACCCGACTTAGGGGTGACTACTGAGTGAATTCTACTAGGGACTTATATCAACTCAAGAGTAGTCAAGCGATTCCTATAGGGAGTTTTGCTGACACTGCCCTAACGATAAGATACTTTCTTGGGAAAAGGTACCACTAGGGGTGTCCTCTAATCCACAAGTAAATATATATTTTGTTTATATAATTTCGTGAACCCTGTTGGTGTAGGAGGGACCACAATGAAAAGGGCTTATGTCAGCTTTGACCTATCTCAGATTTACTGGACCTAGAGAGAATCAACACATCCACAGGATAGAATCTCCAACCACAGGGGTGGTTACTAGGAAAGAGGAACTGTCCAAATCGATAGTAACCCAGGTAGTGTCTAAATGGGGTCGCAAAGCACATGATCCAAATATTGTACCCACAAGGGAGGTGATGCTTGGGGCGTTATCCTGAGCCCTGGAAAAGAAAGCCTATAGGTATAAGGTGGCCAACTTAAAGAGAAAGCGTAATAGACTTAAATCTTCTATGAGGGGTGTATCTTGAGGTGTGAGAACCAACCAACCTAAGGTGTATCCGTTAGCATGAGTGGTGTATACATCAGCATAGTGAGAACCAAGAAACCTAGAGTGTCCGTTGGTGTGCAATGATCAACCTCAAAATAAAGCGGGTAGGCGTACAACTTTTCAAGTGAAACTGATCATCGAGATAGTCTATCATTAGCAGGACAAATACTATCTGACCTTGAGTGACTACTTAGTGGGGAGCCCCAAGGGAGTTCTGCACCCAAACTTGAAGTAGTCAGGAGGAAAGGAGCTGCTAGGGGACTTATCCTAAACATCAAATATACTTGACCCAGTTAGTGTAGAAAGGCTAATCCAAGAAGAAAGTGTAGAAGACTCACATCCTCTTAAATGAAGCCAACATGAGGTAGCTTACCGCCCATGCACTAAGGCCTACCAAATTAACAAGGTGCTCATTGGTGTGCAGTGGACAAGTAAGGAAGGAAAGTATAGTAGACTTACATCCTCCAAAGCAAGAAGACCACTAGGGTGACACACTAGCATGGTTGCATGTTAGCCCGACCCTAAACCCTAAACTAACACTAAACCCTAAAACCTAAACCCTAAACCCAACCCTAAATCCTAAACCTTTAAACCCTAAACCCTAAACCCTAAAGCCTAAACCCCAAACCCTAAACTAACCCTAAACCCTAAACTCTAAACCCTAACCCTAAATCATAAAACCATAAACCTTAAAACCCTAAACCCTAAACCCTAATCCTAAACCCTAAAAGCATACACCTAAACTCTAAAACCTACCCCTAAACCACAAAATGTAAAACTATACCTAAAGTAATAAAATAAATTAAAAAATAAACCTAAACCCTAAAACCTAATAAACCTAAACCTTAAGAATGAACCATGATGGCAGGAACATCACTATTAACTAGGCTCAGGGGTGGAGGCAAGCATGAGAATGCATCAACGTGGTGGATCTGGAGGTGCTGTTGGATATGGAGGTGGTGGTCGAAGTAGTGGTGGTTATGGAGGTGAGAGAAATGATAGAGGTTACAACCATGGTGATGGCGGAGGGGAGAGATGGGGGATATGATGGTGGATCTCATAACTCAAGAGGCCATGGTGGTTCTGATGGGGAATGGAGAAACTGAAGAATGACCAATCTGATCTGCTGCTTATGGAATTGTGCCTTTACAGTAGAGACGATTCTAGTTATCTAGGCTTTTTGATTTGCTCTAAGCGTGCTCATTTTTTATTTATGTCATCGCTTATGTCTTAGAAAAATTGGAGTGTTACTTGGTTCATGAAATCGAAAAGAAGAAATACTGAATTTGAATTTGTTCACTGTTAAGAAAAAAAACAAAAACCCTTAACCCTAAACTAAAACTATAACCCTAGACCTAAAACCTAAACCCAAAACCCTAAAAACCCTAAACCTTAAACCCTAAACCCTAAAACCCTAAACCATAAACACTAAACCCTAAACCTTAAACCCTAAACCCTAAACCTAAACACTAAACTACAAACCCTATGCCCTAAACCCTCAACTAAACCTAAACCCTAAACCCTAAAAAGCTAAAAACCTAAACCTAAACTAAATAAAACCTAAAAATAAAATAAATAAATAAACCTAAACCAAAGTAAAATAATAAAATAAAATATAATAAAAACCTAAACTAAAACCTAAACCTAAACCTAAACTTAAACCTAAAAAGAAAATAAAAAAAATAAAAACTAAACTAAAATAAATTAAATAAAAACCTAAACTAAACTAAAAAAATAAAAACCTAAATAAAATAGAAACTAAACCTAAAATAGAAATAAAATAATCCTAAAATAAAATAAAATAAAAACTAAACCTAAAAAATAAACCTAAAAATAAAACTATAAGTAAATAAAAAATAAAACTTAAACCTAAACTTTAAAAAAAACCTAAACCTAAAATAAAAATAAAATAAATCTAAACTTAAACCTAAACTAAAATAAACTAAATAAAATAAATAAAACCTAAACCTAAACCTAAACCTAAACCCAAAATAAAATAAAATAAACTAAAATAAACCTAACCCATAACTAAAAAATAAAACCTAAGAATAAACCAATAATAAAAAAACCTAAACCCTAAACCTAAAACATAAAAATAAAACCTAAACCTAAACATAATAAAATATAAAACCCAAACATGAAAAAGAAAATAAAATAAAACTACACTAAAAAAAATAGAACTAAATGTAGCCATAAAAATAAAAAAATAAAAAATATTAACTAAAATTAAAAAAAATAAAATAAAAATAAGCCTAAATAAATAAAAAAAATAAAATTAACTAAAATAAATAAAAAATAAACTAAATAAACTTAAACCTATGACTTAACTTAATTTTTTTTAAAAAAACCCTAGCCCCTAAAACTTAAAACCCTAAACCATAAACCCTAAACCCTAAAGCCTAAACCCTAAGCCCTAATCACTAAAACCCATAACCCTAAATCGTAAACCATAAAACCCACAACCCACAACCCTAAACCCTATCCCCCAAACCCTAAATCCTAAACCCTAAAACACATAAAAAACTAAACCTAAACTAAATAAAACTTAAAAAATAAAAAAATAAAACCTAAACCTAAATAAAAAAAAAAAATAAAATAAAATAAAACCTAAATGAAAGCTAACCTAAAACCCAAATGCTAAACCCAAACCTAAATGTAAAAATAACATAAAATAAAAAATAATAACTGAACTAAAATAAAATAAAATAAAAACCTAAACTAAACTAAAAAAATGAAATAAACATAAAAATAATAAAATAAAATAAAATAAATACTAAACTAAAATCAAAATAAAATAAACCTAAAATAAATAAAATAAAAATAAAAAACCTAAACCTAAAAATAAATGTAAAAATAAAATAAAAAAATCAATCAAAAATAAAACCTAAACCCTAAACTAAAAAAAGCGTAGACCTAAAATAAAGAAAATAAAATAAACCTAAACTAAAATAAAAACTAAATTATATAAAACATAAATCTAAACCTAAAATAAACTATACCTAAACCCTAAACTAAATAAAATCAAATAAACTAAACCTGAACAAAATAATAAAACCTAAAAATAAACCTAAAATAAAAACATAAAACCTAAACCTGAAATAATATAATAAAAACATAAACCTAAACCTAAAAATAAAAAATAAAACCAAAACCTTAAAAATAAAATAAAATATAAAATAAACTAAAAAATAAGAATAAATAAACCTAAACTAAACCTAAAAATAAACTAAAATAAAACCCAAATTAAAATAAATAAACATAAAATAAATAAACTAAATTAAAATAAAAAAAAATAAACCTAAATAAAAAAAAATAAACTAAAATAAATAAAGAAATAAACTAAATAAACCTAAACTGTTTTACTTAATTTAAAAATAAACCAAACTAAAAAACCCTAAACCCTAAACCATAAATGTTAAAGCCTAAATTAACCCTAAATCTTAAACCTTAAACCCAAAACCCTAAACCCTCAAACCTAAACCCTAAACCTCCCTCTAACCTAACCACTAAACCACAGACACTCAAACAAACCCTAAACTAGACAAAACCCTAAACCCTAATCCCACCCCAAACCCTAAAATATTCCTAAACCTAACCCTAAATCCAGCATAAACCTCCAAAACTACAAACTCTAAACCCAACCCTAAACCCCAAACCCTAAAACTAAACTTAAAGTAATTAAATAAATTAATAAATAAACCTAAACCCTAAATTTTAATAAACCTAAACCCTAAGAATGGGTAGAACTTTGACGGTAGGAACATCACCATCTACCATGGTCAGTTTAGATCTGGCGGTGGAGGCGAAGGTGGAGGCAGTGGTTATGGTGGTGGGGACACGGATGTCTTTGGTGGATTTGGAGGTGGTGGTTATGGAGGAGGAGGAGAAATGGAGGTTATACTGGTGGTGGTGGCAAAGCGGATCAAGGATATCATGGTGGATCCCACTACTAGAAGCGGGGTGGTTCATGGGAACTAGAGAAACTTAAGAACAGCCTATCCCATCAACTACTTATGAAACTATGTCTTTATAGTAGAGATGGTTCTAGTTATCTAGGCTTTTTGATCTGCTCTATGCGTGCTCATTTCTTATCAATGTCGTCGCTTGTGTTTTAGAAAACTTTGTGTGTTACTTGGTTGATGAAATTGAAAAGAAGAAATGTTGAATATGAATTTGTTCACTATTAAAAAAATATCAAAATCCTAAACCCTAAACTAAAACTGAACCATTGACTAAAACCTAAACCTAAAACCTAAAAATCCTAAAACCACAAACTAACCCTAAACCCTAAACCCTAAATCATAAACTTTAAACCCAAACCCTAAACCCCAAACCAAACCCTCAACTAAACCTAAACCCTAAACCCTAAACCTTAAAAAGCTAAAAACCTAAATAAAATAAAACCTAAAAATAAAATAAATAAATAAACATGAACCAATGTAAAATAAAAAGAATAAAAAAAAATAAAACCTAAACTAAAACCTAAACCTAAACCTAAACTTAAACTTAAATAAAAGAAAATAAAAATAAAACTAACTAAAATAAATAAAATAAATAAAACCTAAACTAAACTAAAAAAATAAAAAAAAACCTAAATAAAATATAAACTAAACCTAAAATAAAAATAAAATAAGCCTAAAAATAAAATAAAAACTAAATAAAACCTAAAAATAAAACCTAAAATAATTAAAAAAAAATAAAACTTAAAAACTAAAAAAAAAAGAAACCTAAAATAAAATATAAAACTTAAACTAAAACTAAAATAAACTAACTAATAAATAAGTCTAAACCTAAAATAAACTAAACTAAACCTAAACTAAACCCTAAATAAAATATAACTAAAAATAAACCTAAAGCTAAACTAAAAATAAAACCTAAAAAATAAACATAAACCTAAAACCTAAACAAAAAAAAATAAACATAAACCAACTTAAAATTAAAAATAAAATAAACATATGAAAAAAATAAAATAAAACTAAACTAAAAAAAATAAACTTAAACCTAAACCTAAAAATAAAATAAAATAAAAAAAAACATAATTAAAATAAATAAACTAAAATAAATAAACTAAACTAAATAAAAATATAAATAGCTAATAAAATTAAAAAAAAAATAAAATAAAATAAAATAAATAAAAAATAAACTAAATAAAACAAAACGACTTTACTTAATTTTTTTAAAAAGACTAAACCCTACCCTAAAACTAACCCTAAACCCTAACTAACCCTAGCTAAACCTTAAAACCCTAAATCTAAAGGCCCTACTAAAGCTTAAGCCTAAAGCCCTAAAACCCCAGGCCCAAACTAAACCCTAACCGACCACTAAACCAAAACTCCAGACCCTACCATAAACCCTAAAACCTAAAACTAAACTAAACTAAATAAACCTAAAATAAAATAAGTAAAAAACCTAAATAAAATAAAATCTAAACTAAACTAAAATACTAAACCTAAACTAACCTAAATAAAAACCTAAACGTGAAAATAAAATAAAATAAAAATAAAAAAAATAAAAAAATAAATAATAAACCTAAATAAATAAAATAAACATTAAAACTAAATAAATAAAAATAATTGTAAAATAAAATAAAATAAATAAAATAAAATAAAATAAAAAAAATAAAACTAAACCTAAAAATAAAGAAATAAAAATAAAACCTAAACCTAAAAGATAAAAAAAAACCTAAACCTAAATAAAATAAACCTAAACCTAAACTAAAATAAAACTAAAATAAAATACCCAAACCTAAATAAACCCTAAACTAAATAAAATAAAATAAACTGAAATAAACCTAAATAAAAACCTAAAACCTAAACCTAAAATAAAATAAAACCTAAACTAAACCTAAAATAAAATAAACCTAAATTTTAAAGATAAAAATAAAATTAAATAAATAAAGCTAAACCTAAACCTAAAAAAAAATAAAGAAAACCTAAATAAAATAAACATAAATAATTAAACTAAATAAAATAAAAAATAAACTTAAATAAATAAAATAAAATAAATTAAAATAAATAAATAAACTAAATTAACTACTTTTTAAAACTAAAACTGATTAAAATCTAAACCCTAAACCTATAAACCACAAACCCTAAACTAAAAACCCTTCCCTAAACCCTAAGCCTAAAAGCATAAACCATAAAAAAAACCCAAACCAACCATAAACCTAAACCCTAACCTAAACTCTAAACCTAAACCTAAACTAAAAAATAAATTAAAAAATAAACCTAAACCATCAAACCTAATAAACCTAAACCATAAGAATGAGCAGAACCTTGACGGTAGGAACATCACCATCAACCAAGATCAGTCTAGGCCTGGCGGTGGAGGCGAAGGTGGAGGCGGTGGTTATCGCAGGAGTGTTGGTGGATCTGGAGGTGCTGGTGGATATGGAGGAGGTGGTCGAAGCAATGGTGGTTATGGAGGCAGGAGGAGCGATGGAGGTTATAGCCATGATGGTGGTGAAGGGAGAGATCGGGGATATGATGGAGGATCCGCTACTGAGAGGGTGGTTGATGGAGAAAGGAAGAATGGTTGATCCAATCTGATGCTTAAGGAATTGTGTCTTTATAGTAGAGATGATTCTATTTATCTAGGGTTTTTGATTTGCTCTATGTGTGCTCATTTTTTATCTATGTCACCTCTTGTGTCATAGAAAACCTGGGGTGCTACTTGGTTGATGAAAACAAAAAGAAGAAATGTTGAATTTTAATTTGTTCTCTATTAAAAAAAACCTTAAACCCTAAACTAAAACTTAAACCCTAATACTAAAACCCTAAACCCTAAACCCTAAACCATAAACCCTAAACCCTAAACCCTAAACTAACCCTAAAAGTAAACCTAAACCCTAAAAGCTAAAACCCTAAACCTAAACTAAATAAAACCTAAAAATAAAATATAATGAAAACCAAACTAAAATGAAATAAAAAAATAAAATAAAATAAAAGCATAAACTAAAACCTAAACCTAAACCTAAACCTAAACCTAAACCTAAAAGGAAAATAAAATAAAAAATAAAAACTAAACTAAAATAAAATAAATAAAAACCTAAAATAAACTAAAAATAAAAAATAAAATAAAAAAAATAAACCTAAAATAAAATAAAATAAAACTAAATAAAACCTAAACCTCTAAATAAATAAAAGAAATACCTAAACCTAAACTAAAAATAACTAAACTAAAATAAATAAAACCTAAACCTAAACCTAAAATAAAGTAAACATAAATAACCTAAACTAAATATAATAAAACTTAAACCTAAACCTAAACTAAAATAAAACCTACATAAACCTAAAATAAAAAATTAAACCTAAAAATAAAAGAAAACCTAAACCTAAACCTAAAATAAAATAAAACCTAAACCTAAATAAAATAAACTCTAAAATAAAATAAACTTAAAAAATAAATAAAATAAAAAAACCAAACTAAAATAAACCTAAAATAAATAAACTAAACTAAGTAAAATAAAAATAAAAGTAAATAAAAATAAAAATTCAATAAATTCAAATAAATGATAAATAAAAAACCTAAACCTACTACTTTTTTAAAAAAAAAACCCTAAACCTTAAATCCTAAAACCCTAAACACACTAAACCATAAACCCTAAACCTAAACCCTAAACCCTAAACCCTAAACCTAAACCCAACCCCAAACCACCTAAAACCTAAACCCTAAACTAAACCTAAACCCTAAACCCTTGGCTATTCATATTGTTACTCTTATTATTGACCTGTAAAATTATTTGTGATCTAGCTATTAATAGGTGGTTTACTCTGATTTGCTTTCATCACTATGGTGTTTTCCTTGCCTTGATGTTTCATCTTAGGGTTTTGTTGGCTATTCATTCTCATGCTATGGTGGAATACTTAGGTGATGCTTCTCTTACAAGGGATTGGTGGCATCCTTTCGCCATACTGAATAGTGTTTCCTTTCATTCTAGAGTGTATTTTTCTATTGCTTGGTATGAAGGTATTAAAGATCATATGATTTTCATCCAATGGCAGCTGCCTTCCCCCAAGTATGTAAGCTATGATGGCTGGGATGATTTCACTCATAATTTGCTGGTAGTAGCACTTATGATGTAACCCTTCCTTTGAAGTTTGGATGCTCATGTTTGAAGCTACCCCAGTCTGCTGCGACTGAGCCTGAGCTTTCCTTCACACACTTCTCTAAATTTCTCACACTTTCATTTATTTTTTCACTTAATTTTGTTTGTATCTCTTTACTTGTGCTAATTCCTTCTTCTAGCTGTTTGTAGGTTATGTGTTGTTTCCTTATAGGTTCCTTCTATGGAGGTGGAAAATAGTTCTCTCATCTTCTTAAGCTTTTGTTGAAGGTTGTCCTCTAGCTTTTCTTTTTTGCTACTTTTGTATCTCTTACTATTTTTCTTTTTGCTTTTCTTTTTTCCTTTTATTTTGGTTGTACTTAGATAAGGGATTCACTCTCTAGGCTAATTATAGCTCTTTAAGTAGTAGTTCTTGAGTTTATCCCCCCTTTTTGTGGCAATAAAATTCCCCTACTTGAGGTTCTCTAAAAAAAACCCTAAACCCTAAAACCTATAATCCTAAACTTTAAACCCCAAACCCTAAACCCTAACCCTAAACCTTAAACTAACCCTAAACCCTAAAGTCTAAGAATGGGTAGAACCTTGATGATAGGAACATCAGTGTCTACTTGGCTTAGTCTAGATCTGGCAGTGGAGGTGAAGGCGGAGGCGACAATTATGATAGTGGTGGTGGGGAATCTGGAGGGGCTGGTGGATATGGAGGTGATTGTTGGAGCAGTGGAAGTTATGGAGGCGGGAGGAGTGAAGAAGGCAACAACCGTGGTGGTGGCGGAGGGAGAGATCATGGATATGATGGCAGATCCTGCTACTCAAGAGGCAGGGGAGGTTCTGATGGGAACTGGTGAAATTAAAGAATAGTCGATCCGATCTACTACTTATGGAACTGTGTCTTTATAGTAAAGATGGTTCTACTTAACTAGGATTTTTTTTTGCTCTATGGGTGATCATTTTTATCAATGTCATTGCTTATGTCTTAGAAAACTTGGGGTGCTACTTGGTTGATGAAATCAAAAAGAAGAAATGTTGAATTTGAATTTGTTCTCTGTTAAAAAAAACCTTAAACCTTAAACCCTAAATCCTAACCTTAAATCCTAAACTAAAACTTAAACCATAAACTTAAAACCTACACCATAAACCCTAAACCCTAAACCCTAAACACTAAACCTTAAACCCTAAACCCTAAACACTAAACCCTAAACCCTAAATCTTAAACCCTAAACCCTAAACCCTAAATCTTATACCCTATACCCTTGTAAACCTAAACCCTAAACCCCAAACCTAAGCCAAATCCCCAAACCCTAAACCTATCCCTAAAACCATAAACTTTAAACCTAAAACCTACAACCCTAAACCTAAATCCTAAACCCTAAACCTAAACTAACCCTAAACCCTAACCTTAAAACCTAAACTTAAATCTTGAATAAAGATGTCATTAGAGTAGATCTAGAAAATGACCAAATCCATAGTTATGGTAGGGAAAATGTCTTCAAGAGACTTTTCCTTGACTATTAGAGATTTGAATACCCAAAACCCTAACCTAAATCATATTATATACCATATATTATAGTATAATGTAGCATCATATATTTGAGCATGTAGTGATGTTTTGGAGGTTATAAGATGTTTTGAAATGTTTTAGTATATTATGGTATTATGCTCTATTGTCTATATTAATATAAATCATAAAATATTGATTTAATAAATCAGATGATGAAATTGGTTTTATGTGAAATGGGAATTAGGTTGTAGTACCAAACATGTGCTATGCCACTTGTAGTCTAAAATGTAAGATTTTATGTTCAAAATAAATATTATATGTTGTAGCATAGTATAACATCATATATCATAATATAATGTTCAATACATTTTAAATTCTTTTAGTATTTTACAATCATGCAATCGAGCCTACGCTAGCATTATTTATAAAATATTGATTTTGACTTTAAAATGGTGGAATTTGGCCAAATTCATAATAGGTAGAGCATGGCATCATAATATATTATTTCAATTTAAAATATGTAAGTGATACAACTAAAATATATAGTTTTTTATTATTTAGACTAATTTTATGATTTTTATCATAAGTAATCCCTTGTGATGTGATATGCAATATAATATGATATAAAGGATGTCATAACATAGTGTAGCATCATGCATTATAGCATACTATTGTGTATTACTACTTGTTGTTTGTTATAGTAAGATGTAGTTGAGTTTGTACTGGTATAATTTATTAAAATACTAATTTACAGGCTGAGATGATGGGATTTGATCAAATTTAAGGTAAGCTTTAGGAAACATCACTGGGGTGTGCTATGGTGTCTCATTTAATCAAAAGAATGGAATTTTACATCCAAAATAAACGTTCATTTTTCAACCAAATTTATAATTTTTTTTGCTTAATGTGATTCATTTTAAGGTGTAATGTAAGATAATATATTATATGAAAGCTTATTAAAATATAATGTACATAACATTATAACTTCACATATATATGAATGTGGTGGTGTGTTACTAAATTGTACATTTTAGTATGTTTTACTTTTGTTATAATACATTAAAACTCACAAAAATGTTAATTTGAAGGTTGAGATGGAAGGATTTGGCCAAATTCACACACACTAAAGCAACACCAAAATTATGCTATTTTGTACCATTTCTAATAGAAAATTAATAATTTTACATCCAAAATGAACATTATTCATATTTTGAGAAAATTTTGTTATTTGTTCCTTTTAAGTGATTCTAATGAGGTGTAATGTTAGACAATATATTATATTATATTATATTATAATATAATATAGTGTGTTAATTCACACTATAATATGTTTAGCATGATATTGTATAGTTAGTTTGAGATTGCCATCATCATAAAATGTTAATTACAATGTTAAGATGATGTAATTTGAACGAATACATTATTAAGATTTTGGTTGAAGTATTAAAGGTGTGCATAAGAGAAAAAATAAGATTTGCTGAGAATTCCATGTCAAGGACATAGAGGGAGATCTGGGATCAAACATGCATTGGACATGACATGAGGGTCTATGTTGAGGCATAAAAGAGGAAAATCTTGGGGATAAGGTTTGAATTTGATTTGATTATATGATTTGTGGAAAAAAAGATTTGTTGGGCATAAAATCTATAATCCGGGGATTAAGATCAAATTGACTTTAATTTATTTTGTTTAATTAATGTGGAGGCATATCTTGAGATATGGGCTCGAGTCAGGATTGGGTATATGAACCTTCCACTAAGAAAGTAGGTTCGCACTATCCGCTGGGGATTGGGATTTGAGTTTGATTTCATAGATTTGTTTGGGGATATATATGCTGGGGATAAGAATTTGTTTGGATTTCTTTGATTTGTACTCTAATAGGGGAGTTGGTTTATGTTGGCTCCACTAGAGAGGTTGGTTTTGAATTTGGGACTCCATTGGGAAGAAGGGTTTCATTTAACTCCACAAGGGAAAATCAGATGGGTTTAATTTAATTTGAGTTAATGTATGGACCCTGTCGGTGTGTGATAGACCCACTGAGAAGGGGATATATCAGCCTTGACCTACCTCAGGTTTACAAATCTAAAAGGATAGTCTACTGGCTGTGGGGTAGAGCTAGCCAACCTATGGGGTTGCCTTTTAGTGTGCAACAGCTATGCTAAGAAGAAGGTGTAGAAAACTTACATCTTCCAAAGTGAGGAACAAGTGACGGGGTGACCTGTTGGATGCACAACAAATTAAACCTAACCTAGGGAGACTATTGAGTGAATGCCCACAGGGACTTATGTCAACTCAAAATATTCAAAATAATTTTATCTTAATTTCATGTGATTTGATATTTTTGTTTGGTTTAGTTTGATTTGAATTGAGGGCATATCACTGGGGATATGAGCTCGGTCAAATTTGATAGATTTAATTTTGGATGTATGATGAGATGGACCCATGAAGAATGGGCTATATCGGACTTCTCCTATCTCAGATTTACAAATCCAAAAAGATAATCTACTGGCCATGGGGTAGAGCTAGCCAACCTAAGGGGTTGCCTTTCCTTATGCAACACCTGTGCTAGGAAGAAGGCATAGACTTTCATCTTCTAAAGTAGGGAACAACCGCTAGGGTGACCTGTTGGTAGCATAACAAATCAAATCGACTTGCGTCAGTGAATCTTTGGGACTTATATCAACTCAAGAGTAGTCAAATGATTCTTATAGGAGTTTTGTTGACACTGCCCTAAAGATAGGATACCCAGAAAAGGTACCTAGGGTGTCCTCTAATCCATAAGTGAATATATATTTTATTTATATGTTTGCGTGGACCTTATTGGTGTGCGAGGGACCACACTGAGAAGGGGCTATGTGGCCTTGACCTATCAAGATTTACTAAACTTAGGGAGAATCACATCCATAGATGGATTCTCCAACCATAGTGGTTACTAGAAAGGGGCTCCGTCGATAGTAACCTGTAATGTAAATGGGGATGCAAGGACATAATCCAAATATAGTGCCCACGGAGATCTTTGTTAGGGGTATCTTGAGCCCTGTTAAAGTAATCTTATAGGTGTACGGTGGCCAACTCAAGGAGAAAGCGTAGCAGACTTACATCTATCATGAGTGGTGTTTCCTAAGGTGCGAGAACCAACCAACCTAAGGTGTATTCATCAGCATGGTTGGTGTATCCGATAGTATAGTGAGAACCAACCAACCTAAGGTGCCCGTTGGTGTACAATGAGCAATCTAGAAAGAAAGCATGTAGGCTTACAACTTTCCAAGAATAATTGATTATCGTGATAGTTTGTGGGATGGATCTATCTGACCTAGCGCTGGCGCCAGAGGATGGAGACCTAGACTAGAAGTAGTTAGGAGAGAAAGAGACACTAGGGGACTTATCTTAAACCTCAAATATACTCGACCCAATCACTGTACAAAGGCTAATCCATGAAAAAAGCATAGTTGACTCACATCCTCTTAAATTAAGATAACATGAGGTAGCTTACCAGCCACGTAGTAAGGCCTACCAAACTAATAAGTGCTCAACGGTGTGCAGTGGCCAAGTAAGGAAGGAAAGCATAGTAGACTTACATCCTCCAAATCAATAAGTACACTAGGGTGACACACTAGCAAGGCAACACATCTGCCCGACCTAAAGCAGCTACTAAGTGAATGCCGCTGGGTGCGTTATCTCAACTCAGAGTAGCCCGACACAAAAGATATGTGTTTATTTTATATGTTTGTGTGTAGTTTGTGTTTGTGTTGTGTCGATGAAGGATAGGATGCCACGAGTTCCTTACACCTACCCTAAACACATCATGGTGGATTCACAAATAAGAATACTTTCAACATGGAAGAGATTGAATTAGAAATGGAATTTTCATTGATGATTTGTTAAAACATGATTTATAATATTTCTTTAAGTAGAGCCCATTGGTTGGAAGCATTGGGCTCTCTCCCTTATGATTAATAAGCTATTAAGATCCTCCTTGGTAGGCCTTCTCTATGGAAAAAGGGCCTTCCCAAGTTGGAAACAATGATCTCCCATCTAAGCTCTCCTACTTGAAAAGCTCTAGGGACCAACTTTTTGAGGTTGAATCATTTTAGCTTTCTACAACTCAAGGTTTTGGCATGCCCCATGTATCTCCTCCAAACCTTCAAGCTCTTCTTTAACTTGGTGTTCTACTCGTTGTGATCTTGCTACCACTATCCGTGATGGGAGTTGGACTTCTAATGGTAGAATGACTTGGACCCATACACTAAGGAGAAAAGGTAGACTAAGTTGGAGTTCTATATGTGTGGTACAAGGCTTCAACTAATTGCTCATGCCATTATTGCTTGTTGTTATCGAGTGTCATCTTTAGTATTTGGAAGATAGTTTTGTTAAAGTATTCTGCTAAGCAATTTTTCCTCTAGTAGTTGGTGGTAGAATATCTCCAATCTATGTCATGTTTCTAGGAAAAGTTGTCGATCTCGGTGAACTTGAATGTAGTACCATTATCAGATATAATTCATCGAGGCACTTCGAACCTATATACGATATGGTTCCTAAAAAACTGGAAGGCATGCTGAGTTGTGACCTCCTTGAGCTGAATCATCTTTGCCCATTTGGAAAAGTAATCAGTAACAGCTAAGATGAAACTATGACCCATGGAAAAAGGAGGAATCAATCAACTATATGTACCCCAACACTCGAATGGCCATGATCAATGTAGGATGTAGAATGTTGGATGGTTGGTGTAGGACCATATTGTGTATTTGACATTAGTGGCATCGCCTAATCATATCCATGCAATCTTTGATCATCGACGACCAATAGTATCCTAGTCTTTTGATCTTGGCTTTCATCTTCAGACCGAATTAGTTGGCTCCACATAATCCTGAGTGTACTTCGGTCACGATCTTATGGGCTTTATGATTTTCTAAATGACGTAACCACATATGATCGAAAGACCATCAGTACATGATACGATCAATAAGAGCATAGGAAAGAGTTTGCTGCTTCATCCGATGGGCTCGGGACTTCTCTTGAGGTAGTTTTCCTTTATTTAGGTAATCCATGAATGGTCCTACTAACTCCTCGTCCTTCTTGGCAATGGCAACCTTCAAGAGAGCACTTTTGATGAGTTCAATATTAATAAGGGATAAGACTTATCTATTTTGGACCTTTATTAATATGGACTCATCCTGACATGCCATCTCTTTGAAATCTTGGCTAAATCATGCTATGGCATTCTCTCCTCGAGGAATCTTATAAATGGTAACCTCTAAGATTTGGGCCAACAACTCCATGGTGTACTTATGGTGATGATGGAGTTTGGGCTTTATAATCTTATAGGAACCAGTGTTTTGGTTGATAACTAGAAGAGAATCCTTGAAGATATTGATGTTGGATGCTTAATGTATAATATAACTCTAGACCAACAATGAGCCTCATATTGGGCTTCATTGTTGGTGCAATGATTAGATGATATGAGAATCTCATCACATCGATGTCGAGTTAAGAGAACTATTCCTATGCTTCTTGGAATAGTAGATTGTGGTTCTTCTCCTATTTGAAGAAGTCATACCATCAAAGTACATCTCCAAGTGGTGAATGTTAGTATCCCTAAGTTCATGATTTGTTCATGGGAGATCATCACTAAGTAGAGAGTTGAGGAAGTGGGTGTCTTTGCTAAGAAATCCACTGGCGCTTGTCCATTCACCAGGAGGGGGGGGGGGAATGCAGGTAATGTTAAATTGTGACCATCAACCGCGATAGCGTCGGTCATATGTAGTGGATTGATCCTGGAGATTAAGTTCACTTTATGAGGAAGCATGTAGTGGTGTAGCTTTTGGGATGCAAAGATTAAAGCTAGGTAATGCTTCTCAATGGGTGGATAATTAGCTTCAGTAGGGATTAGATGATGGTTGAGATAGTAGAGTGCATTTTCCTTCCCTTCATCATTGGCTTGGGACAACAAAGCACCAAGGGAGTTGTCTAACGTAGCAGTGTAAAGTTTGAGTGGCTTGCCCAGGTAGAGGCTACTAGAACCGACAACATCATCAGGTAATACTTGATGGCTTTGAAGGCATGCTCACACTTGTCATCCCACTTGGCATCCTTTTTGACAAGTGTTGAGAATGGCTGACATCTTCCGATAAATTGGATATAAAGCATCTTAGATATATGCGCCCTTAGAATGATCTTAGTTGAGTTAAACTTTTAAGGGGTGGCATTTCTAATATTCCTTGATCTTCTCGATCAATTTTGATTCTCTGGTCGAACAATAAACCGAGAAATTTTTTTAGAATGCACACTTAGGTTCATTTTGAGGTTAAAATGTCTTAACTATTCAAAAACTACTCTCAAGTTAAAGAGATGGTCTTCCTTTTCTCTACTTTTCATCACAAGATCATCTACATAACACTCAACTTGATGATGAATGAGTTCGTCGATGATTCGAGTCATAGCCCTCTGGTATGTAGCACCAGCATTTTTAAGGCTAAAAGGCATGACCTTATAGCAATAGATTTTGATCGAGGTTCTAAAAGTAGTGTTTCTTTCATCTTCAGGGGCCATCTTTATTTGGTTATATCGGATAAGTCATCCATGAAATAGAAGACTACATGAGATTTGGCAATGTCCATAATCGACTTGAGATTAGTACTAGAAATTCATCTTTTGGACATTTCTAAAATCACATATGTTAATTTGGCCATTCTTTTCTTACTTTGCAATGACACTAGCTAACGGGTAGGGTATTTTTCTTCTAGATGAAGCCAACATAGATGAATTTCTTCACTTTAGAAATGACCTATTGTTATGTCTAATCATGCATCTAGGAGCTTGCTTGATTGGGTTAGCAGTATCCTCTATTGCTAGTTTATAGATTGCCACATTAGGAGCTAATCTAGGCATCTCTTCATAACTCCATGTAAAGTAGTACTTAAACTTAGTCAATAGCCTAACTAAGTCATTGGTTTCAATTTCATTCAACAAAGAACTGATGTTCCTAAGTTGATTTCCTTGAGCTCATCGATGGTTGACTTGATCTCTTCTTCAAACTGTGGCATTGCATCTTTGACTTCAAAATCATCTAGATCATCAGTTTCTAAGCAGGTCTTCATATCAATTAATGTGATTTGAAAAGAACCTATCGATTCCAAATGATTGGTGAGTAGTCGTCATCATCGACACCATCTTGAATCTAGTCTAGTCTTGGTTGAGACCTTTTGCATTTGTTCTTCCATATTCTTTTAAAGTAGTCTTACCTGTGCTTTGACCAAGTATGTGGGATTAACCATTTATTTGCAAAATTATGAACACAAGACAAGTACTAATCAAAAGGTAATTCTATTAAATCTTTTTATGAATCACCCTTAAGTTCTATATCAACTTCTTGACTTGAGGATGATGCTCCTAGAAAGAACCTCTAAGTCTTCACACCTGTGGATGACTTAGGGGCTTCCTTAACAACCAAACCCTCAACTTTTTGAGAGGAATGTGGGGATAGAGCTAAGGTTCCCAACTGATGCCTAATTGTTTTACATATAGACTTGGATACACTTTTACTTTGCTTTGGAGCCTGGTCTTCTCCGCTGTCTGGATCAAATGTCACCTCCAAGGGAATCTACTACTAAGAAGAGCTATCTGGTGTGCTAACCATATAAGACTCATCCTATGAACTAGATTCTAAGTCTCTATGGATAATAGGTGTACTCTTGGTAGTTGGGACATATCTTTTATTGGGTGGCCATTAAGTAGGTTTTCCACCCCTGACGCCCTCAAGCTAGCCTCTTCCTCCCTGGTGGAGGTGTCATCCTACCAATATTTGAATAGAGTAACAAATTGTGGGTGAAATCTGTCGCTCCACTTCCTCCAAGTCTAATTTCGCTCCCTTTATTTTCTTTATTTTCTTTTCATTTCTTTTCTTTTCATTTTCTCTTCTTTTATTTTTTTTATTTTTAAACTTTGGCCAAGTTCACGAGAATAGACTTGTTGATTTTGTGGGAGGTAGTAAGCCACATCTTCATATATGCCGACCACATGAACTATAAATGGCTTGAGATCTCATTTGACACAGTAGACGATTCAACCTCTCATAAACTTTATACATTGACATAGAGAGGATGGAACTATATTGTTCTCATGTATCCATGGTCTCCCAAGCAAAGCATTGAAAGATGAATCCGAGTTTATAATGTGAAACATGGTTTCAATCTTCCAATCATTTATCTCCAAGGGCAACATTAAAGAGCCTAAGGCCTGTTGACCTCACTTTTGGAGTGCGGATTCAATCTTCCCATCTTAGACATTGGAGTCTTCTAGACACTAAGACTTCCTTAGTCATAAGACACTTATAATAATTAGGTAAACACTTAACCTATGCCTAATGACTTAGAATGGTTAACCATAGGATTAGGTTATGCCTTAGGGATTAGGATAATCAACCTACCCTACAACCCAATCCAATCCATGTTCTCAAACCAAACCTCAAGTTCAATTCATACATCAAATTCAAATCCAAATCAAAACCCAAATTCTAAAACCAAATTATTGAATCTCATGATCAAATCCAAACTTGAAACCCTTCCTAAGCCATATGACCTATCCCATGGACTTAGCCAAATCTTAATCCAAATCAATCCAAAATCAATTGATTTTCTGATATTAAATTTATATCTTCCATCATCTTCCTAAATACATTCAAATGATCAAACTAAATCAAACTAAATCAAATTAAATCAAAGCCTTCTTAAGCCATATGACCAATCCCATGGAATTAGCCAAATAATAATCCAAATCAAGTCAAACTCAATTGATTTTCTTACAAATTAATCATATTTTCAATCATCTTCACAAATTTAAATGAAATATACATTTAAATCATCAAAACTAAATCAAATCAAATCAAAATCCAAACCTAAGCGACATGACCCAACTCCATGTACTTAGCCAAATTCCTTCATTCTAAAACCCAAATTAAATTGATTTTCTCATGAATCAATCATACCTTCAATCATATTCATAAATATAAATGAAATATATAATCATCAAGCGAAACCAAAATCAACCCAAGTCAAACCCAACTTAACCCTTTTGACTTGAAAATGTTCAAATGAACCAAAACCCATTTGAACTCAAGCCAATTGCAATTGAATTTATATATCAATTCCAAAGACATATATAAACTCAACTAAATTAAACTCAACCCAAAATCATGCTAACTAAACCCAATTGGTCCACTTGACCCAAAGTGGCCAATTTGACCTATTTGAGCCAAGTTCTAATCCTACCCAAATTGGATTGAACCAAGCCCATCAAAAACTCCCATCATGGTTGTTCATCACCCTAGGTTGATCAATTGTCACAAATTGGGGCAAACTAAGTCAACTTGGTCATTTGACCAAGCCAACGCCTTAACCCATATGAACCCAAACTAGCTAATTTGCAACCTAAGCCAAATCCATTAAAACCACTGATTCATACCATATAAAATCAATATTTGAATATTATTTGACCTTCAATTGAGTCAAGCCAATCCCAATTATCCCTCTTAACCCAAGTTGAACCAAATTGACCTAAACGACCAAATGGGTTCAAATCAAAATATAAACAAAATTGATTGCAATCAATGGCTCAAGTTCATTCCAAATTGATTGTTGAACTTGACCAAAGCCATGATTGGATCCAATTGACCTACTTAGCTTAAATTTGCCTAAAGATTCAAGTTAGCCCAGATGAAAACTAAATCTAATTTAATTGAAATAGAAGCCTGCAATCATTTTAATTGGTCAACTAAACCTAAACCAACACCCAACCCATGCCAATTTGACCAATTTGGTCAAATTGGTCAACTTAACCCATTTGACCCAAATGAATTCAAATGAGCCAAAATCAAAATCTAAGCCAAACTAAACCAAAATATCCCAAATGATCATATGAACTTGACCCAACCTAGTTTGACCCCATTTGACCAATTGGTCAACTTATAACCTAACCCAATTTGACCTAAATGAGTTAAATTGAGCCAAACCTAACCAAATTAACTCTAATTGACTTTAAATTTGGGTTAACCCACTTTTGGCTCATTTCAAATCTACCCAAATCAAATCCAATGCCAAATGATCATTCTACACTTAGGTCAAGGGTATCACATGAGACAAATCACCCATGTAAGTTGTCATTTCAATTCCTTGGCCACTTGGTACTCTCCCAATGGTCCACGCACTACACCTTGCCGCGACCCAAGGGGTGGTTGGGTTGGTCATGACCCATGGGAGGTGAAATCACCTCACCCTTACCATTAGAGCATTTGAAACTCATAGGACACACATGATTTCTCCTTGGCAACCACCTCCACAACTTCAACCAACCAAGCGAACCAACTCACCTCCTCCACCACCCAAGACTCCGAGATGGCCGGACAAACTAGATGCCAAACCCAATCCCATCGATCAAGATGAAGAGGGTATACACCCCTCATTTCCACTCAAACACACACAAAATCTTTCCTCGAGCCTAGCTACCCAAGATGAGCTTCTAGAGCCATTCCAAGCTCCCAAGTTCATTCCTTGATCGAAAATGCCATTCTCAGTCGAAAGGACACTCCCATTTTGACCTAACTTCCCCATTTCTCCATCAAACTCAAATTAACTTTGCACACACCTTCCTATGCTGCGTCAAGCAAGAACAAATCATCTTCCAAGCTTCCCTAGCATCAGAGGTGGGACTTCGATCAAAGGCGAGCTCAATCATCGTGGTTCATGGCCTTAGAGTGAACATCGAGGAATTCATCCAATAGCTACTCAACAGGGCTTCATCTCTATGCAGGCGCTGAGTCGGGTAAGTTTTAAGTAGCCAATCCCACGACACCATCTGGAAAGCATGCCACATCAGCGTGCCACATTGTGCTAATAGGATTAGGCTTTAATTAGGCTAAATTAATCATTTTTATGGCTGAAACTTCTAAAAATCATAAAAAATCATAGAGAAATAAAAAAATGTAAATAAATACTCATTATAAAGGTATTTTAGAGGAGAATTAATTAAAAATGATCTTAACTAATTTTGAATAGTAGTAAAGTTTAATTACAAAATTTATTAGCTTAATTACTCTTTAATTACTTGAGCAATTATTCCTAAATTTTGTGGGTTAATTTAGTAGGATGACCTCTATCTCCCATAATTTTCTTGGAATTTATTGCTCACCCAATTAGAAAATTGACTAATTAAACCTTACTCTTTTAAGTTAATTAATGATTAATTAATCCCATGAGCAGTAATAAATTCCTCAATTAAGTTTATTAATTATTGTTCAATAATAAGTGAACTAAGGAATAGGGTTAGGACCCCTTTCCCTAAGTTCATTTCACCTTTTTTTAAAATAAAATTAATTAAGATTTAACTAATTAATTAAATCACTTAATCAAATTGAAATCATAATCACATCAAACCTAATTAATTAAATCATATGGTATATCTTTAGGTGTTTAATAACCTAATGGAGCTTAATGAAATTATGGTTAGTCCATATGTGGGGGAAAACCATAAGGTAATAAATTAAGCCCCTTAATCTAGTTAACTATTAATCATGAGCCAATTGCATTAGGCCCCTTTTATTTCCAAAGATCATTGAAAGTTTGTTTTCCATGCATATCATGTTGGCTCATAATTATTTAGTTAATTACTTTAAGGTGACATAGGTAAGGGTAATTAATTCATCTAATTAAGGGTTCATAATTAACCCATATAATCAACTTAATTACATTTTCTAAAATTAAATCAAATCACTAATGTGGGAATGGGTTTAAAACAACAAGGGATGATTTCTCTTCTCCTCTTTAAATCAAATCAAATCCAAAACTTAATTAATAAAGAATATTTGGTTTGCTTTAAATAATCTTATTTGATTTGATTGTCCTTAAGAACTAGTTTGGTTGAATGAATCACATGTTTATATTTAATTGTCTTCATTCCAATCATGTTAAATTTGGTATGTCATTTGAATCCATGCATCCATCTTTTAAAAATCAAGTAAAATAAAATGGATTTCCTTTATGTAGGCTTGCATGTATTGATTTAATTTAATATATGAAGGCTATTATCACTATTAAATCCAAATGTATTTTTCAAAAGCTTATAAATGAATAATAATTTATTATGATGCTAGTTATAAGTACATAAGAAATGCATGTGCATATAGGTTAAGTGTATGAATGTTGGGTTCTCTTTCTATTATTCATGTGTTGATTTATATAAGATTGAATGGTAATGGGTATATAGTCTGGACATATAGGGAACTCGAGTCTTTAGCTAGCCCCAAGGAGGTCATTTGATTGCGGCACTTCATTGGTTTACTACTTGGTTGATGAAATCGAAAAGAAGAAATGTTGAATCTGAGTTTGCTCTCTATTAAAATAAGAAAAAAAAAACCAAAAAACCCTAAACCCTAAATTAAAACCTGAACCCTAAACCTAAAACCAAAACCCTAAACCCAAAAAACCCTAAACCCTAAAACTTACCACTCTAAACCCTAACTAAACCCTAAACCCTAACCCTAAACCCTAAACCCTAAACCCAAAATGCTAAAACCTAAAAACCTAAACCTAAACTAAATAAAACCTAAAAATAAAATAAATAAAAAAACTTAAACCTAAATAAAATAAAAAAAATAAAACCTAAACCTAAACCTAAACCTAAGCTTAAACCAAAAAAAATGAATAAATAAAAACAAAATAAAATTAAATAAATAAAAATGTAAACTGAATTAAAAAATAAAATAAAATAATGAAAAAAATAAAAAAATAAAAAACCTAAATAAAATAAAAAACTAAACATTAAATAAAAAATAAAATAAACCTAAAAACTAAATAAAAACCTAAACCTAAAAATAAAACTAAAATTAAAACAAAAAATTAATAAAAAAAACCTAAACCCTAAAAAAAAAATAAAATAAACAAAATAAAATAAACTAAACTAAGATAAATAAAACCAAACCCTAAATATAATAAAATAAAATAAACTAAAATAAACTAAACTAAAATAAACTTAAAACCTAAAATAAAACCTAAAACCTAAACCTAAAAAATAAAAAAAACCTAAACCTAAACCTAGAAATAAAAATAAAACCAAACCTAAAAATAAAATAAAAATAAAACTAAACCAAAAATTAAAAAAACCTAACCTAAAATAAATAAACTTAAAATAAATAAAACTAAATAATAATAAAATAAGCATAAATAAAATAAAATAAATTAATTAAACTAAAATAAATAAAATAAATAAACTAAATAACAATTAAAAACTAATCCCTAACTCACCCTAAATGCCAAACTAATTGTGACCATAAAGCCTTCTTATAAACCCAGATCCTAAACCCTAAATCATGGGCTCACCCAGAAACTAAACCCTACCACCATCAACCAAACTAACTGACCTAACCCTAACCTTATTATAAACTAAACCCTAAATTTAACTACACTAAACCCACCATCTGATCTACCACAAACCCTGAAACTGACCTAACCCTGATCACTGACTGACCTACCCACCAAAAAATACCACAAGGAACCAAAAGCTAAATCTAGCCCACTACTCTAAACTACCCTAACCCTAAACGATAAACTCCAAGACCTTAAACCTTAAAACCCTAAATCTTCAACCCTAAACTCTAATCCTTAAACATTAAAAACCTAAAAACCTAAACCTAAAAATAAAATAAATAGAAAAACCTGAACCTAAATGATAAAATCTAAACTAAAATAAAACCTAAACCTAAAAAATAAAATAAAATAAACTAATAAAAATAAACTAAGATTAAATAAATAAAAACCTAAACTAAACTAAAAAAATAAAATAAACCTAAGAATAAAAAACCTAAAATAAAAAACTAATCATAAAATAAAATAAAATAAAAACTAAATAAAAGCCAAAACCTAAAAAATAAACCTTAAAATAAAACCTAAAAATGAATAAAAAATAAAACCAAAACCCTAAACTAAAAAACACTTAAACCTAAAATAAAAATAAAATAAAATAAATAAAATAAAGCAAAACCTAAACTAAAATAAATAAAACCTAAACCTAAATTGAAACTAAATTAAAAAATAAAAAAACACCTAAACCTAAACTAAAAAATAAAACCAAAAAATAAACCTAAAACCTAAACCTAAAATGATAAAATAGAAACCTAAACCTAAGTTTAAAAATATAAAATTAAACCTAAACCTAAAAAATAAAATAAAAATAAAACTAAACTAGATAATAAACCTAAACCTAAACCTAAACATAAAAAAATAAACTAAAGGAAAAAATCTAAACTAAAATAAATAAACCTAAAATAATAAAACAAAATAAAAATAAACCTAAATTAAAATAAAATCAAAATATAAACTAAATAAAGCTAAACCTATCGGTTCACATAATTTTAAAAAAAAACCATAAACCCTAAATCCTAAACCCTAAACCCTAAACCATAAACCCTAAACCTACAAGCCTAAACCCTAAACCCTAAACTCTAACCCTCAACCTTAAACCATAAAAGAATAATCCTTAAAATTCTAAACCCTAAACTCTAAACCCTAAACCCTAAACCCTAAACCCTAACCCTAAAACCTAAACTTTAAACCCCATATCCCAAACCCTAAACTTAAACCTAAAGTAACTAAATAAATTAGAAAATAAGCCTAAACCGTTAAACCTAATAAGCATAAACCTAAACCTAGAAACTAAGAATGGGCAGAACCTTGATGGAATGAACATCACCATCAACCAGGCTCAATTTTGATCTGGTGGTGGACGCAATTGCGGAGGCGGAGGTTATTGTATTGGTGGTGGGGGATCTGGAGGTGCTGGGGATATGGAGGTGGTGGTCATAGCAACGGTGGTTATGGAGGCGGGAGGGAGAGATTAGGGATATGATGGTGGATCCAGCTAGAGGTCGGGTGGTTGATGGGAACTAGAGAAAGAATGGCCAATCCGATCTACTTCTTATGGAACTGTGTCTTCACAGTAGAGACAGCTCTAGTTATCTAGGGTTTTTTATTTGCTCTATGCATGCTCATTTTTAATCTATGTCGTCGCTTATGTCTTAGAAAACTTGGTGTGTTACTTGGTTGATGAAATCAAAAAGAAGAAATGTTAAATATGAATTTGTTCTCTGTTATAAAAATACTAAAATCCCTAAATCCTAAATTAAAACTTGAACCTTAGACCTAAGACCTAAACCCTCAACCCTAAACCCTAAACCCTAAAACCCAAAACCTTAAACCTTAAACCTCAAACCCTAAAACCAAAACCATAAACCTTAAACCCTAAGCCCTAAACCCTAAATCCTAAACCCTAAAGTCTAAACCCTAAATCCCAAACTGTAAACCATAAATGCTCAACTAGCCCTAAACCCTAAACCCTGACCCCAAACCCTAAACCCTAAAAGCTAAAAACTAAACCTAAAAAACCTAAAAATAAAATAAATAAATAAAAAACCAAAATAAAATTTAAAAATAAAATAAAAGAAAAACCTAAACTAAAACCTAAACCTAAACTTAAACCTCAACCTAAACCTAAAAAATAAAAAATATATATTAATGATTAAACTAAAATAAAACAAAATTAAAACCTAAAACTAAAATAAAATAAATAAAAAAAAAATAAAAACGTAAATAAAATGATGACCAAATGTAAAATGCCTAAAATAAAAAATAATAATAACTAAATAAAACCTAAGCCAAAAAAAGAAACCAAAAAATAAATAAAAATAAAACCTAAACACTAAACTAAAAAAAAATACCTAAACCTAAAATAAATAAAATAAAATAAACATAAACCTAAACTAAAATAAACTAAACTAAAATAAATAAAACCTAAACCTAAACTGAAAATTAACTAAACCTAAACCCTAAACTAAATAAAATAAAAAAAAACTAAAAAAAACTAATCCTAAACTAGAAAAAACAAAAATTAAACCTAAAATAAAAACTAAAAACCTAAACCTAAAAAAATAAAATAAAATTTAAACCTATATCTAAAAATAAAAAATAAAAGCTAAACATTAAAAATAAAATAAAAATAAAAATAAAACTAAGCAAAAAAAAATAAATGAAAAAGATAAACCTAAAACTAAACCTAAAATAAATAAACTAAATAAAATAAAAATAAACCTAAATAAAACCTCAACCCAGAGAAAACCTAAAACTAAATCCTACCCTACCCTAACTAAAAAACCTAAACTAAACCCCCTAAACCCTAAAACCCTAAACTTAAACCCTAAACTCTAAATGACAACCCTGACCACAAACAGAACCCTAAACCCTAAACCCTGACCTTTAAACTCTAAACTCCAAACCTGGCCACCACTGCTCCTAGGCCTTCTGACCCTGACTCTTAACCTACCACAGGTAAACCTGAGTGACCTGGGCCCTGAGCCCTAATCCTAAACCTCATCATAAATTAAAACCCTAAACTAAACCCTAAAAAAACTGAGCCCTATCACTGAAGGCCAGGCTAGCTTAAAACCTAAACCACAAACATAAAACCACCCTAACCCTAAACTAACCCCAAACTCTTAACCCTAAACAATCTTAACCCATAAACCTAACCATAAAATAAACCATAAACCCTAAATTAAACTAAACTAATTAAAAAAATTAAAAGATATACCTAAAACTTAAAACATAAACATAAATAAATAAAAAAAACCTAAGAATGCGAGAACCTTGATGACAAGAATGTTACCATCAACCAACTTAGTCTAGATCTGGCATTGGACGTAAAGGTGGAGGCAGTGGTTATCATAGTGGTGGTGGGGGATATGGAGGTGCTGGTGGATATTGAGGTGCTAGTGGATATGGAGGTGGTGGTCAGAGTAGTGGTGTTTATGGAGGCGGGAAGAGCGACAGAGGTTATAGCCATGGTTGTGGCGGAGGGAGAGATCGGGGATAGGATTGTGGATCCTACTACTTGAGAGGACGGAGTGGTTCTGATGCGAACTCGAGAAACTTAAGAACAATCGATCCGAGCTGCTGCTTATGGAATTATGTCTTTATAATAGAGACAGTTCAAGTTATCAAGGGTTTTTGATTTGCTCTATGGATGCTCATTTTGATCTATGTAACCACTTAGGTCTTAGAAAAGTTGGTGAGTTACTTGGTTCTTGAATAAAAAAAATGAAATGTTGAATTTGAATTTGTTCTCTATTTAAAAAAAGAAAATAAAAAATTCTAAACCCTAAACTATAACCTTAACATAAAATCCAAAACCCTAAACCCTAAAACCCTAAAACCCTAAAGCCTAAATCCTAAACCATAAAACTAAAACCCTAAACCCTAAACCCTAAACTCTAAACCCTAAATCCTAAACCCACACCCCCCAAAAACTAAACTCACCCTAAAACCACACCCTAAACCAAAACCCTAAACCCACAACCTTGAACCCTAATCCCTAAACCCCAAACCCGAAACCCTAAACTCTAAACTAACCCTAAACCCTAAAAAGCTTAAAAGCTAAACCTAAATTAAATAAAACTTAAAAATAAAATAAATAAAAAACCTAAACCAAAATAAAATAAAAAATATAATAAAATAAAAACATAAACTAAAACCTAAGCTGTATAAACCTAAAAGAAAATATAATAAAAAATATAATAAATATAAACCTAAACTAAACTAAAACATAAGAAACCTATAAAAAAAAAACTAAACCTGAAATAAAAAAATAAACCTATAATAAAATAAAACAAAACTAAATAAAACTAAACTAAATAAAATCCTAAAAACAAATAAAATAAAACCTAACTCATAACCAAACCAAAATAAAATTAAATAAACTTAAACCTAAATAGAAATAAACTAAACTAAAATAAATAAAAACCTAAACCTAAACATAAACTAAATAAAATAAAATAAACTATAAATAAACCAAAACCTAAACTAAAAAATAAAACATGAAAATAAACCTAAGATAAAAACCTAAAACCTAAACCTAAAAAATTAAAATAAAAACCAAAACCTAAACCTAAAAATAAAAAATAAAACCTAAACATATAAAATAAAATAAAATAAAAGTAAAGTAAAAAAATAAACTAAACTACTAAACCTAAAAATAAACTAAAATACAAAAAAACTAAAATAAATAAACCTAAAATTAATAAACTAAACTAAATAAAATAAGAAAACTTAAATGAAAATTAAAAATAAAATAAACTAAAATAAATAAAAAATAAACTAAATAAACCTAAATCTACGAATTAACTTAATTTTAAATTATCTAAAATTAAAAAAATAAAAAAAATAAAAAAAACCCTAACCCTATAGCCTAAACGTTAAAACTAACCCTAAACCCTAAAGACTAAACCTTAATCCTACAACCCTATACCCTAAACCCTAAACCATAAAACCCAAAACCCAAACCTAAATCCTAAACCCTTAACCCTAAAAAACATTAAAACCCTAAACTCTAAAAAAAAAGCTAAAATGTAAACTAAAATAAAAAATATAAAGAAACCTAAACTAAATAAAATAAAAAATTTAAAATAAAATAAAGAAAACTAAACCTAAACATAAACCTAAACCTAAACCTAAACCTAAACCTAAAAAGAAAATAAAATAAAAAAATAAAAGTAAAATAAAATAAAATAAATAAAAACCTAAACTAAACTATAAAATAAAAAACCTAAATAAAAACTAAACCTAAAATAAAAATAAAATAAACCTAAAATAAAATAAAATAAAAACTAAATAAAAACTAAAACCTAAAACAATAAACCTAAAAACAAATAAAAAATAAACCCTAAACCCTAAACTAGAAAAAAAACCTAAACCTAAACAAAAATATACTAAACTAATATAAATAAAACCTAAACCTAAACATAATATCAACTAAACCTCAACCTAAATCTAAACTAAATAAAATAAAATAAACTATTAATAAGCCTAAACCTAAAAAAATAAAATAAAAATCTAAACTAAACCCAAAAAATAGAAAATAAAACCTTAACTTAGAAAATAAAATAAAAATTAAATACTAAACCTAAACCTAAACCTAAACGTAAAAAATAAATTATAATAAAAAACCTAAACTAAAATAAATAAACCTAAAATAAAAAAGTTAACTAAATTAAAAATAAAAATAAACCTAGATGAAAATAGAAAATAAAATAAATTAAATTATATTAAAAAAACTAAATAAAACTAAATTTACTTAATTAAATAAAATAGATAAATAAACCCTATCCCTATATCTTAAACATTAAAACAAACCCTAAACCCTAAACCCTAAACCTACAACCCCAAACCTTAAACCCTAAACCCTAAAACCCTAAACACTGAACTATAAATAATAAATTGTAAACCCTAAACCCGAAAACCCTAAAATTTAGACCCTAAACCTTCAAGTCTAAACCCTAAAACCTAAAACCAAAAACCTAAAACCTGCAACCCAAAACCCTAAACCCTATACCCCCAAACCCCAAAATAAAACTAAAGCCTAAACCCTAAACCCTAAACTTAAAAAACTAAACATAAACTAAATAAAACCTAAAAATAAAATAAATAAAAAAACCTAAACCTAAATAAAATTAAATAAAAACCTATATTAAAACTTAAACATAAACCTAAACCTAAAACCAAAAATAAAATAAAAATAAATAGTAAATTAAATTAAATAAATAAAACTAAACCAAGATAAAATAAATAAAACCTAAAATAAACTAAAATAAAATAAATAAACCTAAACCTAAAAATACATTTAAAATAAAACTAAACTAAAAAATAAACATAAACATAATCCTAAACCTAAGAAATAAACTAAAATACAAAACCTAAACAAAAATTAATAAACTAAACTAAGTAAAAATAAAAAATAAACGTAAGTAAAAATATAAAATAAAATAATCTGAATAAATAAAAAGGAAACTAAATAAACCTAAACCTACCAGTTTACTTAATTTAAAAAAAATCGTAAACCATAAACCCTAAATCCTAAACCCTAAACCCTAAACCCTAATTGCTAAAACTAACCCTAAACCCAAACCCTAAACTAACCCTAAACCCTAAATCCCAAACCCCAAACCTGAAATCCTAAACCCTAAACCCTAAACTCTAAACTAACTGTAAACCCTAAAACCTAATAAACCTAAACTTAAACCCTAAGAATGGGCAGAACCTTGATAGCAGGAACATCACCGTGAACCAGGCTTTGTCTAGATCCGATAGTGTAGGCGAAGGTGGAGGCGACGGATATCATAGTGGTGGTGCGGGATCTGGAGCTGTTGGTGGATATGGAGCTGGTGCTCGAAGTAGTTGTGGTTATGGATGCGGGAGGAGCAATGGAGGTTACAGCCATGGCGGTCATGGAGGGAGAGATCAGGGATATTATGGTGGTGGATCTACTCTAAAGGTGATGGGCTGGAAAAATTGAAGAATAGCCGATCCAATCTACTACTTATGGAACTGTGTCTTTATAGTAGAAATGATTCTAGTTATCTAGTGTTTTTGAATTGCTCTATGAGTGCTCATTATTTATCTATGTTATCACTTGTGTCTTATTAAACTTGGTGTGTAACTTGGGTGATGAAATTGAATAGAAGAAATGCTAAATCTGAATTTATTCTCTATTAGAAAAACTATAAACCTAAACCTAAAAATAAACCTAAAATAAAAGCCTAAAACCTAAACCTAAAAAATAAAATAAAAAGCTAAGCATATAAAAAAAAGCTAAACTAAAAAATAAACCTAGACCTAAATCAAAAATATAAATTAAAATAAAATACCTAAAGCAAAATAAATAAACTTAAAACAAATAAACTAAACTAAAAAAAAATAAAAGTAAACCTAAATTAAAATAAAATATAAAATAAATTAAAATAAATAAAAAGTAAACTAAATAAACCTAAACCTACTAGTTTACTTAATTTTAAAATAATAAGAAAATTAAAAAAAAAAAAAAAACCTAAATCACTTAAAAACCTTAACTAAACCTAAAACTACAACACTAAACACTAAAACTAAACACTAAACCCTAAACCTTAAAACCTTAAACCCTAAAACCTAAACGATAAACCTTAAACCCTAAAACCCTAATCCCTAAACCCTAAATGCTAAACCCTAAACCCTAAAGCCTAAAGCCTAAACCCTAAACCCTAAAAACCTAAAAACATAAACCTATACTAAATAAAATCTAAAAATAAAATAAAAAAAAAACCTAAATAAAATAAAATAAAATAAACCTAAACTAAAACCTAATCCTAACATAAACTTAAAATAAAATAAAATAAAACTAAATTAAAATAAAATTAAATCAAAACTAAACTAAATATTAACCCTAAAATCCTAAACTCTTAACTAAACCCTATTAAACTAAACTCTAAAATATAAAATTTAAACACTAAATGTAAATAAACCTAAAATGGATAAAACCTAAACCTAAATAAAATAAAAAATTAAAATAAAATAAAAACCTAAACTAAAACCTAAACATAAACCTAAACATAAACCTAAACCTAAAATAAAATAAAATAAATAAATAAAAAGTAAAATAAAATAAATTAAATAAAAACCTAAACTAAACTATAAAATAAAAAACCTAAATAAAAAATTAAAACTAAAATAAAAATAAAATAAACCTAAAATAAAATAAAATAAAAACTAAATAAAAACCTAAACTTAAAAAAATAAATCTAAAAACAAATAAGAAATAAAACCTAAACCCTAAACTAGAAAAAACCCTAAACCTAAAAAAAATAAAATAAACCTAAACCTAGACAAAAACATACTAAACTAAAATAATTAAAACCTAAACCAAAACATAATATCAACTAAAACTCAACCTAAATCGAAACTAAATAAAATAAAATAAACTATAAATAAGCCTAAACCTAAAAAAATAAAATAAAACCCTAAACCTAGACCTAAAAATAGAAAATAAAACCTTAACTTAGAAAATAAAATAATAATTAAAAACTAAACCTAAACCTAAACCTAAACCTAAAAAATAAATTATAATAAAAAACCAAAACTAAAATAAATAAACCTAAAATAAAAAAAGTTAACTAAATTAAAAATAAAAATAAACCTAGATGAAAATAAAATAAAATAAATTAAATTAAATTAAAAAACTAAATAAACCTAAACCTACAAATTTACTTAATTAAATAAAATTGATAAATAAACCTTAACCTTATATCCTAAACACTAAAACAAACCCTCCTTAAACCTAAACTTAAAATCCTAAACACTAAACTAACAATAATTAAAATCAAAACTAAACGACCACTACCCTCTAAAACCTAAACCCTAAAACCTACTAAAACCCTACCCATGCAAACCTAAATCTAAACTACTACCCTAAACCCTACCTAAAACCTAAACATAAACTAAATAAAACCTAAATAAAATAAATAAAAGACTTAAATTAAATAAAACCTCATAAACCTAAACTAAACCTAAAATAATAAAAAATAAAATGCTAAATTAAATGAAATTAATAAAACTAAACCAAGATAAAATAAATAAAACCTAAACTAAAATAAAATAAATAAAACCTAAACCTAAATACAATAAAAATAAAACTAAACTAAAAAATAAACATAAACATAATCCTAAACCTAAGAAATAAACTAAAATACAAAACCTAAACTAAAATTAATAAACTAAACTAAGTAAAAATAAAAATAAACGTAGTAAAAAATAAAATAAAATAATCTGAATAAATAAAATAAACTAAATAAACTAAACTATCGGTTTACTTGGTTTAAAAAAATCGAAACCATAAACCCTAAATCCCCAAACCCTAAACCCCTAATTCTAAAACTAACCCTAAACCCTAAACTAACTAAACCCTAAATCCAAAACCCTAAACCTAAAATTTTAAACCCCAAACCCTAAAACCATAAACCTAAACTCTAAACTAACCCTAAAGCCTAAACTAATAAACTAAACCTAAACCCTAAGAATGGGCATAACCTGGATAGCAAGAACATCACCGTGAACCAGGCTCTTTCTAGATCCGGTGGTGGAGGTGAAGGCGGAGGCAACGATTATTATAGTGGTTGTGTGAGATCTGGAGCTGTTGGTGGATATGGAGCTGGTGCTCAGAGCAGTGGTGGTTATGGAGGTGGGAGGAGCAATGGAGGTTACAGCCATGATGGTCCTAGAGGGAGAGATTGGGGATATGATGGTGGATTTGGCTACTCGAAAGGTCGGGGTGGTTATGATGAGAACTGGAAAATTGAAGAATAGCCCATCCAATCTACTACTTATGGAACTATGTCTTTATAGTAGAAACGATTCTAGTTATCTAGTGTTTTTTTACTTGCTCTATGAGTGCTCATTATTTATCTTTGTCATCACTTGTGTCTTATTAAACTTGGTGTGCAACCTGGGTGATGAAATTGAATAGAAGAAATGTTGAGTTTGAATTTGTTCTCTATTAGAAAAACTATAAACCTAAACCTAAAAATAAACCTTAAATAAAAACAAACCTAAACCTAAATATAAAATAAGAATAAAAAAAACTAAAAAAATAAACTTAAAAAATCAAAAATATAAATTAAAATAAGATACCTAAAGCAAAATAAATAAACTTTAAAAAAATAAACTAAACTAAATAAAAATAAAAGTAAACCTAAATTAAAATAAAATATAAAATAAATTAAAATAAATAAAAAGTAAAATAAATAAACCTAAACCTACTAGTTTACAAAATTTTAAAATAATAAAAAAATTATAAAATTAAAAAAAAAAATCAAACCCTAAATCCTAAAATTAACCTTAAACCCTAAACCCTAAAACCCTAATCCTTAGACCCTAAACGCTAAGCCCTAAACCTTAAAGCCTAAACCCTAAACCCTAAACCCTAAAAACCTAAAAACATAAACCTAAACTAAATAAAACCTAAAAATAAAATAAATAAAAAAATGTAAACCTAAATAAAATAAAATAAAAAAAACTTAAACTAAAACCTAATCCTAAACCTAAACCTAAACTTAAAAACAAAAAAAAACTAAATTAAATTAAAATCTAAACTAAAATAAAATATTAAATAAACCTTAAAATAAAAAAACCTAAATAAAATATCACCCAAATTTAAAATAAAAATAAATTAAACCCAAAATAAAAACTAAATAAAAACTTAAAGCTAAAAAATAAACCTAAAACTAAAACCTAAAATAAAAAAAACCTAAACCCTAAACTAAAAAAAAAAAAAATAAACCTAAAATAAAAAATAAGATAAACCTAAAACTGAACTAAAATAAACTAAATTAAAATAAAATAAATAAACCTAAACCTAAATCCAAAATAAACTAAATCTAAACCCTAAACTAATTAAAATAAAATAAATAAAAAATAAACCTAAACCTAATTAAAAAATAAAACAAAAACTAAACCTAAAACTAAAATCTAAAATGTAAACCTAAAATATAAAATAAAAACCTAAACCTAAACATAAAAATTAAAAATAAAACCTAAACCTAAAATAAAAAATCAAAAGAAAACTAAATGAAAAAATAAAGATAAACCTAAACCTAAACCTAAACCTAAAAACTAAACTAAAATAAATAAACATAAAATAAATAAACCAAACTAAATAAAAATAAAAAATAAACCTAAATAAAATATAAAATAAAATAAACTAAAATAAATAAAAAATAAACTAAATAAGCCTAAACCTATCGATTTACTTAGTTTAAAAGAAAACCTAAACCCTAAGCCCTAAAACTAACCCTAAGCCTAAAATAAATAAACTAAACTATGTAAAAATAAAAAATAAAAGAAATAAAAATAAAAAATTTAGTAAACTCAAATAAATGAAAAATAAACAAAACAAACCTAAACTTATCAGTTTACTTAATTTTAAAAAAAATCCTAAACTTTAAATCCTAAACCCTAAACCCTAAACACTAAACCCTAAACCATCAACCCTAAACCCTAAACCCTAAACCCTAAACCCTAAACCCTAAACCCTAAAGCCCAAAACTCTAAACCCTTAACCCTAAACCCTTGGCTATTCATGTTGGCTAAGGTTACTCTTGGCTTTATTAGACTTGTAAAATTACTATTGTGATCTAGCTATTAATAGGTGGTTGTTGCTCCTAAATGGATTTCATCACTATGGGGGTGTTTTCCTTGCCTTTATATTTCATCTTGGAAGGGCTTTTTTGTTGGCTATTCATTTCCAAGCTATGATGGAATACTTAGCTGATGCTTCTCTTACAAGGGATTGGTCGCATCACTTTTCCATACTGAATAGTGTTTCCTTTCATTATAGAGTGTATTTTGCTATTGTTTGGTATGCAGATATTAAATATCATATGATTTTCATCCAGTGGCAGCTGCCTTCCCCCAAGTATGTAAGCTATGATGGCTGGGATGATTTCACTCATAATTTGGCTGGTAGTAGTACTTGTGATGTAACCCTTCCTTTGAAGTCTGGATGCTCATGTTTGTGGCTATCTCATTCTGTTGTGACTGAGCCTGAGCTTTCCTTCACACACTTCTCTAATTTCTCACACTTTCATTTATTTTTTTAGTTAATTTTGTTTCTATCTTTTTACCTGTGCTAATTCCTTCTTCTAGCTATTTGCAGGTTATGTGTTGTTTCCTTACAGGTTCCTTCTATGGAGGTGGAAAATACTTCTCTCATCTTCTCAAGCTTTTGATGAAGGCTGTCCTCTAGCTTTTCTTTTTTTGCTACTTTTATATCTTTTGCTATTTTTCTTTTTGCTTTTCTTTTTCCTTTTATTTTTGATATTAAATAGTGTTTCTATCTTTTTGCTTTTACCTAAAGAATAAACTAAAATAAAAAACCTAAAATAAATTAAATAAAACTAAGACAATGAACTAAACTAAATAAAAAAATCATCTTAGAATAGTAATTAATGTTTAATTAAGTTTAATTACAAAATTAATTAGCTTAATTACTCCTTAATTACTTGAGTAATTAATCCCAAATTCTATGGGTTAATTTAATAGGATGACTTATGCCTCCAATGATTGTCTTAGGATTTATTGCTCACTTAATTAGAAAAATTGACTAATTAAACCTTAACTATTCTTTTAAGTTAATTAATGATTAATTAATCCCACGAATAGTAATAAATTGGTTAATTAAGTTTATTAATCATTGTTCAATAGTAAGTGAACTAAGGAATAGCGTTGGGAACCCTTTCACTAAGTTTTTTTTTCACCCTTTTTTTTAAAATGAAATTAATTAAGATTTAACTAATTGATTAATTCACTTGATCAAATTGAAATCATAATCATATCAGGCCATAATTAAGTAAATCATGGGGTAGATCTTTGGGTGTTTAATAACCTAAAGGAGTTTAATGAAATTATGGTTAGTCCACATGTGTGGGAAAACCATAAGAGTAATTAAGTCCCTTAATCAAATTAACTATTAATCATGAGCCAATTGCAATAGGCCCCTTTTATTTTCTAGGATCATTGCAAGTTTATTTTCCATGCATATCATGTTGGCTCATAATTATTTAGTTAACTACTTTAAGGTGACATAAGTAAGGATAATTAATTCATCTAATTAAGGGTTCAACTTAATTTACCCATAAATTCAACTTAATTACATTTCCTTAAATTAAATCAAATCACTAATGTGGGAATGGGTTTAAAACAACAAGTGATGATTTCTCTTCTCCTCTTTAAATCAAATCAAATCTAAAACGTAATTAATAAAGAAGCTTTGGTTTGCTTTCAATAATCTTATTTGATTTGATTATCCTTAAGAACTAGTTTGGTTGGATGAATCGCATGCTTATATTTGATTCTCCTCTTTCCAATCATGTTAAATTTTGTATGTCATTTGAATTCATGCATCCATCTTTTTAAAATCAAGTAAAATAAAATGGACTTCCTTTATGTAAGCTTGCATGTGTTGATTTAATTTAATATAAGCATGGCTATTATCACTATTAAATCCAAATGTTTTTTTCAAAAGCTTATAAATGAATAATAATATGTGTTATGATCCTAGTTATAAATACATATGAAATGCATGTGCTTATAGCTTAATATGTTGATTTATATAAGATTGAATGCTAATGAGTATATAGTCTGGACTTCCTAAGAACACGAGGCTTTAGCTAGCCCACAGGAGGTCATTTGATTACCTCACTTCCCTAGTTTGTTACTTGGTTGATGAAATCGAAAAGGAGAAATGTTGAATTTGAATTTATTCTCAATTAAAAAAAAACCAAAAACCCTAAACCCTAAACAAAAACTTGAACCCTAAACCTAAAACCTAAACCCTAAACCACAAACCCTAAAAATCGTAAACCCTAAACCCTAAAAATCTAAACCTAAACTAAATAAAACCTAAAAAAACCTAAACCTAAATAAAATAAAAAATAAAATAAATAAAAATGTAAACTAAAACCTAAACATAAAAATAAAATAAAATAAAAAATAAAAACTAAACAAAAATAAAATAAATAAAAACCTAAACTAAACTAAAAAATAAAACAAACCTACAAATAAAAAACCTAGATAAACTAAAAACTAAATGTAAAATAAAAATAAAATAAACCAAAAATAAAATAAAATAAAAGATAAATAAAAACCTAAACTTAAAAATATACTTAAAAATAAAACCTAAAAATAAATAAATAAATAAAACATAAACCCTAAACAAAAAAAAAACTTAAACCTAAAATAAACATGAACCTAAACTAAAATAAACTAAACTAAAATAAATAAAACCTAAACCTAAACCTAAAATAAACTAAACTTAAACCCTAAACTATATAAAATAAAATAAACTAAAAAATAAACCTAAACCTAAACTAAAAAAACCTAAAAATAAACCTAAAATAAAACCTAAACCTAAAAAAAATAAAATAAAACCTAAACCTAAACCAAAAAAATAAAAATAAAACATAAAACTAAAAAATGAAATAAAAATAAAACTAAACTTAAAAATAAACATAAACTTAAACCTAAACATAAAAAATAAACTAAAAAAAACCTAAACTAAAATAAATAAACATAAAATAAAAAACGAAATTAAATAAAAATAAAAAACAATCTTAAATAAAAATAAAAATATAATAAACAAAAATAAATAGAAAATAAACTAAATAAACTTAAACCTATCAGTTTACTTAATTTTTCAAAAAAAATAAAACCCTAAACCCTAAACTTAGAACCCAAACCCTAAACCCTAAAAAATCATAAACCCTATACCCTAACCCTAACCCTAACCCTAAACCCTAAACATACCTGGGACAGAAGTCCAAACCCTAAAGCCTAAAGCTAAACCTACTAACCCTAAACCAGCATCAGAACCCTAAACCCTAAAACCCTAAACCCTAAACTGCACTACCCTAAACCCTAAACTGAGCCCTAAACCACTAACCCTCTCTAAAACCTAAACTAAACCTAAACCTAAATACCAAACACTAAACTAACTACCCAAACCATAAACCCTAAATACCCTAACCCTAAACCCTATTCCTAAACCTTAAACTCTAAACCTATACTAAACCCCTAAACCCTAAAAAAACCTAAAACTTAAAGCTAAAAAACCTAAACCTAAAACTAAATAAAACCTAAAATAAAATAAATAAATAATAATAAAATAAACCTAAACTAAAACCTAAATCAAAACCTAAAATAAAATAAAATAAACTAATTAAAATATACTAAATAAAATAAAACATAAACTAAAATAAGAAAAATTTAAATAAACCTAAGAATAAAAAACCAAAATAAAATAAAAAACTAAACATAAATTAAAAATAAAATAAACCTAACCTAAAAAATAAACCTAAAAATAAAACCAAAACCCTTTACTAAAAAAAAACCTAAACCTACAATAAAAAATAAAATAAACAACATAAAATAAACCTGAACAAAACTAAAATAAACTAAACTAAAATAAATAAAACCTAAAACTAAACATAAACCCTAAACTAAATAAAATAAAATAAACTAAAAATAAACTAAAAATAAACCTAAACCTAAACTAAAAAATAAAACCAAAAATAAACCTAAAATAAAACTTAAACCTAAACCCCAAATAGAAAATAAATCTAAAAAAAGAAAATAAAAATAAACCTCAACCAAAAAATAAACCTAAACCTAAATCCATACCTAAAAAAAATAAAATAAATAAAAAACCAAAATTAATTTAGAATACCTAGACAATAATAAAAAAACCTAAAATAAATAAACTAAACTAAATAAAAATAAAAAATAAACATAATAAAAATAAAAAAATAAAATAAACTAAAATAAATAAAAAATACTAAATAAACAAAAGAAGAAATGTTGAATCTGAATTTGTTCTCTGTTGAAAAAAAAAAACCCTAAACTAAAACCTGAACTATAAACCTAAAACCTAAACCTTAAACCTTAAAAACTAAAACCCTAAAACCCTAAACCCTAAAACCCAAAACACTAAACCCTAAAACCCTAACCCTAAACCCCAAACCCTAAAACATAAACTCTAAACCTTAACCACTAAAACCAAAAAAAGCCAAAACAAACCTAAACCCCCAAACCCCAAACCCAATCCCTAAACCCTAAACCCTAAACTAATTAAAGCCTAAAATAAAATTAAAAAAAATTTAAACCAAAATAAAATAAAAACATAAGCTAAAACCTAAACCTAGACCTAAAAAGAAAATAAAAAAAAAATAAAAACTAATCTAAATTAAAATAAATAAAAATCTAAACTATACTAAAAAAATTAAAAACCTTAATAAAATAATAACTAAACTTAAAATAAAAATAAAATAAACCTAAAATAGAATAAAATAAAAACATAAACCCTAAACTAAACTAAAATAAATAAAACCTAAAACTAAACATAAACCCTAAACTAAATAAAATAAAATAAACTAAAAATAAACTAAAAATAAACCTAAACCTAAACTAAAAAATAAAACCAAAAATAAACCTGAAATAAAAACTTAAACCTAAACCCCAAATAGAAAATAAAACTTAAATCTAAAAAAAGAAAATAAACATAAACATCAACCAAAAAAATAAACCTAAACCTAAATCCATACCTAAAAAATAAACTAAAATAAAAAAATTAATTTAGAATACCTGATAATAAAAACCTAAAATAAATAAACTAAACTAAATAAAATAAAAAATAAACATAATAAAAATAAAAAAAATAAAATAAACTAAAATAAATAAAAAATACTAAATAAACAAAAGAAGAAATGTTGAATCTGAATTTGTTCTCTGTTGAAAAAAAAAAACCAAAACCCTAAACTAAAACCTGAACTATAAACCTAAAACCTAAACCTTAAACCTTTAACCCCAAAAACTAAAAACCCTAAACCCTAAACCCTAAACACAAAACACTAAACCCTAAAACCCTAAGCCCTAAACCTTAAACCCTAAAACATAAACTCTAAACCTTAACCACTAAAACCAAAAAAAGCCCTAAACACTAAACCCTGAACCCTAAACCCCAAACCCTAATCCCTAAACCCTAAACCCTAAACTAATTAAAGCCTAAAATAAAATTAAAAAAAATTTAAACCAAAATAAAATAAAAACATAAGCTAAAACCTAAACCTAGACCTAAAAAGAAAATAAAATAAAAAATAAAACTAATCTAAATTAAAATAAATAAAATCTAAACTATACTAAAAAATTAAAACCTTAATAAAATAATAACTAAACTTAAAATAAAAATAAAATAAACCTAAAATAAATAAAATAAAATAAAACCTAAACCCTAAACTAAACTAAAATAAATAAAACCTAAAACTAAACATAAACCCTAAACTAAATAAAATAAAATAAACTAAAATAAACCTAAACCTAAACTAAAATAAAACCAAAAATAAACCTAAAATAAAACTTAAACCTAAACCCCAAATAGAAAATAAAACTTAAATCTAAAAAAAGAAAATAAAAATAAAAATCAACCAAAAAAATAAACCTAAACCTAAATCCATACCTAAATAAAAAACTAAAATAAAAAACCAAAATTAATTTAGAATACCTAGACAATAATAAAAAAACCTAAAATAAATAAACTAAACTAAATAAAAATAAAAATAAAAAAATAAAAAATAAAAAATAAACTAAATAAATAAAAAAAAAACTAAATAAACAAAAGAAGAAATGTTGAATCAATTTGTTCAGTTGAAAAAAAAAAAAAAAACCAAAACCCTAAAATAAAAACTATAAACCTAAAACCTAAACCTTAAACCTTTAACCCCAAAACTAAAAACCCTAAACCCTAAACCTTAAACACAAAACACTAAACCCTAAAACCCTAAACCTTAAACCCTAAAACATAAACTCTAAACCTTAACCACTAAAACCAAAAAAAACCCTCCACTAAACCACAACCCTAAACCCCAAACCCTAATCCCTAAAATAAACTAATTAAAGCCTAAAATAAAATTAAAAAAAATTTAAACCAAAATAAAATAAAAACATAAGCTAAAACCTAAACCTAGACCTAAAAAGAAAATAAAATAAAAATAAAAACTAATCTAAATTAAAATAAATAAAAATCTAAACTATACTAAAAAAATTAAAAACCTTAATAAAATAATAACTAAACTTAAAATAAAAATAAAATAAACCTAAAATAGAATAAAATAAAAACCTAAACCCTAAACTAAACTAAAATAAATAAAACCTAAAACTAAACATAAACCCTAAACTAAATAAAATAAAATAAACTAAAAATAAACCTAAACCTAAACTAAAAAATAAAACCAAAAATAAACCTAAAATAAAAACTTAAACCTAAACCCCAAATAGAAAATAAAACTTAAATTTAAAAAAAGAAAATAAAAATAAACCTCAACCAAAAAAATAAACCTAAACCTAAATCCATACCTAAAAAATAAACTAAAATAAAAAACCAAAATTAATTTAGAATACCTAGACAATAATAAAAAAACCTAAAATAAATAAACTAAACTAAATAAAAATAAAAAATAAACATAATAAAAATAAAAAAATAAAATAAACTAAAATAAATAAAAAAATACTAAATAAACAAAAGAAGAAATGTTGAATCTGAATTTGTTCTCGTTGAAAAAAAAAACCAAAAATAAACTAAAACGACTATCTAAACCTAAACCCCTTTAACCCCAAAACTAAAACCCTAAACCCTAAACCCTAAAACAAAACACTAAACCCTAAAACCCTAAGCCCTAAACCTTAAACCCACAAAACATAAACTAAACCAAACTTAACCACTAAAACCAAAAAAGCCCCAACCACTAAACCAACTCCCCAAACCCTAATCCCTAAACCCTAAACCCTAAACTAATTAAAGCCTAAAATAAAATTAAAAAAATTTAAACCAAATAAAAAAATAAAACATAAGCTAAAACCTAAACCTAGACCTAAAAAAAATAAAAAAAAATAAAACTAATCTAAATTAAAATAAATAAAAATCTAAACTATACTAAAAAAATTAAAAACCTTAATAAAATAATAACTAAACTTAAAATAAAAATAAAATAAACCTAAAATAGAATAAAATAAAAACCTAAACCCTAAACTAAACTAAAATAAATAAAACTAAACATAAAAACCCTAAACTAAATAAAATAAAATAAACTAAAATAAACCTAAACCTAAACTAAAAAATAAAACCAAAATAAACCTAAAATAAAAACATAAACCTAAACCCCAAATAGAAAATAAAACTTAAATCTAAAAAAGGAAAATAAAAATAAACATCAACCAAAAAAATAAACCTAAACCTAAATCCATACCTAAATAAAAACTAAAATAAAACCAAAATTAATTTAGAATACCTAGACAATAATAAAAAAACCTAAAATAAATAAACTAAACTAAATAAAAATAAAAAATAAAAATAAAAAAATAAAATAAACTAAAATAAATAAAAATACTAAATAAACAAAAGAAGAAATGTTGAATCATTTGTTCTCGTTGAAAAAACCAAAAAAACTAAACTATAAACCTAAACCTTAAACCTTTAACCCCAAAAACTAAACCCTAAACCCTAAACCCTAAACACAAACACTAAACCCTAAAAACTAAAAACAACCCTAAAACATAAACTCTAAACCTTAACCACTAAAACCAAAAAGAAATAAAACCCAAACCTAACCTAAACCCCAAACCCTAATCCCTAAACCCTAAACCCTAAACTAAATTAAAGCCTAAAATAAAATTAAAAAAATTTAAAACCAAAATAAAATAAAAAACATAAGCTAAAACCTAAACCTAGACCTAAAAAGAAAATAAAATAAAAATAAAAACTAATCTAAATTAAAATAAATAAAAATCTAAACTATACTAAAAAAATTAAAAACCTTAATAAATTAATAACTAAACTTAAAATAAAAATAAAATAAACCTAAAATAGAATAAAATAAAAACCTATACCCTAAACTAAACTTAAAATAAAAATAAAATAAACCTAAACAATAAACCTAAAAATAAAACCTAAAAATAAATATAAAATAAAATCTAAACCCTAAACTAAAAAAAAACCTAAACCTAAAACCAAAATAAACTAAACCTAAACATAAACTAAAATAAACTAAATTATAATAAATAAAACCTAAACCTAACCCTAAATCAAAAATAAATAAAATAAAATAAGTAAAAATAATCCTAAACTAAAAAATAAAACCTAAAAATAAACCTAAAATAATAACCTAAAACCTAAACCTAAATAAATAAAATAAAAACTTAAACCTAAACCTAAAAATAAAAAATAAAACTTAAACTTAAAAAATAAAATAAAATTAAAACAAAACTAAAAAAATAAACCTAAACCTAAACCTAAAAAACAAACAAAAATAAAAAACCTAAACTAAAATAAATAAACCAAAATTAATGAACTAAAATAAAAAATAAACGAATCAAAATAAAAAAATAAACTAAATAAACTTAAACGTACTTAATTTAAAGTTTTGAAAATAAAAAAAAATAAAATAACCCTAAAACATACATCCTTAAACCCTAAACCCTAAACTCCCAGCCCTAAACCCTAAACCCTAAACACTAAACCCTAAACCATAAACCTTAAACTCTAAACCCTAAAACCTAAAAAGCATAAACCTAAACTAAATAAAACCTAAAAATAAAATAAATAAAAAACCTAAACCTAAATAAAATAAAAAAATAAAATAAAATGAAAACATAAACTAAAACCTAAATTTATACCTAAACCTAAACCTAAACCTAAAAAGAAAGTAGAATAAAAAATAAAAACTAAACTCAAATAAAATAAATAAAATCCTAAACTAAAATAAAAAAAATAAAAAACCTTAATAAAATAAAAACTAAACCAAAAATAAAAATAAATTAAACCTAAAATACAATAAAATAAAAATTTAAAAAGAACTAAACTTAAATAATAAACCTAAAAATAAATAAAAAATAAAACCTAAACCCTAAACTAAAAAAAAACCTAAACCTAAAATAAAAATAAAATAAACCTAATCCTAAACAAAAATAAAGTAAACTAAAATAAAACCTAAACCTAAACAAAGAAAATTAAATAAACTAAAATAAACCTAAACTAAAAAATAAAACCTAAAATGTAAACCTAAAAAAAAAATTAAATAAAATTTAAACCTAATCCTAAAATAGAAAATAAAACCTAAACATTCGTAAACTTAAACCTAAACTTAAAGAACAACCAAAAATAAAAAACCTAAACCAAAAGAAATAAACCTAAAATAAATAAACTAAGCAAAATAAAAATAAAAATAAATCTAAATCAAAATAAAAAATAAACTAAATAAACCTAAATCTAAGTGTTTACTTAATTTAAATAATATTAAATACATTAAAAAAATATTTAAAAAAGACTCTAACCTTAAACCCTAAACCTTAAAACCCTGAACCTTAATCCATAAACCCCAAACCCTAAAACATACAACCATAAACCCTTAACCCTAAACCCTAAACTCCTAACCCTAAACCTAAAACATTAAACCCTAAATCCTAAACCCTAAAACCTACAAACCTAAACTAAATAAAACTAAAAATAAATTAAATAAAAAACCTAAACCTAAACCTAAATAAAAAAATAAAAAAATAAAAATTAAACTAAAATAAATAAAAAAACCTAATAATAAAAACTAATCCTAAAAATAAATTAAATAAAATAAATAAAAACCTAAAAATATATAAAAAATAAATCAAAACCCTAAACTAGAAAAAAAACCTAAACCTAAAATAAACAAAATAAAATAAACCTAATCCTAAACTAAAATAAACTAAAATAAAATAAATAAAGCATAAATGTAAACCAAAACTAAACTAAACCTAAACCCTTAATTAAATAAAATAAAATAAACTAAAAATAAACATCAACCTAAACTAAAAATAAAACCTAAAAATAAACCTAAAATGAAAACCTAAAACCTTAACCTAAAAAAAATAAAATAAAAACCTAAACCTAAACCTAAAAATGAAAAATAAAACTAAAACCTCAAAAATAAAATAAAAATTAAACTAAACTTAAAAATAAAAATAAACGTAAACCTAAATAAAAATATAAACTAAAATAAAAAACCTAAACTAAAATAAATAAACTAAACAAAAAAAACCTAAATAAAAATGTAAAATAAACTAAATAAATCTAAACCTACCTGTTTCTTTAATTAAAAAAAAAAACTAAACTAAAACTAAACCAACACTAAATCTAAACCCTAAAATAAACACTAAACCTAACCAATCTAAACCCTACAACCCTAAATCCTAAACCCTAAACCAAAACCATTAACCTAAACCCTAAATCAACATTACCACTAAACCCAAACTAATACACTCTTAACTAAACCTTAATCCTAATCATAAATCTTAAACTAAACCACAAACCTAAACCCTAAACTAAACCTAAACCCTAAACTAAACCAAACTCTCTTAATGACCCCACCACTAAACAAAACTAAACCCAAACCAAAACTAACTAACCTAAACTTAAAACTTAAACCCCACCCTAAACCTTAAACCAAAACTCCTCAAACCCAAATCCTAAACTCACTAACCTAAACCCTCAAAACTAAACCATAAACCCTAAACTCCTTCCTCCTCCCTAAACCCTAAACCATAAATTGTAAAACCCTAAATGTTAAACCCTAAACCCTAAACCCTAAACCCTAAACCCCAAACCCTAAACACTAAACTATAAACCTTAAACCATTAACCTTAAACCCTAAAAAACTAAAAACCTAAACTAAAACAAAATAAAACCTAAAAGTAAAATAAATAAAAAAACCTAAACTAAAACCTAAAACTAAACCTAAACCTACTCCTAAAAATAAAATAAAATAAAAAATAAAAACTAAATTACAATAAAATAAATAAAAACCTAAAAAAACTGAAAAAATAAAATAAACCTAAAAAAAACCTAAATAAAATAAAAACTAGATGCAAAATAAAAACAAAAGAAACCTAAAATAAAATAAAATAAAAATGAAAAAGAACTTGAACCTAAAAAATTATCCTAAAATAAAACTTAAAAGAAAATAGAAAATTAAATTTGAAGCCCTAAACTACAAAAATATTAAACCTAAAATAAACATAAACCTAAACATAAATAAAATAAACTAAAATAAATTAACCTAAACCATAAACCCAAAGCCTAAACCCTAAAACCCTAAACCCTAAACCCTAAATCCTAAACCTTAAACCTAAACCCTAAACTCTAAAAACCTAAATCCAAAACTTAAACTAAATAAAACCTAAAATAAATAAATAAAAAAACTAAACAAAAATAAAATAAAATAAAAATCTAAACTAAAACCTAAACTTAAACCTAAACCTAAAAATAAAATGGAATAAAAATATAAATTTTATCAAATTAAAATAAATAAAAACCTAAACAAAACTAAAAATAAAATCAACTTAAAAATAAAAAAATTAAATAAAATAATTCCTAACCATAAAATAAAAATAAAATAAATGTAAATAAATATAAAATAAAAGCTAAATTAAAACTTAAACCTACACAATAAACCTTAAAAAACCTATAATTAAATAAAAAATAAAATCTAAACCCTAAACAAAAAAAAGTAAACCTGAAACAAAAATAAAATAAACCTAACCAAAAACCAAAATAAACTAAACTAAAATTAATAAAACCTAAACGTAAACCAAAAATAAACTAAACCTAAACTTAATCCTAAACTAAATAAAATAAAATAAACTAGAAATAAACCTAAACATAAACTAAAAAAATAAAACCTAAAAATAAACCTAAAATAAAAACCTAAAACATAAACCTAAAAAAATGAAATAAAAACATAAACCCAAACCTAAAAATAAAAAATAAAACCTAAACCTAAAAAATAAAATAAAAATAAAACTAAACTAAAAAATAAACATAAACCTAAACACAAACCTAAAAGGTAAACTAAAATACAAAATCAAAACTAAAATAAATAAACATTTAATAAATAAACTACACTAAATAAAAATAAAAAAAACCTAAATAAAAATATCAAATAAACTAAATAAACTGAATAAACCTAAACCTACCCATTTAATTAATTTTTCTAGAACAAAAAACCCTAAACCCTAAACCTCTAAACCTAAATCCCACCCTAAACTCTAAACCCAAACTTACCCCTAAAACCCTAACCCCTAACTCTAAACCACTCCATGCCCCAAACCCAAACTCTAAATCCTCCTAAATGGTAATCTAACCTAAACTCCTCTAAACTCCACCAAACCCTAAACCAAACCAAACCTAATCCTAAACCATCTAAACCTAAACTAAACCCTAAACTTAAACTCTCTAAACCCAACCCTAAACCTTAAATGCTAAAACCCTAAAACCACTAAACCTAAACCCTAAACCCTAAACTAAAACATATAACCCTACCCTAAACCCTAAACCCCAAACCCCAAACTCCCTAAAAACTAAACTAAACCATAAACCCTAAAACCTACAAAGCTAAACCTAAACTAAATAAAACCTAAAAAAAATAAGAAACCAAAATAAAATAAAATAATAAAATAAAATAAAAAGTAACCTAAATCTAATCCTAAACCTAAAATAAAATAAAATAAAAATTAAAACTAAATTAAAACAAAATAAATAAAAAACTAAACTAAACTAAAATATAAAGTAAACCTAAAAGTAAATCATAAATGTAAAATAAAAATAAAATCAACCAAAATAAAACTAAATAAAAACCTAAACCTAAGCAATAAACCTAAAAATAAATAAAAAATCAAACCTAAACCTTAAATAGAAAAAACACCTAAATCTAAAATAAATAAATAAAAACCTAAACCTAAATTAAAATAAACTAAACTAAAATAAATAAAACCTAAACCTAAAATAAAGTAAACCTAAAAATAAACCTAAAATAAATAAAATAAAATAAACTATAAATAAGCGTAAACCTAAAAATAAACTTAAAATAAAAACCTAAAACCTAAAACTAAAAAATTAAAATAAAAACCTATACCTAAACCTAAAAATAAAAAATAAAACGTAAACCTAAAAATGAAGAAAAATAAAACTAAACTAAAAAAATAAGCATAAACCTAGACCTAAACCTAAAAAATAAACTAAAATAAAACCTAAACTAAAATAAATAAACATAAAATTAATAAACTAAACTAAATAAAAATAAAAAATAAACCTAAAAAAATATAAAATAAACTAAATAAACTAAAAAAACCTAAACCTATCGATTTCTTTATTTAAAAAAAACCCTAAACCCTAAACCCTAAACCCTAAACACTAAATCTTAAACTCTAAAATCTAAACCCTAAACCCTAAAATAAATCCTAAACCCTAAGCCTACAACCCTTTCCCTCCAAACTAAACCTAAACCTAAACCTCCATAAACCACTACACTAAACTCTCTAAACTCTAAACCTAAACTAAATCCTAAACTAAACCTAATCATCCACTCTCCCTGACCTAAACAAATCTAAAGCGAAAAATACTCTAAATCTAAACCCATCCACTAATAAACCTCCCTAAAACTCTAAACTATAAAACCTAACTAAACCTAAACCCTAAAAACCCTAAAACTAAACCTAAACTAAACCCACCATCCCCAAACTAAACTACCCTAAACTCCATAAACATATAACCTAAACCTAAAACCTAAACTAACCCTAAACAAACCTAAACTCCATCCCAAACCTATAAACTGACCTAAAAACTAAAGCTAAAACCTAAATAAAGTAAAATAAATAAAAAAACCTAAACCTAAATAAAATAAAAACCTAAACTAAAACCTAAACTTAAACCTAAACCTAAACCTAAAAATATAATAAAATAAAAACCTAAACCTAAAAAATAAACCTAAAAATAATACTTAAAAATAAACAAAAAACTAAACCTCAACCCTAAACTAAAAAAAAACCTAAACCTAAAATAAACAAAATAAAATAAACATACACCTAAACTCAAATAAACTAAACTAAAAAAAACCCATAACCTTAAGCCCTAAACCCTAAATCCTAAATTCTAAAAACCTAAAAATAAAACCTAATCTAAATAAAACATAAAAATAAAATAAATAAATAAACCTTAACCTAAATAAAATAAAATAAAAACATAAACTAAAACCTAAACCTAAACCTAAAAATAAAATAAAATAAAAATATAAAATTAACTAAAATAAAATAAATAAAAACCTAAACTAAACTAAAATAAAATAAACCAAATTAAAATAATACTTAAATGTAAAAATAAAAATAAAATAAACCTAAAATAAAATAAAATAAATAATAAATAAAAACCTAAACCTAAATAATATACTTAAAAAAATGAAAAAAAAAGTTAAACCCTAAAAAAAATAAAAATAAAACTAAACCTAAAGAAAAAACCTAAACCTAAACTAAAATAAATAAAACCTATACCTAAACCTAATATAACCTAAACCTAAACATAAACCTAAACAAATTAAAATAAAATAAACTAAAAATTAACCTAAACCTAAACTAAAAACCTAAAACTTAAACCTAAAAATAAAATAAAAACCTAAACTTAAACCTAAAAATAAAAAATAAAATAAAAATAAAACTAAACTAAAAAGTAAACATAAACCTAAACCCAACTTAAGAGAATGAACTAAAATAAAAAACCCTAAACAAAAATAAATAAACATCAAATAAATAAAATCAACTAAATAAAAAAAATAAACCTAAATAAAGATATAAAATAAATTAGATAAACTAAATAAACATAAACCTATAGGTTTACTTAATTTAATAAAACTCTAAACCTTAAGACCTATACGCTAAACACTAAATCCTAAATGCTAAACCCTAAACCCTAAGCATACAACCCTAAACCTACAACCTTAAACCCTAACCCTAACCCTAACCCTAACTCCTAAACCCTAAACCATAAAAACCCTAAACTCTAAAGCCTAAACCTTCAACCTAAAACCCTAATCCTACCATAAACCCTAACCTAACCCAAACCATAAACCCCAAAAACCCTAAATCCTAAAGCCTAAACACTAAACCCTAAACCCTAAGCCATAAACCCTAAATCCTAAAAACCTAAAAACCTAAACCTAAACTAAATAAAACATAAAAATAAAATAAATAAATAAAATTAAATCTAAATAAAATAAAATAAAAAATAAAATAAAAACCAATACTAAACTAAAACTAAAAATAAAATAAAATAAAAAATAAAACTAAATTAAAATGAAATAAATAAATACCTAAACTAAACTAAAAAAATAAAATGAACTTATGAATAGAAAACCTAAATAAAATAAAAACTAAATGTACAATAAAAATAACATAAACCTAAAATAAAATATAATAAAAACTAAATAAAATCCTAAACCTAAGAATAAAGAAAAATTAAAACCTAAACCTAAAATAAAAAAAACCTAAACCTAAAATAAAAATAAAATAAACAAAATAAAATAAACCTAAACATAAAAAATAAAATATAAACCTAAACATAAACCTAAAAATAAAAAATAAAACCTAAACCTAATAAATAAAATAAAAATAAAACTCATATAAAAAATAAACCTAAACCTAGACCTAATCCTAAAAAATAAACTAAAATAAAAAAACCTAAACTATAATAAATAGACCTAAAATAAATAAACTAAACTAAATAAAAATAAAAAATAAACTGAAATAAAGAAAAAGTATAGTAAAATTTTAAATAAATAAACTAAACTAAATATACTGAACAAACTTAAACATACTAGTTTACTTAATTGAAACCCTAAAACCCTAAACCCTAAACCCCAAACCTAAACCAACCTAAACCCTAAACCCCAAAAACACTAAAAACCTAAAGTAACTAAAACCCCCAACTTAAACCTAAAGCTAAACCCTAAGAAAAGCAAACAGATGAACATCACCATCAACCGTGTCCCAGATCCGGCGGTGGAGCGAAGGTAGAGGCGGCGATTATCATAGTGGTGATTGGGGATCTGGAAGTGCTGGTGGATATGGAGGTTGTGGTCAGAGCAGTGGTGGTTATGAAGGCGGGAGGAGTGATAGAGGTTACAACCATGGTGGTGGCGGAAGGAGAGATCGGGATATGATTGTGGATCCCGCTACTTGAGAGGCGGGGTGGTTCTGATGGGAGTTAGAGAAACTAAAGAATGGTCGATGGTTCTTTGCGAACATTGCCTTTACTTAGAGAGTTAGTTATCTTGAGTTTTGATTTGCTTTATGAGTGCTCATTTTTTATATACGTCATCACTTGTGTCTTAGAAAACTTGGTCTATTACTTGGTTGATGAAATCATAAAGAAGAAATGTTGAATCTAAATTTGTTCTCTGTTAAAAAAAAACCCCAAAAACCCTAAATATAAAATGTAAACCCTAAACCCTAAACCTTAAACCCTAAAAACCCTAAACCCTAAACCCTAAACCTTAAACCCTAAAACCCTAAACCCTAAGCCCTAAACCCTAAAATCTGAACCCTAAACCCTAAACCCAAAACCCAAAATCCTAAAACTTAAACCCTAAACCCTAAACTAACCCTAAATCCTAAAATGTAAACCCTAAAAATCTAAAAACTTAAACCCAAACTAAATAAAACCTAAAAATAAAATAAATAAAAAGCCTAAACCAAAATAAAATAAATAAATAAAATAAAATCAAAACATAAACTAAAACCTAAATCTAAACCTAAACTTAAACCTAAACCTAAACCTAAAAAGGAAATAAAATAAAAAATAAAAACTAAACTAAAATAAAATAAATAAAAAGCTAAACTAGATAAAACTCAATAAAATAAAAACACTAAACATAGGATAAAAATAAAAAAACCTAAAATAAACTAAAATAAAAAATAAATAAAAAAAATAAAAATAAAATAAAAATAAACATAAATAAAAATAAAAAATAAAATAAACTAAAATAAATAAGCAATAAACTAAAAAAACCTAAACCTACTAGTTTACGTAATTTTAAAAAAAAAACCCTAACCCTAAACCCTAAATCTCAAAGCCTAAATCCACAACCCTAAATAGTAAACTTTAAAACCTAAAACCCAAAGCCGTAAACCCTAAACCCTAAAACCTAAACCCTAAAATACTAAACTCTATACCTAAATAAAATATTGAAAAATTATATTAAATAAAAACGTAAACTAAAACCTAAACATAAATGTCAACCGAAACCAAAGAATAAAATCAAATAAAAAATAAAAATTAAACTAAAAATACATCAATAAAAACCTTAACTAAACTAAAAAATAAAATAAACCTAAAAATAAGAAAGCCTAAATAAAATAAAAATTAAATGTAAGATTAAAATAAAATAAAATAAAAACTAAATAAAAAACTAAAACTAAAAAATAAACCAAAAAATAAATAAAATATAAAACCTAAATCATAGACTAAAATAAAAAATATAAACATAAAATAAACAAAATAAAATAAACTTAAACCAAAACTATAATAAACTAATCTAAAATAAATAAAACATAAACCTAAACTTAAATTAAACTAAAGCTAAACCCAAAACTAAATAAAATTAAAAAAATTAAAAATAAACCTAAACCTAAACCTAAACTAAAAATATAAAACCTAAAAATAAACCTAAAATAAAAATCTAAATTCTAAACCTAAAAAAATAAAATAAAAACCTAAACCTAAACCTAAAAATAAAAAATCAAACTTGAACATAAAAAAGACCTAAACTAAAAAATAAACATAAACTTAAACCTAAACCTAAAAAAGAAACTAAAATAAAAATATAAATTAAAGTAAATAAACCTAAAATAAATAAATTAAACTAAATAAAATAAAAAATTAACCTAAACAAAATAAATAAAATAAAATAAATGAGAATAAATAAATAAATAAAAGCTAAATAAACCTAAACCTATTGGTTTTCTTAATTTAAAAAAAAACCCTAAACCTTAAACCCTAAATCCTAAACCCTAAATCCCAAACCCTAAACCCTAAACCCTATACCCTAAACCCTAAACCTAAAACCCTAAACACTAAATAAATAAATAAATCTAAAAAAAACCCTAACCTTAAACCCTAAACCCTAAACCCTAAACCCTAAACCTTAAAACTTGAAACCCTAAACCCCAAACCCAAACCCTAAAAACTCAACCCTAAACCCTAAACTTTAAACCTAAAATTGACAACCCTAAACCCCAAACCCTAAACCTTAAATGCTAAACTAACCCTAAACCTTAAAAAGCTAAAAAGCTAAACATTATACTAAATAAAACCTAAAAATAAAATTAATAAAAGAACCTAAACCAAAATAAAATAAAAACATAAACTAATGCTTAAACCTAAACCTAAACCTAAACCTAAACCTAAAAAGAAAAAAAAACTAAAATAAAATAAAAAAATAAAAGCCTAAACTAAACTAAAAAAATAAAAACCTAAATAAAATAAAAACTAAACCTAAAATAAAATAAATAACTCAAAAATAAAATAAATTAAAAATTAAATAAAAACCTAAACCTACAAAAACCTAAAAATATAACTAAAAATAAATAAAAAATAGAACCTGAACCTTATAATAAAAAAAACCTAACCTTAGATAAAAATAGAATATAGCTAAACCTAAACTAAAATAAACAAAACCTAAACCCAAACCTAAAATAAACTAAACCTATACCTAAAGCTAAACTAAATAAAAGAAAATAAACTAAAATATACCTAAACCTAAACTAAAAAAATAAAACCTAAAAAACTTAAAGTAAAACCTAAAACCTAAACCTAAAAAAATAAAACCTAAACCTAAACATAAAATAAAAAATAATAACTAAACCAAAAAAATAAAATAAAAATAAAAACAAAACTAAACTAAAAAATAAACCTAAATAAAAAACCTAAATTAAAATAAGTAAATCAAAAAATAAATAAACTAAATTAAATAAAAATAAACCTAAATAAAAATAAATAATAAAAGAAACTAAAATATATAAAAAATAAACTACATAAACTAAATAAACCTAAACCTACCAATTTACTTAATTTAAAAAAACCATAAATCCTAAATCTTAAACCCTAAACCCTAAACCCTAAACCTACAACCGTAATCCCTAAACCTTAAAAAACCCTAAACCCTAAACCCTAAACCCTAAACCCTAAACCCTAAACCCTAGCCCTAAACCCTAAATGCTAAATGTCAAACCCTAAACCCTAAACTCTAAACCCTAAACAAACCCTAAACCATGAAAAGCTAAAACCTAAACCATATCAAAATAATACCTAAAATAAAATAAATAAAAAGACCTAAACCAAAAGAAAATAAAATAAATAAAAGAAATAAAAACCTAAACTAAAATGGAAACCTGAACATAAACCTTAAAAGAAAATAAAAACTAAACTTAAATAAAATAAATTGAAACCTAAACAAAACTAAAAAAGAAAATACCTAAATAAAATAAAAAACTAAACCTAAAATAAAAATAAAGTAAACCTAAAATAAAATAAAATAAAAACAAAATAAAAACCTAAAGAAAATAAAAATAAAAATAAACTAAAAAATAAAAAAAATAAACTAAAATAAATAGAAAATAAACTAAATAATCCTAAAGCTATAAGTTTACATAATTTTTTTAAAAAAACACTAACCCTAAACCCTTTTCTAATAAACTTCAACTCAAATTAATAATTCCCTTAAATTTCAAACATATAAAGCCCAAACATAGGATAGATTGGAATGATATCTAGGACTCGTAGTATCATGAGCATCCCCTGCACATTTCCTTTTGGCTTAGATAACAAGTCTCTCCGTTTGATTTATCCCACTTTATTTTCCAAATATAACCAATTTATTGATAGTCCTATCTTTGAATTCTTTGAAGATAATAATTGCATGCTTTAATCGAGAGTATTCCTAAGGAACTCACCTTCCTTAGGATGTAATTAACTATGGGGGTCTTGCCCCAAAGGAGAACTTTAGAATCTGATTTAAATAAATCGTGATTTATTCATCAATGTAAAGTAGGAAAAAAAATCTCTGGTACATTCAAAAACCCATCACGCCTTAGGAGTGCTTATTAGGTGATTAGGTCCATCGTAAGGTAGTGATTTCTATCTTTTGAGATGGTGCTCTTGATGTCGCATCGATCACCTTAATAAGCACACCCTCGACTGCGTGTCCCCCCCCCCCCCCACACACACACACATACATAGAATTAAAAATAAACAAACCACAAACCCTAAACCCTAAACTAACCCTAAACCCTAAACCCTAAAACCCTAAACCCTAAACCCTCAACTAACCCTAAACTATAAACCTAAAAACCCTAAATCTTAAACCCTAAACCCTAAAATCCCTAAACCTTAAAGCCTAAACACAAAACCCTAAATCGTAAACCCTAAACCCTAAATCCTAAAACCTTAAATCCTAAAACCCTAAATCCTAAAACCCTAAACCCTAAACCCTAAACCCTAAACCATAAAAACCTAAAAACCTAAAACCTAAACTAAATAAAACCTAAAAATATAATAAATAAATAAAAATCTAAACCTAAAAAAAATAATAAAATAAACTAAAATAGAAACCTAAACTAAAACCTAAACCTAAAATAAAAATAAAATAAAATAAAATAAAATAAAATAAAAGCATAAACTAATCTAAAAAAATAAATTAAACCTAAGAAAAAAAGACCTAAATAAAATAAAAACTAAATGTAAAATAAAAAGAAAATGAACCTAAAATAAAATAAAATATAAACTAAATAAAAACCTAAACATAAAAAGTAAACCTTAAAATAAAACCTAAAAATAAATAAAAAGTAAAACCTAAATCCTAAACTTAATGTAAAGTAAAAATAACACAAACAAAATAAAATAAACTAAAAATAAACCTAAACCTAAACTAAAAAATAAAACTTAAAAATAAACCTAAAATAAATACCTAAAACCTAAATCTAAAAAATAAAATAAAAACCTAAACCTAAACCTAAACCTAAAAAATAAAATAAAAATAAAACTGAACTAAAAAATAAACATAAACTTAAACCAAAATCTAAAAAATGAACTAAAAGAAAAAACCTAAACTAAAATAAATAAACTAAACAAACCTAAACCTACCGATTTACTTAATTAAAAAAATCATAAACCCTAAATCCTGAACCCTAAACCCTAAACCTTAAAAAACCCTAAACCCTAAACCTTGAACCCTAACCCTTAACCATAAACCTTAAAAGCATTAACCCTAAAATCCTAAACCCTAAATCCTAAACCCTAAACCTTGACAAGAACATCACCATCAAAGAGGCTCAATCTAGGTATGGTGGTGTGGCAAAGGCGGAGACAGCGGTTATCACAGTGGTGGTGGTGGATCTGGAGGTCCTGGTTGATATGGAGGTGGGAGGAGCGATAGAGGTTACAGTCATGGTGGTGCGGAAGGAAAGATCTGAGATATGATGATGGATCTACTCGAGAGGCCGGGGTGGTTCTGATGAGAACTGGAGAAATTGCATAATGGCCAATCCAATCTGCCAGGAACTGTCTTTACAAAGAAAGACTAGTTATCTGGGCTTTTGATTTGCTCTATGCGTGCTCATTTTTATGTATGTCGCGTTGTGTGTAGAAAACTTGGTTGATGAAATCAAAAAGAAGAAATGTTGAATCTCAATTTTTATTTGTTAAAAAAAAACCAAAATCCCTAAACCTTAAACTAAAACTTGAAACCTAGACCTAAAACCTCAACCATAAACCCTAAACCCTGAAACCCTAAACCCCAAAATCCTAAACCTTGAATCCTAAACCCTTAAATCATAAACCCTAAACCCTAACCCCTAAACCTTAAACCAAAATCCTAAACCCTAAACCCCAAACCCTAAACCTAAACTAAAACCAAACAAACCCTAAACCCAAAAAAAAGCTAAAACCTAAACTAAATAAAACCTAAAATTAAAATAAATAAAAAAACCTAAACCAAAGTAAAATAAAAAATAAAATAAAATAATAAACTAAATTAAAACCTAAACCTAAAGCTAAACTAGAACTTAAAAAGAAAATAAAGAAAATAAAAACTAGACTAAATTAAAATAAATAAAAACCTAAACTAAACTAAACAATAAAAAACCTGAATAAAATAAATACTAAACCTAAAATAAAAAAATAAACCTAAAATAAAATAAAATCAAAACTAAATCAAAACCTAAACCTAAAAATTAACCTAAAAATAAAACTTAAAAATAAATAATCAATAAAACCTAAACCATAAACTAAAAAAACTAAACCTAAAATAAAAATAAAATAAACATAAACCTAAACTAAAATAACCTAAAATAAAATAAACTAAACTAAAATAAATAAAACCTAAACATAAACCTAAAATAAACTAAACCTAAACATAAACCTAAACCCTAAATAAAAAAATAAACTAAAAATATACCTAAACCAAAACTAAAAAATAAAATCAAAAATAAATACCTAAAATAAAAACCTAAAACTTAAACCTAAAAAACTAAAATAAAAACTAAATCTAATCCTAAAATAAAAAAAAAACCTAATCCTAAAAAAATATAAAATAAAACTAAACTAAAAAATAAACCTAAACCTAAACCTAAACCTAAAAAATAAACTAAAATAGAAACCTAAACTAAAATAAATAAACCTAAAATAAATAAACTAAACTAAATACAAATAAAAATAAACCTAAATAAAAATAAAAAATAAAAAATAAAATAAACTAAGATAAATAAAAATAAACTAAATCAACATTAACATACTAGTTTAATTAATTTAGATAAAGTAAAACGAAATTAAATTAAATTAAAAAACCCTAACATGAAACCCTAAACCCTAAAACTAACCATAAACCCTAAAACCTAAACCCTAAACCTACAACCCTAAAACCTAAACCCTAAACATTAAAACTCTAAACCCTAAACCCTAAAGCCTAAACATTAAACTAACCCAAAATCATAAGCTAACCCTAAACCCTAAACATACAACCCTTAACCCTAAATGCTAAACCCCAAACCCCAATCCCTAAAAATATAAAAACCTAAACTTAAACTAAATAAAATAAAAAAATAAAATGAATAAAAAAAACCTAAACTTAAACCTAAACCTAAATGTAAAAATAGAATAAAATAAAAAATTAAAACAAAACTAAAATAAAATAAATAAAAACCTAAACTAAACTAAAAAAAATAAAATAAACATAAAAATAATAAATCTAATTAAAAGAAAAAGTAAATGTAAAATAAAAATAAATAAAACTAACAAAAAATAAAATAAAAACTAAATAAAAACCTTAACCTAAAAAATAAAACTAAAAATAAAAGAATAAGAAATTAAAAAAACAAAAAATAACACCTAAACCTTAAACCTAAAATAAACAAAAAATACCTAAATCTAAACTAAAATAAATTAAACTAAAATATATAAAACCTAAACCTAAACCCTAAACTAAATAAAATAAAATAAACTAAAAATAAACCATCTAAAAAAATAAAACCTAAAAATAAACATAAATTAAAACCAAAACATAAAAATAAAATAAAAACCTAACCTTAAGCCTAAAAATAAAAAATAAGAAAGCTAAGCCTAAAAAATAAAATAAAAATAAAACTAAACTAAAAAATAAACATAAACATAAACCAAAACCTAGAAAATAAACTGAAATAAAAAAACCTAAAATAAAATAAATAACCATAATATAAATAAACTAACTAAATAAAAATAAAAAAATAAAATAAACTAAAATAAATAAATAAAAACTAAATAAACCTAAATATACTAGTTTACCTAATTTTAAAAAATAAAATCCCTAAACCCTAAACCCTAAACCCTACACCCTAAACCCTAAATCCTAAACACTAAACCCTAAAACCAAAACCCTAAAACTAACCCTAAACCCTAAATCAGAAACTACAATCAGAAACTGACTAAACTCTAAAAAAATTTAAACCCTAAACCCTAAACCCTAAAACATAAACCCTAACCCTAACCTTAAACCCTAAATCGTAAACCCTAAAACCATAAACCCTAAACCCTAAACCTTAAAACCTAAACACTAAACCCTAAAAATGCTAAACCTTAAAGCCTAAACCCTAAACCTTAAACTAACCCTAAACCCTAAAACCTAAACTTTAAATCCTAAACCCTCAAATCCCTAATCCTTAAAGCCTAAAACAAACTAAACTAAACTAAACCTAAACCCTAACCCTAAACCCTAAAACCCTAAACCCTAAACCTTAAAACCTAAACCTAAACTAAATAAAACCTAAAAATAAAATAAATAAATAATTAAAACCTAAATAAAATAAAATAAAATAAAATAAAATAAAATGAAAACCTAAACTAAAACATAAAGCTAAAAATAAAATAAAAAAATAAGCTAAAATAAAATAAAGAAAAATTAAACTAAAAAAATAAACTGAGATAAAAACTTCAAAAAATAAAAAACAAAAAATAAAATAAAATAAAAAAAATAAAATAAAAAGCAAATAAAAAAAAACAAAACACAAAAATAAACCTAAAATAAAACACAAATCTAAACTAAAAAAAAATTAAACACAAAATAAAAATAAAACAAACAAATTAAATAAACCAAAAATAATCTAAACCTAAACTAAACCTAAACTAAATAAAATATAATAAACTAAAAATAAACCTAAACCTACACTAAAAAATAAAACTTATAAATATAAAATAAAATCTTAAGCCAAAACCTTAAAATAAAAAATAAAACCTAAACCTTAAAAATAAAATGAAAAGCAAACTAAATTGAAAAATAAACCAAAACCTAAAAAATAAACTAAAATAAATAAATTAAAATAAATAAAAATAAAAAGTAACCTAAATAAAAAAATAAACTAAAATAAATAAAAATAAACCAAAACATATATGTTTACTTGATTTTAAAAAAAAAACCCTAAACCTAAATCTAAACCCTAAACCTAAACCACCTAAACTAAACCTAAACTAAACCCTAAACCACCAAACCAAACCTGACCAACCCAAACCTCCATTAAACTAAACCCTAATCCCTAAACCCATACCCTAAAACCCTAAACCCACCCTAAAATCTAAACCCTAAACTCTAAATTCTAAACCCCAAACCCTAAAGCCTTCTAAACTCCACAAATCTAAACCCTAACCCTAAACCCTAACCATAAAACCCTAAACCCTAAAATCCACAAACCAAAACTTAATCCTAAACTAACCCTAAACCTAAAACGTACCTAAACAAAATTAAACTTAAAACAACCTAAACCTAAAAAAATAAAATAAAATAAAAATAAAACTAAAAATAAAATATGAAATAAAAAATAAACTAAAATAAAATAAATAAAAACAAAACTAAATTAAAAATAAAATAACCTAAGAATAAAAACATAAATAAAATAAAATCTAGAAATAAAATAAACCTAAGATAAAATAAAATAAAAACTAAATAAAAACCTAAACATAAAAAATAAACTTAGTAATAAAACATAAAAATAAATAAAAAATAAAACCTAAATCCTAAATTAAAAAAATCCTAAACTAAGAATAATAATAAAATAAATAAAATAAAATAAACATAAACCTAAGCTAAAATAAATAAAACCTAAACCTAAACTTAAACTAAATAAATTAAAATAAACTAAAAATAAATCTAAACCTAAACTACAAAATAAAACCAAAAAATAAACCTAAATAAAAGCTAAAACCTAAACCTAAAAAAATAAAAATAAAAACCTATCCTAAACCTAAAAAATAAAAAATAAAACCTAAACCTAAAAAATAAAATAAAAATGAAACTCCACTAAAAAATAAACTTAAATAGAAAACCTAAACTAAAATAAATAAAATAAAGTTAAAAATTAAACCTAAATAAAAATTAAAAAATAAAATAAACTCAAATAAATGAAAAATAAACTAAATAAACCTAAACCTGGGTTTATTTAACTTAAGAAAACCCTAAGCCCCAAAAAACTAAACCTACAACCCTAAATCTGACCCAAACCATAAACCCTAAACCCTAAAATGCTAAAATCTAAAGCCTAAACCCTAAACCATAAACCTTAAACCCTAAACCCTAAACCATAAAACCCTTAACCATAAAACCCTAAATCCTAAACCTTAAACCCTAAAACCCTAAACCCTAAACCCCAAACCCTAAACCCTAAAACCTACAACCCAAAACTTTAAACAAATCCTAAACCCTGAACCCTAAACAAACCCTAAACCGTAAGAATGGGCAAAACCTTCACGACAGGAACATCATCATCGACTAGGCTCAGTTTAGATCTAGCGATGGAGGTAAAGGCGAGGAGCTTATCACAGGTGGTGGGGATCTAGAGGTACTAGTGGATATGGAGGTGGTGGTCGGAGCAGTGGTGGTTATGAAGGAAGGAGGAGTGATGGAGGTTACAACTGTGGTGGTGATGGAGGGAGAGATATGGGATATGATGACAGATCCCGCTACTTGAGAGGTGGGGGTGGTTCTGATGGGAGCTGGATAAACTAAAGAATGGTCGATCTGATCTGCTACTTATATAACATTATCTCTATAATAAGAATGGTTCTACTTATGTAGGGTTTTATGCTATGGGTGCTCATTTTTTTATTTATGTCATCGCTTGTATCTTAGAAAACATGGGGTGCTACTTGGTTGATGAAATTGAAAAAAAGAATGTTGAATCTGAATTTGTTCTTTGTTAAAAAATGTTAAACCATAAACTAAAACTTAAAACAAACCTAAAACTAAACCGTAAACCTTAAAACCCTAAACCCTAAACCCTAAACCCTAAACCACAAAACCCTAAACCCTAAACCCTAAATCTAAACTCAAAATAATCCTTAAACACCCAAACCCACTAAACCTAAACCCTAAACCACAAACCCTAAACCTAAACATTAAACCTAAGCTCAAAATCCTAAACCTTGCGTTAAACCCTAAACCCTAAAACCTAACCCTAAACTAACTAAAACCCTAAACCCTAAACCCCAAACCCCAAACCCTAAACCTTAAACTAGCCCTAAACCCAAAACTAACCCTAAACCCTAAACTAACCCTAAACCGTAATCCTAAACCCTAAGCCCTAAACCTTGAATAAAGATGTCATTAGGAGTAGATCTATAAAATGACCTAATCCTAACATAGTTATGGTAGCTAAAGAAAATGCCTTCAAGAGACTTTCCCTTGACTATTAGAGATTTGAATACCCTAAACCCTAACCCTAAATCATATTATAATACCATATATTATAGTATAATGTATCATCATATATCTGAGCATGTAGTGATGTGTTTTTGGATGTTATAAGATGTTTTGAAATGTCCTAGTATATGATGGTATTATGCCCTATAGTCTTTATAGAAATTATGATTTAATAAATCAGATGATGAAAATTGTTAAATTTGAAGTGGGAATTATGTTATAGTACCAAAGGTGTGCTACTCCACTTGTAGTCTAAAAAGTAAGAATTTATTTTGAAAATAAATATTATATGTTGTAGCATTGTATAGCATCATATATCATAATATATTAATTTGCACATTTTAAATTCTTTTAGTATTTTACAATCATGTAGTCAAGCTTACACTAGCATTATTTATAAAAATGTTGATTTAGACTTTAAAATGGTGGAATTTGGCCAAATTCATAATAGGTAGAGCATGGAATCATAATATATTATTCCAATTTAAAATATGTAAGTGATACAACTAAAAAATATATATTTTATTGTTTAGACTAATTTATGATTTTTTATCTTAAGCAATCCCTTGTGATGTGATATGCAATATAATATAATATAACATGATATAGTGTATTATAATATTGGATGGCATAAAATAGTGTATGATTCATTCTTGCTTGATGAGGCCTAGGGAAGGTGCATTCAAAGTTAATTTGAGTGTTATCGAGAAATGGGGAAATTAGGTCAGAAATGGGAGTGTCCTATTTTGGGATGGATGGGAATGGAATTTTTTGATCGAGGAATGAACTTGGGAGCTTAGGAAATGGCTTTAGCGGCTCGTCTTGAGTAGCTAGGGCTCTGAGGAATGATTTTTCTATGTGTTTGAGTAGAAACGAGGGGGTGTATACCCCCCTTCATCTTGATCAGATAGTTGGATCGGGTTTGGATTTTATTGGTCCTCCAACTATCTCAGGGAATCATGGGTGGTAGGTTGGAGCTAAGTTAGCTCAGCTTGGTTAGTTAAAGGTATGGTGGTGGCTGCCAAGGAGGAATCATGGGTGTCCTTTGGGTTTCAAATGCTCCAATGGGGAGGGTAAGGCAATTTCACCTCCTATGGGTCATGGATGACCTAACCACCCATTGGGTCAAGTTGGGCAGTGTTCTAGGTGCTTAGGTGGACCATTGGAAGAGTACCAAGTGGCCAAGAAATGAAAAAGACCACTTACATGGGTGAATAATCTCATGTGATGCCCTTTAACCAAGGGTAGAATGATCATTTGGCATTGGATTTGATTTAGGTAGATTTGAAATGAGCCAAAAGTGGGTTAGCCCAAATTTCAAGTCAATTATAGTTGATTTGGTTAGGATTGACTCAATTTGACTAATTTAGGTCAAATTGGGTTAGGTTGGGTCATGTTGACCAATTGGTCAAATTGGGTCAAACTAAGGGTTGGGTCAAGTTCATATGATCATTTGGGATGTTTTGGTTCAATTGGTTTGGTTTATTTTGGCTTAAATTTGATTTTGGCTCATTTGAATTCATTTGGGTCAAATGGGTTAAGTTGACCAATTTGACCAAATTGGCCAAATTAGCTTCGATTGGGTGTTGGTTTGGGTTTAGTTGACCAATTGATGATGATTTTAGACATTGGTTTTAGTTAAATTTGATTTGGTTTTGATTTAGGCCAACTTGAACCTTTAGGTCAATTGGGCTAAGTAGGTCAATTGGGTTCAATTGGGTCCAATCATGGCTTTGGTCAAGTTCAACAATCAATTTGGAATGAACTTGAGCCATTGGTTGCAATCAAGTTGGTTAACATTTTGATTCAACCAAATTTGAACTTTAGGTCAATTTGGGTCAACTTGGGTCAAGAAGGCCCATTAGGTTTGGTCTGACTCAGTTGAAGGTCAAGTCATATTCAAATATTGATTTTGATTTGGTATGAATCATTGGTTTCAAGGGATTTGGCTTATGTTGTAATTTGGCTAGTTTAAGTTCATATGGGTTAAGGGGTTGACTTAGTCAAATGACCAAGCTCACTTGGTTTGACCGAATTCGTGACAATTAATCAACCTAGGGTGATCAACAATCATGATGGAAGTTATGATGGGATATGTTCAATCCAATTTGGTTAGGATTAGAACTTAGCTCAAATAGGTCAAATTGATCACTTTGGGTTATTGGTGTTTTCTCTAGAAAAGAGAAAAAAATGACACCACATAGCGTTTAGGAAAATTTTATTTAGATGACCAAATATGACATTAAGGAATAAACATATTATCTCAAAAGATAAACATGTTCTCCTATAATGGATTCGATCATTTTAATAAAAAACTCCTAAGGCTAATGGGTCTTTCATGTACCAGAGTATTTTCCCCTAAACTATATGGAAAAGTAGAGCAAGATTTATTTTATCATGGGATCATGGTTCCCTATAAAGGTAAGCCTCTATAGTTAATGAAATCTTAGGAAGTGTCTCTTCTTAAGAATACTCTCGAGTAAAGAAATAAGTGGTTATTCCTAAAGACTATTAAGGTAGCTTTCAAAATATTGACTTTTGTGAAATTCAATTGGGAGAGGTCCAAATTGGAGAGAGTTATTTTCAAGAATCAAATGGAAAAAAGTAGGAAATGTCTATTGATGTAGGGATACCCAGTAAACATTTCAACTATCCTATGATTGGGCTTCAAATATGGGATTTAATTTTAGATTTCAAGTTATCATTTTCTTAGAAATCAAGGGCTTAGATTCTAGCGGGACAAGACTATAGAAATGCCTTCTTCTTTAGGGACATCCATCAGGCTCCACAGGGGACCACCGCATCATCTCCTGGTTGGGTCAGCTCCTACTAATCCTAGACCCCATAGATTCTAACCTAATTCTAAGCTCAAATTTACATTTAAAATTTTTAAAAAAAAATGCTAAGCCCTGCAAAACAAATGTTAGGAAATACATACAAAATATAAAGAAATTTAAATTTCATAAACATTCGAGCTTAGCATTAGTTGCTTGCCAAGACCATCCTATGGACTATGTTAAGGGATTTTCAGCAAGCAAACAAAATTTTATGATTTATTTATTACAACGATCCCTTTAACACGTCCCTGAAAATAGTGTTAATTCTAAAAAGAATGCCCTAACTTCATGTCTAATGAACAAACAAGCCTAGGAATCCTCTCGAAAGTAATACACCACACAAACATGTGAAGCACAACACAGAAGATTAAAGAAAATCACAGAATGATCTAACCTAGATCTAGAGTCCATGACCAAAAAGAGCTAGTGTGTGTAAAAGACGGGTTTGTGGGGTAAGGCTTTGATAAGCTCCTTTAAGTTCAAGTTTAAGTTTGAAATTTGAATTTGTTTAGTTTTTACCATTGGTTGGTTTCAGTTCAAATGGTTTAGTGATTTAATTCCCATTTTTATGTTCATTTTATTTGGTTAAAGTTGTATAGGTTTTCAAGAATGAAGAATGGAATGATTCTATTTTTGGATGGTGCTCTTTCCATTCAACATCCTAATTCCTAATGAAGTTTCCAAAAAGTCTAAGTAAGATCCTTAAGTATCTTAATTAATCCTTTAGATTGGTTTTGATTTGGTTCATTTAATTTATAGAATTTAGATTAAAGTTTGAATTCATTCAATTAAACTTAAATATTAAATCATGGATTTGTAGGCTTAAGGTTTAAATAAATTAGTACTTTAGGTTTGTTCATGGATTATGCTTAGTCTAAAGCACTTAAGTTAATTATTTGATCCCATTTAATTAACCTAAGTTTTAGATTCATTCATTAAATTCATTAGGGATGAGTGGTTTCATTAAATTTTATTTATTCAAAGTTTAATGTTTAAGTTAATTAATAGTTTTTTAACCTGGGTTTTATTTCATTATCCTAAGATTGAATTTTTTTACTTTGATTGACTTAGGATATTTAGATAAGTTTCTAAGTAGTTTTCTAATGTTTGATTGTGATTGGTTTGAATTACCATTTTATTTAATGGATTAATCAATTATCTAAACCTAAAATTTGATTAAAATTGACATATGGATTTAGAAATTTAAGAACTCTTAATCTAGCGATCAATTGAACCTGAAATATTTTTGGAAAATAGGGTTTTTTTTTGCTAATTTTATATCCCTAAAGTTTCAGATTGATTAGAGATGTAATTAAGGTGTAAGTAAGGTTTTTATTATTTCATTAAAACTTAAATTAAGCATAATTTATTGAGATTCAATTAAGGGTTTTATTTTTTACTTATTCTTCACTAAATTACCTTTCCAATGAGGGTTTATTCATAATTTTGGCTAGTTGACTTACTATGATTTAATTAAATTTATGTTTTTTAATTGAATTATTTAATTTATTTAATTACCTTAAGTGAATTTAGGATTATTAGGTTTAGATAGGTTTAATTAAGTTTAATTAGTATTTTGATGATCATTAATGTTTATTATGATGATTTAAGGTTGTTTGATTAAAGATTTCTAATTATTTGATTAACGGTTAATTAATTTAATTAATTAAAAGGTTAAGCATATGAAATTACAATTTTCCTTGAATTCAAAGAAATAAATCCATAAAAATGTACCCAATGTGTATTTTATGCTTAATTTCATTTACCCAAAGTTTCAAATTAATTGGATTATTAATTTGAGAGTAATTAGGGTTTAATATTTTTTAATTAAACCTAAATTAAGAAAAAAATACACAATAAAAATTGGGGATTTTATTTTCTATGGATTCTTCTCATAAAGATGAATCCATAGAGCTTTTATTTGTAATTTTTTGATTCATATTTGATTTTATATGATTTTTAAAAGTTTTTTTGCATTTTTTTAATTAATTAAAATTGTTATTTAACCAATTTTAATGGTCTTTTAAGTGGCGGTCCCACTCGAGATGGGCGTGCTGCGTGGCGTGTCCCTCCATGTGGCATACACGTTCGTCCGCGTGGCATCCGCGCATTGCGAAATTAAAATGCGGGATCTCCTACGAGTTTAGATCGATCCCGTGGTTCCTAAAGGGTGAAAATCGATCTGGTCTGCCTAGATCTGGGCCGTCCAATCCAAATACATGGATCAGATGGTAGAGAGATCATCTCCTTCGATTCTTGAGGGAGCCGAGGATTGCTGATAGTATTTTGCTAATTGTTATCGATCTAGAGCATGAAATCAAGTGATTTCAATTGCTACATGATCATGGATGAATATCCTAGGTTTCTATCTAGTTTGATCCTATTGTAGATTACATTTCCTATTAAACCTACCACAATCAAATTCTCTAAGGAAAAGCTTGAGGTCAACAATGGCATACCTCGATTCATTGGACGATTGGCCTTGCAATTGATCCTAAAGCTTCGAATGCTTCAACCAAACTTGCTTGCCAAAGGAATTAGGTTAATTCCTTATGGATTGCTCATTAAGCCAACCCTTAATTGTTCTTTTTCAGCTTTGATGGTTTATAGTGGTTAAGGACTCTTGGGGGGGGAAGGTGAAATTTTGTTTACGTTCGATTTTGATGTGTGAAGGTGTGTGTGTGTGTTCAATTTTCCTTGGGGAAGTCTCTCCTCTTGTTTTCTTATATGGTCAAGAGCCTTTAAGCTTTTTCCTAGCTATTCCTTGGTTAGTTTTGGTGATGGAGGACCTTGGAAGCTAGCTAGTGCTCTCCTTTTCCATCACACAGTTGTCTTATGTGAAGGGCTGGGAAGAAGGGAGAAGGAATTTGACTTCTCCAATTCCTTTGCTTGCATTGGTTTTCCTCATTTGGATTTTATTCAATAATGTAAGAGAAACTTAAATGGCTTAATTAGGGATTTAAAACTTTATTCGAAGGGTTTAAGGAAGTGTCACCCCCATCCCATGTGATTTGATTGGAAGTGGTTTGGCATTTCCTTATTTCTTTTGTCTTGCTTAACTCACTTAACCCAAATTGAGTTAAGTGAATTAAACATAGTTTCTTATGGGTCAAATGATTAACCACACCCAATAAGGAGTTGGGTTATGTCCCATCACCATCCCCATATGATTTAAGACAACCAATTTAGATTTATTTTGATTTTTCTTGGATTTGAGTTCAATGTGGCTTATTTAGGTTATTTTGATTTAAGGAATTTAATTTACCTAATCTAGGCCTCTGTGGACTCAAATTTATTTTTCATTATGATCACACATATTCATTTAATAATTTGAAATATTTTTGGTGATTTAATTTAGTCAAATTTTATTGGGTTGACTTTTTGACTAAGTGGGCCCACTTAAGTCAGTTCTAGGTTGACTAGAGTTGACTTTAGATTTGACTTTAAATTTTTATTTTATTTATATTTGATTCACTTGATTTAATTTATGTTGGATATTTGACTTGATTTTACATCAAACCAAGTAGATGGATTTAGCACAAAATGCATTTCCTAAGTCATTGAGCATAGTGACTTAAGTGAATTAGAAAATCCCTATTTGAACTTGATATCATTTCATTGCTAAAATGACCTCTTCAAAAAATGAGGTCAATAAATGGACCCCCAATATGTGTAGTGGATTAGTTAGAATACTACACATATATTGACATTGATCAACATACAAGTATAAACTCGGGGTTCCAATTCATGATTTTGATTTTTGACTTAGAATTTTGTTTTGATTTTGATTGTGAAAGATAGGTATATGTATACCTATCTTTGCTTTGGATGATTCATTCTAGAAACTTAACTTTCATTAAGTTCTAGGATGAAGAGGAATGCTATTAGGTAGTCCCAAAGAATGTTCTAACCTAATCACTATCCTCAAGGAAGATGCCTTCAGGAGACTTACTCTTACTTGAGAATAGTGGTGATCCATGTGTTTAGCTAATAAGATGGGCCCGTTAAGGGCATGATCCATCCTAGTTAGCTGAGAGAGAGGGGTCTTTAAAGACATGGTCCAATCCTCAAAAGTTATGCCGGGGAGAAGAGGCTTGAAATGCTTGATCCTAATCCGTAACACTTTGACTACTAAATAGGCTTCACATGGACTTAATCCTATTTAAATAGTCTAAAGAAATGGGGCCTTCAATGGCTTGATTCAATTTCTTAATTCTTCAGATAGGAAGCCAACTCGGGACTTACTCTCGGGTAGGATGCCAACTGAGGGACTTATTCCTAGATGATTAGAAAGAATGGTGACTGGGGACTTATATCTTTCTGGCTATTAAAAATGGGTCATAAAGACTTGGTCCAATCTAATTCACCTGTATAACATGAAAGGGGCCTTGATGGCTTAATCCAATCATGCACACAAAGGCAGGATGCCGACTGGGACTTACTCCTAGATGATTAGAAAGAATGCCGACTGGGAACTTATATCTTTGTGGCTATTAGAAAGGGGTCATAAAGACTTGATCCAATTTAACTCACCCGTGTAACATGAAAGGGGCCTTGATGGCATAATCCACTCATGTACACAAAGGTAGGATTCCAACTAGGGACTTACTCTTAGATGATTAGAAAAAATGTCGACTGGGGACTAATATCTTTTTGGTTATTAGAAAGGGGTCATAAAGACTTGATCCAATCTAACTTGCTTGTGTAACATGAAAGTGGCCTTGATGGCTTGATCCAATCATGTACACAAAAGTAGGATGCCGACTGGGGACTTACTCTAGATGATTAAAAAGAATGCCGACTGTGGACTTATATCTTTCTGGGAATTAGAAAGGGGTCTTAAAGACTTGATCCAATCTAACTCGCCTATGTGACATGAAAGGACCCTTGATAGCTTGATCGAATTATGTACAAAAAAGTAGGATGCCAACTACAGACTTACTCCTACATGATTAGAAAGAATGCCGACTGGGGACTAATATCTTTATGGCTATTAGAAAGGGGTCATAAAGACTTGATCCAATCTAACTCATCTGTGTAGCATGAAAGGACCCTTGATAGCTTGATCAAATAATGTACACAAAAGTAGGAATGGTGCCATGAAGTTCTTGCTCCAAACCTATGGGAATGGTGCATGACGGCTTACTCCAAACCTTGAAGGGTATGAGAAAGGTGTCATAGAGGGCTTACTCCCATCTTAAGTCATGCATTAGAAAGGTGCCACAAAGGGCTTGATCCTATCATACAGGTGATATGGATGAGGAAAAGGAGTTAAAATAACTTAATTCCTGATCCTCAAAATTTTTGACTAATAAGCAAGAGTCTAATGAACTCAATCCTTACTTAATTAGTCTAACATGAAGGGTGATAAAAAGTTCATTTTCAAATACATTTACGAATGAGTTTACAACATTCCAGATAAATGATACAAATTGAAGGAAAAGCAATAAAGAGAAATAATCTTTTATCTTATTGATCTTTATTTGGCAACAAGTTACAAGTTACACATAATATTTCCTTAGGCAACATCCATTGATAGTTGGTATTGGACATTCACCATCACTGGTAATAAGTTGGTAAGAACCTCCTTCATAAGATTTTTCCACTACAAATGGTCCTTCCCATGTTGGCTTGAATTTGTTGTGGACTCTTCGATGAGCTAGGATTGGTCGTCTAAGAACCAAGACCAAGTCTTCTACTTGGAAAGTTCTAGGATGAACCAATCTATCATGTTCTTGAACCATACGTGATTGGTATAATTCAAGGTCTTATTGTGCTTTCTATCATTTTCCTTCAAGATTATCTAGTTCTTCCAAGTGAATCTTATGATTTTGATCTGTGTAACATTATTATTAACAACTATTCTTAATGAAGGAAGTTGCACTTCTAATGGAAGAATTGCTTCAGTCTGAAAAACTAAAGCATATGGTGAAGACTGAGTTGGTGTCCTTTATGTGGTCTATAGGTCCATAAGGCTTTAACCAACTTTTCATGCCATTGGTGCTTATTTTCATCAAGTATCTTTTTCAGAATTCTTACCAATGTTTTATTAAATGCCTTAATCCATTTGCCCTAGGGTAATAGATGGTTGAGTATCTCCAATCAATTTTATGTCTGGCTACAAAGTGATTTATTTTCATGGATCTAAAGGATGAACCATTATTGGATATGATTCAACGAGGAATGCCAAATTGAAATACGATATTTTCCAGAAAAAATTTCAACACATGATATGCTTTAACTTATTTCAGTGGTACCGATTCAGCCCATTTGGAAAAATAATTCATTGTAGCTAAAATAAAATGATGTCCTTTTGATGAAGGAGGATCAATAGGTCCTATGATGTCAGTACCCCAACTCTCAAAAGGCCAAGATGCAACTGTAGAGTGTAATACATTGGGTGGTTGATGTAATACCACACCATGTACTTGGCATTGATGATAATGACGTGCAACCTCCATGCATTCATTTAGTATCGATGACCAATAATACCCAAGTCTCTTGATTTTTAATTTTATTTTGGGCCCAGATTGGTGTGCTCCACACAATGCAGAGTGTATCTCAGTCTCAACCTTTTGGGCTTCTAGTTTGTCTAAACAATAGAGCCACATTTGATCGAATGACCTATTATATAAAGTATTACTGATTAATGCATAAGATAAAGCATTTTTCTTTATTTTATTTTCTAATGACTTACTTTCAGGAAGCCTCCCCTTACTTAAATAGTCAATAAACAATTGCCTCCAATCACATTCTATTTTACCTTTAGTAAGAGTGGCTATCCTTTGTATTTCTTCTTGCCTATTAATGTAGTTTAAATCTATAAGAGATAAAACCTATTGATTTTGAACTTCTATAGAAATTGATTCTTTTCCGTGCATATGATTTCTTTGGCTAATTTAACCAAAGCATCACTATTGAATTCTCTTGGTGAGATATTCTACACAACATTACATATGGAATATTTTCAAGTAATTTCATTGTATATTGATGATAATTGAGGAGCTTTGGATGCAAAACCTTATAGATTTTGCTAACTAGCTGGGAATATCCAAAAAATTTTATATTTTTAATTTCCATAAGGATTGCCAACTATAAACCTGTAATAAGAGCTTCATATTCAGCTTCATTATTTGTACATGGCTCAGCCAAATGATATGAATATCTCATCATTCCTTTTTTTGGGGTTATAAAGATTAACCCAATTCCTACCTACCCTGAGATAGATAAGTTTGATTCTTTATGTCTTCTTGATGATGAAGCACCGTCAAAGTATAATTCCCAGGTGACACTTGGTTCACCTTCTAATGCTATGATTTGGTTCATCTGGGAGATCATCATTTAAAAGACCCTTCAAGTATAGGGTGTGCTACTACAAAATCTGCCACTATTTATCCTTTTATAGCACGAAGAGGAATATAAGTGATATCAAATTGTAATAAAATCATTGACCATCATGCTAAATGCCCAGGTAGTGTTGGACGGGTCATGAGATATTGCAAAGGATTCACCCTTGAAATCAGGTTGACCTTATGAGAAAGCATATAATGCCTCAATTTTTGAGCAATAAAAACTAGGGCTAAGAAATGTTTCTTAATAGGAGGATAATTCTTTTCTATTGGGATAAGCCTATGACTTAGATAATAAAGGGCATTTTCCTTCCCTTCTTCATTTGTTTGAGCTAATAAAGCACCAAGAGATTCATCCATAGACACAGTATAAAGAGTTAATGGCCAAAATCAAAATAGAAGGATTCATTTAATATTGATTTAGGTTTTCAAAGACACCTTGGCATTTTTCATCCCAAATAAATTTGGAATCTTTCTTCAGTAATGTTGCAAAGGGTTGACACCTTCCAGATAAATTTGATATAAATCTCCTTAGGTATGCAAGCCTTAGAATGATCTCAGCTGTGTAAGACTTCTAGGTGGAAAAATTTCTATTATAACTTTTATCTTTTCTGGGTCAATTTTTATCCCACGACGCCACACTACGAACCCTAAGAATTTCTCTGAAGTCACTCCAAAGCCACACTTTAGAGGATTCATCTTTAAGTTATAGTGGCACAATCGCTGAAAAATGACCCATAAATCATAAAAATGATGTTATTTTATTTTGCTTTTAATGAATAAATCATCGATATAACATTTAACTTTATTATGAATCAAGTCATCAAATATTCTAGTCATAGCTCTTTGATAAGTAGATCCAGCATTTTTGAGACCAAATGGCATGACCGTGTAACAGAAAATCCCTATTGGAGTTTTGAATGTCGTGCTTTTCATCTTCTACAAACATCTTAATTTGATTATAACCATATGATTCATCTATAAATGAAAAGATCTCATGCGAGGAGGCTATGTAGACCATGAGTTTGAGTATAGACAAAGGGAACTCATCTTTGGGACAAGCCTTATTGAGGTCTCTAAAGTTAACGCAGATGCGTATTTGACCATTTTAGTTCTTTTCTAGAACTATGCTGGCTACCTAATCAGGGTATTGTTCTTCTCATATAATGTTATCTTCAATTAGTTTCTTTATTTCAATGATCACTTGTAGTTTTACTTCTAAGTGCATCCACCTAGAAGCCTACTTTATTAGGATAGCATCAGATTTAATTCTTAGTTTGTGTACAACCACATCTTAGGATAAACCTGGCATTTTATCATAACTCCAAGCAAAGTAATCTTTATACTCAAAGAGTAAAGTGATTAACTCTTCATAATCTTCGAGACCCAGCAAAGAGCTAACAAAAGTAAATTTTGGGTTCTCAGGAGTTCCTAGGTTAACCTCCTTTAATTCATCTATAGTAGATTTTTTCTCTTCATCATATTGAGGAGGTGCATTATGAAGTGAATCATCTTTGGATTCCTCCATGGTTTTTATGAATGAGTCTTCTGGAAGAGTAGAAGAGACTTCAAAGAGTTAATCTATTTGATGATTACTTATCATTAAACAATGCCCTATATCATCAAATGATTCAACAGTACCAAACTAAATGCTAGCTTTGGAGTGGAAATTTCTATGTTTTTGATTCCATAAGCTCTCCATGCATTGGGCTTTATCTTTAGGCTAAACATTTGTGATAAAACCATGTTTCACATAATTCTTTACACAAGTTGAATACCAGTCAAAAGGAAGTTCTAATATTTCATTGAAAGATGGTTCTTCAAGCTTTACATCTCCTTCTGAGCTTGAAGGATTGGGTATAGAATAAAATTTTGCTGACCTCCCCACTTCTCATGATAAGTTAGGGGCTATTTTGACCTCTAATTGAGATATTTTATTTTAATTTAGAGGAGTCAAAGTTAAAGTGACCACATATTTTGTTAATTTTTAAAATGTGGATAGCTCAGAATCTTCCTTTAATGTTTTGATTTCTTCCTCATCAGTGTCTGATTCTATGGAAATCTCAAAGTTTATTGAAGCATTAATATGATGGGATTCTTCATCTGAGCTAGATTCCAAATCAATATGAATTATTTGAGGTTCTTTTTCTTTTTCTTTTTCTTTTTCCTCCTTTTCTTTCTTTTTATCTTTCTTGATTATTGTACTTTGTGCTTCAACAATGATGGATTTCATAGAATCAAATCTAGGTTTCTTAGGCATGTAGTAAATAACATCTTCATATAGCTCAATCACATGAATAGTGAATGGTTGTATATCTCCTTTTATGACATATTCTACTCCATCCCTAGTTTACTTAATACACTAGTGGAGTGAAGATGTAACCATTCTATACTCATGGATCCAAGGTCTGCCAACTTTAGGTTCAGGTTTTTATTTAATTTTAATTTTATTTTATTTTAAGTTTATTTTACTCTTATTTTATGTTTAATTTTTATTTTATTTAGGCTTTATATTCTGAGGTTGATATTATTTTTTAAGTTTAGTTTAAGTTTTTATTTATTTTATTTTACATTAATTTTCATTTTATTTTATATTTAGGTTTAGGTTTAGGTTTTAGTTTAGGTTTTATTTTATTTTTTATTTTATTTTTAATTTTATTTATTTATTTATTTTATTTTTATTTTTTTTTTAGGTTTTTTTAGGGTTTTAGGGTTTAGGGTTAGGTTTGTTTAGTTTATCATTTAGGGTTTAGTGTTTAGGCTTTAGGGTTTAGGTTTAAGGGTTTAGTTTAGGGTTTAGGTTTAGGGTTTAGGTTGTTGGGGTTTAGGGTTAGGGAGTTAGGGTTAGTTTTGGTTTCAAGTTAGGTTGTTTAGTTTAGGTCTGGGTTTAGGTTTATAGTTTGGTTTTAGGTTTAGGGTTTAGGGTTTAGGTTATAGTTTTAGGGTTTAAGGTTTAGGGTTTAGGGTTTAGGGTTTTTCTGGTTTAGGGTTTAGGGTTTAAGTTTAGGAAGGATTTAGGGTTTAGGCTTAAGTTTTTTTAAAAAAAAATTTAGTAAGTGTAGGTTTATTTTTATTTATTTTATTTTTTAGTTTTATTTAGTATAGTTTATTTATTTTAGTTTATTTTTTTGGTTTAGGTTTAGGTTTATGTTTATTTTTTAGTTTAGTTTTGTTTTTATTTTATTTTTTAGGTTTAAGTTTTATTTTTTTAGTTTTAGTTTTAATTTTTGGTTTTTATTTTATTTTTTTAGGTATAGGCTTTAGGTTTTTATTTTAAGCTTTATTTCTTAGTCTAAGTTTAGGTTTATTTTTTGTTTATTTTATTTTATTTAGTTTAGGGTTTAGGTTTAATTTATTTTTGGTTCAGGTATTTTTTTTGTTTAGTTTATATTAGTTTAGGTTTAGGTTTATTTTATTTTGTTTATTTTAGGTTTAGGTTTTAGTTTAGTTTATTTTATTTTATATTTTTATGTTTTAGTTTAGGTTTATATTTTATTTTATTTTTTATTTTATTTAAGTTTAGGTTTTTAGGTTTTTAGGGTTTATGGTTTAGTGTTTAGGGGGGTTTGGGTATAAGGTTTAGGGTATAGGGTTTAGGGTTGTAGGTTTTAGTGTTTAGGGTTTATCTTTAGGGTTTAGGGTTTTAGGGTTTAGGGTTTAGGGTTTAGGGTTTACAGTTTAGGGTGTAGGGTATAGGGTTTAGGGTTTTAAGGTTTAGGGTTTCGGGTTAAGGATTGTAGGTTTAGGGTTCAATGCGTAGGGTTTAGGGTTTAGGATTGTAAGGTTAGGGTTTATGGTTTAGAGTTACGATTTATTTTATTTATTTATTTTTTTAATTAAGTAAACTAGTAGGTTTAGGTTTATTTTGTTTATTTAGTTTAGTTTATTTTTTATTTTTCTTTAGTTTTTTTTTATTTTTACTAAGTTTAGTTTATTTATTTTAGGTTTATTTATTTTAGTTTATGTTTTTTTATTTTAGTTTATTTTTTATTTTTAGGTTTAGGTTTATTTTTAGTTTAGTTTTATTTTTATTATATTTTTTAGGTTTAGCTTTTATTTTTTATTTTAGGTTTAGGTTTAGGTTTTTATTTTATTTTTTTAGGTTTAGGTTTTAGGTTTTTATTTTAGGTTTTATTTTTTAGTTTTGGTTTAGGTTTATGTTTTATTTATTTTAGTTTCGTTTATTTTAGTTTAGGTTTAGGTTTAATTTATTTTTATTTTAGGCTTAGTTTTTTTTAATTTTGGGTTTAGGTTTTTTTTTATTTGTAGGTTTATTTTTAATGTTTAAGTTTTATTTAGTATTTATTTTAATTTAATTTTTAGGCTTATTTAATTTTTTATTTTAGGTTTAGTTTAATTTATTTAGGTTTTATTTTTTAGTTTTGTTTAGGTTTTATTTATTTTTTTATTTTATTTAGTTTTATTTTTAATTTTATTTTCTTTAGGTTTAGGTTAAGTTCAAGTTTAGGTTATAGTTTTTTTTTTTTGATTAGGTTTTATTTATTTTATTTTTAGGTTTTATTTTTTTTTAGGTTTAGCTTTTTAGCTTTTAGGGTTTAGGGTTTAGGGTCATTTGAGTTTTTAAGGTTTAGGATTTAGGGTTTACAGTTTTAGGGGTTAGGATTTAGGTATAGGGTTTAGGGTTTAGGTTTTAGGCTCAATGTTCAGGTTTTAGTTTAGGGTTTTGGGTTTATGGTTTTTTTTAACAGAGAACAAATTCATATTCAACATTTCTTCTGTTCAATTTCATCAACCAAGTAACACACCAAGTTTTCTAATACACAAGTGACGACATAGATAAAAAATGAGTATGTATAGAACAAATCAAAAGCCCTAGATAACTAAAACAAACTCTACTGTAAAGACACAGTTCCATAAGCAACAGATCAGATCGATCATTCGTTAGTTTTTTCAGTCCCATCAGAACCACCCTGACCTCTCATGTCATGGGATCCACCCTCATATCCATGATCTCTCCCTTTGTCACCACCATGGATGTTACCTCCGTCACTCCTCCTGTCTCCATAACCACCAATGCTCACCACACCTCCATATCCACCAACACCATGAGATCTCCCACCACCATTATGATAATAGCCGCCTTGCCATTGCCTCCATCGGCAGTTCCAGCCTAAGCTTGGTTAATAGTGATGTTCCTGCCATCAAGGTTCTACCAATTCTTAGGGTTTAGGTTTATTAGATTTTTGGGTTTCAGTTTATTTTTTAATTTATTTAGTTACTTTAGGTTTTTAGGTTGGGTTTAAGGTTAGGTTAGGGTTTAGGTTTAGGTTTAGGTTTAGGGTTTTAGTGGTTTAGTTTATGCTTTAGTTTAGGTTTTAGGGTTTAGTTTTAGTTTAGGTTTAGGGTTTAGTTTAGGTTAGGTTTAGTGTTTAGCTTTAGGTTTAGTTTTGAGTTTAGTTTAGGTTAGTTTAGCTTTTAGTTAGGTTTTAGGGTTTAGGTTAGTTTAGGTTTTTTAGGTTTTAGTTTGTTTAGGCTTTAGGGTTAGGATTAGGGTTTAGAGTTTAGGGTTTAGTGTTTAAGGTTTAGGGTTTACGGTTTAGGATTTAGGGTTTAGGGCTTAAGGTGTGGGTTTTTAAAAACAAAAAATTAAGAAACCTAGTAGGTTTTAGTTTAGGGTTTAGGGTGGGTTTTTTATTTTGTTTACTTTTAATATAGAATAAATTCAGATTCAACAGTTCTTCTTTTCAATTTCATCAACAAGTAACACACCAAGTTTTCTATGACACATGCAACGACATACATAAAAAATGAGCATGCATAGAGCAAATCAAAAAACTTAGATAACTAGAACTCGCTACTGACACAGTTTCATAAGCAGCAGATCGGATCAACGTTCTTTAGTTTCTCCAGTTCCCATCAAAACCACCTTGACCTCTCCTATAGCGGGATCCGCTATCATATCCCTGATCTGTCCCTCGGCCACCACCACGGATGTAACCTCCATTGATCCTCCCACCTCCATATCCACCAACACCTCTAGATCCCCAACACCATGATAATCACTACCTCCACCTTTACCTCCACGCCAGATCTAGCTTGATGGTTATGTTCCTAGGTCTACCCATTCTTAGGTTTAGTATTAGGTTTTAGTTTAGGTTTATTAGGTTTATATTTTAATTTATTTAGTTACTTTGGGTTTAGGTTTGGGTTTAGGGTTTAGGGTTTAGGGTTTAGGATTTAGGGTTTAGGATTATGATTTTAGGGTTTATGCTTTAGGGTTTTGAGTTTAGGTGGGGTTTAGGTTTAGGGTTTATGGTTTAGTTTTAAGTTTAGGGTTTTTAGGGTTTAGGGTTTAGGACTTAGTGTTTAGTGTTTAGGCTTTAGGTTTAGTTTTGAGGTTTAGGTTTAGGGTTTAAGGGTGGGTTTAGGGTTTAGTTTAGGTTTGGGTTTAGGTTTAGTTTAGGGTTAGGTTTAGTTTAGTTTATTTTAGGTTTAGGATTTAGTTTGGTTTGTAGTAGGTTTAGGGTTGTAAGTTTAGTTTAGTGTTAATTTTAGGTTTAGGGTTTTACAAAATAAAGCAAACTTAGTTTTTATTTATTTAATTATTTATTTTAGTTTTATTTTAATTTTATTTAATTTTTTTTACGTTTAGGTTTAGGTTTAGGTTTAGATTTTGGTTTTAGTTTGTTTATATTTTATTTTATTTTATTTATTTATTTATTTATTTTTTAGGTTTATTTAGTTTAGTTTAGTTTTAGGTTTAGGTTTTAGTTTAGTTTGTTTAGGTTTAGTTTAGGGTTTAGGGTTTAGGGTTTAGGTTTAGGGTTTAGGGTGTGGGTTTGGGGTTTAGGGTTCATTTAGGGTTTAGGTTTAGGGTTTAAGTTTAGGTTTAGTAGTTAGGTTTGCTTAAATTTAGGGTTTAGGGTTTTAGGGTTTAAGATTTTGGGTTTAGGGTTTAGGGTTTAGTGTTTAGGGTTTTAAGGTTTAGGGTTTCGGTTTAGGGTTTAGGGTTGTAGGTTTTAAGCTTCAGAGTTTAGGGTTAGTTTTAGGGTTTAGGGTTTACTGTTAAGTTTTTCTTTCAGTTTTAAGAAAAAAAAATTTATTATTTTTTTTTCAAATAAAGAAACTGGTAGATTTAGGTTTATTTAGTTTATTAGTTTATTTTTTATTTATTTTAGTTTTTTCAAGGTTTATTTTATTTAGTTTATTTTATTTATTTTAGGTTTATTTATTTTAGTTTAGGTTTTGTATTTTACTTTATTTTTTAGGTTTAAGTTTATGTTTAAGTTTATTTTTAGTTTTGTATTATTTTATTTTATATTTAGGTTTAGGTTATATTTTTTATTTTAGGTTTAGGTTAAGGTTTTATTTTATTTTTTTAGGCTTAGGTTTGGTTTTATTTTAGGATTATTTTAGGTTTATTTTTTTTTTAGGTTTACATATATTTTAAGTTTATTTATTTTATTTAGAGTTTTAGTTTAGGTTTAGGTTTATTTTTGGATTAGATTAGGTTTATTTTATTTTTTATTTTGGGTTTAGGTTTTTTAATTTAGGGTTTACATTTTATTTTTAGATTTACCTTTTTTAGGTTTAGGTTTTTATTTTTTTTAATTTATTTTATTTTAGTTTTTAAATTTTTATTTTAGGTTTAGTTTTTATTTACTTTAGGTTCTTTATTTTTTAGTTTACTTTAGGTTTTTATTTATTTTATTTTAGTTTAGTTTTCATTTTTTATTTTATTTTATTTTTAGATTTAGGTTTAGGTTTAGGTTTTAGTTGAGGTTTTTATTTTTTATTTTTTTCACTTTTTTGGTTTAGGTTTTTTATTTATTTTATTTTTATGTTTTATTAGATTTAGGTTTAGGTTTTTTACTTTTTAGGGTTTAGGGTTAGTTAAGAGTTTAGGGTTTAGGGTTTGGGTTTAGGTTTTTTTGGGTTTAGGGATTAGGGTTTAGGGTTTTAGGGTTTAGGATTTAGGATTTGGGGTTTAGGGTTTCTAGGGTTTAGGGTTTAGAGTTTAGGGTTAAGGATTTATGGTTTAGGGTTTAAGTTTTAGGTTTAGGGTTTAGGTTTTAGTTTAGGGTTTAGGGTTGAGTTTTAATTAATTTATTTAGGTTATTTTTTATTTATTTTAGTTTTTATTTTTAATTTAATTTAAGTTTTTTTTTACGTTTAGGTTTAAGTTTTTGTTTTGGTTTTGGTTTTAGTTTATGTTTTTATTTATTTTTATTTTTTTATTTAAGTTTTAGTTTTTTATTTATTTTATTTTTAGGTTTTATTTAGTTTAGGTTTAGGTTTTTGGGTTTTAGGGTTTAGGCTTTAGGGTTTAGGGTGTAGGGTTTTTGAGGATTTACGATTTAGGGTTTCGGGTTTAGGGTTTAGGGTTTAGGGTTTTAGGGTTTAGGGTTTAGCATTTAGGGTTTAGGGTTTTATGGTTTAGGATTTTGGGTTTAGGGTTTAGGGTTTAGGGTTGTAGGTTTAAGCTTCAGGGTTTAGGGTTAGTTTTAGGGTTTAGGGTTTAGTGTTAAGTTTTTCTTTTAGTTTTTTTTTTTAAAAAAATTTCTTATTTTTTTTTAAATTAAGGAAACTAGTAGGTTTATGTTTATTTAGTTTATTAGTTTATTTTTTTGTTTATTTTAGTTTTTTTAAGGTTTATTTTTATTTAGTTTATTATATTTATTTTAGGTTTATTTATTTTAGTTTAAGTTTTGTATTTTAGTTTATTTTTTAGGTTTAAGTTTATTTTTTAGTTTTGTATTATTTTTATTTTATATTTTAGGTTTAGGTTATATTTTTTATTTTTAGGTTTAGGTTAAGGTTTTTATTTTATTTTTTAGGTTTAGGTTTTAGGTTTTTATTTTAGGATTATTTTTAGGTTTATTTTTTTAGTTTAGGTTTAGGTTTATTTTAAGTTTATTTATTTTATTTAGAGTTTTGGTTTAGGTTTAGGTTTAGTTTATTTTAGGATTAGGTTTAGGTTTATTTTATTTTTATTTTTGGTTTAGGTTTCTTATAGTTTAGGGTTTACATTTTATTTTTAGATTTATCTTTTTAGGTTTAGGTTTTTATTTAGTTTTATTTTATTTTATTTTAGTTTTTTTATTTTTATTTTAGGTTTAGTTTTTATTTACTTTAGGTTTTTTATTTTTTAGTTTAGTTTAGGTTTTTATTTATTTTATTTTAGTTTAGTTTTCATTTTTTATTTTATTTTAATTTTAGATTTAGGTTAGGTTTAGGTTTTAGTTTAGGTTTATATTTTTTTTTCATTTTTTTGGTTTAGGTTTTTTATTTATTTTATTTTTATGTTTTATTTAATTTAGGTTTAGGTTTTTTACTTTTTAGGGTTTAGGGTTAGTTGAGAGTTTAGGGTTTAGGGTTTGGGTTTTAGGTTTTTGGGTTTAGGGATTAGGGTTTAGGGTTTTAGGGTTTAGGGTTTAGGATTTAGGGTTTAGGGTTTTAGGGTTTAGGGTTTAGGGTTTAGGGTTTATTTAGGGTTTAGGGTTTAAGTTTTAGGTTTAGGGTTTAGGTTTAGTTTAGGGTTTAGAGTTTTGGTTTTTTTAATAGAATAAATTGATTAAACATTTCTTCTTTTGATTTCATCAAAGTAACATACCATGTTTCTAAGACACAAGTGACATACATAAAAAACGCATAGAGCAAATCAAAACTCTAGATAAAACTAGAACCATCTACTAAAGACATTGCCATGTAGATGGTCAGTCATTCTTCAATTTCTCAATTCCCATCAAAACCACCCCATTCTCTTGATTAGTGGGATCCACATCATATCACGATCATCACACCACCAGGTTGTAACCTCACTGCTCCTCCACTTCCATAATCACCACTACTCACCACCACCATATGCACCGGCACCTCGGATCCCCACCACCATAATTGCCACCTCCTTACCTCCACCCTCTAGACTTTTCTGGCGAGGATGTTCCTACCGTCAAGGTTCCGCCCATTCTTAGGGTTTAGGTATTTTAGTTTTATGGTTTAGGTTAAATTTTTAATTTATTTAGTTACTTTAGGTTTAGGTTTAGGGTTTTGGGTTTATGATTTAGGGTTTAGGGTTTAGAGTTAGGGTTTAGGGTTTAGCATTTAGGGTTTATGGTTTAGTGTTTAGGGTTTTAGGGTTTATGCTTTTAGAGTTTAGGGTTTAATGTTAGGGTTTAGGATTTAGGGTTTAGGGTTTAGGGCTTAGGGTTTAGGGTTTAAGGTTTAGGGTTTAGTTTTTAGGGTTTAAAGTTTAGGGTTTATGGTTTACGGTTTAGGGATTTTAGAGTTTAGGGTTTAGGGTTTAGGGTTAGTTTAGGTTTTTATTTAGTTTATTTTAGCTTAGTTTTTATTTTTTATTTTATTTTATTTTTTAGTTTAGGTTTAGGTTTAGGTTTTAGTTTGGGTTTTTATTTTATTTTATTTTGGATTAGGCTTATTTATTTATTTTATTTTTAGGTTTTATTTAGTTTAGGTTTAGATTTTTTATGTTTTAAGGTTTAGGGTTTAGGGTTTAGGGTTTAGGGTTTAAGGATTAGGGTTTAGGGTTTGGGGTTTAGGATTTAGGATTTTCGATTTAGAGTTGTAGGTTTTAGGGTTTAGGGTTTAGGGTTTAGGGTTTAGGGTTTAGGGTGTTGGGTTTTAGGGTTTAGGGTTAGTTTTAGTGTTAGGCCTTTTTTTAAATTAAGTAAACTCGTAGGTTTAGGTTTATTTAGTTTATTATTTTATTTTATTTTTATATATTTTATTTTTTTATTTTAATTTTGGTTTTTTTAGTTTAAGTTATTTATTTTAGTTCATGTTTTTTCATTTTATTTTATTTTTTAGGTTTAGGTTTAGATTTAGGTTTATTTTTTAGTTTAGTTTTATTTTTATTTTATTTTTTATGTTTAGGTTTTATTTTTTATTTTTATGTTTAGGTTTAGGTTTATATTTTATTTAATTTTTTGTTTAGGTCTTAGGTTTTATTTTTGGTTTATTTTTATATTTTATTTTTTAGTTTAGGTTTAGGTTTATTTTTAGTTTATTTTCTTTTATTTAGTTTAGGTTTAGGTTTAGGTGTAGTTTATTTTAGGTTTAGGTTTAGGTTTTGTTTATTTTCATTTAGTTTATTTTAGTTTAGGTTTAGGTTTATTTTATTTTTAGTTTAGGGTTTAGGTTTTTTTACTCTATCATTTAAGTTTTTATTTAATTTTTTATTTTTTTTATTTTAAGTTTAGTTTCTATTTTATTTAGTTTTATTTATTTATTTTAGTTTAGTTTATGTTTTTATTTATTTTATTTTAGTTTAATTTTTTTTTTCTTTTTAGGTTTAGGTTTAGGTTTCGGTTTAGGTTTTAGTTTATATTTTTATTTTATTTTATTTTGGTTTAGGTTTGTTTATTTATTTTATTTTTAGGTTTTATTTAGTTTAGGTTTAGGTTTTAGCTTTTTAGGGTTTAGGGTTTAGGGTTTAGGGTTTAGGGTTTGAGGTTAAGTGTTTAGGGTTTAGGATTTAGGGTTTAGGGTTTAAAGTTTAGGGTTTAGGGTTTTTAGGGTTTAGGGTTTAGCGTTTAGGTTTTAGGTTTAGTGTTCAGGTTTCAGTTTAGGGTTTAGGGTTTTTGGTATTTTTTTAACAAAAAACAAATTCAGATTCAACATTTCTTGTCGATTTAAATCACCCAAGTAACACACCAAGTTTTCTAAGACACTGGTGGTGACATAGATCAAAAATGAGCAGAGCAAATCAAAATAGATAACTAGAATCATCTCTTTGTAACAGTTCCATAAGCACCAAATCAGACAATGTTCTTGATTTCTTTGGTTCTCATCGAACCACCGACTATTAGTGGCGGAATCCACCATCATATCACGATCTCCCTTCCCTCACCACCATGCTGTAACCTCCCAGCTCTCACGCCTCCATAACCTCCATGCTCGACCACGACCTCCATATCCACTAGCCAGATCAAGACTTAGCCTGGTTGATGGCGATGTTCTTGCCATCAAGGTTTTGCCCATTCTTAGGGTTTATGTTTAGGTTTAGGTTTATTAGGTTTAAGGGTTTAGGTTTATTTTTAATTTATTTAGTTACTTTAGGTTTAGGTTTAGGGTTTGGGGTTTAAGGTTTAGGGTTTAGGGTTAGGGTTTAAGGTTTATGGTTTAGAGTTTAGGGTTTAGGGTTTTAGGGATTATGCTTTTTATGGTTTAGGTTTAGGTTTAGAGTTTAGGGTTTAGGGATTAGGGTTTTGGGTTTAGGGTTGTAGGTTTAGGGTTTAGGGTTTTAGGGTTTAGGGTTTAGGGTTTAGGGTTTAAGGTTTATTTTTTAAAATTAAGTAAACCTATAGGTTTAGGTTTATTTAGTAAATTTAGTTTATTTTTTATTTATTTTGGTTTACTTTATTTTTTATTTTTATTTAGGTTTTTTTATATTTATTTAGTTTAGTTTATTTATTTTAGTTTAGGCTTTTTTATTTTAGTTTATTTTATAGATTTAGGTTTAGGTTTAGGTTTATTTTTTAGTTGAGTTCTATTTTTATTTTATTATTTAGGTTTAGGTTTTCTATTTTTAGGATTAGGTTTAGGTTTTGATTTTATTTTTTTTAGGTTTATTTTAGGTTTTATTTTAGGTTTATTTTTAGGTTTTATTTTTTTAGTTTAGATTTAGGTTTATTTTAGTTATTTAATTTTATTTAGTTTAGGTTTAGGTTTAGGTTTTATTTATTTTAGTTTAGTTTATTTTAGTTTAGGTTTAGGTTTATTTATTTTTATTTAAGGTTTAGGTTTTTTTTAGTTTAGGGTTTAGGTTTTATTTTTTAGGTCTTTTTTAGATTTATGTATTTATTTAGTTTTATTTTTTTATTTATTTTAGGCTTATTTTTTATTTTATTTTATTTTTAGTTTTATTTTATTTATTTTATTCTTAGGTTTATTTTATTTTAGTCTAGTTTAGTTTTATCTATTTATTTTAGTTTTTTTTATTTTATTTTATTTTAGGTTTAGGTTTAGGTTTAGGTTTTAGGTTTTATTTTATTTTATTTTTTATTTTATTTAGGTTTAGGTTTTTTTATTTATTTTTATTTTTTTTTTTTTAGTTTAGGTTTAGGTTTAGGTTTTAGTTTTTAGGTTTTTATGGTTTAGGGTTTAGGGTTTAGGGTTTACAGTTTAGGGTTTTAGGGTTTAGGGTTTAGGGTTTAAGGTTTAGGGTTAGTTTTAGGGTTTAGGGTTAGTGTTTTTAATTTATTTTATTATGATTTATTTATTATTTATTTTTTTAAAATTAAGTAAATTGGTAGGTTTAGGTTTATTTATTTTTTTATTTTAGTTTATTTTATTTTTTATTTTTATTTAGGTTTATTTTAGTTTTATTTAGTTTAGTTTATTTATTTATGCTTATTTATTTTAATTTAGCTTTTTTATTTTAGTTTTTAGGTTTATGTTTGTTTTTTTAGTTTAGTTTTATTTTTATTTTATTTTTTAGGTTTAGGTTTTATTTTTTATTTTTAGGTTTAGGTTTAGGTTTTTATTTTATTTTTTTAGGTTTAGGTTTTAGGTATGTATTTTTTTTATTTTTGGGTTTTATTTTTTATTTTTTATTTAGGTTTAGGTTTATTTTTAGTTTATTTTATTTTATTTAGTTTAGGTTTAATTTATTTTAGGTTTAGGTTTAGGTTTTATTTATTTTCTTTTAGTTTATTTTAGTTTAGGTTTAGGTTTATTTTATTTTTAGTTTAGAGTTTTGGTTCTTTTTTTTCAAGTTTAGGTTTTTATTTAGTTATTATTTTATTTTATTTTTATTTTGGGTTTAGTTTTTATTTTTTTTAGGTTTTATTTTTTAGTTTAGTTTAGGTTTTTATTTATTTTATCTTAGTTTAGTTTTTATTTTTAGTTTTATTTTCTTTTTAGGTTTAGGTTTAGGCTTTAGTTAATGTTTTTATTTTATTTTGGTTTAGGTTTTTTTTTTCTTTTTAGGTTTTATTTAGTTTAGGTTTCGGTATTTAGCTTTTTAGGGTTTAGGGTTTAGGGTATTTTTTGGGTTTAGGGTTTAGGGTTTAGAGTTTAGGTTTAGGGTTTAGGGTTTAGGTTTTAGGGTTTGGGGTTTAGAGTTTATGGTTATAGGGTTTAGGGTTTAGGTTTAGGTTTAAGGGTTTTGAGGCTTTAGGGTTTAGGGTTTATATTTCAGGTTTACGATTCAGGATTTAGTTTAGGGTTTTTGTTTTTTTTTTTTTGACAGAGAACAAATTTAGATTCAACATTTCTTCTTTTTGATTTCATCAACCAAGTAATAGACCAAGTTTTCTAAAACCAGGTGATGATAGATAAAAAATGAGCACCCATAGAGCAAATCAAAACCACATAAAGAACCATCTCTACTATAAAGACAGTTCCATAAAGTAGATAGATTGCCATGCTTGTTTCTCGGCTCCCATTAGAACCACCTAGGGCTCTCAGTAGCGAGGATCCACCATCATATCCCGATCTCTCTCCACCACCACCATGGTTGTAACCATCTTCCAGCCTCCATAACCACCTATTTTGACCACCACCTCCATATCCACGGCACCTCAGATCCCCACCTCCCTTCACCTCCATCAGATCTAGTTGAGCTAGTTGATGATGAAGTTCTGCATCAGGTTACGCCCATTCTTAGGGTTTAGGTTTATGTTTATTAGGTTTTAGGATTTATGTTTATTTTTTAATTTATTTAGTTACTTTAGGTTTAGGTTTATGGTTTGGGGTTTAGTGTTTAGGGTTTAGGGTTTAAGGTTTAGGATTTAGGGTTTAGGGTTTAGAGTTTAGGGTTTAAGATTTTAGGGTTTATGCTTTTAGGGTTTAGTGTTTAGGGTTATGGTTTATGGTTTAGGGTTTAGGGTTTTTTAGGGTTTAGGGTTTAGGTTTGTAGGTTTTGGGTTTTGGGTTTAGGTTTTAGGGTTTAGGATTTAGGATTTATGGTTTTTTTTTAAATTAAGTAAACTGGTATGTTTAGGTTTATTTAGTTTATTTTATTTTTTACTTTTTTTAGGTTTTTTTATTTTGTTTAGTTTATTTATTTTAGGTTTATTTATTTTAGTTTAGGTTTCTTACTTTAGTTTATTTTTTTAGGTTTAGGTTTATTTTATAGTTGAGCTTTATTTTTATTTTATTTTTTAGGTTTAGGTTTTTTATTTTTTAGGTTTAAGTTTAGGTTTTTATTTTATTTTTTTTTTTGGTTAGATTTTAGGTTTTTTATTTTAAGTTTTTTAGGTTTTTTTAGTTTAGGTTTAGGTTTATTTTTAGTTTATTTTATTTTATTTAGTTTGGGGTTTAGGTTTACTTTATTTTAGGTTTAGGTTTAGGTTTAGTTTATTTTAGTTTATGTTTATGTTTATTTTATTTTGTTTATTTTAGGTTTAGGTTTTTTTAGTTTAGGGTTTAGGTTTTATTTTTTATTTATTTTTAGATTTATTTTGTAGGTTTAGGTTTTTATTTAGTTTTATTTTATTTTATTTTATTTTATTTTATTTTACCTTTAGTTTTTATTTTATTTAGGTTTTTTATTTTTAGATTTATTTTATTTTTTTAGTTTAGTTTAGGTTTTTATTTATTTTATTTTAGTTTAATTTTTTTTTTTTTATATTATTTTATTTTTAGGTTTAGGTTTAGGTTTTAGTTTAGTTTTTTATTTTATTTTATTTAGGTTTAGGTTTTTTTATATATTTTATTTTTAGGTTTTATTTAGTTTAGGTTTAGGCTTTTAGGGTTTTAGGGTTTAAGGTTTAGGATTTAGGGTTTAGGGTTTAGGGTTTAAGATTTAGGTTTAGGGTTTAAGGTTTAGGGTTTAGGTTTTAGTTTAAGGTTAGTTTTAGTTTAGGGTTTAGGGTTTTGGTTTTTTTTTAACAAAGAAGAATTGATTCAACATTTCATCTTTTGATTTCATCAACCAAGTAACAAACAGTGAGGTAATCAAATGACCTCCTTGCTAGCTAAAGCTTGTGTTCCCGATATCCTATATACCCATTACAATTCAATCTTATATAAATCAACGCATGAATAGAGGAAAGAGAACTCAACATTCATACACTTAAGCTATAAGCACATGTATTTTTTATTTATTTATAACTAGCATGATAACACATATTATTATTCATTTATAAGCTTTTGAAAAATACATTTGGATTTAATAGTAATAATAGCCACACATATATTAAATTAAATCAACACATGCAAGCTTACATAAAGGAAATCAATTTTATTTTACTTGATTTTGAAAGATGGATGCATGAATTCAAATGACATACCAAATTTAACATGATTGGAAAGAGGACAATCAAATATAAGCATGTGATTCATTCAACCGAAGTAGTTCTTAAGGATAATCAAATCAAATAAGATTATTTAAAAGCAAACCAAAGCATCTTTTAATTAAGTTTTGGATTTGATTTAATTTAAAGAGGAAGAGAAATCATCACTTGTTGTTTTAAACCCATTCCCACATTAATGATTTGATTTAATTTAAGGAAATATAATTAAGTTGATTTTATGGGTAAATTAAGTTGAACCCTTAATTAGATGAATTAATTATGAAATCATCACTTGTTATTTTAAATTCCCATTCCCATTAGTGATTTGATTTAATTTAAGGAAATATAATTAAGTTGATTTTAGGGGTTAATTAAGTTGAACCCTTAATTAGATGAATCAATTATTCTTGTATATATGTCACCTAAAAGAAATTAACAAAATAATTATGAGCCAACATGATATGCATGGAAAATAAACTTGCAATGATCCTAGGAAATAAAAGGGGCCTAATGCAATTGGCTCATGATTAATAGTTAATTAGATTAACAAACTTAATTAATTACTCTTATTATTTTCCCACCCATGTGGACTAACCATAATTTCATTAAACTCCTTTAGGTTATTAAACACCTAAAGATCTACCCCATGATTTAGTTCATTAAGGTTTGATGTGATTATGATTTCAATTTGATTAAGTGATTTAATTGTTAAATCTTAATTAATTTCATTTTAAAAGGGTGAAATGAACTTGGGAAAGGGTCCCAACCTATTCCTTAGTTCACTTAGTGTTGAACAATGATTAATAAACTTAATTAACCAATTTATTATTGTTCATGGGATTTATTATTCATTAATTAACTTAAAAGAGTAGTTAAGGTTTAATTAGTCAATTTTTTTATTTAAGTGAGCAATAAATCCCAAGAAAATCATGGGAGGCAAACGTCATCCCATTAAATTAACCCACAAAATTTGAGATTAATTGCTCAAGTAATTAAAAAGTAATTAAGCTAATTAATTTTTCAATTAAACCTTAATTACTATTCAAAATTAGTTAAGATCATTTTTAATTAATTCTCTCTGAATACCTTTAAAATGAGTATTTATTTGCATTTTTTATTTATTTATATGATGTTTTATGATTTTTAGAACTTTTCATTAAAATGATTAATTAAAATTAAAACTAATCCTTTTTGGCGTATGGCTAATGCGGCATGCTTTCCATGCGATCTTGGCGGGGTACTTAAAACTTATCGACTCAACGCCACGTGGCGGTGGCGGATCATTCTCGTCCATCATCGATCTAAGATCGATGGCTATGATTAATCCCATGATTAATAGGATTAAATCGGTCGATCTAGCGGTCTAATCATCCATTGATCATGTGGGGCGGGCGGTGCACGATCTAATCACGAGTGAGGAGAATGGAGTCCGTCCACCCGCTCACTTGATCAAGCTTACCGCTTGGATCAACTCAAAGGATCACCTTCACATTGATTGGAGGAATCCGATCAAGATCAAAGATGTAAGTTTTCTTCAAAGATCTCCAACCCATTTTAGCTCAGGATCGATTTTGGAAGCATACCTCGTCGGAACTCAAGACTGGTTGCTCGAACAATTGAGAAAGCTTCATCTAGTGGAAATGAAGCCCTGTTCAGCAACAATTGGATCAATTCCTTGACGTTCACTTGGAAGGCCATGAACCGATGATTTGGAGCTCAATTTTGATCAAAGTCCCACCTCCTGCGCTCGAAAAAACTTGGGAGATGAATTATTCTTACTCGACGAGGCCTAGGGAAGGTGCATGGAAAGTTAATTTGAGTTTGATGGAGACATGAGGAAGTTAGGCCAAAAATGGGAGTGTCCTATTTCGGGATGGACGAGAATGGAATTTTTTTATCGAGGAACGAGCTTGGGAGCTTAAGGATTGGTTGTAGTAGCTCGTCTTGGGTAGCTAGGGCTCTAAAGAATAATTTTTTGTGTGTGTTTAAGTGGAAATGATGGAGTGTATACCCCCCTTCAACTTGATCGGTCGGTGGGATTTGGTTTGGCTTCTAGTGGCCGTCAGACCATCTCAAGTCATGGTGGAGGAGGAGGTGATTTGGCTCGGCTTGGTTGGTTGAAGGTGTGGAGGTGGCTGTCAAGGAGGAATCATGAGTGTCCTAAGGGTTTCAAATGCTTTAATGGGGAGGGTGAGGTGATTTCACCTCTTATGGGTCATGGTCGACCTAACCATCCCATGGGTCATGTTGGGTAGTGTCCTAGGTGCCTAGGTAGACCATTGGGAGATTACTAAGTGGCCAAGGAATGGAAATGTCCACTTACATGGGTGATTTGTCTCATGTGATGTCCTTGACCTAAGGGTAGAATGATTATTTGGCATTGGATTTGATTTGGGCAGATTTGAAATGAGCCAAAAGTGGATTAGCCCAAATTTCAAGTCAATTGGAGTTGATTTGGTTAGGTTTGGCTCAATTTGACTCATTTAGGTCAAATTGGGTTAGGTTGGGTTAAGTTGACCAATTGGTCAAATTGGGTCAAACCAAGGGTTGGGTTAAGTTCATATGATCATTTGGGATGTTTTGGTTTAATTGGTTTGGTTTAGTTTGGCTTAGATTTAATTTTGGCTCATTTGAATTCATTTGGGTCAAATGGGTTAAGTTGACCAATTTGACCAAATTGGCCAAATTGGCTTGGGTTGAGTGTTGGTTTGGGTTTTGTTGACCAATCAAAGATGATTGTAGGCTTTTGTTTCAATTAATTTGGATTTTGTTTTGATTTAGGCCAACTTGAACCTTTAGGTCAAATTGGGCTAAGTAGCTCAATTGGGTTCAATTGGGTCCAATCATTGCTTTGGTTAAGTTCAACAATCAATTTGGAATGAACTTAAGCCATTGGTTGCAATCAATTTGGTTCATATTTTGATTTGACCCAATTTTGTCTTTTAAGTAAATTTGGGTCAACTTGGGTCAAGAGGGCCAATTGGGTTTGGTTTGACTCAATTGAAGGTCAAGTCATATTCAAATATAGATTTTGATTTTGTATGAATCATTGGTTTAAAGGGATTTGGATTAGGTTGAAATTTGGCTAGTTTAGGTTCATATGGGTTAAGGGGTTGACTTGGTTTGACCCAATTTGTGACAATTGATCAACCTAGGGTGATCAACCATCATGATGAGAGTTTTTTGATGGGCTTCGTTCAATCTAATTTTGGTTGGATTAGAACTTGGCTCAAATAGGTCAAATTTTTTTTGGGTCAAGTGGACCAATTTTAGTTAGTTGGCTTGATTTTGGGTTGAGTTTGATTTAGTTGAGTTTATATATAGATTTGGGATTGATATATAAATTCAATTGCAATTGGCTTGAGTTCAAATGGGTTTTGGTTCATTTGAACATTTCAAGTCAAAAGGGTTAAGTTGGATTTGACTTTGGTTGATTTGGGTTTGGCTTGATGATTGTAGATTTCATTTATATTTGTGAATACGATTGAAGGTATGATTGATTCATGAGAAAATCAATTGAATTTGGGTTTTGGAATGAAGGAATTTGGCCAAGTCCTTCGTGTTGGGTCATGTGGCTTAGGTTTGAATTTTGATTTGGTTTGATTTAGTTTTGATGATTTAAATGTATATTTCATTTAAATTTATGAATATTATTAAAGATATGATTGATTTGTGAGAAAATCAATTGAGTTTGACTTGATTTGGATTAAGATTTGGCTAAGTCCATGGGATAGGTCATATGGCTTAGGAAGGGTTTTGATTTAATTTGATTTAGTTTGATTTATTTTGATTTAGTTTTGATCATTTAAATGAGATTTGATCTATATATAGGAAGAAGATTGAAGATATAAATTGATTATGAGAAAATCAATTGATTTTGGATTTATTTGGATTGGCTAAGTCCATGGGATAGGTCATATGGCTTATGAAGGGTTTCAAGTTTGGATTTGATCATGGGCTTCAATCATTTGGTTTTGGAATTTGAGTTTGGATTTGGATTTGAATTTGATGTTTTAATTGAACTTGAGGTTTGGTTTGAAGGAAAACATGGATTGGATTTGGGTTGTAGGGTTGGTGGATTATCCTAATCCATAAGCAAATCCTATGGTTAACTTCTAAGTCTTTAGGCTTAGGTTAAGTGTTTACCAAATTGTTAGAAGTGTCTTATCATTAGGGAAATCTTAGTGTATAGAAGACTCCTAAGTCTAAGATGGGAAGATTGAATCACTCTAAAATGAGGTCAAGCAGGCTCCATAGTGTTACCCTTGGAGATAGATGATTGAAAGACCGAAGCCAAGTTTCACATTATAGAGTCGGATACATCTTTTAACGCTTTGTTTAGGAGAACATGGATACATGAGAACAACATAGTTTTATTTTCTCTACATCAGTGTATGAAGTTTGTGAGAGGTGGGATCATCTACTATGTTAAAGGAGATCTCAAGCCATTTACAGTTCATGTGGTCGCATATATGAGGATGCGGCTTACTACCTCCCTCAAAATCAACAAGTCTATTCTCATGAACTTGGCAAATGTTTATAAAAAAAGAAAAAAGAAAAGAAAAAAGAAAAAAGAAAGATAAAAAGAAAAAGAAAAGAAAACATAAAATGAAAAAGAAAATAAAAGGGAGAAAAAATAGACTTGGAGGAGAAGCCTAACATTAGATTCCATAGTTCATTACTATTTGACATATGGGTAGGATGACCTAACCTCCACCAGGCAGAGGAAGAGGCCAGTTCAGGGGTAGTCTTAGGGGTGGAAAACATCCTTATTGGCCACCCAGTTTAAGATATGTCCCAGCTACTTGGAGTACACCTACTATTCATATAGACAAAATCTAGTTCATAGGATGAGTCTTATATGATTAGACACCGACCAACTCTTCCCAGTGGTGGATTCCCATGGAGGTGACACTTGAGCGGATAGCGATGAAGGCCGGCTCCAAAGCAAAGCATAAGTGTATCCAAGTCTATATGTGAAATAGTTAGGCATCGTTTGAACCTTAGCTCTAACCCCACTTTCCTCTCAAAAAAGGCGTTTGGTAGTTAAGGAAGCCTAAGTCATCATAGGTGTGAAGACTGGAGGTTCTTTTGGAAGCATCATCCTCAAGTTAAGAAGTTGATGTAGAACTTGAGGATGTTTCATATAAAATTTAATAGAATTACCTTTTGATTGGTACTTGTCTTGTGTTCATAATTTAGCAAAGAAAGGATTAATCCCACATACTTAGTCAAAGCAATGGACTACTTTGAAAGAATATGTAAGAACAAATGCAAAAGCTCTCAATCACAAGACTAGGGAGTGCGATGGTCGAGATGATGACTATTACTTGCATTACTAATCATTTGGAATCGATAGGTTCTTTTCAAATCATATTAACTCATATGAGGAGTTGTGAAACTTCAAATGATCAAGATGATTTTTAAGTCAAAGATGCACCACTAGAGTTTGAAGAAGAGATCAATTCAACCATTGATGAGCTCAACAAAATCAACTTAGGAACTGAAGAAGATCCACGCCTGACATACATCAGTTCTTTGTTGAATGAAATTGAAACTAATGAAATAGTTAAGCTATTGATTAAGTTTAAGGACTACTTTGTATGGAGTTATGAAGATGTCTGGATTGGCTCTTGATGCGTAGCAGTCCATAAACTAGCAATAGAGCTTCTTAACCTATCAAGCAAGCTCTAGATGCATTCGATTAGGCATAGAACAACGGTCATTTTGAAGTCAAAGCGATCGATGTTGGCTTCATCACGGGAAGAAAAATACCCTACTTGGTTAGCTAGCATCATCGGTTAAGAAAAAGAATGGCCAAATTCACATATGTGTTGATTTTAGGGATTTAAATAAGGCATGTCCAAAAGACAAATTTTCACTACCAATCCAGAGTTGATGGTAGACATTGCCTCATCTCATGTAGTCTTCTCTTTCATGGATGGCTCATATGGATATAACCAAATAAAGATGGTTCTTGAAGATGAAAGAAACACTGCTTTTAGAACCCCAATCAAAATCTGTTACTATAAGGTCATGCCTTTCAACCTTAAAAATGTCATTGCTACATACCAGCAGGCTATGAATTGAATCTTTGATGAACTCATTTATCATCAGGTTGAGTGCTATGTTGATGATCTTGTGGTCAAAAGTAGAAAAGGAAGACCATCTCTTTAACTTGAGAGTAGTTTTCAAATAGTTAAGATAATTTAACCTAAAAATGAACCCCGTGAAGTGTGCATTTGGAGTAGCTTCATGAAAATTCCTTGGGTTTGTTGTCTGACACCAAGGAATTATAATCGATCTGGAGAAGATCGAGGTGATATTAGAAATTCCACCCCTAAAGTTTAACTCAACTCGAGATCATTCCAAGGGGTGGTTGGCACTAAGATGCCTTATATCACTTTGTCGGAAGATGTCAGCCATTCTCAGCATTTGTCAAAAAGGATGCCAAGTTCAAGTGGGATGATAAGTGTGAGCATGCCTTTGAAGACATCAAGCATTACTTGATGATGCTGCTAGTTCTAGCTGCTCATACTTTACATTGCTATGTTAGATAACTCCCTTGGTGCTTTGTTGGCCCAAGCCAATGATGAAGGGATGGAAAATGCACTCTACTACCTCAGTCTTCATCTAATCCCTACTGAGGCTAATTATCCACCCAGAAGCATTCTTTAATCTTTGCATAATGAAAGCTACACACATGCTTCCTCATAAGGTGAATTTAATTTCAAGGATCAATCCACTACAATATCTCATGACATGCCTGACACTATCCGGACGGTTAGCATGACGGTCCATCATCCTCTCGCAATTTTACATTACCTTCGTACCCCTCCGTGTGGTGAATGGACAAGCACTAGTGGATTTCTTAGCAGCACACTCACTTTCTGCTGACTCTCTGCTTAGTGATGATCTCCCCGATGAACAAATCATGAACTTAGGAGATACTAGCATTCATCATTGGGAGATGTACTTTGATGGAGAGACTTTCTCTCAAAGAGGAGAAAAATAGTCTACTATTCCAAGAAAGACAAGGGTAGGAATAGTTCTCTTAACTCAAGACCATGATGTGATGAGATTCTCATATCATCTGTCCAATATTTGCACCAACAATGAAGGCGATATGAGGCTCGATTGCGGTATGTTAGTCATTACTCTAAGCATCAGAACATCAACATCTTTGGGATTCTCGGTAGTGATCAACCAAATCACTTTGGGTCTATAAGGTTATAAAGCCCAAGCTCCATCACTTCCATAAGTACACCATGGAGTTGTTGGCCCAAATCTCAGAGGTTACCATTTATAAGATTCCTCGATGAGAGAATGCAGCAGCGTATGCTTTAGCCAAGCATGCCAAGGAGTTGGCATGTCTAGAGGATGAGTCCATATCAATAAAGGTCCAAAATAGACAAGTCTTATCCCTTATTGATATTAAACTCATCAAAAAGTACTCTCTTGAAGGGGAGGTTGCCATTATCAAGAAATATGAGGAGTTAAATTGAAGGAAACCATTCATAGATTACCTAAATAAAGGAAAACTACCTCAAGAGAAATCCCAAGCCCATCATATGAAGCGAGCACTTTCCTATGCTCTTGTGGATGGTGTCTTGTATCGTTGGTCTTCAATCATATGTTATTGTTATTTATATAAGCATGAAGCCCATAAGATTTTGGTCGAGGTACACTCAGCATTATGTGGAGCCAACCAATCGGTCTAAAGATGAAAGCCAAGATCAAGACTAGGATACTTAGCCATCGATGATCAAATATTATATGGATACAACTCGTGCCACCAATGTCAAATACATGGTGTGGTCTACACCAACCACCCAACATTCTACATCTTACATTGGCCTCATGGCCATTGAGTGTTGGTGCGACATATGGTGGTGATCCTCCTTCTTTCAAGGGTCATCGATTCATCTTCTTCTTACTTTTTCAAATGGGTGAAGGTGATTATGCTTAGAGAGGTCATAGCTCAGCATGTGCTCTAGTTTCTTAGGAACCATATCGTATATAGGTTCAAAGTGCCTCGATGAATGATATCAAATAATGGTATTGCATTCAAGAGAACCATGATCATCAACTTTTCCCAGAGATATAGCACAGATTGGAGATATTCTACCATTAACTACCTGAGGAAAAATGGCTTAATAGAAGCCTACAATAAAACTCTCATCCAAATACTAAGGAAGATACTCAATAATAACAAGAAAAGTGGAATGAGCAATAGTTGAAGCCTTGTGGGCCTACCGCACCACATATAGAACTCCAACTCAGTTTACTCCTTTCTCTTTAGTGTATGGGTCTGAAGCCGTTCTACCATTAGAAGTCCAACTCCCATCACTAATGATAGTTGTGCATTGTAAGATAATAACAGAGCATAATGCCAAGTTGCGGTTAGAAGAGCTTGAAGGTTTGGAGGAGAGATGTCTGCGGGCATGCCAAAACCTCAAGTTGTACAAAGCCAAAATGATTCAAGCTCATAACAAGTTGGTCCATCCTAGAGCTTTTCAAGTAAGAGGTTAATTTAGTTCTAAGGAGATTGTGCCCATCATAAGATGGGAGGCAGTTTGAACCCACTTGGGAAGGCCCTTTTTCCATAGAAGGCCTACCAAGGAAGATCTTATCATTATTAATCATAAGGAGAGCAATCAATGGGCTCTACTTAGAAATATTATAAATCATGTTTGAAAATTCCATTTTGAATTCAATCTCTTCCATGTTGAAAGTATTCTTGTTTGTGAATCGCACATGATGTGTTTATGGTAGGTGTAAGGAAGTGGCATCCTATCCTTCATTGAAACAACACAAACATAAACTGCACATAACCATAGAAAACAACACATATCTTTTATATTGGGCTACTTTGAGTTGAGATAATGTCCCCAATGATGCTCACTCAATAACTTGCTCCAGTCGTGACGTCTTACCTAGTGTGTCACTTGTCTTCTTTTGTTAGAAGATGTAAGTCTTCTATGCTATCTTTCCTTAACTTTTGCACCGATGAGTGCCTTGTTAGTTTAGTAGGCCTTTGCATGGTGATAAGCTACCTTATGTTGGCTTTATTTAAGAAAATGTGAGTCACTATGCTTTCTTCTTATATTAGCCTTCATGTCTTGTTGGGTCGGTATATTTGAGGTTTAGGATAAGTCCCTAGAGGCTCCTTCCCTCTTGATTGCTTCAAGTGGGTCGGTCCTTCCTTGGGGCTCACCTTAGTAGTCGCTCTTGGTGAGATAGCATCTGTCACAGACTATCCCAATGATCAGTTCTACTTGGAAAGTTGTAAGCCTACATGCTTTCATTTTAGATTGATCATTGCACCGATGGGCACCTTAGGTTGGTTGGTTCTCACTATGCTAACAGATACACCACTCATGCTAACGAATACACCTTAGGTTGGTTGGTTCTCACACCTTGGATACACCACTCATGGAAGATGTAAGTCCGATACGCTTTCTCCTTGAGTTGGCCACCATACACCTATAGCCTTTCTTTTTTAGAGCTCAAGATAATGCCCCTAGCATCACCTCCCTTGTGGGCACTATATTTGGATCACACCCTTTGCAACCCCATTTAGATAATACCTAGGTTACTATCAGATTGGACAATTTTCCTTTCCTAGTAACCACCCCTATGGTTGTAGAATATGTCTTGTGGATGTCTAGATTCTCCCTTGGTCCAATAAATCTGAGATAGGTCAAGGCTGACATAGCCCCTTTTCAGTGTGGTCGCTCGCACACCAATAGGGTCTACGCAAACATATAAACAAAATTTATATTCACTTATGGATTAGGAGGACACCCCTAGTGGCACATTTTCGCGGCATCTTATATTTAGTGCGTATGTCTCCCTTTAGTAATCACGACTACTCTTAAGTTGATATGTCCCAGTGACATTCACTCGAGTCACCAGTGGTTCTATTTGTTGTGCTACCAGCAGGTCACCCAGTGTTCCCTACTTTAGAAGATGTAAGTCTCATATGCCTTCTTCTAGCATAGCCATTGCACTAAAGGCAGCCCTTTAGGTTGGCTAGCTCTACCCCACATCCAATAGACTATCCCTTTGGATTTGTAACTCTGACATAGGACAAGTTTGATATAGCCCCTTCTCAGTGGGTCCATCACACACTGACATGGTCCATAAATTAAATCTATCAAATTTGATCTAGCTCACATCCCTAGCAGATATGCCTACAATTTGAAATCAAACTAAACCAAATAAATATCAATCAAATCACATGAAAAAAATTAATCACTTACTACTTTTGAGTTGACATGTTCTGTATTCTGGTGGTGAGTCAGATCGAGTTCAATTTGTTGTGCAGTCACCCAGGTAGTTGTTCACTTTGGAAGATTCAAGATGCGCTATGCCTTCTGTCTTCTTACCAGCAACCCCACCCAGGTTGAGCTGAGGTCTACCGGTGGTAGCATTATCCCTTTGGATTTTTAAACGGGGGCGTGCATGAGGGCTAATATAGCCTTTTAGGTCCATGCCCGTGCTTGGGGTCCATACATAAACTCAAATTAAATTAAACTCGATCTCCCAGAGTTAATCACCTTCTCCCAATGTTGCCCCAAATCATATATAAATAGTGAACAAATAAATCAAATTCAAAAAGCAACCTCCCACAGGTGGAGCCATTAAATAACTCCAGAGTAGAGTCTAAATTATAGAAATCCAACTAAACTCTTATTCCAAGCAGTTCATCCCCAAAAAATCTATGAATTCAAACTCAAATCCCAATCCCAGTGGATAGAACACAACTTCCTAGTAGAATGTTGTTCGCCCTATACTAGTGGACTCAGCCCATATCTCACAGTAGATGTTTCCTCATCATTAAAACAAAACAAATTAAAGTTGATTTGATCTTAATGCCAGTTATAGATTCTTATCACGCAAATTCTCTCATACTAGCTACCCACATGTCTCCATGTCAATGCATGTGTCCACAGCGAGATCTCCCTCCATGTCCTTAACATGGAGTCTCATCAATTCTTATTTCTTCTCTTTACCTTTGCTTCAAACTAAAAGCCTAACAATATTCAAATTACATCATCTTAACATTGTTATGACATTTTAAGATTTGTGATGGTGAAAGCTCAAACTAACTATACAATATCATACTAAACATATGGTGTGAATTTTACTATATATTATATTATGATATATATTATAATTTATAATATAATATATTATCTAACACCTCATTAGAATCACTTAAAAAGGAAGAAATAATAAATTTTCTCAAAATTTGAATAATATATTCATTTTGGATGTTAAATTGTTTTTTTTTTATTAGAAATGGTACAAAGTAGCATAATTTTGGTGTTACTTCTTGGTGTGTGCGGTAAATTTGGCCAAATTCTTCCATCTCAACCTTCAAATTAACATTTTTTTTTTTGAGTTTTGACCCAATGTATTATAACAAAAGTAAAACATACTAAAATGTACAATAACATATAGTAACACACTTCATATATATGTGAAGTTATATTGTTATGTACATTATATTTTAAAATGCTTTTATATAATATATTACCTTACATTACACCTTACATTACACTTTAAGAAAAAAATATATAAAATTTTGTTGAAAAATGAACATTTATTTTGGCTACAAAATTCCATCCTTTTGATTAAATGATGACATTGCACATGATGTTCCCTCAAAACCTTAAATTTGGCCAAATCCCATCATCTCGACCTACAAATTAGTAATTTTATAATTTATTTTACTATCTCATACTATAACAAACTAAAATATGCTAAACAACAAAGTAGTAATACACAATGGTATGCTATAATGTATGATGCTACACTATGTTATAGCATCCTATATAATAATACATATTATATTATATTATATCATATTATATTGCATATCAGCAAGGGATTTCTTAAGATACAAAATCATAAAATTAGTCTAAAATAAAAAAAACTACATTTTTTTAATTTATCACTTACATATTTTAAATTGAAACAATATATTATGATGCCATGCACTACCTATTATGAATTTGGCCGTATTTGACCATTTTAAAGTCTAAATCAACATTTTTATAGACAATGCTATTGTAGGCTTGACTGCATGATTCTAAAATACTAAAAGGATTTAAAATGAGCAAAATAATATATTATGATATATGTTGCTATACTATGCTACAACATATAATATTTATTTTGAACATAAAATCTTATACATTTTAGACTACAAGTGCGTAACACCTTTGGTACTACAATTTAATTCCCACTTCAAATTTCATAAAATCTAATTTCTTAAATCAATATTTTTTTTATTATAATATAGACTATAGGGCATAATACCATAATATACTAAAACATTTCAAAACATCTTATAACATTCAAAAGCACATCACTACATGCTCAAATATATGATGCTACATTATACTATAATATATGGTATTACAATATGATTTAGGGTTAGGGTTTAAATCTCTAAAAGTCAAGGAAAGTATCACGAAGACATTTTCTTTGCTATCTTATAGGATTAAGTCATTCTTTAGATCTACTCCTAATGACATATTTATTAAAGTTTTTGGATTTAGGGCTTAGGTTAGGGTTTAGTGTTTAGGGTTTAGGGTTAGTTTAGGATTTAAGGTTTAGGCTTAGTTTAGGGTTTAGGGTTTAAATTTAGGGTTTAGGGTTGTAGGTTTAAGGGTTTAGGGTTTAGGGTTTTAGGGTTTAGGATTTAGGGTTTAGGGTTTTAGGGTTTAAGGTTTAGGGTTTTGGGTTTAAGGCTTAGGGTTTAGGATTTAGGGTTTAGAGTTTAGGGTTTAGTGTTTAAAGTTTAGGACATTTAGGATTTAGGGTTTAGGGTTTAGGGTTTAAGTTTTAGTTTTTGTTTAGGGTTTTGGTTTAGGTTTTAGATTTTAAGGTTTTAATAAATAAATTGACTCAATATTTCTTCTTTTCAATTTCATCAACCAAGTAGCACCCCAAGTTTTCTAAGACAAGCAATGACATAGATAAAAAATGAGCATTGATAGAGCAAATTCAAAATAAGTAGAACCATCTCTACTATAAAGATCAGTTCCCAATGGTAGAATAGAAGGTTCTTCCAGGAACCACCCACCCTAGTGGTGGGATTCACCATCATATCCCGATCTCTGTCACATGCCACCACCATGGGTAACTTTTATTGCTCCTCTTGCCTGGCCAGATCCACACACCTCCATATCCACCATCACCTTCTGATCCCCACCACCACTATGATAACTGCCGCCTCGGCCTTCACCTCCACTGTCATATCTAGACTTAGTCTAGTTGACGGTGATGTTCCTGCCATCAAGGTTTTGTCCATTCTTAGGGTTTAGGGATTGGGGTTTAGGGTTTAGGGTTGTAGGTTTTATGGTTTTAAGTTTAGAAATTTTTTTTTTAGGAAAAAAGAGGAAATTTTATTACCAAAAAGAAAAGGATACAATGATTTAAAGGGGATAAAACTCAAGACTACGCTCAAGACCTGGAAGAACCTAAAGAAAATCCCCAATAATACAAAAGATAGTGAAAACAAAAGAACTAAGAAAAAACAACAACATCACAGAATCCACTGAATAGGTTAATCCATTTGGAAGAGAGAACAAGTGAAGGAAACTACAAGAAAAGAAACTAAAATAGAAAATAAATAAAAGAAAATAAAAGATAAAAAAAGAAAGAAAAGTCAAAAGGAAAAAGCTCAAAAGAAAAATAAGAGACGATGACAAACTCAGGAGGGTTATAGTTACAAATACTCGACCAAAATATTTAACATCTAGCCATCATAGTCAACAGACCTCCCCAGGCACACTCAATAACCGAGAGATCTACCGATACCAAAAGGTAAGAGCGCAAAGCCAGACAAAGGGGACAATAGTAGAAAAAAAGAGCCAAGAAAAATCAAGACCATCCAACCACCAAGCGACAAGAATAATACAAAATACCAAAAAAAAAATAAACAAAGAAAGTGGGAAGAAGGAAGAAAAGATCACCAACTAGCAACTATTATATACCTAAAACAAAATAATAACAACAAGCCACCACACAAGGAGCAACATGACCACACAAATAACCGACTAAAGGAGATAGAAGGGAAGAAAGCAAAACCAACATCTCATATAGAGGCACCCAAAACTAGGAAGCTCAAGGATACCAACCACAAATACACTAAGAAAAATAAACCAACCAACCAAAACCAATGAATAAAGCCCATAAGAGACACCACATTAAAGTAGAACAAAGCGACAATGGGGACATACCAAAAGCATTCCAACCTATAAAGTATAAGAAAAATACAAGAATAAACCCTCAAGAAGAGAATAGAAAAAGCCCGACAAACCAAAACCAAGCTCGCTGAAGCCCAAGAAAACAACATAAAAGAAAAAAAAAAGAAAAATTAAGAAAATCTAACATAAGGCAAACTAGGTTTATCTAAATTAGACAACCATTTTAATTTCTTAGGAATATTCGCATTGGTAAACAAAGTAAAATCATAGAAATTACACCCCAGACTAAGAAATCTACCTGAGCATTACCTTCTCTTAAAATATGAGTAATTTTAAAGAAAGTTTAGAGATAATGGCTTTAATATATCTAATTAAATATAAAAAGCATAGCATTACCTTATGGTGAGAATTGATCATAGCAACCATCTCACCATTAGATTCCAACCAAGTAGTATGAAAATTTCTATCAAACAAGCTTAAGAGCATGATAAAGCGAACCATCAATTCAAAAATAATAGAATTAGTAGAGAGGAGGAAAAAAAGCCAAGATAATATTCCCAAGATTATTCCTAAAAATACCACCACAACTTGTTATGTGCATGATGCCATTATTTTAATAAAATAATTAAATGGCTTAATCAATGAATAATTTTATAATTGGAGTCATGATAAGGAAACAAGATAGCCAATTTAGAGGCAACAAACTTGCAACTCTAAAATTAGTACCACTAAGAAAAAGCAACCTTATGTAAAGAAAATCTTTTCTTTAGTCTAGCAATAATAAGCCTCTTATGATTCATAGGCACATTACAATGTTTAGCATCATTTCTATAAGCAGTAATCATCTGATTTTGATATTCCCTAAAAGTATTAAGAAAATCGAGTCAAGAGTTGCATTAAAGTTAAATTACCATTAAAATAATTTAACTTAAATAAATCCTCAACTTTAGAGGCAATGGAACCATTAACAAAAACATGACTAACATTCTTAATCTGAAAGCAACACATGCACTTAGAGGGTAATAACCTTTGTCCAAAAGTAAAGAGTCAACAACAATATAATCCATTAAAAATCTCCACACAAGAATAGGATAAGAAGTAGGAATAATATTATTCCAAATTTTAAGGAAAATAAGAAGAGTATTATTTAAGTAATATAGTTTCAAGTATCTTTAAAAAAAATTATCCATTACTAGAAATTTTGAAAAGAATTTGATCCAAAGAAATATGATCAATAGAAATATTGATGATGTTATTAGTAATGAAATCATGAATCAAATCATTCAAAAGAGAGAAATTCCAATCACCATTATAAATTAAATGACTAACTTTTAAGGAAATAGTAGAGTGAGTATTAAGCAAAGAATCAATGGAAAAGTCCACCATCAGGTTATCTTGCCAAAAGAAGAAGAACCATTATTAATACCCCAAAAAATGAGAGGTTACGCTTTCCATTTAATATCAAAGCCATTTCCAAATAATAGAGTCATGATGTTTATAATTGCAAATTAAAGGATGCTTACCTTGCAATATTATTTCAAAATTCAAAGCATTTTTTCCAAAATTCCACCAAAGTTTATAAGAAAAAACATTGGTTGAATCCATCAAAGATCTAAAGCCAATACCACCTTCATAAATAGTACCCCACATATTAGACCAAGAAGTCCAATGAAGCCTTTTGGCCGAATTCCTAGAGCTCCAAAAAAACATATTAAATAGTCTTTCAATCATGATAAGAACAAAGGAAGTAGGAACAATATTAAGCAACAAGTAAAATGGAAGAGAGTAAAGAATACTTATAATAACAATAAATCTACCACCAAAGGATAAGAAATGAAATTCAAGGGTAGAAAGTTTATTTTGAACATGATGGATTACCTCATCAAAAGATGGGGATCTCTTTTGACCAATATATGGTGAGCCTAAATATTTAATAGAAAGATTTTGATGAGAAAAACTAGTAATATCCTTAATTTTTAATAATTCTTTGAATATAAATGGAAGTAGAAGTGATAAAACAACTTTTATGATTCTAATCACAAGGCCACTTTTCTTTTCAAATTTATTTTAAAACTCTTAAGCTTTTTTAACATAATGCAGATTACAAAATATTATGAAATCATCAACAAAACTTAAGTGTGAGATATCAAACCACCAAGATTCTGAAATACATACTAGAATTCTTCTCAAAAGAGTAAGCTAGTGAGACAAATATTCAATAATAATAAGCGAAGGAGAAAGAGGGTCACCTAGTCTTATACCTTGAGAGGAATTAAAGAAGCCAAAGTTTTCACCATTGATAACTAATGAAAAACAAACATTTCTAATTATATTGTTAATCGAAGAAATAAAATGATTAGAGAAACCAAATAAAGTAAGAATGCTATTAAGAAAATCCTAAGAAATGTTATCATAATCTTTTGGTGATGTCAAGCTTAAGAAGTAAATTGCCACCTCTTGTTTTAACATTCAAACCATGAATCTATTCTTGAGTAAGAAAGATGTTATCTAAAATAGTTCTACCTTTCACATAGCCAGTTTGATTAGGAGAGATAATCATAGGAAGAAACTTACTAAGCCTATTAGTCAAAATTTTAGAAATCAATTTATTAAAAAAAGTACAAAATAGGTCATTCAAAGTCAGGATTTTCTTAGGAATAAGAACAATAGAAGTGCTAGTAAAATATTTAGGAGTAGAATTCCCTTGAAAAAAATCCTTAATAGCATTATCAAGATCAACTTTAAAAATAAACCAAGCTTTTTGAAAGAATAAAGTAGTGTAACCATGTGGCCCTGCAACAGAATCAACATTCATACCATTAAGAATATTAAAAATTTCCTCATCAAAAGGAGGAGCAACCAATCACTCATTAATTTCTTTAGACATAATAGAAGGAATGATAGAGGGATTAGATAAATGCTCAAGTTGACAGTTATTATTTAAATAATTTTTAAACTAAACTAAGAAGAAGAATATATCCCATTTTTAGTAAGCCAAGAAATATCAAATTCTTGATTTTATGAATCGACCAAGAACATGCCCTTTCATTACCAAAGCATGAAAATATTTAGTGTTTCTTTATCCCTCAAGAAAAGCTTAGAGGCAATTTTTTGTCTCCAATATGTCTCCTCCATATCCTAAAACTTAATGAGATTATCTTCAATTTCAACAAGGTTAGAAAAAAAATGAAGAATTAGTAATAACCAATTCTTTCAAATCTTTCACCCTTTGTTCCATTTTTTGATATTATCAAAAGATTTTTAAAAGCATTTTCTTCCAAGTGATATTATGCTTAAGCCTTAAAAGCCAAAATCTTTTCATACCAAATGCAAAATCACCAGGAGAAAGAGGAGCACACCAATTAAAAGCATTAATGCCAAGAAAAATTTTATCTTTTAACCACATATTTTGAAAATGAAAATTTTTAATGACATTATTATTATGAACAACATCCTTAATAGAAATCAAAAGAGGAGCATGAGCCGAGAGAGTTTTACTAAGGTGCTCCACTGAAGTTAATGGCCAACAGTTTAGCCAATTAATACTAAATAAGGCACAATTAGTTTTGATAGGTTTAGGTTTATTAGTTTATTTATTTTAGACTATTTAGGGTTTAGTTTTAGTTAATTTTATTAGTTAGGTTTTTGGTTTAGGTTTAGGTTTTTAGTTTAGTTTAGTTAGTTTTGGTTTAGGGTTTAGTTTAGTTTAGTTATTTGGTTTAGTTAGTTAGGTTTAGTTTAATTAGTTATTGGTTTATTAATTTAGATCTTAGTTCATTAGTTTAGTTAGTTGTAATTAGGTTTAGGGCTTAGGGTTTAGTTAGTTTAATTAAGTTTTATACAGTTTAGCTAGTTAGTTATTAGTTAGTTTAGTTTAGTTAGTTTTTAGTATTATTATTTAGTTAGTTTAGTTAGTTTAGTTAGTTTTAGTTTAGTTAGGTTTATTTTAGTTAGTAGTTAGTTATAGTTTAGGGTTTAGTTTAGTTTAGTTATTATTAGGTTTAGTTATTAGTTTAGTATATAAATTATTATTAGTTTAGTTTAGTTTAGGTTTAGCTTGTAGTTATTATAATTTATTAAGTTAGTTTAGGTTTTATTTAATTAGTTATTACTTTTTATTAGTTAGTTTTAGCTTAGTTAGGTTTTAGTTTAGTTATTTATGTTTTAGTTATTAGTTAATAATTAGTTTTAGTTATTAGTTATTAGTTTAGGGTTTAGGGTTTAGGGTTTAGGTTTAGGAGGTTTAGGGTTCAGGGTTTAGGTTTAGGGGTTTAGGTTTTAGTTTAGGGGTTTAGGGTTTAGTTTAGTTTAGTTTAGATTTAGGTTTAGGTTTAGTTGTATTATTGTTTAAGTTTTATTAAGGGTTTAGGTTTTAGTTTAGGTTTTATTATTTTAGTTAGTTAGTTTTGTTAGTTTTTTAGTTTTAGGGTTTAGGTTTAGTTTTTAGTTTAGTTTTTAGTTTTAATTAGTTTAGTTATTAATTTAATTAGTTTAATTATTATTAGTTAGTTAATTAATTTAGGGTTTAGGGTTTAGGGTATAGGGTTTAAGTTTAGGTTTAGGTTATTAGTTAGTTTTAGTTAGTTAGGTTTTATTAGTTAGTTCAGTTAGTTTAGGTTTAATTATTAGTTAATTTTATTATGTTTAGTTAGTTAGTGTAGTTTAGTTATTAGGTTCAAGTTTTAGTTATTAGGTTTTAAGGTTTAGGTTTAGTTTAGGGTTTAGGTTTATTATTATTAGATAAAGTTTAGGTTTAGTTATTAGTTAGTTTAGTTAGTTTATTAGCTATTAGTTTAGTTTATTAGTTTAGTTTTAGTTTAGTTAGTTTTAGTTATTAGTTTAGTTATTAGTTTTAGTTAGTTTATTAGTTTTTAGTTTAGGTTTAGGGTTTAGGTTTAGTTTAGTTTAGTTCATAAGTTTTAGTTATGTTTAGGGTTTTGATTTTTTATTTAGTCAATTTAAGTTAGTTTATGGTTTAGGGTTTAGGTTTAGTTACTATTAGTTTTGTTTTAGTTTAGTTAGTTAGTTAGTTAGGTTAGTTAGTTTAGTTTTAGTTATTATTTAGTTAGTTTTAATTATTGGTTAGTTTTATAAATTTTACTTATTATCTAGTTGAGTTATTTAAGTTTAAGTTTTATTAAGTTTAGTTTTTAGTTTAGTTAGTTTCATTAGTTATTAGTTATTAGTTTAAGGTTTAGGGTTTAGGTTTTTAGTTAGTTATTTAGAGGCTAGGTTTAGTTAGTTTTAGTTTAGGTTTAGGGTTTAGGTTTAGTTTAGGGTTTAGGTTTTAGTTTTTAGTTTAGTATATTAGGTTTTATTAATTTATTAATTTAATTTATTTATTTTTTTTATTTTTTATTTATTTATTTACTTAGTTTAGTTAGTTTAGTTATTTAGTTAGTTAGTTTTAGTTTTAGATATTAGTTTTAGTTAGTTATTAATTAATTATTTATTATTATTAATTTAGGGTTTAGTGTTTAGATTTAGGGTTTAGGTTTAGGTTTTTGTTTTTATTATTAGGGTTTAGGTTTAGGTTTAGGTTTAGTTAGTTTTATTAGTTTTATTAGTTTATTAGTTTAGTTATTTATTAGTTTAGGTTCAAGGTTTAGCTTTTTTAGTTATTAGTTAGTTATTAGTTTATTAGGTTTATTAGTTTAAGTTTTATTAGTTTTATTAGTTTAGGTTTTATTAGTTATTATTAGTTATTAGTTTAGTTTTATTATTATTTAGTTTTAGTTAATTAGTTTATTAGTTAATTAGTTTAGTTAGTTTAGTTTAGTTATTATTAGGTTTAGTTAATTAGTTAGTTTAGTTATTAGTTTATTAGGTGTAGCTTTGTTATTAGTTTAGTTTGTTTATTTTTGTTATTATTAGTTTTAGTTAGTTTAGTTTAATTATTTTAGGTTTAGGTTTTAGTGTTTAGGTTTAGTTTAGGTTTTATTATTTATTAGTTTAGTTAGTTTAGTTATTAATTTAGTTAGGTTTTTAGCTAGTTTAATTTTTAGTTTAGTTTAGTTTAGTTATTAGTTTAGTTAGGGATTAGATTAGGTTTAGTTAGTTTAGGCTTAGGTTTAGGATTTATTAGTTAGTTGAGTTTAGATTAGTTAGTTAGTTTAGTTTTATTAGTTTTTTTATTAATTATTAATAGTTTAGTTTATTAGTTAGTTAGGTTTAGGTTTAGTTATTAGGTTTAGGGTTTAGGGTTTTTTAGTTTAGTTTGTTTGTTTATTTTTTTAGTTAGTGAGTTAATTAGTTTTAGTTAGTTTAGGTTGAGGTTTTAGGATTTAGTTTTAGTTAGTTTAGTGTATTAGTTTATTAGATAGTTTATTAGGTTTAGTTATTAGTTTAATTATTTAGTTTGTTAGTTAGTTAGTTTTATTTAGTTTTATTTATTGTTTTAGGCTTTATGGTTTATGGTTTAGTTTTAGTTATTAGTTATAATGATTAGTTTAGTTAGTTAGTTAGGTTTAGTTAGTTATTAGGTTTTATTAGTTTATTAGTTATTAGTTATTGGCTTAGTTTAGTTTAATTAGTTTATTATTAGTTATTAGTTTAGTTTATTATTAGTTTAGTTATTAGTTATTATTAGTTTTTAGTTTAGGTTTAGTTATTAGTTTTATTGTTAGTTTAGTTCATTAGTTTTTAGTTTACTAGTTTTAGTTTAGTGTTAGTTTTATTTAGGTTTTATGGTTTAGGTTTAGTTTAATTTTTTTTTGTTATTAGGTTTAGGTTTAGTTATTAGTTTTACTTAGTTTAGTTAGTTTTTTTAGTTTAACTTATTAGTTTAGTCTTTGTTTAGTTTAGTTAGTTTTTTAGTTTCATTAGTTAGTTTTATTAGTTTATTAGTTTAGTTTGGTTTAGTAAGGTTATTAGCTTTATTTATTAGTTTTTAGTTTAGGTTTTATGAGTGTTTAGGGGTTTAAGGGTTTAGGTTTAGGTTTAATTTTAGTAATTAGTTTAGTTTTTGGTTAATTAGTTAGTTTAGGTTCTAATTTTGTTTAGTTAGTTACATTTTAGGTTTAGTTTTATTTTAGTTTAGGTTAGGTTTAGGTTTAGGTTTAGTTTAGTTATTAGTTATTTATTAGTTTAGGTTAGGTTTAGGTTAGTTTAGGTTTAAGGGGGGATTAGGTTTAGGTTTAGGTTTTTTAGTTTTAGTTATTAGTTTTTACGTTTAGGGTTTTTTAATTAGTTTAGGTTTTAGGTTTATTATTAGTTTTACTAGTTATTTTTATTTATTAGTTTTATTTAATTTAGTTAATTTATTAGTTTTATTATTAGTTTGGTTTTTAGTTTAGTTTAGTTAAATAGTTAGGTTTAGGTTTTTAGTTATTAGTTATAGTTATTAGTTTAGTTTTTAGTTTAGTTTAGTTTTTTAGTTTAGTTTATTTAGTTATTAGTTTAGTTATTAAGTTTATGTTTAGGTTTAGAGGTTTAAGTTTATTAGTTAGTTTATTTTATTAGTTTAGGTCTAGGGGTGTTTAGGGTTTAGGGTTTAGGTTTAGTTTAGTTTTATTAGTTTAATTTTAGTTTTAGTTAGTTATTAGGTTTAGGGTTTAAGTTTAGGTTTAGGTTTAGGGTTTAGGGTTTAGGTTTAGTTTAGGGTTTAGGGTTTAGGATTACTTTAGGTTTAGTGTTTAAGGTTTAGCGTTTAGGGTTTAGTTTAGTTTTATCAGTTTTATTAGTTTTAATTTTACTAGTTTTAATATTAGTTTTTTTAGTTTTAAGTTTATGTTTATTAGTTTAGTTAGTTTATATTAGTTAGTTTAGTTTTAGTTTTCATTTAGTTTAGTTATTAATTTATTAGTTTAGGTTTTAGTTTTTTAGTTATTTAGGTTTTTATAAGATTATTAAGTTTAGTTTTTAGTTTAGTTAAGTTTAGGTTTAAGGTTCAGGTTTAGGGTGTAGGGTTTAGGGTTTAGGTTTTAGTTAGGTTTTTAGTTTATTAGTTTAGTTTTATTAGTTTTAGTTAAGTTTAGTTATTAGTTTATTAGTTTAGTTTAGTTTAGGGTTTAGGATATAGGTTTATTAGTTTATTAGTTATTTTTTAGTTATTAGTTTAGTTATTATTAGTTTATTAGTTTTAGTTTAGATTTGTTTAGTTAGTTTAATTATTAGTTTTAAGGTTTAGGTTTATGGGGTTTTAGGGTTTAGGTTTAGGTTTAATTTAGTTTAATTAGTTTTTGTTAGTTTAGTTATTAGTTAGTTTTGTTAGTATAATTAGTTTAGTTAGTTTAGTTTCTAGTTTATGTTTAGATGTTTAGGTTTTAGTTTAGTTTTATTAGTTTAGGGTTTATGTTTAGGTTTTAATTTTTTTTATTATTAGTTTTTATTTAGTTAGTTTAGTTTAGTTATTAGTTTAGGGTTTAGGTTTAGGTCTAGTTTAGTTTAGTTTATTAGATTTAGGGTTTAAGGTTTAGAGTTTAGGTTTAATTTAGTTTATTTATTTATTAGTTATTTAGTCAATTTAGTTACTAGTTGTTAGGGTTTAGGGTTTAGGTTTATTATTTTAGTTAGTGTAAGTTTTAGTTTTAGTTTTAGTTTAGTTATTAGTTATTAGTTATTATTAGTTATAGTTGGTTTAGGGTTTAGGTTTATTATTTTAGTTAGTGTAAGTTTTAGCTTTAGTTTTAGTTTAGTTATTAGTTATTAGTTATTAGTTATTAGTTATAGTTAGTTTAGTTTTAGTTATTTGTATAAGTTTAAGTTATTAATTAGTTAGTTTAGGTTTAGGTTTAGCTTTTTAGGGTTTAGGTTTAGATTTAGGTTTATGTTTAAGTTTTAAGTTTAATTTAGTTAATTAGGTTTATGTTTATTTAGTTTTAGTTATTAGGGGTTTTGGCTTAGTTTCAGTTTAGGTTTAGTTTAGGTTTAGGTTTAGGTTTTATTAGGTTTTATTAGGTTTAGGTTTAGGTTTAGGTTTAGTTATTAGTTTAGTAAGTTTAGGTTAGGGTTATTAGGTTTAGGTTTAGTTTAGTTTAAGTTTAGTATAGTTAGGTTTAGCATTTTTATTTTGGTTATTAATTAGTTTTAGTTTAGTTAGTTTAATTTTATTAAGTTTAGGTTTAGGTTTAGTTATTAGGTTTAGGTTTTATTAATTAGATAGTTTAGGGTTTAGTTTTTGTAATTTAATTATTAGTTATTATTAGTTATTAGTTTAGTTAGTTTTAGTTTAATAGTTAGTTTAGTTATTACTTATTAGTTAGTTAGTTTTAGTTTATTAGTTTAGTTATTTTTGGTATTAGTTTGTTATTATTAGTTTAATTAGTTTTAGTTAGTTTAGGGTTTTAGGTTTAGGGTTTGGGTTTAGTTTAGTTTTTATTGGTTAGTTATTAGTTAGTTAGTGTAATTATTAGTTTAGATATTAGTTTTATTAGTTTAATTGGTTTATTAGGTTTACTTTAGTTATTAGTTTATTTTTAGTTTAGGATTAGGTTTTAGGGTTTAAGTTAGTTAGTTTAGTTTAATTTTAGTTTAGTTTTATTAGTTCTGAGTTAGTTTTATTTTTATTAGCTTTATTAATTAGTATTTTTAGTTAGTTAGTTAGTTTTAGTTAGTTTAGGTTAGTTTTAGTTTAGTTTAGTTTGAATTATTAAGGTTTAGGGTTTAGCTTTTTAGTATTAGTTATTTTGTTATTTAGTTTTAGTTAGTTATTTAGTTTAGTTTAGGTTTAGTTTATTAGTTTTAGTTAGTTTTAATTAGGTTTAGGGTTTAAGGTTTAGTTTTATTATTAGTTTTATTATCAGTTTACCTTTTATTAATTTTTAGCTTTTATTTTATTATTATTAGTTATTCAGTTTAGTGTTTATTTAGTTAGTTTAGGTTTTAGGTTCAGGTTTAGTTTAGTGTATTAGGTTTAGTTTTAGTTTTAGTTTATTAGTTATTTTAGTTTAGTTTATTAGGTTTAGGTTTAGGTTTTTAGTTTAGTTATTAGTTTTAGTTTTTAGTTTAAGGTTTAGGGTTAAAGGTTTAGGTTTAGTTTTAGGCTATTAGTTTAGTTTAGTTATTAGTTTTTATTAGTTTATTAGTTTATAAGGTTTTAGTTAGATTTAATTTTAGTTAGTTTATTAGGGTTAGGGTTTAGGATTTAGGGTTTATGTTTAAGGGTTTAGGTTTAGTTTAGTTTAGTTAGTTTATTAGTTTTTAGTTAGTTTAGTTTGATTAGTTTATTAAATTTAGGGGTTTAGGGTTCAGGGTTTAGGTTTAGGGTTTAGGTTTAGTTAGTTTAGTTAGTTTATTATTAGTTTTATTAGTTTATTAGTTTATTTATTATTAGTTTTAGTTTAGTTAGTTTTCTTAGTTAAGTTAGGTTTAGAGTTTAGGGTTTATGGTTTAAGGTTTTATTTTAGTTAGTTTTAGGTTAGTCTAGTTTAGTTAAGTTTTATGTTTTGGTTTTGCATTTTTATTTTGGGTCTATTTTTAGGTTTTGTTTTTAGTTTAGGGTTAGGATTTTTTTAGTTTATTTATTTTATTTAGTTTAGGTTTAGGTTTAGGTTTAGTTTATTTTATGTTTAGGTTTAGGTTTTTTTATTTTAGTTTAGGTTTAGGTTTATTTTATTTTAGGTTTAGGTTTTTTTATTTATTTTAGACTTTCAATTTTTTTTTTATAATTAGGTTCTATTATTAGGTTTATTTTTTAAATTGACGATTTTATTTAGTTTTTATTACATTTTATTTTAGGTTTATCTTATTTTTAGTTTTTATTTATTTAGGTTTTTTATTCTTAGGTTTATTTTATTTTATTTCTTTAGTTTAGGTTTTTAGTTATTTTATTTTAGTTTATTTTTATTTTTTATTTTATTTTATTTTTAGGTTTCAATTTTGGTTTTAGTTTAGTTTTTTATTTTATGTTATTTCTTATCTTATATAGGTTTAGGTTTTATTTATTTATTTTATTTTTTGGCTTTAATTAGTTTAGGTTTAGGTTTTTAGGTTTTAGGGTTTAAGGTTTAGGGTTTATGGTTTAGGGTTTAGGGTTTAAGGTTTATTGTTTAGGTTTTTAGGGTTTAGTGTTTTAGGGTTTAGGGTTTAGGGTTTAGGGTTTAGTGTTTAGTGTTTAGGCTTTAAGGTTTAGCATTTTCAGGGTTTAGGGTTAGTTTAGTGTTTAGGGTTTAGGGTTTAGTGTTTAGGCTTTTATGGTTTAGGGTTTAGGGTTTTAGGGTTTAGTGTTTAGGCTTTAAGGTTTAACATTTTCAAGGTTTAGGGTTAGTTTAGTGTTTAGGGTTTAGGGTTTAGTGTTTAGGCTTTTATGGTTTAGGGTTTAGGGTTTTAGGGTTTAGGTTTAGGGTTACGATTAGGGTTAGAGTTTAGGGTTTAAAGTTTGGGGTTTAGGGTTTATGGTTTAAGGTTAATTTAAGATTTAGGGTTTAGGGTTAGGTTTCAAGCTCTAAGGTTTAGGGTTGTAAGTTTAGGGTTTAAGGTTTAGGGTTAGTTTTAGGGTTTACGGTTTAAGGTATAGGGTTTAAGATTTAGGGGTTAGGGTTTTGGGTTTTATCTTTAGGATTTAAGATTTTTTTTGAAAAAAAAAATTAAGTAAACTAGTAGGTATAGGTTTATTTAGTTTACTTTGTTTATTTTTTATTTATTTTAGTTTATTTTAAGTTTTCTTTCTATTTAGGTTTAATTTTTTTATTTAGTTTAGTTTATTTATTTTAGTTAATGTTTTTTATTTTAGTTTATTTTTTAGGTTTAGGTTTAGGTTTATGTTTATTTTTTAATTTAGTTTTATTTTTATTTTATTTTAAGGTTTAGGTTTCATTTTTTATTTTTAGGTTTAGGTTTAGGTTTCTATTTTATATTTTTAGGTTTAGGTTTTAGGTTGTTATTTTAGGTTTATTTTTAGGTTTTATTTTTTAGTTTAGGTTTAGGTTTATGTTTAGTTTATTTTATTTTATTCAGTTTAGGGTTTATGTTTAGTTTATTTTAGGTTTAGGTTTTATTTATTTTAGTTTAGTAATTTATAGTAGTTTAGTTTTAGGTTTATTTTATTTTGTTTATTTTTGATTTAGGTTTGTTTTTTAGTTTAGGGTTTTGTTTTATTTATTATTTATTTTAAGTTTTATTTTTAGTTTTATTTTTTAGGTTTAGGTTTTTATTTAGTTTTTATTTTATTTTATTTTAGGTTTATTTTACGTTTAGTTTTTATTTTATTGAGGTTTTTGATTTTTTTTGGTTTATTTTATTTTTAAGTATAGTTTAGGTTTTATTTATTTTATTTTAGTTTAGTTTTATTTTTAATTTAATTTTATTTTTATTTCTAGGTTTAGATTTAGGTTTAAGTTTTAGTTTAAGTTTCTATTTTATTTTATATTTTATATTTTATTTAGGTTTAGGTTTTATTTACTTATTTTATTTTTAGGTTTTATTTAGTTTAGGTTTAACTTTTTAGGTTTTTAGGGTTTAGGGTTTAAAGGTTAGGGTTTGGGGTTTAAGGTTTAAGATTTAGGGTTGTAGGTTTTAGGGTTTAGGGTCTAGGGTTTAGCATTTAAGTTTAGGGTTTAGGGTATTAAGATTTAGGGTTATAGGTTTAGGGTTCAGGGTTTAGGGTTTAGGGTTAGTTTTAGGGTTTAGGGTTTAGGGGTAGGGTTTAGGGTATAGGGTTTAGGGTTTAAGGTTTAGGGTTTAGTGTTTAAGCTTTAAGGTTTAGCATTTTAAGGGTTTAGGGTTAGTTTAGTGTTTAGGGTTTTGGCTTTAGGGTTTAGGGTTTTATGGTTTAAAGTTAGGGTTTTAGGGTTTACGATTAGGGTTAGGGTTTAGGGTTTAAAGTTTAGAATTTAGGGTTTAGGGTTTACGATTTTTTAGGTTTCACGGTCTAAGGTTTAGGGTTTATGATTTAGTGTTAATTTTAGGGTTTAGGGTTTAGGGTTTAGGGTTTAAGATTTAGGGGTTAGGGATTTGGGTTTTGGCTTTAGGGTTTAACATTTAAAAAAAAAAGTAAACCAATAAGTCTAGGTTTATTTAGTTTATTTAGTTTATTTTTTATTCATTTTAGTTTATTATAATTTTCCTTTTTATTTAAGTTTATTTTTTAATTTTATTTAGTTTAGTTTATTTACTTTAATTAAGGTTTTTTTAGTTTATTTTTTTGGTTTAGGTTTTGGTTTATGTTTATTTTTAATTTAGCTTTAATTTTATTTTATTTATAGGTTTAGGTTTTATTTTTTATTTTTAGGTTTAGGTTTAGGTTTTTATTTTATTTTTTTATGTTTAAGTTTTATGTTTTTATTTTAGGTTTATTTTTAGGTTTTATTGTTTAGTTTAGGTTTAGGTTTATCTTTAGTTTATTTTATTTTATTGAGTTTAGGGTTTAGGTTTAGTTTATTTTAGGTTTAGGCTTAGGTTTTATTTATTTTAGTTTAGTTTATTTTAGTTTAGATTTAGGTTTATTTTAATTTGTTTATTTCAGATTTAGGGTTTTTTTAGTTTAGGGATTAGGTTTTATTTTTTATTTATTTTAGGTTTATTTTTTAGGTTAAGGTTTTTATTTACTTTATATTTTATTTTATTTTAGGTTTATTTTATTCATATTTTTAAGTTTAGTTTTTATTTTATTTAGGTTTTTAATTTTTTGTGGTTTATTTTATTTTTTAGTTTAGTTTAGGTTTTTATTTATTTTATTTTAGTTTAGTTTAGTTTTAATTTTTTATTTTATTTTATTTTTATTTTAAGTTTAGGTTTAGGTTTAGGTTTATGTTAGGTTTTAGTTTAGGTTATTAATTTATTTTATTTTATTTTATTTAGGTTTTGGTTTTTTATTTATTTTATTTTTAGGTTTTATTTAGTTTAGGTTTAGCTTTTTAGGTTTTTGGGGTTTAGGGTTTAATGGTTAGGGTTTGGGGTTTAGGGTTTAGGATTTAGGGTTGTAGGTTTTAGGGTTTAGGGTTTAGGGTTTTGGGTTTTGGGTTTAGGGTTTAGGGGTTTAGGGTTTAGGGTTTAGGGTTCAGGGTTGTAGGTTTAAAGTTCATGGTTTAGGGTTTAGGGTTAATTTTAGGGTTTAGGGTTTAGCATTAGTGTTTTTTTATTTTATAATTTTTCTTATTTTTCTAAAAAATTTAGTATGCTGGTAGGTTTATGTTTATTTAGTTTATTTAGTTTATTTATTTATTTTAGTTTATTTTATTTTTTATTTTTACTTAAGATTATTTTTATTTTTATTTAGTTTAGTTTATTTATTTTAGGTTTATTTATTTTAGTTTAGGTTTATTATTTTAGTTTATTTTTTACGTTTAGGTTTAGGTTTAGGGTTTAGGTTTAGGTTTAGGTTTAGTTTTTTTTAGGTTATAGGTTTAGGTTTTATTTATTTTAGTTTAGTTTATTTTAGTTTAGGTTTAGGTTTATTTTATTTTTATTTTAGGTTTAGGTTTTCTTAGTTTAGGTTTAGGTTTTGTTATTAATTTTTAGGTTTTATTTTTTAGATTTATTTTTTTAGGTTTAGGTTTTAGACTTAGTTTTATTTTATTCTATTTTAGGTTTATTTTATTTTATTTTTTTTTTTAGTTTTTATTTTATTTAGGTTTTTATTTTTTAGTGTAGTTTAGGTTTTTATTTATTTTATTTTAGTTTAATTTTGATTTTTATTTTATTTTCTTTTTAAGTTTAGGATTATGTTTAAGTTTAGGTTTAGGTTTTAGTTTAGGTTTTATTTTATTTTATTTTGGTTTAGTTTATTTATTTATTTTATTATTACATTTTATTTAGTTTAGGGATAGATTTTAGCTTTTTAGGGTTTAGGGTTAGGGTTTTGGTTTAGGGTTTAGGCTTTGGGGTTTAGGGTTTAAGGTTTAGGGTTTAGGGTTTAGGGTTTAGGTTTTAGGGTTTAGGGTTTAAGGTTTAGGATTTTAGAGTTTAGAAAGGGTTTAGGGTTTAGGATTGAGGGGTTTGGTTTTAGGTCTTGGGTTCAGGTTTTAGTTTAGGGTTTTGGTTTTTTTTAATAGAGAACAATTTCAGATTCAATATTTCTTCTTTTTGATTTCATCAACCAAATAACACACCAAGTTTTCTAAGACACAAGTGATGACATAGATAAAAAATGAGCACACATTGTGATAAAACCACTGAGAACCATCTCTCTATAAATAAAGAGTTCCACTGGCGGTGATGATGCTTCTTCAATTTCTCCGGTCATCTCAGACCACCCGGCCTCTCTAGTAGCAGGATTCACCATCATATCCCCGATCTCACCCTCCACCACCACAGTTGTAACCTCGGTTGCTCCTCCCGCCTGCATAACCAACACTGCTCTGACCACCACCTCCATATTCACCAGCACATCCAAATCCCCCACCACCACTACGATAATAGCCACATTCACCTTCGGCTCCACTTCCAGATCTAGACTGAGCTTTCTTGATAGTAATGTTCTTGTCATCAAGGTTCTGCCCATTCTTAGGGTTTAGGTTTAGGTTTGGGTTTATTAGGTTTTAGGGTCTAGGTTTTTTTTATAATTTATTTAGTTACTTTTGGTTTAAGTTTAGGCATTGGGGTTTAGGGTTTAGGTTTAGGGTTAGGGTTTATGGTTTAGGGTTTAGGGTTTAAGGTTTAGCATTTAGGGTTTAGGGTTTTAAGGTTTAGGGTTTAGGGTTTAAGGTTTTTAGGTTTTAGGGTTTAGGGTTGAGGGTTCAAGTTTTAGTTCTAGGGTTCAAGTTTTAGTTTAGGGTTTAAGGTTTTAGGTTTTTTTTTAACAGAGAATAAATTCAGATTCAACATTTCTTCTTTTGATTTCATCAACTAAGTAACACTGCAAGTTTTCTAAGACAGAAGCGATGACAAAGATAAAAAATGAGCACACATACAACAACCACAAAACAAAATCAGAAACAACAAGGCCACGAAAGCAAATCAGCCCAACCAGCTAAAAGTAAACAGAATGAAGAGTAGAATAACCAACATGTCATCCAGAGAAGGCACCCAAAAAATAAGAAGCTCAATGATGCCAACCAAAAAACCAAAAGGAAAACAAACCAAATAAAATCAAAGAATAAACCCACAAGATACACATTAAAAGTAGGGTAGCAAGCGAGCAGGACAACAAACACGAGCCTACATTCAACCTATAAGTCTGGGAAAAACACAAGAAATACCCAAGAAAGAACAAGAGCCATAGAAATCAGACAATCCAAAACCACCATAAGCTCAAAGCCCCAAGAAAACCAACAATGAAAAGAAAAAAAGAAAAAAAGAAAAAATTAAGAAAATCTAACATAAGACAAACGATTTATCTTTTACGACCCTCTTAATTGCTTAGGAATATAGCATTGGTAAACAAAGTAAAATCAGGAAAAATTTAAACGACTAAGAAATCACTGACATTACCTCTCTTGAAATATGAGTAACTTTAAAAGAAAGTTTAGAGATAATAGATTTAATATTTCTAATTAAATAAAAAAGCTCAGCATTACCCTTATATTTAGAATTGATCATAGCAACAACCATCTTAGCATCAGATTCCAATCAAATAGTATGAAAATTTCTATCCAAACAAAGCTTAAGAGCATGATAAACAACCATCAATTCAGCAAAAATAATAAAATTAATAGAGAGAGTGGAAAAGCCAAGATAATATTCCCAAGATTATTCTAAAAATACCACCACAACCAAACTTATTATGTGCGAGCCATCAATATTAATTTTAATACAATAATCCTTAATCAATGAATAATTCTATAATCGAGAGATGAGTCATAATAATGGATACCCAATTGAGAGGCAACAAACTTGCAACCTCTAAAATTAGTACCACTAAGAAGCGACCTTATGTAAAGAAAAAATCTTTTCTTTAATCTAATAATAATCCTCTTATGATTCATAGGCACATTATGATGTTTATCATCATTTCTATTAAACCATTACAATTTTTGATATACTTTAATTAAATAAAATAAGGAAGTTGCATTAAAGTTAAATTACCATTAAAATAATTTAACTTAAATAAATCCCAACCCCAAACTTTAGATGGCACCATTAATGACTAACATTCTTAATATAACATAAATTTAGAGGGTAGATAAAACCTTTGTCCAAAATTAAAGAGTCAACAATAATATAATCCTTAAAATTCCCCACAGACGAATAGAAGTAGGAATAATATTATTTCAAATTTTAAAGTAAATAGGAGAAGAGGATTTTTTAACTTTGATATGGTGCCAAGTATCTTTAAAAGAAAATTCTCCATTACTAGAAATTTTAAAAAGAATTTGATCGGGAGAAATACCATCCATAAAAATATTGATGATGTTATTATTAATGAAATCAGAAATCAAATCTTTAAAAAGAGAGAAACTCCAGTCACCATTATAAATAAAATGACTAACTTTCAAAGAAGAAGTAGAGTGAGTATTCAACAAAGAATCAATGGAAAAGTCCCCATCCAGTTATCTTGCCAAAATAATGAAGAACCATTATTAATACCTCAAAAAATGAGAGGTTCCTCTTTCCATTTAATATCACAGAGCCGTATCTAAATAATAGAATCACCATGTTTATAATTGCAAATTAAAGGATGCTTACCATTTCAATATTTAAAATTCATGAATTTAGCCCAAAGACTTTCATTTTTCTGAAAATTCCATGAAAGTTTATAATAAAAAACATCGGTGGAATCCATCAAAGATCTACACCCAATACCACTTTCATAAATAGTACCACACATATTAGACTAAGAAGTCCAATGAAGCCTTTTGGCCAAATTTTTAGTGCCCCAAAAAAACTTATTAAAAAGTTTTTCAATCAGGATAAGAACAAGAGAATTAGGAACAATATTAAGCAACAAGTAAAAGGATGAGTAAAGATACTTTTAATAACAATTAATCTACCACCAAATGATAAGATATGAAATTCAAGGGTAGAAATTTTATTTTGAATATTATGGATTTCCTCATCAAAAAGATGGGATCTTATTTGCACAATATATTGGAGAGCCTAAATATTTAATAGGAAGATTTTGATGAGAAAAACCAGTAATATCTTTAATTTTATTAATTCTTTGATCAGAAATAGAAGTAGAAGTGATAAAAAAAACTTTTATGATTAGTAATCACAAGGTCACTTTCCTTTTCAAATTCTATAAATAAGAACAATAGAAATGCTAGTAAAATATTTAGGAATATAATTCCCTTGAAAAAAAAATCCTTAATAGAATTAACAAAATCAACTTTAAAAATAAACCAAGCTTTTGAAAGAATAAAGTGTAACCATAATTACTATAATAGAATCAACATTCATACCATTATGAATATTAAAAATTTCCTCATTAGAAGGAGCAACCAAGCACTCATTATTCCTTATAGACATAATAGAAGGAATGATAGAGGGATTAGATAAAAGCTCAAGTTGATAGTTTTTATTTAAACGATTTTAATAGAAACTAACAGTAGAAGACAATATAACCTTTATCAGCCAATAACCATCAAATTCTTGATTTTATGAATGCACACTTTTCATTACCAAAGCATGAAAATATTTAGTGTTTCTTCCCCTGAAAAATGCTTAGAGCAACTTTTTTGTCTTCAATATGTCTCCTCCATATCTTGAAACTTCAGTTATCTTTAGCTTTAGAAAGGTTAAAATAAATGAAGAATCAGTAATAACCAGTTCTTCCAAATCTTTCAACCTTTGTTCCATATTTATGATATTATCAAAAAAAAAATTTAAAGCAGTTTCTATTCCACCAAATGCTTAAGCCTTGTAAGAAGCCAAAATCTCTCATCATAGAAATGCATAATCATCAAAAGAAGAGGAGCACCAATCATAAGCAAAAATAACAAGAAATTTTTTATCTTCTAACCACATACTTTGAAAATAAAAATTTTTAATGACATTATTGTTATGAACAGAATCCTTAATAGAAATCAAAAGAGGAGCATGACTCAAGAGAGTTATACTAAGATGCTCCATCAAAGTTAATGGAAAACACTTTAGCCAATAATTATTAAATAAGGTACAATTAGTTTAGTTAGGGTTTAGTTTTATTATTTTATTAGTTTTAGGGGGGTTTAGTGTTTAGGTTTACTTTGTTTTATTAGTTAGGTTTATGTTTAGGTTTTGAGTTTAGTTTATTTAGTTTAATTTTAGGGTTTGGGCTTTAATTTAGTTTAGTTATTAGGTTTAGTTTAGTTAGTTATTTATTTATTAATTTAGTTAGTTTTAATTAGGTTTAGGGTTTAGGGTTTAGTTAGTTTAATTAGGTTTTATTTAGTTTAGTTAGTTTAGTTAGTTTTAGTTTAGTTATTTAGTTAGTTTAGTTTAGTTTATTAGTTTTGTTAGTTTAGTTAGTTTTTAGTTTATTAATAGGTTTAGTTTAGCTAGTTATTAGTTTAGGGTTTAGGTTTAGTTTTGTTATTGTTAGGTTAAGTTATTTGTTTAGTTATGAGTTAATTATTATTAGTTTAGTTAGTTTTATTAGTTTAGTTTAGTTTAGGTTTAGTTTATAATTTTTATAGTTTATTAGGTTAGTTTAGGGTTTATGTTTCAGGTTTATAGTTTAGGTTTTCTTTAATTAATTATTAGTTTTTATTAGCTAGTTTTGGTTTAGATAGGTTTTAGTTTAGTTATTTAGGTTTTAGTTATGAGTTATTAGTTAGTTATTAGTTATTAGTTTAGGGTTTAGGTTTAGGGGATTTAGGGTTTATGTTTATGGGGTTTCGGGTTTAGGATTTAGGGTTTAAGGTTTAGGATTTAGGGTTTAGGCTTAGGGGTTTAGGGTTTAGTTTAATTTAGTTAGGTTTAGGGTTTAGGTTAGTTATTATTAATTTTATTTTAATTATTAGTTTAAGTTTTATTAAGGGTTTAGGGTTTAGGGTTTAGGTTATGAGTTAGTTAGTTTTATTAGTTTTTAATTTAGGCTTTAGGTTTAGTTTTTAGTTTAGTTATTAGTTTTAATTAGTTTAATTGTTATTAGTTAATTTTAGTTAGTTAGTTAGTTAATTTGTTTAGGGTTTAAGGTTTAGGGTATAGGTTTAGGTATAGATTATTAGTTTGTTTTAATTAGCTAGGTTTTATTAGTTAGTTTAGCTAGTTTAGGATTAGTTATTAGTTAGTTTATTAATTATTAGTTTAGTTTTAGTTTTAGTATAGTTAGTTTTAGTTATTAGTTTATTAGTTATTAGTTTCGGTTTAGGATTTAGGTTTAGTTTAGTTTATTTATTTTAGTTAGGTTTAGGGTTTAGGATTTTTAGTTTAGTTAGCTTTAGTTAGTCTAGGGTTTATGGTTTAGGTTTAGTTATTATTTGTTTAGTTTTAGTTTAGGTTAGTTAGTTAGTTAGTTAGGTTAGTTAGTTTAGTTTTAGTCATTTTTTAGTTAGTTTTAATTATTAGTTAGTTATATTAGTTTTATTAGTCTTAGTTAGTTTTGTTAGTTATTTAGTTTAGTTATTTAGGTTTTAATTTTATTAGGTTTAGTTTTTAGTTTAGTTAGTTTAGTTAGTTATTAGTTATTAATTTAGGGTTTAGGGTTTATGTTTTTAGTTTATTTTTGAGGGATTAGGTTTAGTTAGTTTTTGTTTAGCTTTATGGATTAGGTTTTCATTTAGGGTTTAGGTTTTAGTTTAGTTTATTAGGTTTATTTATTATTATTAGTTAATTTAATTAGCTTAGTTAGTTTAGTTATTTAGTTAGTTAGTTTTAGTTTTAGTTATTAGTTTTAGTTAGTTATTAATTATTTATTTGTTATTATTAATTTAGGTTTTAGTTTAGGGCTTAGGGTTTAGGTTATTTAGTTTTATTTATTAGTTTAGGTTTTAGTTATTATTAGTTATTAGTTAGTTAAATTTAGGGTTTAGGTTAAGTAAGATTTAGTTTAGTTTATTAGTTATTAGTTAGTTTAGTTTTATTAGTTTTTAGGTTTAGTTTAGTAATTAGTTTTTCAGTTTAAGTTTTTAGTTAGTTAGTTATTAGTACAATTTTAGTTTTACTTTAGTTAGTTTTAATTAGTTTAGTTTTTTGGGTTTAGGTTTAGTTAGTTTAGTTTTAGTTTTTAGTTTAGTTATTAGTATTAGTTTAGTTATTAGTTTTGTTTAGGGTTTAGGGTTCAGGGTTTAGGGTTTAGCTTTAGTTTAGTTATTAGTTAGGTTTAGGTATTAACTTTTATTATTAGGGTTTAAGTTTAGGTTTAGGTTTAAGTTTAGTTAGTTTTATTAGTTCTATTAGTTTATTAGTTTAGTTATTTATTAGTTTAGGTTTAGGTTTTAGGTTTTTTAGTTATTAGATAGTTATTAATTTATTAAGTTTATTAGTTTAGGTTTTATTAGTTATTATTATTTATTAGTTTTAGTTATTAGTTAAGTTTTAATTTATTAGTTTTATTGTTATTTAGTTTTATTTAATTAGTTTAGTTAATATTAGGTTTAATTAGGGTTTAGGGTTTATGGTTTAAGTTTAGTTTAGTTATTAATTATGTTTAGGTTTTAGTTTTTATTATTAGGGTTTAGTTTAGGTTTAGTTAATTTTATTAGTTTTATTAGTTATTTGTTTAGTTATTTATTAGTTTAGGTTTAGGTTTTAGGTTTTTTAGTTATTGAATAGACATTTGTTAATTTATTAAGCTAATTAGTTTAGGTTTTATTAATTTTATTAGTTTAGGTTTTATTAGTTTTAGTTATTAGTTTAGTTTTTATTTATTAGTTTTATTATTATTTAGTTTTAGTTAATTTGTTAATTAGTTAATTAGTTTAGTTAGTTTAGTTAGTTTAGATATTAGTTAGTTTTAGTTTGTTAGTTTAGTTATTAGTTTAGCTTTATTAATTTTAGTTATTATTAGTTTTTAATTACTTTTAGGTTTAGGGTTTAAGGTTTGGGTTTAGTTTAGGTTTAGATATTTATTAGTTTAGTTAGTTTAGTTAATAGTTTAGTTTGGCTTTTAGTTAGCTTACTTTTTAGCTTAGTTTAGTTTAGTTATTAGTTTAGTTAGGGTTTAGGGTTTAGGTTTAGTTTAGTTAGTTTAGGTTTATGTTTAGGGTTTAGTGTTTAGTAGTTAGTTTAGTTTAGTTTAGTTTTGTTAGGTTTTAGTTTTAGTTTTTTATTATTAGTTTAGTTTATTAGTTAGTTTAGGTTTAGGGTTTAGGGTTTTTTAGTTTAGTTAGTTTAGTTAGTTTTCTTAGTTAATCAATTAAATAGCTTTTAGCTATTAGTTTATAGTTTTAGTTTTATTAGTTATTAGTTTAGGTTTAGGGTTTAGGTTTAGGGTTTATGGTTCAGGGTTCAATTTTAGCTATTAGTTTTAGTTGTTAATTTAGTTAGTTAGTTAGGTTTAGTTAGTTATTAGGTTTTATTAGTTTATTAGTTTATTATTTATTAATTATTTATTTAGTTTAGTTTAATTAGTATATTATTAGTTTAATTATTAGTTATTATTAGTTTGGTTTATTATTTTTAGTTAGTTTTAGTTTTATTTAGGTTTTAGAGTTTAGATTTAGTTATTAATTTTTTCGGTTTAGGTTTAGTTTAGTTTAGTTTAGTTATTATGTTTAGGTTTAGTTATTAAAATTAGTTAGTTTAGTTAGTTTTATTAGTTTAGTTTATTAGTTTAGTTTTAGTTTAGTTTTGTTAGTTTTGTTAGTTTTATTAGTTTAGTTAGTTTTATTAGTTTAATAGTTTAGTTTAGTTAGGTTATTAGTTTTATTTATTAGTTTTTAGTTTAAGTTTTAGGGGAGTTTTGGGGTTTTGGGGGTTTAGGTTTAGTTTAGTTTTAGTTATTTGTTTAGTTTTTAGTTAATCAGTTATTTTAGGTTTTAGTTTAGTTTAGTTAGTTTGGTTTTAGGTTTAGTTTTAGTTTAGTTTAGGTTTAGGTTTAGGTTTAGGTTTAGGTTTAGGTTTAGTTTAGTTATTAGTTAGTTATTAGTTTAGGTTTAGTTTTAGGCAAGTTTAGGTTTTAGGGGGTTTAGGTTTAGGTTAAGGTTTAGGTTTATGTTTTGGTTTATTAGTTTTAGTTATTAGTTTTTAGGTTTAGGTTTTTTTGTTAGTTTAGGTTTTAGGTTTATTATTAGTTTTATTAATTATTTTTATTTATTAGTTTTATTTGGTTTATGTAGTTTATTAGTTTTATTATTAGTTTAGTTTTTAGTTTAGTTTAGTTAATTAGTTAGGTTTAGGTTTTTAGTTTTCAGTTTTAGTTTTTAGTTTAGTTTAATTTTAGTTAGTTTAAGTTTTAGTTTATTTTATTAGTTTAATATTAGTTTAGTTATTAGGTTTAGGTTTAGGTTTAGGGGTTTAAGTTTATTAGTTAGTTTATTTTATTAGTTTAGGTTTAGGGGGTTTTGGGTTTAAGATTTATGTTTAGTTTATTTTTATTAGTTTAATCTTAGTTTTAGTTACTAGTTAGTTATTAGGTTTAGGGTTTAGGTTTAGGTTTTGGTTTAGGGCTTAAGGTTTAGGGTTTTAGTTTAGTTTGTTATTAGTTTATTAGTTTAGTTTAGGGTTTAGGGTTTAGGATTTAGGTTTAGTTTAGATTTATAGTTTAGGGTTTAGGTTTAAGGTTTAGCATTTAGGGTTTAAGTTAGTTTTATTAGATTTATTAGTTTTAGTTTTATTAGTTTTATTATTATTTTTTAGTTTAAGTTTTAGTTTATTAGTTTAGTTAGTTTAGTTTTTATTTTAGTTTAGTTTAGTTATTAGTTTATTAGCTTAGGTTTTAGTTTATTAGTTATTTAGGTTTTAATTAGTTTATTATGTTTAGTTTTTAATTTAGTTAGGTTTAGGTTTATGGTTTAGGTTTAGGGTTTAGGGTTTAGGTTTTCATTAGGTTTCTAGTTTATTAGTTTATTAGTTTAGTTTTATTAGTTTTATTTTAGTTTAGTTATTAGTTTGTTAGTTTAATTTTTTTTTGGGCTTAGGGTTTAGGTTTATTAGTTTATTGGTTAGTTTATTAATTGTTTATTAGTTATTAGTATAGTTATTATTAGTTTATTAGTTTTAGTTTAGGTTTGTTTAGTTAGTTTACTTTTATTAGTTTAACTATTAGGTTTAGGGTTTAGGTTTAGGGGCTTAGGGTTTAGGTTTAGTTTTAGTTTAGTTTTAGTTTTTCATTTTAGGGTTTATGGTTTAGGGTTTAGGATTTAGATTTAGGGTTTAGGGTTCAAGTTTAGGTTTAGTTTAGTTTAGCTATTATGTTTAGTTTAGTTAGTTTTTATTAGTTTAGTTATTAGTCAATTTTGTTAGTTTAGTTTTTTGTTTAGGTTTAAGGGTTTAGGTTTTAGTTTAGTTTTATTAGTTTAGGGTTTAGTTTTGTATTATTATTAGTTTAGGTTATTAGTTAGTTAGTTTAGGTTTAGGTTATTAGTTAGTTAGTTTAGGTTTAGGTTTAGCTTTAGGTTTTAATGTTTAGGTTTAGGTTTAGGTTTTTAGTTTAATTTAGTTAATTAGGTTTAGGTTTATTTAGTTTTAGTTATTAGGGGTTTAGGTTTAGGTTTAGTTATTAGTTTTAGTTTAGTTATTAGTTTAGTTATTAGTTTAGTTAGTTTAGTTTAGGGTTATTAGGTTTTGGTTTAGTTTAGTTTAAGTTTAGTTTAGTTAGGTTTAAGGTTTAGGTTTAGGTTATTAATTAGTTTTAATTTAGTTAGTTTAGTTTCTTTAGGTTTAGGTTTAGGTTTAGTTATTAGGTTTAGGTTTAGGTTTTATTAGTTAGTTAGTTCAAGTTTTAGGTTTTATTAATTAGTTATTAGTTATTATTAGTTATTAGTTTATTTAGTTAGTTTTAGTTTATTAGTTAGTTAGTTTTATTAGTTTAGTTATTAGGTTAGTTAGTTATTAGTTTAGTTATTAGTTAGTTTAATTAGTTTACTAGTTAGTTTAGGGTTTAGGGTTTAGGGTTTAGGGTTTAGTTTTAGGTTTAAGGTTTAGGTTTAGGTTTGGGTTATTAGTTTTAGTTTAGTTATTAATTAGTTAGTTTAGTTATTAGTTTAGTTATTAATTTTATTAGTTTATTAGGTTTAGTTTAGTTATTAGTTTAGTTTTTGTTTAGGTTTAAGGTTTAGGGTTTAGGGCTTAGGTTAGTTAGTTTAGTTTAGTTTTAATTTAGTTTTATTAGTTATTAACTAGTTTTATTTTTATTAGTTATATTAATTAGTTTTATTAATTAGTTAATTAGTTTTAGTTAGTTTTAGTTTAGTTTATTTAGTCTAGTTAGGTTTTTTAATTAGAGTTTAGTTATTAGTTATTTAGTTAGTTTTATTTAGTTTATTAGTTTAGTTTAGTTTTTTTTATTAGTTTAGTTAGTTTATGGTTTAGGTTTGTTTAGTAATTTTTTTTATTAACTTGTTTTATTAGTTTAGTTTTGGATTTTTTTTATTTTAGGTTTAGTGTTTAGCGTTGAGTTTGTTGGTTTAATTTATTAGTTTAGTTTAGTTTAGTTTAGTTTAGTTAGTTTAGTTTTAGTTTAGGTTTATTGGTTTAGTTTAGTAGTTTTTAGTTTAATTTTAGTTTTAATTTTAGTTTAATTAGGTTTAGGAGTTTAGGTTTTAGTTTTAGTTTTGGTTTTTTTAGGGGTTTGGGGTTAGTTTAGTTTTGTTAGTTTATTAGTTTTATTTATTTAGTAGTTAGTTTAAGTTAGTTTATTAATTTAGTTTATTTTAGTTTCATTAGTTTATTAGTTTAGTTATATAGGTTTTAGTTTAGATTTAGTTTTAGTTTATTAGTTTAGTTTAGGTTTAGGTTTTTTATTTAATTTAGTTTAGTTTAGTTTAATTTAGTTAGGTTTTAGGATTAGTTTGTTTAGTTTAGAGTTTTTAGTTAGTTTTTTAGTTTAGTTTAGTATTAGTTTATTAGTTATTAGATGTTTATTCTAGTTTGATTAACGTTTTAGTTTTAGTTTGGTTATTAGTTTCATTATTAGTTTAGGTGTGGGGTTTATGATTTAATTTTAGGTTGGGTTTAGGTTTTGGTTTAGTTTATTATATTTTTGGATTTTTAGTTTGTTTAGTTTAGGTTTAGGGTTTAGTTTTAGTTTATTAGTTTAGTAGTTTATTAGTTTTATTATTAGTTTAGTTAGTTTAGTTTGTTAGTTTATTAGTTTAGTTTAGTGTTTAGCTTTGAATTATTATTAGTTAGCTTAAGCTTTAGTTAGGAATTAATTGGTTTAGTTTAGGTTTGAGTTTAGTTATTGTGGGGTTTAGGGTTTATATTTTAGTTTAGGGGTTTTAGGGTTTTAGTTTAATTAGTCATTAGTTTAGGTATTAGTTTTAGTTAGTTATTTATTTGTTTAGTTTTAGTTTAGTTTAGTTTAGGTTTATTAGTTTATTTAGTTTGGTTTATTTTAGTTTGAATTATGAATTAGGGTTTTAGTTTAGTTTTGATTATTAAATGTTTTATGGTTTAGTTTTTTAGTTTTATTAGTTTAGTTGTTTATTATTAGTTTTCTTTAGGATTAGGGTTTTAGGTTTAGTTTAGTTAGCTTAGTTAATTAATGGTTTATTATTGGTTTTATTGGTTTTAGATTTAGGTTTAGGGTTTAGGTTTAGGGTTTAGGGTTTAGTTAGTTTAGTTTTATAGTTTAGTTAGTTTTAGTTTAGTTAGTTTAGTTTTAATTGGTTTAGTTTAGTTGTTTTAGTTGAGTTTAATTAGTAACTTAGTGAATTTATTAGTTTTTTTGATTTTAGATTAGTTTTAGAGTTATTATTGGGAGTTAGTTAGTTAGGTTTTTTAGTTAGTTTATTTTAGTTTAGTTTTATTTTTTTATTATTAATTTTTTAGTTTAGTTTAGTTTAGTTTTAGTTAGTTAGTTTATTTTAGTTTAGTTTAGTTTAGTTTAGTTTATTTTATTAGTTTAGGTTTAGGTTTAGTTGTTAGTGGTTTAGAGTTTAGAATTTAGTTTAGTTTTTTTAGTTGTTTTAGTTAGTTTAGTTTAGTTAATTAAGTTTATAGTTTAGGATTTAGAGTTTGTGTTAGTTTATTAGTTTAGTTATTATTTTTGGTTTAGGTTTAGGGTTTAGGTTTAGTTAGGTTTAGGGTTTAGGGTTTAGGTATAGTTATTTAGTTATTATTAGTTTTAGTTTAGTTTAGTTAGTTTAGTTATTAGTTTTAGGTTATTTAGTTAGTTATTATTAGGTTTAGTTATTAGTTTAGTTAGGTTTTAGTTTAATTATTTATTAGTTTAGTTATTAGTTTAATTTTGATTTATTAGATTTAGTAGTTAATTAGTTTTTATTTTAATTTTAGGATTAGGTTTATTAGGTTTAGGGTTTATGGTTTAGGTTTTAGTTAGTTTGTTTAGGGTTTAGGGTTTAGTTTAATTTATTAGATTTGATTTTAGGTTTAGTTTTTTTAGTTAGGAGTTTAGTTATTTAGTTTCTTAGTTTAGTTTTTTTGTTTTTTAGTTTAGTTTTAGGTTTATATATTTAGGTTTAGTTTAGTTTATTATTAGTTTTTATTAGTTTTAGTTTAGATTTAGGGTTTTAATTTTAGGAGTTTAGGTTTAGGTTTAATTAGTTTAGTTTAATTAGTTTAGTTTAGTTAGGTTAGGTTTAGGTTTAGTTTAGGTTTAGCATTTAGGTTTTATTAGTTAGTTTAGTTTATTAGTGAAGTTTAGTTATTAGTTAACTAGTTTAGTATTATTAGTTTAGATTAGTATTAGTTAGTTATTTTTTTTTTGTTTAGGGTTTAGGGTTTAGGTTTAGATTTATTAGCTAACTTTAGTTTAAGGTTTAAATTAGTTTAGTTTAATTATTTTTAGTTTGTTTAGTGTTTGAGGGTTTTAGGTTTTAGGTTTAGTTAGTTAGTTTAATTTTAATTTAGTTAGTTTGGTTTGGTTTAAGTTTAGGGTTTTGGTTTTAGGTTTTTATTTAGTTTTTATTTTATTTGATTTAGGTTTATTTTATTTTTTAGTTTTATTTTATTTTGGATTTTTATTCTTAGGTTTATTTTATTTTTTTTTAGTTTAGGTTTTTTATTTATTTTAATTTATTTTATTTTATTTATTTTTAAGATTAGGTTTAGGTTTTAGTTTAGTTTATTATTTTATGTTTTTTTAATTTATTTAGGTTTAGTTTTATTTATTTTATTTTAAGGTTTTATTTAGATTTTGGTTTATTTTTAGGATTTTAGGGTTTAGTTTGAGCAGGTTTTTTATGTTTAGGGTTTTAGTTTAGTTTTAGGGTTTAGGATTTAAGGTGTTTGGTTTAGGTGTGTTTAGCTTTAAGGTTATTGATTTGAAGTTTAAGATTACAGGTTTTGGGTTCATTTAGGTTGAGTTTAAACTTTAAGGTTTAGGGTTTTAGTGTTTAAAATTTAAAGTTAGTGTTAGGTTAGATTTAGGGATGGTTTAGGAGGTTTAGTTTAGGTTTAAGGGATTTAGAGTTAAAGTTTGATTGGATTTAGTTTAGGCAAACTTTAATGTTTAGGTTTAAGTTTATAGTTTTAAACTTTAGGTTAGTTTAGGATTTAGGTTTAGGGTTTAGAGTTAAAGTTAGGGTTTAAAGTTTATGATTTAGGTTATTTTGAATTTAGGGTTAGGGTTTTGGTTTTAGATGAGTTAGGTTTAGGGTTTTAGGTTTAAGTTTAGGTTGTAGGTTTTAGGTTTAGGTTTAAGTTTAAATTTTTTTTAAATTAAGTAAACTAGTAGGTCAGATTTAGTTTATTTTTACTTATTTTAGTTTATTTTATTTTATTTTATTCTTTATTTGGTTAATTTTATATTTTAATTTAGTTTATTTATTTTAGGTTTATTTATTTTTGTTTATTTTTTAGGTTTCAATTTAGGGTTATGTTTATTTTTTAGCTTAGTTTTATTTTTTATTTTTATTTTTTTAAGGCTTAGGTTTAGGTTTTTATTTAATTTTTTTAGGTTTAAGTTTTAAGTTTTTATTTTAAGTTTATTTTTAGGTTTTATGTTTTAGTTTAGGTTTAGGTTTAATTATAGTTTATTTAATTTTATTTAGTTTGGGGTTTTAGCTTTAGTTTATTTTAGGTTTAGGTTTTATTTATGTTAGTTTAGTTTATTTTAGTTTAGGTTTAGGTTTATTTTATTTTTTTTATTTTAGGTTTAGGTTTTTTTTTAGTTTAGTGTTTAGGTTTTATTTTTTATTTATTTTAGGTTTTATTTTTAGGTTTATTTTAGTTTAGGTTTTATTTTATTTTATTTATTTTATTTTTTTTTTTTTAGGTTTAGTTTTATTTTATTTAGGTTTTATTTTTTTGGTTTATCTTATTTTTTTAGTTTAGTTTAGGTTTTATTTTTTAATTTTAGTTTAGTTTTTTTTTTATTTTACATTTAGGTTTAAGGTTTAGGTTTTAGTTTAGGTTTTTTTTATTTTATTTTATTATTTTATTTAGGTTTTAGTTTATTTTTTTATTTTTTATTTTTTAGTTGTTAAGTTTATAATTTTAGGGTTTCTTTAGTGTTTAGGGTTTAGGTTTGGGTTTATGGTTTAAGTTTAGGGTTTATGGTTTTAGGGTTTAGGGTTTAGGGTTAGGGTTTGTGTTTTAGGGTATAGTTTAAGGTTAGGGTTTAGGAGTTATAGGTTTAGAGGTTTAGGGTTTAGGGTTTAGGGTTAGGGTTTTATTTTATTTTTATATTTTAGGTTTATTTAGTATATTTTAGGTTTATTTTAGTTTATTTAGTGTAATTAGTATATTTTTTATTTTATTTAAGTTTATTTTTTATTTTTTAGTTTATTTTATTTATTTAGGTTTATTAATTTTAGTTTAGGTTTTATTTTATTTTTTACGTTTAGGTTTAGGTTTAGGGTTTAGGTTTATTTATTTTAGTTTAGTTTCTTTAGTTTTAGTTTAGGTTTTATTTTATTTTGATTTTAGGTTTAGGTTTTAGGTTTTAGGTTTTATTATTTATTTTTAAGAATATTTTTAGGTTTAGGTTTTACTTAGTTATTATTTTATCCTGATTTTAGATTAATTTTATTTTTATTTTATTAGTTAAGATTTTTATTTATTTTATTTTAGTTTAGTTTTTATTTTTTATTTACTTTTCTTTTTAGGTTTAGGTTTAGGTTTATGTTTATGTTTAGGTTTCTGTTCTAGTTTAGTTTTTTATTTTATTTTATTTTATTATTTTATTTTGGTTTAAGTTTTTTAATTTATTTTATTTTTACATTTTATTTAGTTCAGGTTTAGTTTTTTAAATTTCTTTTTAGGGTTTAGGGTTTGTGGTTAGTTGAGGGTTTATGGTTTTAGGGTTTAGGCTTTAGGGTTCACGGTTCAGTTTAGGGTTTAGGATTTAGGGTTTAGGGTTTAGGGTTTAGGGTTTAGGGTTTAGGTTAGGGATTAGGTTTTAGGGATTAGGGTTTAGGGTTTAGGGTTTAGGGTTTTAGGGTTTTGGGTTTTGGGTATTTATAGTTTAGGGTTTAAGGTTGAGGGTTTAGGTTTTAGGCCTAGGGTTTAGGTTTTAGTTTAAGGTTTAGGGTTTTGCTTTTTTTTAAAAGAGAATAAATTCAAATTCAACATTTCTTCTTTTCGATTTCATCAACCAAGAAACATACCAAGTTTTCTAAGACACAAGCGATGACATAGATAAAAAATGTGCACGCATATAGAAAGACAAAAATTCTCGATAACTAGAATCGTCTCTACTGTAAAGACACGGTTCCATAAGTATTAGATCGGATCGACTGTTCTTCCATTTCTCTATTTCCCATCAGAACCCCCAGGGCCTCTCGAGTAGCGGGATCCACCATCATATCCTTGATCTCTCCGTCCACCACAACCATGGTTGTAACCTTCGTCATTCCTCCCGCCTCCATAACTACCAATGCTCTGACCACCACCTCCATATCCACCAACACCTCCAGATCCCCCACCACCTCTGCGATAACTGATGCCTCTGCCTTCGCCTCCACTGCCATATCTAAACTGAGCAAGGTAGACGGTGATGTTCCTACCGTCAAGGTTCTGCCCATTCTTAGGGTTTAGGTTTAGGTTTAGGTTAATCAAGTTATGGGGTTTAGGTTTATTTTTTAATTTATTTAGTTACTTTATGTTTAGGTTTAGGGTTTGGGGTTTAGGGTTTAGGGATTAGGTTAGGGTTAGGTTTAGGGTTTAGAGTTTAGGGTTTAGAGTTTAGGGTTAGGGTTTAGGGTATAGGGAATAGGGTTTAGGGTTTAGAGTTTATGGTTTAGGATTTAGGGTTTTTTAGGGTTTAAGGTTTAGGCTTTGGGGTTTAGGGTTTTAGGTTCAGTGTTGTAAGTTTAGGGTTTTGGGTTTATTTTAGGGTTTAGGTTTTAAGTTTGTTTTAAAAAAAATTAAGTAAACCAGTAGGTTTAAATTTATTTAGTTTAGTTTTTATTTATATTAGTTTATTTTATTTTTAATTTTTAATTTTGTTTATTTTTTATTTTATTTAGTTTAGTTTATTTATTTTAGGTTTATTTATTTAAGTTTAGGTTTATTTATTTTAATTTGTTTTTTAGGTTTAGGTTTAGGTTTATGTTTACTTTTTAGTTTAGTATTATTTTAAATTTATATTTTAGGTTTGGGTTTTAGTTTTTATTTTTAGGTTGAGTTTTGGTTTTTATTTTGTTGTTTTAGGTTTAGGTTTTAGGTTTTTATTTTAGGTTTATTTTTTATTTTCTTAGTTTAGGCTTAAGTTTATTTTTAGTTTATTTTATTTTATTTAGTTTAGGGTTTAGGTATAGGCTTTATTTATTTTAGTTTTGTTTATTTTAGTTTAGGTTTAGGTTTATTTTATTTTATTTATTTTAGGTTTAGGTTTTTATTTTTAGTTTAGGGTTTAGCTTTTATTTTATATTTATTTTAGGTTTAATTTTTAGGTTTAGGTTTTTATTTAGTTTTTATTTATTTTAATTTAGGTTTATTTTATTTTTATTTTACATTTAGTTTTTATTTTATTTTAGGTTTTTATTTTTAATTTTATTTTATTTTTTTAGTTTAGTTTAGGATTTTATTTATTTTATTTTATATTAGTTTTTATTTTTATTTTTATTTTATTTTTTAAGTTTAAGTTCAAGTTTAGGTTTTAGTTTAGGTTTTTATTTTATTTTATTATTTTATTTAGGTTTAAATTTTTATTTATTTTGGTTCTAGGTTTTATTGAGTCTAGGTTTAGGTTTTTATATTTTTAAGGTTTAGGGTTTATGGTATAGGGTATAGGGTTTAGGGTTTTGGGTTTACTGTTTATGATTTAGGGTTGTAGGATTTAGGATTTGGGGTTTAGGGTTTTGGGTTTTTTTGGGTTTAGTGTTTAGGGTTTAGGGTTTAGGGTTTAGGGTTCAAGTTTTAGGGTTTTGGGGTTTAGGATTTAGGGTTTATGGTTTAGGGTTTTTAGGGTTTAGGGTTTAGGGTTGAGGGTCTAAGTTTTTGGTCTAGGGTTCAGGTTTTACTTTAGGATTTAGGGTTTTAGGATTTTTTTTAGTTGAGAACAAATTCATATTCATCATTTTTTCTTTTTGATTTCATCAACCAAGCAACACACTAAGTTTTCTAAGACACATGCGATGACATAGATAAAAAATGAGCATGCATAGAAAAAATTAAAAATCGTAGATAACTAGAATAGTCTCTACTGTAAAGACAGTTCCATAAGTAGCAGTTCTAATTGGCCATTCCTTAGTTTCTCCATTTCCCATTAAAAGCACCCCGGCCTCTCGAGTAGCGTGATCCACAATCATATCCCCGATCTCTCCCTCCAGCACCACCATGGTCGTAACCTCCGCCGCTCCTCCCTCACCCCATAAACACCACTGCTCTGACCACCACCTTGTTATCAACCAGCACCTCCAGATCCCCCACAATCACTACGATAATTGCCGCCTTCGCCTCCACTGCCAGATCTAGATTGAGCTTAGTTAACTGTGATTTTCCTACGGTAAAGGTTCTGCCCATTATTATGGTTTAGGTTTAGGTTTAGGTTTATCAAGTTTTAGGATTTAGGTTTATTTCTTAATTTATTTAGTTACTTTAAGTTTTGGTTTAGGGTTTGAGGTTTAGTATTTAGGGTTTTTAGCTTGTGGTTTAGGATTTAGGTTTAGATTTAGGGTAGTTGTGGGTTTTAGGGTTTAGATTTAGATTTAGTTTTTATGGTTTAGGGTTTAGTGGTTTATTATATAGGTGTTCAAAGATCAGGCCAGGGTTTAGGGTTTAGTTAGATTTGGGGTTTAGTGTTTAGGGTTTAGTGTTTATGGTTTTTTTTAAAAAAAATTAAGTAAACCAATTTGTTTAGGTTTGTTTAGGTTTAATAGTTTATTTAGTATATTTTTTATTTATATTAGTTTATTTTATTTTTAATTTTCATTTAGTTTTGTTTATTTATTTTAGTTTATTTTTTAGGTTTAGGTTTATGTTTACTTTTTAGTTTAGTTTTATTTTATTTTTTATATTTAGGATGGGTTTTAGTTTATATTTTTACATTTTGGTTTAGGTTTTTATTTTATTTTTTTAGCTTTAGGTTTTAGGTATTTATTTTAGATTTATTTGTTTTTTTATTTTTTTAGTTTAAGTTTAGGTTTACACTTAATTTATTCTATTTTATTTCATTTAGGGTTTAGGCTTAGTTTATTTTAGGTTTAGGTTTAGGTTTTATTTTTTTTAGTTAGTTTATCTTAGTTTAGGTTTAGGTTTATTTTATTTTATTTATTTTAGGTTTATTTTTTATTTTAGTTTAGGGTTTAGGTTATTATTTATTTATTTTATGTTTTATTTTTTTGTTTATTTTTTAGGTTTAGGTTTTTATTTTTATTTATTTTAGGTTTATTTTATTTATATTTTAAGTTTAATTTTTATTTTATTTAGGTTTTTTATTTTTAAGGGTTATTTTATTTTTTTAATTTAGGTTAGGTTTTTATTTAGTTTTTATTTTATTTTATTTTTTTTATTTAGGTTTAAGTTTATTTATTTATTTTATTTTTAGGTTTTATTTAGTTTAGGTTTTTTATTTTTTATTTTTTTATTTTTATTTTTTTATTTATTTAATTTTTTTATTTTTATTATTTATTTAATTATTTATTTATTATTTAGTTTAGGTTTATGTTTTGAGCTTTTTAGGGTTTAGGGTTTAGGTTTAGGGTTTAGGGTTTAGGGTTTAGGGTTTGGAGTTTAGGGTTATAGGTTTTAGGGTTTAGTATTTAGGGTTTAATGTTTAAGTTTTAAGATATTTGGGTTTAGTTTAGGGTTTAGAGTTTAGGGTTGTAGGTTTAGGATTTAGGGTTTTTTATTTGATTTGATTTTTTTTCAAAATTAAGTAAACTGTTAGGTTTAGGTTTATTTAGTTTATTTTTTATTTATTTTAGTTTAGTTTATTTATTTTAGGTTTATTTATTTTAGTTTATTTTTTTTGGTTTAGGTTTTAGGTTTTATTTTTTTTATTTTTAAGTATTATTTTTTAGTTTAGGTTTAGGTTCATTTTTAGTTTATTTTATTTAGTTTTGGGTTTCAGTTTAGTTTATTTTAGGTTTAAGTTTAGGTTTTATTTATTTTAGTTTAGTTTATTATAGTTTAGGTTTAGGTTTATTTCATTTTGTTTATTTTAGGTTTAGGTTCTTCTTTCTTAGTTTAAGGTTTAAGTGTTATTTTTTATTTATTTTTAGGTTTAGATTTTTATTTAGTTTTTATTTTATTTTATTTTAGGTTTATTTTATTTTTATTTTCATTTAGTTTTAATTTTATTTAGGTTTTTTAATTTTAGGTTTATTTTATTTTATAGTTTAGTTTAAGTTCTAATTTATTTATTTTAGTTTAGTTTTTATTTTTTATTTTAATTAATTTTTTGGTTTAGGTTTAAGTTTTAGTTTAGGTTTTTATTTCATTTTATTTTTTATTTTATTTAGATTTAGGTTTTTTTGTTTCTATTATTTTTACTTTTTATTTAGTTTAGGTTTAGGTTTTAGGCTTTTATGATTTCGGGTATAGGGTTTAGGGTTCAAGGTTTACGATTTTAGGGTTTACGATTTTAGGGTTTAAATTTTAGGGTTTAGAGTTTAGGGTTTAAGGTTTAGTGTTTCTGCTTTAGGGTTTAGGGTTTCGAGGGTTTAGTGTTTAGTGTTTAAGGTTTAGGGTTTAAGGTTTATGGTCTGTTTAGGGTTTAGGGTTTAGGCTTTAGGGTTTAGGGTTTTTAGGGTTTTTTAGTGTTTAGGGTTTAGGGTTTACAGTTTTAGGGTTTAAGGTTTAGGGTTTAGGGATTTTTTAAAAAAAAATTAAGTAAATCGATAGGTTTAGCTTTATTTAGTTTATTTTTTATTTATTTTATTTTTTATTTTTATTTTTAAGTTTATTTTCTTTATTTAGTTTTGTTTATTTAATTTAAGTCTATTTATTTTAGGTTATTTCTTAGGTTTATGTTTAGGTTTATTTTATTTTATTTAGTTTTAGGTTTTTTTATTTATTTTATTTTATGTTTTATTTCATTTAAGTTTAAGGTTTTAGGTTTTTAGAGTTAAGGGTTTAGGGTTTAGGGTTTAGGGTTTAGGGTTTAGGGTTTGGGGTTTAGGGTTTAGGGTTTAGGTTTAAGTTTTAGGTTAAGGGTTTATGGTTTAGTTTAGAGTTTTAGGGTTTTGGGTTTAGTTTAGGGTTTACCTTTTAGGGTTTAGTTTAGGGTTTAGGGTTCAGTTTAGGTTTAGGATTTGTTTGGGTTTTAGGATTTAGGGTTTAGTTTTTTGGGTTTAGGTTTTGGGTTTTATTTAGGTTTAGGGTTTAGAGTTAGGTTTAGGTTTAGGTTTAGTATTTATAGTTTTAGTTTAGGGTTTAGTTTAGGATTTTAGCTTAGGGTTAGGTTTAGGGTTTAGTGTTTAGGTTAGTTTAGGTTTAGGTTTAGGGTTTATGGTTTAGGGTTAGTTTAGGGTTTAGGGTTTAGGGTTTAGGGTTTAGGGTTTAGGGTTTAGGGTTTAGGGTTAGGGTTTAGGTTTAAGATTTAGGGTTTAGGGTTTAGTGTTTAGGGTTTAGGGTTTATGTTTAGTTTAGGGTTTAGGGTTTAGTTTTTAAGGTTTAGGTTTATGTTTAGTTTAGGGTTTAGGGTTTAGGGTTGTAGGTTTAGGGTTTACGGTTAGTTTTAGGGTTTAGGGTTTAGGGTTTAAGGTTTAGGGATTTTTTAGTTTAGTTATATTTTTATTTCATTTTTTAAGTTAAGATTTTATTTTTTATTTTTAGGTTTTGGTTTTATTTTAGGTTTTATTTTAGGTTTATTTTAGGTTTTTTTTTTTTATTTTAGGTTTAGTTTTATTTTTAGTTTATTATAGTTTATTTAGTTTAAACCATAGGTTTAGTTTATTTTAGGTTTAGGGATTAGGGTTTATGGTTGTAGGTTCAGTGTTGTAGGTTTAGGGTTTAGGGTTTTTTTTTACGGTTTAGGTTTAATTTTTTTTATAAAAAAAATAAGTAAACCAGTATGTTTAGGTTTAGTTAGTTTATTTTTTGTTTATAAAGTTTATTTTATTTTAAATTTTTGTTTATGTTTATTTTTTATTTTTATTTAGTTTAGTTTATTTATTTTAGGTTTTTTATTTTAGTTTAGGTTTTTATTTTAGTTTATTTTTTAAGTTTAGGTTTAGGTTTATGTTTACTTTTTAGTTTAGTTTTTTTAAATTTATATTTTAGGTTTATGTTTTAATTTTTATTTTTAGGATTAGTTTAGGGATTTATTTTATTATTTTAGGTTTAGGTTTTAGGTTTTTATTTTAGGTTTATTTTTTTATTTTTTAGTTTAAGTTTAAGTTTATATTTAGTTTATTTTATTTTATTTAGTTTAGAGTTAAGGTTCAAGTTTTATTTATTTTAGTTTAGGTTTAGGTTTATTTTATTTTGTTAAATTTAGGTTTAGGTTTTTTTTTAGCTGAAGGTTTAGATTTTATTTTTTATTTTATTTTATTCAGGTTTAGATTTTTTTATTTATTTTATTTTTAGGTTTTATTTTGTTTAGGTTTAGGATTTTATTTTTTATTTATTTATTTTTTTAGGGTTTATTTTTAGTTTAGGGTTTAAGTTAGGGTTAGGTTCTGATTTAGGGTTTAGGGTTAGTTAGGTTATTATTTAAGTTTAGGTTTAGGGTTTTTAGATTTAGTTTAGGAGATTTATGTTTAGGTTTAGGGTTTAGGGTTTGGGATCTAGGGTTTAGGGTTTAAGATTTAGGGTTTTAGGATTTTTGCTTTTAGGGTTTAGGGTTTAAGGGTTGTGATTTATGGTTTAGGGTTGTAGGTTTAGTGTTGTAGGTTTAGGGTTTAGGTTTAGTTTATTTTAGGTTTAGGTTTATTTTATTTTGCTCATTTTATTTTTATTTTAGGTTAAGTTTTTTTTGATTTAGGGTTTGGGTTTTATTATTTATTTATATTTAGATTTTATTTTAAGGTTTAGGTTTTTATTTTATTTTTTTTACATTTTTTTTATTTTTCTTCTAAGTTTTGTTTTTATTTTATTTAGGTTTTTTATTCTTAGGTTTATTTTATTTTTAGTTTATTTTTTATTTTTATTTATTTTCTTTAAGTGTATTTTTATTTAATTTAATTTATTTTATTTTTAGGTTTAGGTTTAGGTTTTTATTTTACTTAGGTTTGGGTATTTTTATTTATTTTATTTTTTTAGGTTTTATTTAGTTTTGGTTTAGGTTTTTAGGTTTTAGGGTTTAGGGTTTAGGGTTTTTGGTTTAGGGTTTAGGGTTTTTGGTTTAGGGTTTAGGGTTTAGGGTTTAGTTTTTAAGCTTTAGGGTTTAGGGTTTTTAGGGATTAGAGTTAGCTTAGAGTTTAGGGTTTTCTTTTTTAAATTAAGAAAATCGATAGATTTAGGTTTATTTTTTAGTTATTTTAGTTTATTTATTTTTTAATTTATGTTTTTTTATTTAATTTTGTTTTTTTTATTTTAGGTTTATTTATTTAGTTTTAGTTTTTTATTTTAGTTTATTTTCTAAGTTTAGGTTTAGGTTTACGTTTAATTTTTAGTTGAGTTTTATTTTATTTTATTTTTTAGGTTTAGGTTTTATTTTTTGTTTTTATGTTGAGGTTTAGGTCTTTATTTTATTTTTGGGTTTTATTTTTTAGTTTAGGTTTAGGTTTATTTTATTATATTTAGTTTAGGTTTAAGTGTAGGTTTAGGTTTTATTTATTTTAGTATAGTTTATTTTATTTTTATTTTAGGTATATTTTTTTTAATTTAGGGTTTAGGTTTTATTCTTTATTTATTTTTAGATTTTATTTTTTTGGTTTATTTTTTAGATTTAAGTTTTTATTTAGTTTTTAATTTCTTTTATTTCAGGTTTTTTAGGTGTATTTTATATTTATTTTACATTTAGTTTTTATTTTATATTGGTTTATTATTCTTAGGTTTATTTTATTTTTTTAGTTTATTTAGAATATTATTTATTTTATACTAGTTTATTTTTATTAGTTTATTTTATTTTATTTTAGGTTTAGGTTTATGTTTTAGTTTAGGGTTTTATTTATTTTTTAATATTTTTATTTTATTTTAGTTTATTTTTTTTATTTTTTATTTTTTGGTTTTATTTAGTTTAGGTTTAGGTTTTTTGGTTTAGGGTTTAGGGTTAGCTTAAGGTTTAGGCTTTAGAGTTTAGGATTTTTAGGGTTTAGGGTTTAGGGTTAGTTTAAGGTTTATGGTCTAGGGTTTTAGGGTTTAGGGTTTAGGGTTTAGGGTTTAGGGTTATGGTTAGGGTTTAGGGTTTAAGGTTTAGGGTGTAGGGTTTTTTAGGGTTTAGGGTTTAGGGTTGTAGGTATAGGGTTTATGGTTTAGGTTTAGGTTTAGGTTTAGGATTTAGGGTTTAGGGTGTATGGTTTAGGGTTTAGGGTTTTTTTTAAAAAATTAAGTAAACTGTTAGGTTTAGGTTTGTTTAGTTTAATTTTTATTTATTTTAGTTTATTTTTAAAAGTTTTCTTTAGTTTAGTTTATTTATTTTAGCTTTATTTATTTTAGTTTTGGTTTTTTATTTTAGTTTTTTTAGTTTGGTTTAGGTTTATGTTTATTTTTTAGTTTAGTTTATTTTTATTTTATTTTTTAGGTTTAGGTTTTCTTTTTTTTTAGATTTAGGATTGGGTTTTTATTTTATTTTTTTAGGTTTAGGTTTTAGGTTTTTATTTTAAGAATATTATTAGGTTTTTTTTTAGTATTAGGTTTATTTTTATTTTATTTTATTTTATTTAGTTTAGGGTTTAGGTTTAGTTTAATTTAGGTTTATGTTTAGGTTGATTTAATTTTGTTTATTTCATTTTTAGGTTTTTTTAGTTTAGGTTTAGGTTTTATTTTTTATTTATTTTTAGGTTTATTTTTTAGGTTTAGGTTTTTATTTTATTTTATTTTTATTTTATGTTTATTTTTTATTTTATTTAGGTTTTTTATTTTAAGGTTTATTTTATTTTTTTAGTTTAGTTTAGGTTTTTATTTATTTTATTTTAGTTTAGTTTTATTTCTTTTATTTTTTTTATTTTTTGTTTAGGTTTAAGTTTAGGTTTAGGTTTTAATTTAGGTTTTAATTTAATTTAATTTATTTATTTTATTTAGGTTTAGGTTATTTATTTATTTTATTTTTAGGTTTTATTTAGTTTAGGTTTAGGTTTTTAGGTTTTTAGGGACTAGGGCTCAGGGTTTAGGGTTTAGGGTTTGGGGTTTACGGTTGTAGGTTTTAGGGTTTAGTGTTTAAAGTTTTTTTTAATTTAGTAAATCGGTAGGTTTAGATTTATTTAGTTTATTTTTTATTTATTTTAGTTTATTTCATTTTTTTTTGTTTTATTTAATAAAGTTTATTTATTTTAGGTTTATTTATTTTAGTTTAAGTTTATTTTAGTTTCATTTTTTTGGTTTAGTTTTAGGTTTATATTTATTTTTTAGTTTAGTTGTATTTTATTTTATTTTTTTAGGTTTAGGTTTTATTTTTTATTTTTAGGTTTAGGTTAAGGTTTTTATTTTATTTTTTTAGGTTTAGGTTTTAGGTTTTTATTTTAGGTTTTATTTTTAGTTTAGGTTTAGGTTTATTTTTAATTTATTTTATTTTATTTAGTTTAGGGTTGAGTTTTAGTTTATTTTAGTTTAGAGTTTAGGTTTATTTTAGGTTTAGTTTTTTTTTATAGAACAAATCCAAATTCAACAGTTCTTCTTTTCAATTTCATCAACCAACTATCACACCAGGTTTTCTAAGATATAAGCGATGGCATAGATCAAAAATGAGCATGCATGGAGCAAATCAAAAACCTTAGATAGCAAGAACCGCATCTACTATAAAGACACAATTCCATTTGCAGCAGATCGGATTGCCTGTTCTTCAGTTTCTCGAGTTCTCATCAGAACCACCCCGGGCTCTCGAGTAGTGGGATCCGCTATTATATCACCGATCTCTCCCTCCACCACCACCACGGCTATAACCTCCGTTGCTCCTCCCGCCTCCATAACCAACTGTTGCCCACCACCTCCATATCCACCACACCTCAGATCCCCACCCTTGATAATTGAGCCTCACCCTCGGATCTGAGGCCAGTTGGCGGTGAAGTTCTCTGATCAGGTTCTACCATTCTTAGGGATTAGGTTTAGGTTTAAGTTTATTAGGTTTTAGGGTTTTGATATTTTTTTTAATTTATGTAGTTATTTTAGGTTTAGGTTTAAGGTTTGGGGTTTAGGGTTTAGGGTTTAGGTTTAAGGTTTGGGGTTTAGGGTTTAGGTTTAGGGTTTAGGGTTAGGGTTTAGGGTTTAAGGTTTAGGGTTTATGGTTTAGGGTTTAGGGTTTAAGGTTTTAGGGTTTATTCTTTTAGGGTTTAGGGTTTAGGGTTAGGGTTTAGGGTTTATTCTTAATTTTTTTAGTTCAATTTAGGTTTTTATTTATATTATTTTAGTTTATTTTAATTAGTTTATTTTTTTTATTTTTATGTTTGGGTTTAGGTTTTACTTAAGGTTTTTATTTTATTTTATTTTTCTATTTTATTTAGGTTTAGGTTTTTTTTAGATATTTTATTTTTAGGTTTTATTTAGTTTAGGTTTAGGTTTTTAGGTTTTCAGGTTTTTTTATGGTTTGGGTTTAGGGTTTTAGGGTATAGGGTTTTAGGGTTTAGGGTTAGGGTTTAGGATTTAGGATTTAGGGTTTAGGGTTTAGTGTTTAGGCTTTAGGGTTTAGGGTTTTTAGTTTTAGGGTTTAGGGTTAGCTTTAGGGTTTATGACTTTTTTTGAAATTAAATAAATCATTAAGTTTAAGTTTATTTAGTTTATTTAGTGAATCTTTTATTTATTTTAGCTTATTTTATTTTTTTATTTTTATTTTTGTTTATTTTTTATTTTTATTTAGTTTATTTTATTTCTTTTAGGTTTATTTATTTTAGTTTATGTTTTTTAGTTTATTTTTTAAGTTTAGGTTTTTTTTTGGTTGACTTTTACTTTTACTTTATTTTTTAGGTTTAAGTTTTATTTTTTATTTTTTGTTTAGGTTTATGTTTTAGGTTTTAGTTTTTAGTTTAGGTTTAGGTTTAGTTTATTTTATTTTATTTACTTTAGGTTTAGGTTTAGGTTTAGGCTTTGTATATTTTAGTTTAGGTTTAGTTTAATTTATTTTGATTATTTTATTTTTATTTTAGGTTTAGCTTTTTTTAGTTTAGGATTTAGGTTTTATTTTTTATTTATTTTAATTTTTTATTTTTAGGTTTATTTTTTAGGTTTAAGTTTTTATTTAGTTTTTCTTTTAGGTTTATTTTAGGTTTATTTTATTTTTATTTTACATTTAGTTTATATTTTATATTATTTTTTATTCTTAGGTTTATTTTATTTTTTAGTTTAAGATATATTATTATTTATTTTATCTTAGCTTATTTTTATTAGTTTATTTTATTTTATTTTTAGGTTTAGGTTTAGGTTTTAGTTTAGGTTTTTAATTTATTTTATTTAGGTTTGTTTTTTATTTTTTTATTTTGATTTTTTTTATGTTTTGTTAGGTTTAGGTTTTTTAAGTTTTAGGGTTTAGGGTTTAGGGTTGGGGTTAGTTTAGTTTAGGTAGGGTTTTAGGGTTTAAGGTTTAGGGTTTTGGGCTTAAGGTTTAGGGTTAAACTTAGGTTTACTGTTTAGGGTTTAGTTTAGGTTTAGGGTTTAGGTTTAGGGTTAGTTTTGGGTTTAAGATTTACGATTTAGGGTTTAGGGTTTAGGGTTTTTTAGCATTTAGGGTTTATGGTTGTAGGTTTAGGGTTGTAGGTGTAGAGTTTAGGATTTATGGTTAGGTTTAGGGTTTAGGATTTAGGATTTAGGGTTTTGGATTTAGGGTTTAGGGTTTATGATTTTTTTAATTAAGTAAACCAGTAGGTTTAGGTTTATTTAGTTTATCTTTCAATTGCTTTAGTTTATTTTTTATTTTTTTAATTATAAGTTTAGTTTATTTATTTTAAGTTTATTTATTTTAGTTTATGTTTTTTGTTTTCATTTATTTTTTTGGTTTAGGTTTAGTTTTATGTTTATTTTCTAGTTTATTTTTTTTTTATTTTAAAGTTTTGGTTTATGTTTTTGTTTTATTTTTTAGGTTTAGGTTTTAGGTTTTTATTTTAGGTTTGTTTTTAAGTTTTATTTTTCAGTATAGGTTTAGGTTTATGTTTAATTTATTTTATTTTATTTATTTTAAGGTTTAGGTTTAGGTTTCATTTTTTTAGTTTAGTTTATTTATGTTTGGGCTTAGGTTTATTTTATTTTGTTTATTTTATTTTTAGGTTATTTTATATTTAGGGTTTAGGCTTTATTTTTATTTATTTTTAAGTTTATGTTTTAGGTTTAGGTTTTTGTTTTATTTTTATTTTACTTTATTTTAGATTTTTATTTTATTTATTTTATTTTAGGTTTTTTTTTAGTTTTTTTTTATTTATTTTTTTAGTTTAGTTTAGGTTTTTATTTATTTTGTTTTAGTTTAGTTTAGGTTTTATTTATTTTATTTTAGTTTAGTTTTATTTTTATTTTTTTATTTTTAGATTTAGGTTTAGGTTTAGGTTTAAGTTTACATTTAAGTTTGGGTTTTAGTTTAGGTGTTTATTTTATTTTTTATTTTATTTTATTTAGGTTTAAGTTTATTTATTTATTTTATTTTTAGGTTTTATTTAGTTTAAGTTTAGGTTTTTAGGTTTTAGGTTTTAGGTTTAGGGTTTAGGGTTTGGGGTTAGGGTTGTAAGTTTTAGAGTTTAGGGTTGTACGTTTAGGGTTTAGGGTTTAGCATTTAGCGTTAGTTTAGGATTTAGGATTTTAGGTTTTGGGTTTTAGGGTTTAGGGTTTATGGTTTAGGGTTTGGGGTTTAGGGCTTAGAGTTTAGGGTTATAGGTTTTAGTACTTAGGGTTTAGGGTTTAAGGATTACTGTTTTAGGGTTTACCTTTTACGGTTTAGGGCTATATAGTTTAGGGTTTAGGGTTTAGGGCTTAGGGCTTAAGGTTTTAGGGTTTAGGGCTGTAACTTTAGGGTTGTAGATTTAGGGTTTAGAGTTTAGGGTTTAGAGTTTGTTTTAGGGTTCATGGATTAGGGTTATGGTTTTTTTTAAATTAAGTAAACTAGTATGTTTAGGTTTATTTAGTTTATTTTTATTTATTTTAGTTTATTTTATTTTATATTTTCATTTAAATTTATTTTTTATTTATATTTAGTTTAGTTTATTTATTTTAGTTTACATCTTTTATTTTATTTTATTTTTTTTTTTGTTTTAGGTTTATTTTTTAGTTTAGTTTTATTTTTATATTATTTTAAGGTTTAAATTTTATTTTTTTTAGGTTTAGGTTTAGGTATTTATTTTATTTTATTTAAGTTTAGGTTTTAGGTTTTTATTTTAGGTTTATGTTTAGGTTTTATTTTTTAGTTTATGTTTAGGTTTATTTTTATTTTATTTTAAGGTTAGGTTAAGGTTTTATTTATTTAGTTTTTATTTTATTTTATTTTATTTTTAGGTTTATTTTATTTTTTAGTTTAGTTTAAGTTTTTATTTAATTTATTTTAGTATATTTTTATTATATTATTTTCTTTTATTTTTAGGTATAAGTTTAGGTTTTAGTCTAGATTTTTATTTTTTTTTAATTTTTTATTTTATTTTGTTTTATTTTTTATTTATATTATTTATAAATTTTATTTAGTTTAGGTTTAAGTTTTTAGATTTTTAGGGTTTAGGTTTAGGATTTTAGGATTTAGGTTTTAGGGTTTAGGTTAAGGATTAGGGTTTAGGGTTCAAGGTTTAGTGTTTAGGCTTTAGGGTTTAGGGTTTAAGGTTTACAGTTAGCTTGGGGTTTAGGGTTAGTTTATGGTTTACAGTTTACGGTTTAGGGTTTAGGCTTTAATGTTTAAGGTTTTTAGGGTTTAGGGTTTGTTAACAGTTTACGGTTTAGGATTTTAGGGTTTAGGGTTTAGGGTTTAGGGTTTAGGATTTAGGGTTTATAGTTTGCAATTTAAGGTTTAGGGTTTAGGGTTAGCTTAGGGTTTAGGGTTAACTTAGGGTTTAGGGTTTAAGGTTTAGGCTTTAGGCTTTAGGTTTTAGGATTTTTAGGATTTAGGGTTTAGGATTTAGGGTTTAGGGTTAGTTTAGGGTTTAAGATTTAGGGTTAGTTTAGGATTTTAGAATCTAGGGTTTAGGCTTTAGGGTTTAGGGTTTTTAGTGTTTAGGGTTAGTTTAGGGTTTAGGGTTTAGTGTTTTAAGTTTTAGGATTTAGGGTTTAAGGTTTAGGGTTAAGGTTTAGGGTTTAGGGTTTAGGGTTTAAGGGTTTAGTGTTTAGGGTTTAGGGTTTAGTGTTTAGGGTTTTAGGGTTTAGTGGTTAGGGTTTATAATAGTAAGTTTAGGGTTTAAAGTTTAGGGTTTAGGGTTATTTTTAAGGTAGGGTTATGATTTTTTTTAATTAAATAAACTCATAGGTTTTGGTTTATTTTGTTTTTTATTTATTTTAGTTTATTTTATTTGTTATTTTGATTTAGGTTAATTTTTATTTTTATTTAGTTTATTTATCTTAGGTTTGTTTATTTTAGTTTATTTTTGTAGGTTTAGGTTTTTGTTTTGGTTTAAGTTTACTTTTTAGTTTTGTTTTATTTTAATTTTAGTTTTTAGGTTTAGGTTTTATTTTTTATTTTTAGGTTTAGGTTAAAATTTTTATTTTATTTTTTTAGGTTTAGGTTTTTTTGTTTAGGTTTAGGTTTATTTTTAGTTTAGTTCATTTTATTTAGTTTAGGCTTAAGTTTAGGTTTAGTTTATTTTAGGTTTAGGTTTAGGTTTTATTTATTTTAGTTTAGTTTTGTTTAGTATAGTTTTAGGTTTATTTTATTTTTATATTTTATTTTTAATTTTGGTTTAGGTTTTTTTTAACTTTAGGGTTTATGTTTTCTTTTTTTTTAGTTTAGCTTTATTTTTTATGATTAGGTTTTTATTTAGGTTTATTTTAGGTTTTTTTTAATTTCTATTTTATGTTTAGTTTTTCTTTTATTTAGGTTTTTTATTCTCAAGTTTATTTTATTTTTTAGTTTTGTCTAGGTTTTTATTTTTTTATTTTAGTTTATTTTATTAGTTTATTTTATTTTATTTTTAGGTTGAGGTTTAGGTTTTAGTTTAGGTCTTTATTTTCTTTTCCTTTTTATTTTATTTAGGTTTATGCTTTATTTATTTATTTTATTTTTAGTTTTTATTTCATTTTGGTTTAGGTTTTTAGGTTTTAGGTTTGGGGTATAGTTTTTAGTGTTGAGGGTTTAGGGTTTAAGGTTTTAGGTTTAGGGTTTTAAGGTTTATGGTTTAGGGTTTAGGCTCTAGGGTTTAGGGTTTTAGGGTTTAGTGTTTAAGGTTAGTTTAAGGTTTTATGGTTTAGGTTTTAGGTTTTGGGTTAAGGGTTTAGGGTTTAGGATTTAGGGTTAGTTTAGGGTTTAGGGTTAAGGGTTTATGGTTTTAGGGTTTAAGGATTATGGTTAGGGTTAGTGTTTGGAGACGGTTAGTTTAAGGTTTAGGGTTTTTTAGGGTTTAGAGTTTAGGGTTTAGGGTTTTAGAGTTTAGGGTTTAGGGTTTAGGGTTTAGGATTTACAATTTAGGGTTTACGGTTTAGGGTAGTAGGCTTAGGGTTTAGAGTATAAGGTTTAGGGTTAGTTTTAGTGTTTAGGGTTTTCGATTTGTTTAGGTTTAGAGTTTAAGGTTTAGGGTTTAGGTTTTTTTTAAATTAGGAAATTTTATTGCCACAAAGAAAAGGTACAAAGTCTTTAGAGGGCGCAAATCTCTAAGCTAATGCTCAAAGAGCTACAAAAAGTCCTATGGAGATAAGCTCCCTAGCTAGTACAATAGATAATGAAAGTAAGCTAATAAAAAAAGAAATAGAGATCCACAAAAAATAATCCTTGAAATTAGCAGCAAACTTCCTCTGCTCCTTTTGAAAGCACGATCCAGCAACAAAAGTCTCCCAAACACTACGGAGATGTAACAAGCTTAAAAGGGATGAGTATAGATAATGAAATAGTTAATTAAGCATAAAATATAAGAGTGGATAGAAGCAAAAAGATAAAGAAAGGGCTCAGGATCAGTTATAATCATCTTAAGGAGCAGCTCCATATGTATGCATCCAGACATCAAGTGAAGGGTTATAGTTACATATAGCACTACCAGCAAAAAAAAAGAGTGGGAAACATCAAGGCCATCATTGTCAGCATGCCTCTTGTAGCACCTTATCCAATGACGATCATCGTAGAAACTTGCATAAACCTTCAAACAGCAAATATAACCACAAAAAACCCAACAGTCAGATATATAAAACTCAATGACCAAATAAGGAGGTAACCCATCACGAAAGCATTAGACCAAAAAGAGCACCACCAAAGCCACCACCAAGAAATGCTAATACAGTTGCTAGGAGCAAACCTCACAATATGGGAAAAATTACTAATCAGAGACCAAACAAAGGCAAAAGGAGGATCATAGTTGATAAGGTCTTTTATTAAAAGAACATGCAAAGAACCAAAAACAATAATATCAGAGTAATAGTGAGACTAACATCAAGAATGTTTGGAAACAAGGCAACCATCAAAATAGGAAAGGGGAGAGGTTCAGCCATAGTCCAAAAATGAAAAACCTAGTAGGTAGAAACCAGAAGAGAAGAAAGGCAAAGTAAGCAACCGGTTCCAAACATAGATTCAAAAAGATCAAGAAAATTAAAACTATTTAGACCAAACCGGCAAGAGCGCCAATCTAAAGCAACCAATGAGCTCCACCACCAAGCACCAAGATTGCGAGGATTCAAATCATTAGACTTAGAACCATGAGGATGAAAGACAAAAGAGTCATCCATCATAAATATTGAAAAATCCTAAGGAAATCCATAGACAGCAGCCACCAATCCCAATCCAAGGATAAAAGAATCTAGTTTAAAGAGCTAATACAATAGCCAAAAATAGAAAAAGTAAAAGCCCTTTAGGATCACAAATAATCCAACAACCAGAGATAGCTGCAAACAAGAACTCCAACAGAGTCATCATCAACCAAGTCCAAAAAACATCCAACCAGTAATTAGTAGCCTTCTAGTTCAAAACACAAATTAAAAACACAACCTCAATATTATAGGAGGCACACCCAATATACAGAAGATATAACAATCAGCATCCAATCTAATACTCATCTAGAATAGCACTATAGAAAGGATAAATAGCCATAGGAAAATAGTTCTCTAAGCTACAACCAAAAAATTTAGAGCCCTCAAGGTCACACAACTCCTCTTAGCAGTAGGAACAAAAACCACAAAAAATAGTTGTCAACAGCCACCTTCCGATGAGCAAGCCCCAACCAAGAGAACCACACCCCAAACAACACAAGTAGAATCCACAAGGGCAGGAACTAGTGGGAAGGATGAGACTCATGAAAGAAAGGACAACCAAAAACAACTGGAAAAACCATTCTAATCAGCAAACAATAAGGTGACAAAACAACCAACCACAATAGGAAGGTCATAAAAATAGCATGAGCAACACCCATAAAGGGAAAAAACCCATAACCAGGAAACACCAGCAAACAACCAACCATAAAATCTAGAGCAAATAAATAATGTTGTAGAGACATCCAACCAATAAAGAGAACCACACCAACCAGAGACAAACAAACACCCTACTGTAAACACCTCTACCAAGTTGGGAGAAATAAACCAGAAAATAAAAATTAACATAAAATCTAATAAATGGAAAGACAACCCCAACCCATCCAAAGAATGGGAAGAAACCAAACTGGAAAATAAAAGTAGGTTTAGGTGAAGAAAAAAATCAAGACCAAGCCAGCATAAGAGAAAACAAGAATTATTCAAAACCAATAATAAGGGGAAAACCAAAACCCCACAAAAGGAAAAAAAGGCTAAAAGCTCCTAACATAAGCCAAACCAGTTTTGTTTAGATTCATAAGACCCCTTAAAAAGAAGGGTATGTCATCATTAAAAAAAATTTGCAAAGAAGAAGACTTGGCCCCCAAATTGGCAAGAATGTCAGCACAAGAGTTGGTTTACCTATAAATATGAGAAATTTGAAATTTTAGGTTAGCAAGAAGCCTCCTAGTATGATTAAGTATTATATTTCAGCATTACCATGAGCATCAGATTTGAGTAAATCTAAAAGAAGGAGAGCATCAACTTCAAACCATATCTTATGAAAACCTTGTTGTAAACAAATAGAAATGCCATGATGAAATCCTTTAAGCTCAGCAAATAACATAGAACAAAGCTCTAAAGAGGCAGCAAAAGTAGAGATAACCTTGCCACTATGATCTCCCAAAATCCCACCACAACCATAATAACCATTAGAAACTGAGCCATTAGTGTTAACCTTAATGCAATAATAATTAGGTTTAATCTATTATATAATTTTGTGGGTAGGAGAAACATTACAGGGGGAAGGTTAATCCCAAAATTCAAAGCCACAGACTTGCACCCTTTAAAACTAGAGTGAGTAAGAAGATTAGCTTTGAAAAGAGATAAATTTTATATTTGACTCTAGGAATAATACCACGATAATTCATAGGAATATTACAATGCTTAGCATCATTTCTATCCATCCAAATATACCAAAGAATAGTAGTATCTAAAATAATTTTAACATGACCCTTAGAAGTATGAAAGAAACATGCTTCAAGAAGTTGCATAATAGAAAATGGGCCATTAAAATGGAAATTATTAAAAATATTATCATACCAATTCCACATTTTAGCAGTAATAGGGCCATTCACAAAAACATGATCCACACTTTCAATGTGATAATAGTAAAATTTAGAGGGAGATGGAAACCTTTTATCGAAGAGTAGCATCCATAAGGATATAATATTTAGAATGTGCCAAGTTAAAATTGAGAACAAAGTAGGGACACTAATATTCAGTTTTAGTAAAAAGGACTATTGATATTTGAATCGATGAAATGCCAAACATCCTTAAAAACAAAATCTAGAAGAAGAATTTTTTAAAGAGAATTTGGTGTTTCATTAGTGAAAGGACAAATTTTAAGATTTTGTCAACAATCACATTAAGGACAAAGGTATTCAATTGAGCCACATCCCACTTATTATGAGTAATTAGATTATTCTTAAGCATCACAATGGAATGAGTATTGAGGGAATCAATAGAGCCTTCCCCAATTATCTTGCCAAAAAAAGAGGAACCATAATTGACACCCCAAGAAATTAAGTTATTAGCATTCCATTTGATACTACAAAGTCTTCTCCACCACGGAATCCCAGATTTGAAGGCACAAATGAGGGGATGTTTGCCCTGACAATATTTAACATGCATAAATTTTGACCATTAACTATGTTTATTTCTAAACTTCCACCACATTTTATAGGAAAAATAGTTAATAGAATCCTGTAATGTTTTGCAACCCAAGCCACCTTCATTATTAGGACCACAATAATGTACCAACTAGCCCAATGTAATCTTTTGGTAGAAGAGTTAGATCCCCAAGAAAAATTATTAAAAAGTTTATTGATCCTTTTAATAATATAATTGGTAGGAACAATAGTAGACAAGAGATATAGAGGTAGAGAGCAAAGGGTACTTTTGATCAGGATAAGTCTAGCACCAAAGGAATATAAATGAAACTCTCAAGATGAGGTTTTCCTATTTATTTCTTGAATACCTTCATCAAATAAAGAAGATCTTTTCGTTCCTATGTATAAGGGAGTCCCCAAATACTTGATAGGGAGAATTTGATGCGAAAAACTCATAATATTATTGATAACATTGATCTTAGATAAGGAAATAGATAAGCTAGTAATAAAACAACTTTTGTCAAGAGGCATTGCAAAATATAATGAAATCATTAGCAAAACTAAGGTGAGAAATGGGAAACCCACCAATGGGTTCTGTAGTACATGTTAGGCATTCTACTAAACATCTACTCAATACATCTAGAAAGATATTCCATAGAAATAATGAAAAGGGCAGGAGAGAGAGAGGATCCCCTTGCCTTAGCCCATGAGAAAAAGAGAAGAAACCATGCACTTCACCATTGAGAAGTAAAGAAAGTGAAGAATTCTCAATCCCATTCTTAATTAAAGTAATAAATTGATTAGAGAATCCAAATAAAGCCAAAATTTTATATAGGAAAACCCAACCAATATTGTCATAAGCTTTGGAAATGTCAAGCTTCAAAAGTAGGTCTCCACCGCAAACTTTGGCATTTAAATCATGGATCATCTCTAGGGCTAAAAGAACATTATCAGAAATGGATCTCCCTTTAACAAAATTGATTTGATTGGGGGAGATAATTTTAGGAAGCAAAATACTCAACCTTTTAGCCAAAATCTTAGAAATAAGTTTATTAAAAAAAGAGCAAAGGCTAATTGTTCTAAAATCACTCCAAACTTTAAGATTATCTTTTTTAGGTATTAAAATAATGGAGGTGCTAGAAAAATATTTCGGAAGGGTGCTACCCTTAAAGAAATCAAGAACACCTTTAACCAAATCCTCTTTGATGATAATCCAACATTTTTGGAAAAAAGGGTAGTATAACCATCAGGACCAGCCAAGTCTTTATTCATACTATGCAAAGTGTCAGTAATTTCAGACTCAGAAGGTAAGGAGGAAAGCATATTGTTATCATCATCAAAAATAAGATTAGGAATAACATCAGGTGAAGAAATATCATCATAAGCAACATTTTTATTTAGAAGCTCTTTATAAAAAGAAATAGTAGAATCAGTAAGCTCCTTTTTATTCGAACACCAAACTCCATCAATAATTTTAATTTTGTGAATGTGATTTAAAGCCTTTTTCTTTTTAACCATGGCATGAAAATATTTAGTATTACAATCACCATCGAGATCATTTCATAGAAGCTTTTTTTGTCGTAGCTCTCCTCCATGTCTTGAAAATATGTTAACCTATTTTTAGCTTGAGCCAACATATGAATTTTAGAAGGATCATTAACAACAGTGTCTTCCAAAACTATAACCTCATTCTCCATTTCTTTGATATTGACAAAAAGGTTCTTGAAATAATGTTTATTCCACCAATTAAGGCATTGCTTAAGTATTTTTAATTTGAACCACAATCTCCTCATCCCAAAATAGAATCATTAGGATGGAGAGGTTCACCCCAGTTACTAGCAACAACATCCAAAAATCTATCATCCATGAGCCACATATTTTGGAAGCAGAAAGGAATAGGGGAGGAGGATTTACTAGCAATAAAATTCATAGTGATAAGCAAGGGAGAATGGTCCAAAAAGGTTCTGCTTAAGTGCTCCAAAGAAGTACTTGGAGAATATTAATCCATAAATGATTAAATAGAACCCGTTCAAGCCTTTGCTAGAGTCTATAATTATTCCAAGTGAATTGAGACCCACTAAAGCCAATATCAGTAAGATGACAATCAAAGATCATGTTATTAGAATGTTCCATAGAAAATAAGTTTGAAGCATTACCACCAACCCGTTTAGAGGAAGAAGATATAGTATTAAAATCCCCACCCACAAACCAAGGAGCATTAACAGAAGAAGAAAAACTAATAAGATCCTCCCAAAGAAGCCGTCTACCATTTCTATTACAAGAAGCATAAACAAATGAACCAAAACAACACCAATTATCATAAGTAATCTTAACATTCACAACTTGGGATAAATCATCTAAAACCTATAGAACATAGGACTATTCCAAAAAATCCAAATTTATTGCTCGAGTTAGCAAAAAAATTACCAAAACCAATCATTCTAGCAACAAAAGAAATGTTAGAAGGAAGAATAAAGGGTTCCAATATATCCAAAAAGAAGATGTTATGAGAATGAACTAAATTTCTAATTCAATTTCTAACAGAGAGGGTGCCAATCCCTCTCACATTCCAAATTAAGAAAGAAACCATTTATTTTTAGGTAGAAGAGCTAGATCTAGTAACTCTGTTAAAGTTAGGAAATTTAGTTTTAGAGTTTTATTTTTCTTTCTAAAAGTCATTTGAAATGCATTAGTCATATCCACAACATCACCATCCAATAGAGATTGTTCAAGATATGTTTGGAATAAGGTTGCACATTTAAAACAACATAACTTCACCTTCTTCCAAATCATTATTATGTTGAAGTATCAGATTAGAAATGAGTTCAACATTAGATGAAGAAGCAGTAGAAGGATTAGAACCATTTAAAGCATAAGTGCCCAAATCTTGATTAGAAACTTTATCATTAGTTTGCTCACCTTTTAAACCCTTATCAAGGATCACATTTTCTTCAATTAAAAGTGGCAAAGAAGCAAAAATGGAATCATTTGAGATAGAATCATCATTCATAAGTTTCAAAAACATATTATTGTCCATATTATTACCAAAATCAATGGGATTCAAATGTATAGGCCCATTGCAAGGTAATGCATCCTTATTAATATGACTAACATCAAAAGTTGATCGGCTTAAGAACTACAGCACTGTCCAAAGGAGTGGGGGAGGATCAAAGCAATGACCCTCAGCTTCAGGTAAGGAGTTTTCTATAGGAACGGCTTTCTGTAGTTTAACCGAGGGCACCTTAAGATTGGGATCCAATTTTTTAAGAATAAGTTCGGGTTTCTTAAGGTGAGGATGAACCAGAAAGAAATTTGAAACTCCATGACCATGAATTTTGTAATGGGAACAAAAAATAGGAAAGTTCTCAAAATCCACTTTTTGCAAATATTCATATTTCTCTAATCCTAGCAAAGTTTCCTTTAGAAATTTTTTATTTATATCCAACTTGATTAGAATCTAAGCAACAAATGGCCGTATTAGAGCTGAATCAACTTGAAGGATAACAACAAGCACACAGAAAAAAAAAAGAAACTCATGATTAATGAAATGGACACAAAAATTGGGAAGAGAGATCCAAACCAAAATGATAGGAGATTTCTTCTTAATATTAAAATGAGGCATCTATTTCACAATTGCAATTGAAACAAAATATGAGCATCATGAAAAAATCTGAGAATAATCTAAGTCATTTGAAAGCTGAATCAAGACATAACGAAAATCAATCAATCCGACATAAAAAATACCAGAGAGTTTTAAGCTATGGAAAAATGATCGAATATTCTCCAAAGTAGGATGATGCAAATTTACCCACCAACATGAATTCAAAGGGTTTCACAAGCCTTTCCAAAATAGAATAACACATTATCATGGGTACACCTAAGGAGGTAGAGATAAGAGAGAGACTCAGACAATTAGCCTTACCAACAAGAACATCCTTGAAAGACTTTGAATCCAATGATGGATTTAATATAGGGACCCCTAAAGAGTCAAAAATCTTAATGAGAGCAACTGAAATCTCAGGATTTCCCCATGGGGAAGCAGAAATTGAAGCCATGATCAACAGTGGCACATGATAGGAGAAGCTGAAAGCTGAGCAAAGCTAACGAGAAGGAATCACTAGCCAAAAAGGAATCACCGACCAAAAAGTCCATATGAAAAGCCACAAAGGAGATGCCTCCACAGGGGAAATAAATTTGCTAGAGCACCAAAAATATGAAGGAGGTTTAGGGTTTAGGATTTAGGGTTTAAAGTTTAGGTTTTTAGAGTTCAGGGTATAGGGTATAGGGCTTAACGTTTAAGGTTAACATTTCTTTTTACTTTTTTTAGTTTATAAAATTAAGTAAACTAGTAGGATTAGGTTTATCTAGTTTATTTTTAAATTATTTTAATTTATTTTATTTTATTCATTTTGATTTAGGTTCATTTTATTTTATTTAGTTTAGTTTATTTTTAGGTTTATTTATTTTAGCTTAGGTTTTTATTTTAGTTTATTTTTTAGGTTTAGGTATATGTAGTTTATTTTTTAGTTTAGTTTTATTTCAATTTTATTTTAGGTTTAGGTTTTATTTTTATTTTAGGTTTAGGTTTAGGTTTTTATTTTATTTTTTTAGGTTTTAGGTTTTATTTTAGGTTTATTTTAGGTTTTATTTTTAGTTTAGGTTTAGGTTTTTTTTTAGTTTAGTTTATTTTATTTAGTTTAGGTTTAGGTTTAGGTTTAGTTTATTTTAGATTTAGGTTTAGTTTTATTTATTTTAGTTTAGTTTATTTTTAGGTAGGTTTAGGTTTGGTTTATTTTATTTTAGGTTTAGGTTTTTTTTTAGGTTTAGGTTTTATTTTTATTTATTTTAAGGTTTATTATGTTTAGGTTTTTATTTAGTTTTTTATTTTATTTTATTTTAGGTTTATTTTATTTTATTTTAGGTTTGTTTTATTTAATTTATGATTTTTAGTTTAGTTTAGATTTTGATTTATTTTATTTTAGTTTTTATTTTTTATTTTTTATTTTGTTTTGAGTTTAGTTTTAGCTTTTTAGTTTATGTTTTATTTTATTTTATTTTTATTATATTTATTTTGGTTTATTTATTTATTTTAGGTTTTATTTAGTCTAGGTTTAGTTTCAGCCTTTTGGTTTTTTTTTTTGGGTTTAGGGATTAGGTTTTAAGGTTTAGGGTTTAGGGTTTAGGGTTTGGTTTTAGGGTTTAGGATTTGATTTTTTTATTTAGGGTTTAGGGTTTGGGTTTTTTAGGTTTAGCCTTGGTTTTAGTTTAGTTAGGTTTAGGTTTTATTTTAGTTTTTTTTATGTTTAGGTTTAGGTTATGTTTATTTTTAGTTTAGTTTATTTTATTTTATTTTTTAGATTGTTTTTTAGGTTTTAGGTTTTATTTTATTTTAGTTTAGGTTTTAGGTTTTTATTTTAGGTTCAAGTTTAGGTTTTATTTTTTAGTTTAGGTTTCAATTTATTTTTAGTTTATTTTATTAAATTTAGTTTAGGTTTAGGTTTATATATATATATATATATTAGGTTTAGGCTTTTTCTTAGTTTAGGGTTTAGGTCTTACTTTTTATTTATTTTATGATTTATTTTAGTTTATTTTAGGTTTATATTTTTTATTTTATTTTATTTTGGTTTTTAAGTTTATTTTATATTATTTGGTAGTTTTATTTTATTTAGGTTTATAGGTTTATTTATTTATTTATTTAGGTTTATTTTATTTAATTTATTTTGTTTATTTATATTTAGTAAGTTAGTGTTTTATTTTATTTTTATATTTAGGTTTAAGTTATATGTTATTAGGTTATTTAGTTTAGGTTAGTAGGTTTAGGTTTAGGAGTTAGGAGGGGTTTAGGAGGTTTAGAGGTTTAAGGAGGAGTTGGGAGGTTTAGTGGTTTAGGGTTTAGGGAAAGGAGGTTAGGGTTTAGGGTTTAGGGTTATAGTAGGATTTAGGAGGGTTTAGATTTTGTGGAGGGTTTAGGGTTTAGGGTTTAGGGAGGTTTGTGGTTTAGTAGAGGTTTAGTGTGGATTTATGGCTCAGTTTAGGGTTTTTAATTATATTATTTATTTATTTTTTTTAAATCAAACTCAGGTTTAGTTTATTTAGTTTATTTATTTATATTATTTTATTTAGGTTTTAGTTTAGTTTAGGTTTTATTTATTTTATTATTATTTTATTTTATTATTAATTTTTTAAGTTTAGGTTTAGGTTTGGTTTAGGAGTTTAGGTTTTATTTTATTTTATTTTATTTTATTTAGGTTTAGTTTTTATTTATTTTAAGTTTTATTTAGGTTTTAGGTTTTAGGGTTTATGATTTAGGTTTTAGTTTGGTTTAGGGTTTGGTGGGTATGGTTTAGGGTTTAGGGTTTAGGGTTTAGGGTTTAGAGTGAGGTTTAGAGGGTTTAGGGTTTAGGTGGGTTGGTTTAGGGTTTAGAGGTTTAGTTGGTTTAGGTTTTAGGTTTAGGTTGGTTTTAGTTTAGGTTTAGGTTTGGATTTTTTTTAAGAGATAAATTCATTCAACATTTCTTCTTTTCGATTTCATCAACCAAGTAACAAACTAGGGAAGTGAGGAAATCAAATGACCTCCTTGGGGCTATCTAAAGCCTTGTGTTCCGAGGATGTCCAAACTATATACCCATTACCATTCAATCTTATATAAATCAGCACATGAATAGATGAAAGAGAACTCAACATACATACACTTAAGCTATAAGCACATGCATTTCTTATGTATTTATAACTAGCATCATAACACATATTATTATTAATTTATAAGCTTTTGAAAAATACATTTGGATTTAATAGTTATAATAGCCAAGCATATGTTAAATTAAATCAACACATGCAAGCTTACATAAAGTAAATATATTTTATTTTACTTGATTTTGTAAAGATGGATGCATGAATTCAAATGACATACCAAATTTATCATGATTGGAAAGAGGACAATCAAATATAAGCATGTGATTCATTCAACCAAGCTAGTTCTTAAGGACAATCAAATCAAATAAGATTATTTAAAGCAAACCAAAGCATCTTTATTAATTAAGTTTTGGATTTGATTTGATTTAAAGAGGAGAAGAGAAATCATGACTTGTTGTTTTAAACACATACCCACATTAGTGATTTGATTTTATTTAAGGAAATGTAATTAAGTTAATTTTATAGGTTAATTAAGTTGAACCCTTAATTAGATGAATTAATTATCCTTACCAATGTCACTTTAAAGTGATTAACTAAATAATTATGAGCCAACATGATATGCATGGAAAATAAACTTGCAATGATAGTAGGAAATAAAAGGGGCCTAATGCAATTTGATCATGATTAATAGTTAATTAGATTAATGGGCTTAATTAATTACTCTTATGGTTTTCCCATATATATGAACTAATCATAATTTCATTAAACTCATTTAGGTTATTAAACACCTAAAGATCTACCCGTGATTTAATTAATTAAGGTCTGATGTGATTATAATTTCAATTTGATTAAGTGATTTAATTAATTAGTTAAATATTAATTATTTTCATTTTAAAAAGGGTGAAATGAACTTAGGGAAAGGGGTCCCAACCCTATTCCTTAGTTCACTTATTGTTGAACAATGATTAATAAACTTAATTAACTAATTTATTACTATTCATTTGAGTAATTAATCATTAATTAACTTAAAAGAGTAGTAAGATTTAATTAGTCAATTTTCCTAATTAAGTGAGCAATAAATCCCAAGAAATTCATGGGAGGTAGTCATTAAATTAACCCATAAAATTTGAGATTAATTGCTTAAGTAATTAAAAAGTAATTAAGCAAATTAATTTTGTAATTAAACTTTAATTGCTATTCAAAATTAGTTAAGATCATTTTTAATTAATTCTCCTCTGAAATACCTTTAAAATGAATATTTATTTGCATTTTCTTATTTTTCTATGATTTTTTAATAATTTTTAGAAGTTTCAGTCATTAAGAATGATTAATTAAGCCTAATAAAATCCTATTCTTGGTGGTCCATGAACACACGCTTTCCATGGGCCACGACTCAATACTTAAAACTTATCTGCCTCAATGCCTATGTGGCAGTGGAGAATGCGCTTTCTCATCTGCTGTCTGATCTAAATCGGAGATCTACGATTAATCCTACAGCTTAATAGAATAAATCAGATTGATCTAACATATCTAATCATGATCATTCCATTTGATCAAATGGAATGGATCTGCATGATCTAACATCACTGAGGTAGAATGGAGTCTACACCATTGCTCACTTGATTTGAGTTTACCCAAGTCGATCAACTCCAAAGGATTCCACACCTTCACATATTGATGAGGGGATCAAACAAGATCACACGAGATGCAAGTTTTCTTCAAAAAGCTCCAACCCATTTTTTGTCAAGGAGTTATGAAAGCATACATCATTGGAGCTCAAGACCGATGGCTCGAATGATTGAGGAAGCTTAATCTAGTAGAGACGAAGCCCTGTTGAGTAGCAATTGGTTCAATTCCTTGATGTTCGCTCAGAAGGCCACAAACTGACGATTTGCAGCTCATCTTTGATCAAAGTCCCACCTTCGGTTCCCGAAAAGCTTGGGAGATGATTCGTTCTTGCTCGACGAGGTCTAGGGAAGGTGCATGCAAAGTTAATTTGATTTTGATGTAGAAATGGGGAAGTTAGGTCAAAATGGGAGAGTCCTATTTTGGGACAGATTGAAATGGCATTTTTTTATTGAGGAACGAGCTTGAGAGCTTATAAAATGGCTCTAGTGGCTCGTATTGGGTAGCTAGGGCTCTAAAGAATGATTTTTGTGTGTGTTTGAGTGGAAACGAGGGTGTATACTCTTCATCTTGATCGGATGGTGGGATCGTTGGCTTCCATATGTCCCCATCTGTGGAGTTGTGGGTGGTAGGGAGGAGGTGAGTTTGCTCGACTTGTGATGGAGGTTGCCAAGGAGGAATCATGGGTGTCTATGGGTTTCAAATGCTCCAAAGGGGAGGGTTAGGTGATTTCACAACCCATGGGTCATGGCCCAACCACCCTTTCAAGTCAAGGTCCTAGTCAGGGACCATTGGAGAGTACCAAGTGGCCAAGAATGGTAATGACCACTTACATGGTTGATTTGTCTCATGTGATTCTCTTGACCTAAGGGTAGAATGGTCATTTGGCATTGAATTTGATTTGGGCAGATTTGAAATGGCCAAAAGTGGGTTAGCCCAAATTTCAAGTCAATTGGAGATTTGGTTAGTTTTGCTCAATTTGACTCATTTAGGTCAAATTGGGTTAGTTGTCAAGTTGACCAATTGGTCAAATTGGATCAAACCAAGGGTTGGGTCAAGTTCATATGATCATTTTGGTTATTTTGGTTCAATTAGTTTTTTTTTAGTTTGACATAGATTTGATTTTGGCTCATTTGAATTCATTTGGGTCAAATGGGTAAAGTTGACCAATTTGACAGGCCAAATTGGATTGGGTGTTGGTTTGGGTTTAGTTGACCAATTGAAGATAATTGTTGGCTTTGGTTTCAATTAATTTGGATTTGGTTTTGACTTAGGCCAACTTGAACCTTTAGATCAATTTGGGCTAAGTAGGTCAATTGGGTTCAATTGGGTCCAATCATAGCTTTGGCCAAGTTCAACAGTAAATTTGGAATGAACTTAAGCAATTGGTTGTAATCAATTTATTTTATATTTTGATTTGACCCAATTTAGCCTTTTAGATCAATTTGGCTCAACTTGGGTCAAGAGGGCCAATTGGGTTTTGTTTGACTCAATTGAAGGCCAAGTCATATTCAAATATTTATTTTGATTTGGTATGAATCATTGGTTTCATGGATTTGGCATTGCATTTGGCTAGTTTGGATTCATATGGGTTAAGGTTGACTTGGTTAAATGACCAAGTTGACTTGGCTTCACCCAATTTGTGACAATTGATCAACATAGGGTGATCAACAATCATGATGGGAGGTTTTGATGGGCTTAGTTCAATCCAATTTGGGTAGGATTAGAACTTCGCTCAAATAGGTCAAATTGGACACTTTGGGTCAAGTGGACCAATTGGATTAAGTTGGCTTGATTTTAGGTTGAGTTTGATTTAGCTGAGTTTATATATGGATTTTGGATTAATATATAAATTCAATTACAAATGGCTTGGGTTCAAATGGGTTTTGGTTCATTTGAACATTTCATGTCAAAAGGGTTAAGTTAGGTTTGACTTGGGTTGATTTTGGTTTGGCTTGATGATTGTAGAATTCATTTATATTTGGGAATATGATTGAAGGTTTGATTGATTCATGAGAAAATCAATTGAATTTGGGTTTTGGAATGAAGGAATTTGGCTAAGTCCATGGAGTTGGTTCATGTGGCTTAGGTTTGGATTTTGATTTGTTTTGCTTTAGTTTTGATGATTTAAATGTATATTTAATTTAAATTTGTGAAGATAATTGAATTGTGTTTGACTTGATTTAGATTAAGATTTGGCTAAGTTCGAGGGATAGGTCATATGGCTTAGGAAAGGTTTTGATTTAATTTAATTTGAATGTAGATTTGATTTAGTTTGATTTAGTTTTGACCATTTGAATGTAGATTTGGTTTATATTTAGAAAGATGATTGGAGATATAGATTTATTAATAGATAATCAATTGATTCTGGATTAAGATTTGGCTAAGTCCATGGGATAGGTCATATGGCTTAAGAAGGGTTTCAAGTTTGGATTTGATCATGTAAGGGTTTTGGAATTTGGATTTGGATTTGGATTTGGATTTGAATTTAATTTTTGAATTGAACTTGAGGTTTTGTTTGAGAAGGTGAACATGGATTAGATTTGGGTTGTAGGGTAGGTGGATTATTCTAATCCTTAAGGCATAACCTAATCCTATGGTTAACCCTTCTAAGTCTTTAAGCTTAGGTTAATTATTACCTAATTATTAAGTGTCATATATCTAGGAAGTCTTAGTGTCTAGAAGACTCCTAAGTCTAAGATGGAAGATTGAATCACGCCATAGGTAAGGTCAACCTAGGCTCCATAGTGTTTATAGATAAATGATTAGAAGACCAAGCCAAGTTTCACATTATGTAATTCTCGATACATCTTTCAATGCTTGTTGGGAGACCATGGATGAGAACAACATAGTTTCATCCTCTCTACTTCAATGTATGATGTTTGTGAGAGGTGGTATTGTGTCAAAAGAGATCCCAAGCCATTTATAGTTCATGAGGTCGGCATATATGAGGATGCAACTTACTACCTCCTTCGAAATCAATAAGTCTATTCTCGAACTTGGTCAAAGTTTAAAAATAAAAAAAGGAAAAAGAAAAAGAAAGAGAAAAATAGAAAAGAAAAGAGAAAATGAAAAAAAAAATAAAAGGGAGCGAAAATAGACTTGGAGGAAGAAGTGGAGCCTAACATTAGATTCCACCCACAGTTCGTTAATCAATTCAAACATATGGGTAGATGACCTATCTCCACTAGAGAGGAAGAGGCCGTTAGGCGCCTCATGGGTGGAAATCCTCTTTATTGGCCACCCAATAGAAGATATATCCCATCGTGAGTACACGCCATCCATATAGACTTAGAATCTAGTTCATGGATGAGTCTTATATGGTTAGCACACTACTCTTCTCAAGAGATTCCCTTGAGGTGACACTCTGATAGCGAGGAAGACCGAGCTCCAAATCAAAGAATAAGTGTATCCAATTCTATATGTGAAATAGTTTGGCATCAGTTGTGAACCTTAGCTCTAATCCCAATTTCCTCTCAAAAAGTTGAGGGTTTGTTAGTTAAGGAATCTCCTAGGTCATTCACATGTGTGAAGACTCAGAGGTTCTTTCTAGGAGCATCATCCTGAAGTCAAGAACTTAATGTAAAACTTGAGGATGATTCATATAAATATTTAATAGAATTACCTTTTAATTGGTACTTTTCTTGTGTTCATAATTTAGCAAAGAAAGGGTTAATCCCACATACTTGGATCTGATAGGTTATTTTCAAATCACATTAAATCATTTGAGGAGTTGTACTTAAAAACTTTAGAAGATCTAGATGATTTTGAAGTCAAAGGTGCACCGCCAGAGTTCGAAGAAGAAGTCAAGTCAACCATCGACGAGCTCAAGGAAATCAACTTAAGAATTGAAGAAAATCCATGCCCGACATACATCAATTTTTTGTTGAATGAAATTAAAACCAATGACTTAGTTAAGCTATTGAATCGAAGTTTAAGGACTTGCATGGAGTTATGAAGAGATGCATGGATTGACATAGTGGTCCATAAACTAGCAATAGAGCCTACTTAACCCTATCAAGCAAGCTCCTAGATGCATGTGATTAGACATAGAATATCATTTCTAAAGTCAAGAAACTTATCGATGTTGGCTTCATCTCAAGAAAAATACCTTACTAGTTAGCATAGACCCAAGAAGAAAATAATGGCCAAATTCATATATATATATGAATTTTAGGATTTAAATAAGGAATGTCCAAAAGATGAATTTCTACCAATCCTGAGTGATGGTGGACATTACCTCATCTCATGCAATCTTCTCTTTGATGGATGGCTCATCTGGATATAACCAAATAATGATGGCCCTGAAGATAAAAGAAACACTATTTTTAGAACCCCGACCAGAATCTATTGCTATATGGTCATGCCTTTTAGCCTTAAAATGTCGCTACATACCAATGGCTATGACTCGATTTGACAAACTCATTCATCATCAAGTCGAGTGCTATGTCGATGATCTTGTGGTCAAAAGTTTAGAAAAGGAATACCATCTCTTTGACTTGAGAGTAGTTTTTGAATAGTTAAGATAATTTAACCTCAAAATGAACCCCTTGAAGTGTTCATTCAGAGTAACTTCAGGGTAATTCCTTGGGTTTGTTGTCTGACACCAAAGAATCAAAATTGATCTGGAGAAGATCAAGATATTATCCCCCCTAAAAGTTTAACTCAACTTATCATTCCAAGGGTGGTATATCTAAGATGCTTTATATCCAAACTATCAGGAAGATGTCAGCCATTCTCAACACTTGCGAAAAAGTATGCCAAGTTTAAGTGGGATGATAAGTGTGAGCATGCCTTTGAAGACATCAAACATTACCTGATGACACCGCCAATTCTAGCAGCCCCTATCCCAGGCAAGCCGCTCATACATTACACTACTTCATTAGATGACTCCCTTGGTGCTTTGTTGGCCCAAGCTAGTGACGAAGGGAAGGAAAATGCACTCTACTATCTCAGCTATCATTTAATCCCTGCTAAGGCTAATTATCCACCCATTGAGAAGTGTTACCTAGCTTTAATCTTTACATCCCAAAAGATACAACACTACATGCTTCCTCATAAGGTGAACTTAATCTCTAAGTTCAATCCTCTATAGTATCTCATGACATGGCAGATGCTATCCGCATGGTTGGCATGATGGTTCATTATCCTCTCACAGTTTGACATTACCTTCATACCCTTCTGTGCGATGAAAGGACAAGTGTTAGCGGATTTCATAGCATCACGCCCACTTCTTGCTGACTCTCTGCTTAGTGATGATCTCCCCGATGATCAAATCATGAACTTAGGGGATAGTAGCATTCACCACTAAGAGATGTACTTTGATGGTGCAGCTTCCTCTCAAAGAGGAGAACCACAATCTACTATTCTAGGAAAGGTAGGAATAGTTCTTTACTTGACCAATATGTGATGAGATTCTCATATCATCTCCAATCCTTGCACCAATAAAGAAGCCAAATATGAGGCTCTAATTGCCTAGAGTTAGTCATTACTTTAACCATCTAGAACATCAACATCATCCGAATTCACTAATTATTAACCAAATCATGGGTCCTATAAGGTTATAAAGCCCAAGCTCCATCACTACCACAAGTACACCATGGAGTTGTTGGCCCAAATCCAGGTTACCATTTATAAGATTTCTTGAGGAGAGAATTTCATAGCGTATGCTTTAGCCAAGCTTGCCAAGGAGTTGCCATGTCCAGAGGATGAGTCCATATAAATAAAGGTCCAAAATAGACAAGTCTTATCCCTTATTGATATTTAACTCATCAAAAAGTACTCTCTTAAAGGGGAGGTTACCATTGCGAAGAAGGGCGAGGACTTAGATTGGAGGCAACCATTCATGGATTACCTAAGTAAAAGAAAACTATCTCAAGAGAAGTCCCAAGCCCATCAATTGTAGCAGGGAGCACTTTCCTACACTCTTGTAGATGGTGCCTTGTATCGATAGTCTTTCTACCATATGTGGTAACATTATTTAGATAAGCGCGTAGCCCATAAGATTGTGATTGAGGTACACTTAAGATTTTATGGAGGCAACCATTCCAGTCTAAAGATGAAAGCCAAAACTATACTATATTATCGATGATCAAAGATTGCATGGATATGACTAGGCGATGCCACCAATGTCAAATACACGATGTGGTCCTACACCAACCACCCAACATTCTACATCCTACATTGGCCTCATGGCCATTTGAGTGTTGGGGTACCGACATAGTGGGTCTGATTAATCCTCCTTCTTACAAGGGTCATCGGTTCATCTTAGTTGCTACTGACTACTTTTCCAAATGGGCGAAGGCAATTCTTCTCAAAGAGGTCTCAACTCAGCATGTGCTCCAATTTTTTAGGAACCATATTGTATATAGGTTCAAAGTGTCTCGATAAATTATATCTGATAATGGTACTTCATTCAAGAGCATCGAGATCAACAACTTTACCAGAGACACAACATAGATTGGTGGTATTCTACCATCAACTACCCAAGAGCAAATGGCTTAGCATAAGCCTTCAACAAAACTCTCATCCAAAAACTGAAGAAGACACTCGACAACAACAAGTGATAGTGGCATGAGCATTTAGTTGAAGCCTTGTGGGCATACCACACCACATATAGAACTCCAACTTAGTCTACTCCTTTCTTCTTAGTGTATTGGTCTGAAGCTGTTCTACCATTAGAAGTCTAATTCCCATCACTAAGGGTAGTTGTGGGTAGCAAGATCATAATAGAGCAAAATGTCAAGTTGCGGTTAGAAGAGCTCAAAGGTTTGGAGGAGAGATGCTTGTGGGCATGCCAAAATGTCTAGTTGTATAAAGCCAAAATGATTCAAGCTCATAACAAGTTGGTTCATCCTAGAGCTTTTCAAGTAGGAGAGCTTATTTTAGTTTTAAGGAGATTGATTATTACCTGTTATAAGATGGGAGGCATGTTCTAACCCACTTGGGAAGGCCCTTTTTCCATAAAGAAGGCCTACCAATGAGGATCTTATCAGCTTATTAATCATAAGGTAGAGTGCCCAATGCTTCCAATCAATTGGTTCTACTTGAAAAAATATTATAAATCATGTTTGAAAATAATTATCATCAATGAAAATTCTTTTTCGAATTCAATCTCTTCCATGTTGAAAGTATTCTTATTTGTGAATTCCCCATGATGTGTTTAAGGTAAGTGTCAGGAACCCAAGTGGCATCCTATTCTTCATCGACACAACACAAACACAAACTAGAGACAAACATATAAAAAAACACATATCTTTTCTCTCGGGCTACTCTGAGTTGATATAACGCCTCATGACACTTCAATAAGCCTAGGTCGGGTCATGTTACTTTGCTAGTGTGTCACCCTGGTTTTCTTGCTTTGGAGGATGTGTCTGCTACACTTTCCTTTCTTACTTGGCCACACATCAAGAGCATGGTAGGTCTTAGACGCCGGTAAGCTACCTCATGTTGGCTTCATTTAAGAGAATGTGAGTCCGCTTCTTTCTTCTTAGATTAGCCTTTGTGCACTCAATAATTATATTTGAAGTTTAGGATATGTTCCCTAGCTCCTTTCCTCTTAATTGCTTCAAGTCTGGTCTAGTCCTTCCTCAGGGCAACCCTCTTAGTAGTCGCTCTAAGTCAGATAGCATCTGTCCCACCGATGACCGACTATCTTGATGATCAGTTCCACTTGGAAAGTTGTAAGCCTACATGCTTTCTTTCCAGATTGATCATTGTACACTGACGGGCACCTTAGGTTGGTTGGTTCTCATTATACTGATGGATACACCACTCATGTTGACAAATACACATTAGGTTGGTTCTCGCCCTTAAGATACACCACTCATGTATGTAAGCTTATGCTTTCTCCTTGAGTTGGCCACCGCATACACCTATAGTCTTTTCCGTGGCTCGTGATAACGCCTAGTAGCACCTCCCTATGGGAACTATTTGGATCATGTCCTTTGACCCCATTTAGACACTACCCGGGTTACTATCGACCGATAGTTCCCCTTCCTAATAACCACCCCTATGGTTGGAGAATCCATCTATGGATGTGCATTCTCCCTTGGTCCAAGAATTTGAGATAGGTCTAGTCGACATAGCCCCTTCTGTGTGGTCCCTCATAACAGGTCTACAACATATAAAACAAAATATATATTCACTTATGATTAGAGGACACACCCTAAGTACCTTTTCAAGCGTGCATCCTATCTTTAGGGTCAACAAAACTCATAGGAATCACCTCACTACTCTTGAGATGATATAAACACCGGTATTCACTCAATAGTCACCCCTAAGTTGGGTTTTATTTGTTGTGCTACCAACAAGTCACCCTAGCAATTGTTCCTTGCTTTAGAAGATGTAAGTCTGCTACACCTTCTTCCTAGCACAGCTGTTGCACACTAAAAGGCAACCCCTTAGGTTGGCTAGCTCTATCCCACAGCCAGTAGACTATCCCTTTGGATTTATAAATCTAAAGTAGGACAAGTCCAATATAACACCTTCTTAGTGGGTCAATTGAACACCTACATGGTCCATAAATTAAATCTATCAAATTTGATCGACCTCACATTCCCAGCGGATATGCCCTCAATCCAAAATCATACTAAACCAAACAAACCATATCAAATAACATAAAATTAAGATAAAATTAATTCTGGCTACCTTTGATTTGACATAAGTACCCAACGACATTCACTCAGTAGTCGTCCTAGATCAATTTTGATTTTTTGTGCATCTATTAGGTCACCCTAGTGGTTATTCCTCGCTTTAGAAGATGTAAGTCTACTACACCTTCTTCCTAGCACAGTTGTTGCACACCGAAAGAAAACCCCTTAGGTTGGCTAGCTCTACCCTGCAGCCGGTAGACTATCCCTTCGGATTTGTAAACCTGAGGTAGGTCATGGCTGATATAGCCCCTTCTCAATAGATCCATCACACACCAACATGTTTCATATATTATCTCACATTAAATTAAACCCAATCTAATTTATCCTAATGGAGTTTTGACCCAATGTATTATAACAAAAGTAAAACATACTAAAATGTATAATAACATTTAGTAACACACCACCACATTCATATGTATGTGAAGTTATATTCTTATGTACATTATATTTTAATATGTTTTCATATAATATATTATCTTACATTACACCTTAAAATGAATCACTTTATGCAAAAAATTTATAATATTTATTTCAAAACTGAACATTTATTTTGGATGCAAAATTCCATTTTTTTTATTAAATGACACACCATAGCACACCCCCAATGATGTTCCCTAAAGCTTACCTTAAATTTGGCCAAATCCCATCATCTCAGCCTATAAATTAGTATTTTTATGAATTATACCAGCACGAACTTTACTACATCATACTATAACAAACTAAAATATGGTAAACAATAAGTAGTAATACACAATAGTATGCTATAATGCATGATGCTACACTATGTTATGGCATCCTATATTATAATACACTATAACATATTATATTATATTATATTGCATATCACATCATAAGGGATTGCTTAAGATAAAAAATTCATAAAATTAGTCTAAACAATAAAAAACTATATATTTCAGTCATATCACTTACATATTTTAAATTGAAACAATATATTATGATGACATGCTCTACCTATTATGAATTTGGCCAAATTCCACCATTTTAAAGTCTAGATCAAAATTTTTATAAATAATAATAGTGTAGGCTCGATTGCATGATTGTAAAATACTAAAATAATTTAAATTGATAAGAACAATATATTATGATATATGATGTTATACTATGCTACAACATATAATATTTATTTTAAACATAAAATCTTACTATCTAGAGTACAAATGGCGTAGCACACCTTTGGCACTACAACATAATTCCTAATTTAAATTTAACAAATTTCATCAACTGATTTATTAAATCAATATTTTCATGATTTATATAAATATAGACTATAGGGCACAATACCATAATATACTAAAAATTTTCAAAACATCTTATAACATTCAAAAACACATCACTACATGCTCAAATATATGATGCAACATTATACTATAATATATTGTATTATAATATGATTTTAGGGTTAAGGTTTAGGGTATTCAAATCTCTAATAGTCAAGGAAAAGTCTTTGAAGACATTTTCTTTAGCTACCATAACTATGCTAGAATAGGTCATTCTTTAGATCTACCCTAATGACATCTTTATTCAAGCAGGATTTATAGTTTAGGGTTAGTTTGGGGTTTAGGTTTTAGTTTAGGGTTTTAGGGTTAGTTTAGGTAGGGTTTAGGTTTTGGAGTTTAGGGTTTAGAGTTTAGGTTATAGGTTGTAGGGTTTAAGGTTTGGGTTTTAGGGTTTAGGGTTTAAAAGCATTTTAGGATTTGGGTTTAGGGTTTATGTTGGGGTGGTTGTGATTAGGGTTTAATTTGTTTAGGGTTTAGTAGGGTTTAGGGTTTAGGGTTTAGGGTTTTGTTTAGGTTTTAGGTTTAGGTTTAAGTTTTAGTTTAGATTTAGGGTTTAAAGTTTATTTTTTTAGAGAACAAATTTCTAAACTAAACTAAACTAAATTAAAAATCTAAATCTAAACTAAACTCTAAACTAAATCTAAACTAAACTAAATCTAAACTAAATCTAAAAATCTAAACTAAAATCTAAATCTAAACTAATTCTAAACTAAGTTTAAACTAAACTAAACTAAACTAAATCTAAACTAAATGAAAAAATCTAAACAAAATATAAAAATAAAAGAATAAACTAAACTAAAATCTAAACTAAATCTAAACTAAATCTAAAATCTAAAATCTAAACTAAATAAACTAAATTTCAAAATCTAAACAAAACTAAACTAAATCTAAAATCTAAAAACTATATAAACTAAAAATCTAAATTCTAAAAATAAAAAACTAAACTAAATAAACTAAAGTCTAAATCTAAAATCTAAACCCTAAACTAAACTAAAATATAAAATCTAAACTAAAATAAAATCTAAATTAAACTAAATCTAAACTAAATTAGATCTAAACTAATCAAAAAATCAAATCAAACTAAAATCTAAATCTAAACTAATCTTAATCTAAAAATTTTAAAAATACTAAAATAATTTAAAATGCATAGAATAATATATTATGATATATGTTGCTATACTATGCTATAACATATAAAATTTATTTTGAACATAAAATCTTACTTTTTAGACTATAAGTGGTGTTGTACACCTTTGGTACTACAACATAATTCCCACTTCAAATTTAACAAATTTCATCATCTGATTTATTAAATCAATATTTTTATGATTTATACTAATATAGGCTGCATGACACAATACCATAATATACTAATAAATTTCAAAACATCTTATAACATCCAAAAACACATCACTACATGCTCAAATATTTGATTCTACATTATACTATAATATATTGTATTATAATATGAATTAGGGTTAGGGTTTGGGGTATTCAAATCTTTAATAGTTAAGGAAAAGTCTCTTGAAGACATTTTCAAGAATACCATCATATGTTAGGAATAGGTCATTCTTTAGATCTACTCTAATGGCATGTTTATTCAAGGTTTAGGGTGTAGGGTTTATGAGAGTTTAGGGTTAGTTTGGTTGGAGTTTGGGGTTTGAATTTATGGTTTAGGGTTTAGGTTTGGGGTTTAGGTTTTAGTTTAGGTTGTTCAAGGTTTAAGGGTTTAGGGTTTTATGATTTAGTAGGTTTAGGGTTTAGGGTTTTAGGTTTGTGGGTTTAGGCTTTAGGTTTTAGCTTTAGGGTTTAAAGTTTAGGGTTTAGGGTGGTTTAGGGTTTAGGATTTATGGTTTAGGTTTAAGTTTTAGTTTAGTTTTTGGGTTTAAGGTTTATTTTTTAAGGTTTATTTTTTAACATTTCTTCTTTCAATTTCATCAACCAAGTAGCACCCTAAGTTTTCTATGAGATAAACGACATGATAAAAAAATAAGCATCCATAGAGAAAATCAAAACCCAAGATAAGTAGAACCGCTCTATTATAAAGACACTCCCATAAGTATAAATCGGATCCCGCTCTTCGCCTTTGAACCACCCATGCCTCTCGTAGCGTGGATTAGCCATTATTTCCCGTGATCTCCAACGCCACCTCCATGGCTATAACCTCCATCGCTCCTCTCACCACCATAACCACTACTACTCTGACCATAACCTCCACATGCACCAGCACCTTCATAACCCACACTAATACTGTGATAACTACTGCCTCTACCTTCGCCACCACTAGCAGATCTAGACTGTGCCTAGTTGATGGTCATGTTCCCGCCATTAAGGTTTAACCATTCTTAGGGTTTAGGGTTAGGTTTAGTGGTTTAGGGTTTAGTGGTGTATTAGGGTTTGTAGTTTAGGGTTTTAGGGTTTAGGGTTTAGGGTTTAGGTTTAGGATTTAGGGTTTGTGGTTTAGGTTTGTGGTTTAGAGTTTAGGGTTTAGATTAATGTTTGTAGGGTTTAGAGTTTAGGGTTTGTGGTAGGTAGTAGCAGTTTAGGGTCAGTGGTTTAGGGTTTGTTTAGTTTAGGGTTTAAGGTTTATTGTTTAGGATTTAAGGTTTAGGGTTTTTTAAAATTAAGTAAACCCAGGTAGGTTTAGTTTATTTAGCTTATTTTTTTTTTTAGTTTATTTGAGTTTTTAATTTTAATTAGGTTAATTTTTTATTTTATTTAGTTTAGTTTATTTCTTTTAGCTTTATTTATTTTAGTATAGGTTTTTTATTTTTTTTTAATTTTAGGTTTAAGTTTATTTTATTTTATTTTTTGGGTTTATTTTATTTTTATAGTTTAGGTTTTATATTTTTTTTAGGTTTAGGTTTTATTTTATTTTTTTTTAGGTTTAGGTTTTATTTTAGTTTATTTTAGGTTTTATTTTAGTTGAGGTTTAGTTTATTTTATTATTTTATTTTATTTTGTTTTAGGTTTAGGTTTATTTGGTATATTTTCATTTTGATTTAGGTTACTTTATTTTATTTTATGTTTAAGTTTTTATTTTAGTGTTTTATTTTATATTTTTTTTTTAGTTTTTTAGGTTTTGATAAACTTTAATTTTGATTAGTTTTTTAGGTTTAGTTTGTTTGGGTTAGGTTTAGGGTTGGGATTTAGTTAGTTTAGAGTTTAGGGTTTAGGTTAGTTTAGGTTAGTTTAGGGTTTAGGATTAGGGTTTTTAGGGTTTAGGTTTAGTTTAGGTGTAGGTTTTGGGTTTAGGGTTTAGGCTTATGGTTTAGTGTTTTAGAGTTTAGGGTTTAAGGTTTAGGGTTTATAGTTTAAGGTTTATGATTTAGGTTTCAGATTTAGGGTTTAAGTTTCAGTTTAGTGTTTAGAGTTTAGGATTTAGGGTTTAGGGTTTAAAGTTTTTTTTAATAGAGAACAAATTCAGATTCAACATTTCTTCTTTTCAATTTCATCAACCAAGTAGCACCCCATGTTTTCTAAGACACAAGCAATGACATAAACCAAAAATGAGCACCCATAGAGCAAATAAAAACCTAAGATAAGATGAACCATCTCTATTGTAAAGACATAGTTTCATAAGCACTAGATCAGATCGGTCGTTCTTCAGTTTCTCTGGTTCCCATTAAAACCACCCATGCCTCTCGAGTAGCGAGATCCGCCATCATATCGCTGATCTCTTTTTTTGCCACCACCACGGCTGTAACCTTCGTCCCTCCTCTCACCTCTATAACCATCACTGCTCCGACCACCACCTCCAGATCCCCCACCATAATTGCAATAACCATCCACCTTCACCTCCACTGGCAGATTTAGACAGAGCCTAGTTGATTGTGATGTTTATACTATCAAGGTTCTACCCATTCTTAAGGTTTATTGTTTAAGGTTTTAGCATTTAGGGTTTAGGGTTTAGGGTTTAGGGTTTAGGGGTTTAGGGTTTAGGGTTGTAGGTTTAGGTTTTATGGTTTAGGGTTTAGGTTTAGGGTTTATTTAGGGTTTAGTTTTTTTTAATTAAGTAAACCTATTTAGGTTTATTTAGTTTATTTATTTATTTGAGTTTATTTTTTTTTATTTGAGTTTATTTTATTTTATTTTATTTAGGTATATTTTTTATTTTTATTTAGTTTAGTTTATTCATTTTTTGTTTTTTCATTTCAATTTATTTTTTTTATTTTTATTTATTTTTTATGTTTTGGTTTATTTTATAGTTGAGTTTTATTTTAATTTATTTTTTAGGTTTAGGTTTTATTTTTTGCTTTTAGCTTTAGGTTTAAAGTTTTTTACTTTTAGCTTTAGGTTTAAGTTTTTCTTTTATTTTTTTAGGTTTATGTTCTAAGTTTTTATTTTATTTATTTTTAGGTTTTATTTTTAGTTTATGTTTATAATTTTAGTTGAGTTTTATATTTATTTTATTTTTTAGGTTTAGGTTTAACTTTATTTTAGGTTTTATTTTATTTTTTTAGGTTTAGTTTTTAAGTTTTTATTTTACGTTTATTTTAGGTTTTATTTTCTAATTTAAGATTAGGTTTATTTTATTTATTAGGTTTAGGTTTAACATTTATTTGTAGGTTTTATTTTATTTTTAGGTTTAGTTTTTTTATGTTTTATTTTACGTTTTTTTAGGTTTATTTTTTTAATTTATGATTAGTTTTTTTTAGTTTATTTTATTTTATTTAGTTTAGGTTTATAGTTTATTTATTTTAGTTTAGGATTTAGGTTTATTTTATTTTATTTATTTTACTTTTATTTTAGGTTTAGGCTTTTTTTAGTTTAGGGTTTAGATTTTATTTTTATTTATTTTTAGGTTTTATTTTAGGTTTATTTTAGGTTTAGGTTTTATTTAGTTTTATTTTCTTTATTTTAGTTTTATTTTAATTTTAGTTTTATTTTATTTTTTAGTTTAGTTTAGTATTTTATTTATTATAGTTTATTTTCATTTTAATTTTATTTTATTTTTTTTAGGTTTAGGTTTAGTTTTAGGTTTTATTTTATTTTATTTTATTTTATTTATTTTAAAGTTTATTTAGTTTTTTATTTATTTTTTTATTTTATTTATTTAAAGGTTTTATTTATTTATTTTATTTTAGGTTTATTTGAGGGTTTGAGTCCAGGTGTGGAGGGTTGTGGGTTGGTATGGCCCAGGGTTTGGGTCTGGTCCAGAGGCCTGTGGCCCAGGGTTTGGGTTTGGGAGGAGCATCAGGTGCAAGTTTTGTGGCTCAGTGGTCAGTGGGGCCCATGGTTTATAGTGGTTGAGGAGTGGATTGATCAGGTTTAGATTAGATTTGGGCCCAGTTTAGGGAGGGTTTAGGGTTTAGGGTTTAGGGAGGGTTTAGTGGTAGTGGTAAGTATGGTAGGTATTTCAGGCACAGTTTAAGGTTTAGATTTTGTGGCTCAGGCCTGATTGTGGTTTAGGATCTTGGTTTTGGGTTTAGGCCTAGGGAGGCCCAGGGCCAAGGGTTAGGCCTAGGGTCAGGTTTGGGTTTAGAGTTTTAGGATTTAGGATTAGGTTTTTTAAAAAAAATTAAGCAAACTAGTAAGTTTAGGCTTATTTTAGTTTATTTTGATTTATTTATTTTTATTTTATTTAGTTTAGTTTATTTATTTTAGGTTTATTTATTTTAATTTAGGATTTTTATTTTAGTTTGATTTTTAGGTTTATTTTATTTTTTAGTATATTTTTATTTTTATTTTATATATACGGTTTAGATTTTATTTTCTTTTTTTAGGTTTAGATTTAGGTTTTTATTTTATTTTTTTAGGTTTAGGTTTTAGTTTTTTATTTTAGGTTTATTTTTAAGTTTTATTTTTAGTTTAGGTTTAGGTTTATTTTATTTTATTTTATGTTAAGGTTTTGGTTTTATTTATTTAGTTTTTATTTTATTATTTATTCTTAGGTTTATTTTCTTTTTTTAGTTTATTTTTATATTTTAGTTTATTTTATTAGATTATTTTATTTTATTTTAGGTTTAGGTTTAGGTTTTAATTTTATTAATTTAATATTTTTATTTATTTAGGTTTAGTTTTTTATTTATTATTTTTTATGTTTATTTAGTTTAGGTTTATGTTTTAGGTTATTAGGCTCAGCTTTAGGCTCATTGGAGGGTCAGTGATTAGGTTTAGGTTTGTGATTAGGTTTAGGGTCCAGTTTAGATCAGTAGTGGTGTAGGAAGGTTTGGGATGGGGTGGTGTGGAGATAGGGCCTAGGGGCCTGTGGATCAGTTTAGGGTTGGGTACCCATCCAGATCAAGCCTCATGGCCTTGTGGTCAGGTGGCCTTTCAGGTTTAGCCCAGGTCTTAGGGCCCAGGCCCAGGGCCCAGTTTAGGGATTAGTTTAGGGCTCAGCCTGGGAGCCCAGGATTTGGACTGGCCCAGGGTTTTAGGTCAGCTTGTGGTCAGGTGGCCTGGTGGCTAAGACAGGCCTGGGCCTTGTGGCCCAGGGAGGTTTAGGTTTAGGTTTAGGAGGTAGGGCCTGGGATTTGGTTTAGTATTAGTCAGGCCCAGAGGTGGGTTTAGGCCCAGTCAGGGTTTAGGGTTAGGTGGCCTGGCAGTTAAGGTCTGGCTGTCACAGGGCAGCTGGGTAAGGTTCTTTTGGGCCAGTGAAGGTTTTTTATATTATTGTTATTTATTTGTTTTATTTTTTTAATTAAGTAAACCCCAGTTTAAGTTTATTTTGTTTATTTTATTATTTATTTTAATTTAGGTGTATTTTATTTTATTTAGTTTATTTATTTTAGGTTTATTTACTTGGTTTAGTTTTTTATCTAGTTTATTTTTTTTAGGTTTAAGTTTAGGTTTATTTTTAGGTTAGTTTTATTTTATTTTACTTTTTAAGTTTTATTTTATTTTTATTTTATAGGTTTTATTTAATTTTTTTAGGTTTAGTTTTAGGTTTTAATTTAAATTTACTTTTATATTTTATTTTTTAGTTTAGATTTAGGTTTATTTTTAGTTTAGTTTAATTTGCTTAGTTTAGGTTTAGTTTATTTTAGGTTTAAGTTTTATTTATTTTTGTTTATTTTATTTTAGCTTAGTTTAAGTTTATTTTATTTTGTTTTTTCTTTTATTTTAGGTTTAGGTTTTCTTTAGTTTAGGGTTTAGTTTTATTTTTTTATTTTAGCTTTATTTTTTAGGTTTAGGATTATATTTTATTTTATATTTATTTTATTTTTTTATTTTATTTTATGTTTATTTTTATTTTATTTATGTTTTATTGTTGTTTATTTTATTTTAGTTTTCATTTATTTATTAGTTTTAATTTTATCTTATTTTATTTTTAGGATTTAGGTTTAAATTTTGTTTAAGTTTTATTTTATTTATTATTTAGGTTTAGATTTTATAATTATTTTATTTTAGTTTAAAGTTTAGTTTAGGTTTGGTAGGGTAGGGTTTAGATGTTTTTTGGGCCCAGGTAGGATCTGTGGCCTGGGTAGGGTTAGGTGTGATCAGTGTTTAGTGGCTCAGGGTCAGGATAGTGGCCCATGGGTGCCTTTTGGGGTTAGGGTTTAGGGCCTGTAGCCTTGAGGATTTAGGAGAGTTAGATTGTGGAGTGGCTCAGGGCCTGGGGCCTGGGCCCAGCATCAGGTTTATGGTTCAGAGCCTTGGGCCTGTAGGGCCCAGGATCTGGCTGGGTAGGTTAGGAGTCAGGTTTAAGGTGGTAGGGTACATCAGGGCTCAGGTCACATTGGTTAGAGCCTGGTTTGTGGCCCAGGGCCTGTGGCCTCAGGCTCAGGGCCCAGGGTTTAGAGTGGCCTAGGGCCCAGGGCCTAGGGCCCAGAGGGTCAGGTTTAAGAAACAGAGCAAGGGCCCAGGGTGCAGGGTTTGTGGCCTAGGGAATTTAGGAGGGCCTAAAGTTTTTGGTGGGTAAGTTTAAAGTCAGTTTGGGGTTTAGGGTTTAGGGTATGGTTAGGGTTTAAGAGTTTAGGGCAGTATAGGGTAAGATTTGAGTGTAGTTTAGTTTGGGTAGGGTTTAGGGTTAGTTTAATTATTTTTTTTTTTTTAATTATGCAAACCAGTTGGTTTTATAATTAGTTTATTTTATTTTATTTGATTTAGGTTTATTTTTATTTTATTTAGTTTAGTTTATTTATTTTAGGTTTATTTATTTTAGTTTAGGTTTTATTTTATTTTTTATATTTAAGTTTATTTTTAGTATTATTTTATTTATTTTTTTAGGTTTAGGTTTTATTTTTTATGTTTAGGTTTATGTTTAGGTTTTATTTAATTTTAGGTTTAGGTGTTAGGTTTTATTTTAGTTTATTTTAGGTTTTATTTTTTTATGTTTAGGTTCATTTTCATTTATTTTATTTTATTTAGTTTATTTAGGTTTAGGTTTTATTTATTTATTTAGTTTATTTTAGTGTAGGTTTAGGTTTATTTTATCTTTATTTTAGGTTTAGTTTTATTTTTTATTTATTTAGGTTTTATTTTAGGATTATTTAGGTTTAGGTTTTAATTTAGTTTTATTTTATTTTATTTTAGGTTTATTTTATTTTATTTTAGGTTTAGTTTTATTTGGTTTATGTGTTCATTTAGATTTATTTACTTTATTTTAGTTTAGCTTTTTTTATTTTATTTTAGGATTAGGTTTAGTTTAGCCTGTTTAGGTTTAGTCATTTATATTTAATTTTATAAAATTTAGGTTTATCATTTATAGGTTTAGCTTTAGGGTTTAGGGTTTAGTTTGGGTTTAGAGGGTTTAGGGTTTGTGGTAGGTTTTAGGGTTTAGTAGCCTGGATCTGGGGTTTAGTTTGTGGGTTTGATTTTGTGTTTAGGGTTTAGGGGAGTGGTTTAGAGTTTAGGATTTAGGTTTAATGTCCAGGTGGGTTGTAGCTCAGCCTTTGGTTTAGTTTTTAGGTTTTTTTTCTATTTAATTTATTTTAGGATTAGGTATGTTTATTTTTAGTTTAATTTTATTTTTTATTTTATTTAGGTTTAGTTTAGTTTTTAATTTTATTTTTAGGTTTAGGTTTAGGTTTTATTTTTTAGTTTATGTTTAGGTTAATTTTAGATTATTTTATTTTATAGTTTAGGTTTAGGTTTAGGTTTTATTTTATTTAGGTTTAGGTTTATTTATTTTACTTTAGGTTTAGGTTTATTTTATATTTTATATTTTATATTTATTTTAAGTTTCTTTTTTCTTAGTTTAGGTTTAGGTTTTATTTTTTATTTATTTTTAGAATTTATTTTAGGTTGATTTTAGCTTTAGGTTTTATTTAGTTTTATTTTAATTTTATTTTAGTTTATTTTATTTTATTTTACGTTAGTTTTATTTTATTTTTGTTTTTATTCTTAGTTTAATTTATTTTAGTTTACTTTAGGTTTTATTTATTTTATTTTAATTTATTATTATTTTTTATTTTAGGTTTAGGTTTAGCAGTAGTGTTTTTTATTTAGGTTTAGGTTTTTTTTTATGTTATTTTAGGTTTATTTTAGTTTAGGTTTTAGTTTAAGTTTAGGGTTTGGGGCTCAGGCTTTAATTTTAGAGCCTTTAGTTTTAGGGTTTAGTGTTTAGTGCTCAGGGTTTAGGGTAATATAGTTTAGGAGTTTAGGTTTAGGGCTGGGCTTTTAGGGTTTATGATCTGTGGTTTAGGGTTTAGCCAGGTTAGTAGTGTTTAGGGTCCCATGATAGGGTTTAGGGTTGGGTTGTAGGTTAGGGTTTAGGGTTTAGGGGTTTGGGTTTAGTAGTTTTGTTTAGGGTTTTTTAGGTTTATTTATTTTAGGTTTAGGTTTATTTTATATTATATTTTATATTTATTTTAGGTTTAGGTTTTCTTAGTTTAGGGTTTAGGTTTTATTTATTATTTATTTTAGGATTTATCGTTATTTTTTTAGCTTTAGATTTTTATTTAGTTTATTTATTTTATTTTAAATTTATTTTAGGTTTATTTTATTTTTATCTTATGTAGTCTTTATTTTAGGCTTTTATTCTGGTTTATTTTATTTTTAGTTTAGTTTAAGTTTTTTATTTATTTTATTTTAGTTTTTATTAGTTTATTTTATTTCTTTTAGTTTAGGTTTAGGTTTTAGTGTAGTTTTATCAAGTTTAGGTTTTATTTATGTTATTTTTTAGGTTTATTTAGTAGTTTTTTTTAGGTTTAGGGTTTAGGTTTGACAGGATCAGGCTTTATTCTTTAGGCTTTAGTGTTGGTTTAGGGTTTAGGGTAGGTTTAGTTAGTTTAGGGTTTAGGATTTAGGATTAGGGTCAGCTTTGGGTCAGTTTAGGTTTAGGTTGGGTTTAGGAATTTAGGGTTTAGGGTTAGGGACAAGTTTAGGAGGGCCCAGGGTTTAGGCCTTTAGGTTTAGTGGCCCAGGATCAGTTTAGGGTAGTATTTTAATTGTAGAGGGAGTTTGGGATGGTTTAGGTTTAGTTTAGGAGTGGCCCAGGGTAAGTTTAGGGTCAGTTGTTTAATGTTTAGATTAGTTAAGGTTTTATTTTATTTATTTTATTTAAGTTTAAGTTTAGGTTTATTTAGTTTATTTCTTATTTATTTTAGTTTATTTTATTTTTTATTTTGATTTAGGTTTATAGTTTAGTTCAAGTTTTTATTTATTTTATTTTATTTTAGTTAATATTTTTTAGATTATTTTATTTTTAGGTTTAGGTTTAGGTTTTAGTTTAGGTTTTTATTTTAATTTATTTTTTAATTTTATTTAGGTTTAGTTTATTTATTTATTTTATTTTAAAATTTATTTAGTAGGTTTAGGTAGGTTTTGGGTTTTTAGGTTTAGGGTTTGTTAGGTTTAGGATTAGTGGTTTTAGGTCATTTAGTTTTAGAGTTTAGGTTTTAGGTTTGTAGGTTTTGGTTTTAGGGTTTTAGGGAGTTTAGAGTTTAGGGTTTTTTTTTTTATTTTAGGGTTTAGGGTTTAGGTTTATGGCTTTTGGTTTTAATAGAGAGCAAGATTCAACATTTCTTCTTTAATTTCATCAACCAAGTAAACCTGGGAAGTGAGGTAATCAAATGACCTCCTTGGGGCTAGCTAAAGCCACGTGTTCCGGGGATATCCAAACTATATACCCATTACCATGCAATCTTATATAAGTCAACCCATGAATAAAGGAAAGTGAACTCAACATTCATACACTTTAGCTATAAGCATATGCATTTCTTATGTATTTAAAACCGATCATAACACATATTATTATTCATTTATAAGCATTTGAAAAATACATTTGAATTTAATAGTGATATTAGCCATGCATATATTAAATTAAATCAACACATGCAAGCTTACATAAAGAAATCCATTTTATTTTACTTTATTTTGAAAAGATGGAATTCAAATGACATACCAAATTTAACATGATTGGAAAGAGGACAACCAAATATAAGCATGTGATTCATTCAACCAAACTAGTTCTTAAGGACATCAAATCAAATAAGATTATTTAAAGCAAACAAAAACTTCTTTATTAATTAAGTTTTGAATTTTATTTGATTTAAAGAGGATAAGAAAAATCATCACTTGTTGTTTTAAACCCATTCCCATTAGTGATTTGACTTTACTTTAAGAAATGTAATTAAGTTGATTTTATGGGATAATTAAGTTGAACCCTTAATTAGATGAATTAATTACCCTTACTAATGTCACCTTAAAGTAATTAACTAAATAATTATGAGCTAACATGATATGCATGGAAAATTGCAATGATGAGGAAATAAAAGGGGCCTAATGCAATTGGCTCATGAATAGTTAATTAGATTAAAATACTTAATTAATTACTCTTATGGTTTTCTCACATGTAGACCATAATTTCATTAAACTCTTTAGGTTATTAAACAACCAAAAGATCTACCCATATAATTTAATTAATTAAGGTCCATGTGATTATGATTTCAATTTGATTAAGTGATTTAATTAATTAGTTAAATCTTAATTAGTTTCATTTTTAAAAAGGGTGAAATGAACTTAGGGAAAGGGGCTCCAACCATATTCTTTAGTTCACTTACTGTTGAACAATGATTAATAAAATTAATTAACTAATTTGTTACTGCTCATGGGATTAATTAATCATTAACTAACTTAAAAGAGTAATTAAGATTTAATTAGTCAATTTTTCTAATTAAGTGAGCAAAAAATCCCAAAAAAATCATGGGAGGCAGAGGTCATCCCATTAAATTAACCTATAAAATTTAGGATTAATTTCTCAAGTAATTAAAAAGTACTTAAGCTAATTAATTTTGTAATTAAACTTTAATTATTGTTCAAAATAAGTTAAGATCACTTTCAATTAATTCGCCTCTGAAATACCTTTAAAATGAGTATTTATTTGCATTTTTTTTATTTCTCTATGATTTTTTTATAATATTCAGAAGTTTCAGTCATTAAAAATGATTAATTAATCCTAAAAGCGTAAATTTGGCATCATGTCACCATGTGCGATGTACTTTCACGTGGCACCTGAGATTGGCTTCTTGAAACACCCGCCTGGAAGGTGATGGACTCTCTTTCACATCCGCTGTCCACCATCTGAATTAAGATCGGACGGTTACAATTAATCCCACAGCTTAATATAATTAAATTAGATTGATCTAGCATATCTAACCACAACCGTCTATTCTGATCATGCGGAATGGACGGTGCGTGATCAAATCACTCGAGTGAGGGAGAATGGAGTTTGTTCGCCATTGCTCACTTTATCCGAGCTTACCCGAGCTCGGATCAACTCAAAAAGGATCCCACACCTTCATGACATCAATCGGAGGGGATCAAACGGTCAAGATCACATAAGATGCAAGCTTTCTTCAAAAAGCTCCAACCCATTTTTGCCTAAGGATCGGTTATAGAAGCATACCTCGTCGGAGCTTAAGACTAGTGGCTCGAACGATTGAGGAAGCTTCATCTAGTGGAGACGAATCTCTCCAAGCAATTGGATCAATTCGATGTTCACCGTAAGGCCTAGACCGATGATTTGCAACCGCCTTTGATCAAAGTCCCACCTCCGGTGCTCGGGAAGCTTGGGAGATGATTCTTTCTTACTCGACAAGGCCTAGGGAAGGTGTGTGCAAAGTTAATTTGAGTTTGATGGAGAAATGGGGAAGTTAGGTCAAAAATGGGAGTGTTTTATTTTGGGACAGACAAGAGTGGCATTTTTTGATCAAGGAATGAGCTTGGGAGCTTAGGGAATGCTAATGGCTCGTTGGGTAGGGGCTCATGAATGATTTTGTGTGTGTTTGAGTGGAAACAAGTGGGTGTACCTCCTTCATCTTTGGATGGTGGGATTAGGTCAGCTTCACCATCTCAAGGAGTCGTGGGAGGGAGGGAGGAGGTGAGTTGGCTCAGCTTGGTTGGTTAAAGGTATGGAGGTGGCTTCCATGGAGGAATCATGGGTGTTCTATGGGTTTCAAATGCTCTAATGGGGAGGCTGAGGTGATTTCACCACCCATGGGTCATGGCCGACCCAACCACCCTTGGGTCGTCAAGGTGTCCTAAGTGCCTAGTGGACCATTGGGAGAGTACCAAGTGGCCAAGGAATGATAATGACCACTTACATGGGTGATTTGTCTCATGTGATACCCTGGACCCAAGGGCAGATGATCATTTTGCATTGTATTTGATTAAGGCAGATTTCAAATGAGCCAAAAGTGGGTTAGCCCAAATTTCAAGTCAATTGGAGTTGATTTGGTTAGTTTTGGCTCAATTTGACTCATTTAGGTCAAATTAGGTTAGGTTGGATCAAGTTGACCAATTGGTCAAAAATTGAAACCAAGGGTCAAGTTCATATGATCATTTTGGTTATTTTGGTTCAATTGGTTTTGTTTAGTTTGGCTTAGATTTGATTTTGGCTCATTTGAATTCATTTGGGTCAAATGGGTTAAGTTGACCAATTTGACCAAATTGGCCAAATTGGTTGGGTTGTTTGGTTTAGTTGACCAATTGAAGATATATGTTTTTGGTTTCAATTAATTTGGATTTGGTTTTGACTTAGGCCAACTTGAACCTTTAGGTAAATTTGGGCTAAGTCAATTGGGTTCAATTCCAATTATAGCTTTCAAGTTCAACAGTAAATTTGGAATGAACTTGAGCCATTAGTTGTAATCAATTTGGTTTATATTTTGATTTGACCCAATTTAGCCTTTTAGGTCAATTTGGGTCAACAGGGCCAATTTGGTTTGGTTTGACTCAATTGAAGGTCAAGTCATATTGAAATATATATTTTGATTTGTTATGAATCATTAGTTTCAAAGGATTTGGCATATATTGCATGGCTAGTTTGGATTCACATGGATTAAGGGTTGACTTGGTCAAATGACCAAGTTGACTCAATTTTGACTCAAGTGATAATTGATCAACTTAGGGTGATCAATAATGATGGGAGGTTTTGATTGGTTCAATTCAATTTGGGTAGGATTAGAATTGTTGGCTTAATGAGCCTCATGTTCAATCGATCAATTTTGATCATAACAAATGAATGCTTGATGTTCTAATGTATGTTTTATGTGTTTTGATATATTAATTGCTAATTACAACAGATCTCAAACATAACAAAAGAAAATGAAAGATAGATCAAAATAATGAGCTCAACAACAAATTTTGGCATTTATAAATAATGATAATGTTAATTTATAAATAAACATAAATTAACATTCATATGTTTCATACATAGCATGAATTGTCAAAATAATAAATGGTTATAAATTATGAATTAAGTGTAATTAGTTTATATACTTAATAAAATTAGATATTTTAATTTAATTTCAAGGTTATATGATAACATACATAAGTATATATAAATTATATCATAATACTTAAATGCCATATTTCAAAATTAACAAAACTATGTAGAATTTTGTATTTTTGCCAAAGTCATTTTATAATCAAGGAATTTATATTTAATTTTATCTCCAAAGGATTCCTTGGATTTTTTTTCCTTTAATTTGATAGGTCACATGACCCACGTTTGATTAAAATTGAATTTAATATGACTTTTCAAACATTAGCTGATTTTAATAATGAATGCATGCTACATGCTTTGAATATATTAAGACCTATATTTGATTATTTTTGAGTGCCCATGTGAGTATCCGAATTTTGGCTAGTTGAATTTAATATTTATTTAATATAAATTATAATTTTTATTAAATATTAAATTATTATATGATAAAATGATGTTAGAATTATATATATTTTGAAATAATTCAAAATGACATTCTTGCTTATAAATATCCCTCATTCTCTTCATGAAAGTATTCCTCATTCAAATTCAAAATCCCTCTAGCAAATCTAATAGAAAATTTCCTAGATTTTCCTTCCAAGTGTTCTCCAAATATTGCAAGATCAAATCCTTGGTTTGGAAGATTCAACATCTTCAACTAAGCTTTCTCAAATTACTTGAGTTTATTATCAAGATCTTAATCCTTTTAGTTGTTCATACTATTTTCACCATTTATTTATTCTTTCCAATTTATACTTTTTGGTGTATTAGTCTTTGGACATCAAAGTCTAAGTTTTTCATATCAAAGTTTCTTCAATCATTTTTTTGTGAAAAACTTGTGATAGTTTGTAGGATTTATTTTAACTTGCTAGAATTTTAATCTTCCTACAAATTTCTTTTGGTTTCTTGAAATATTTCTTCATTATTCTTATTTGAAAGATCATTTATTCTTAGATTTATTCTATATTTTAAGCATTTTAAATTAATTTATTATGCTGAAATTATTTTCATATTTGCTAGATTTTTTTTTAATTAAAAGCTTACTAGCCTACTTAGATCTATTATATACTAATTTATTTAAGTATTTTGTGATCATCTACATTATCTGAAAGCATCTTTTGATTAAAATAAAATAAATTAATCCTTGCTGAAATTTATTTTATTGTGCAAAAGAATATTGTGAATTTATTTTGAAATCATTTTTATATTAGTCTATAAATTGTAATAACATAAACATCTTAGTAAGATCACTTTAAGATATTTATTTTATTATTTCTTATCAATATTAAGTGAGCATTCTATCTTGCCAAATTAGTAAGTTGTAAAGTGATCATTTATAAGTTGTAAGATCATTTTTGAATTGGATAGCTTGGTATATTTGTGAGAGATTTATTTTATCAAAATTTATTATTTTGTATTTTTTTCTTTCATGTTATAAAATTTTATTGGGTTGTACTACTTTTGTAGGAGAGTACATATTGTTGAAGGGGTTGTACTCGCCCCATTATAGGAGAGTATTATTTGTAAGCTATTTTACATTTAGTGGATTCCTAGCTAGGGGTGGTTAGGCGTGGACGTAGGCCGATTTTGGGGTTTGGCTGAACCACGTAAAAATTGTGTGCTTATTATCTCTCTTTACTTTATTGTACTTTTATTTTTGCTACATTAAGAATTGTATCTTGTCATTATAAATTCAATAATTAATTTTTTACAAAAACTTAAAATTTAAGATTTGCTATAGTGACTCACAATTGGTATTAGAGCCTAGGCTCTTTTATTGGCTTAACATCCAAGAGTAGATCTTTTCACTATGCCACAAGGTTTCCCAAAGGTTCACTACCGAGGGACAATCCATAGACCTCCACTTTATAAACCATTTGATTATTGGAAAAATAGAATTAGTACATTTTTAAGAGGTCAAGATGCATTGTGGTATATGTTGACACATCAATACCATACACTAGAAGTAAATGGCATTAAAGTAGAAAACCTTTTGAGGAATGGAATCAGGAAAGAGAACTTGATGAATTAAATGATAGGGCTTGTAATACTTTGCATTGTTCTTTATTACTTGATGATTACATGAAGTTTTTTATGTTAAGTATAGCAAAAGAATTATGGGATAAACTCATTATAACTTATGAAGGAACTAGTGAAGTTAGAGATGATCACTTAAACAGACTTGTTCATGAATATGAGTTATTTCATATGTCTCCTTCTAAATCTATTTCTGAAATGTATACTAGATTCATGAAAATAATTAACACATTGCATTATTTTATAAGATTCTTAGATGTCTTTCCAAAAGAATGGGAAGCTAAAGTAACAGCTATTAGTGATGCTAAGGATTTATCTACGTATCCACTTGATCAGCTTTCGGTTCCTTGATAGCACATGAATAGGTTATTACTCAAAGGGATAAGAAGGATAACTCTGCAAAAAGGGAGAAGGAGAAAGGAAAAGCCATTGCATTACAAGTTGATGATAGTGATGAGCATAACACCTCAAGATTGAATAGTGATAGTGATGAGGTGGTCATGCTATCCAAAAGGCTTGGGAACTTGCTAAGGAAGAAGAATTAAAAGTCTAAAAATTCTAAAGACTATAAATTTCAAACTAAGAAATTTCCTGCATGTGAAGGGATCATTTTGCTACCATTGTAAAAAGCCTAGACACATAAGAGGTGATTGTCCAAAACTTGTTGAATCAAAGAATAAAGAGATAGATGTGGAAAGAAGAAAAAATATGAAGGAGAAAAAGTTCCATAAAAAAAAGAAGAAGGCTTTATGGGCCAATCCAGATTCAAATGAATCAAGTACTTGCTCATCCGATGAAGAGGTCAACATATGTCTTATGGAAAATGGAGAGTCTAACTTAGATTCTCAAGAGGTATATAATGATATATCTTATGATGAATTAGATGATGCTTTTAATTATTTAGTTATTGAATATAAAAATTAAAAAAAAATACAAAACCTTAGAAAAAGAACATAAATATTTAGATATGCATTTTTGTGATTTAAAAAATGAATGTGATAATTTAAAAAGTAAAAATGCTTTCTTATTAAATTGTTCCTTACTTGTATGTAAACTTGAAAGAGGGAATATCTTGTTTATAGAAAGATTAGAATTATGTTTGAAATCACAAGTTCATTATAATGCTTCATCAAGTAAAACATTTAATAAAAATTATTTGCATCATACACATACCACTCATATACCTTATAATTATCATGCTAAGCCATATGCAAACACTAATGTTTGGTGCAACTATTGTGATAGAAAAGGGCATATTTCATTTGATTGTTATGCACATAAATTACAAAACACTAAACAATCATCTTATGTATGGGTACCAAAAGGTACAAGTACTACACAAACCACACATGATAGATATCTTGCTTCAAATTTAAAATGTGGACCCAAACATGTTTGGGTTCCAAAAGTTAACATGTGATTTTATTTTGTAGGAATGCCTTCAAACAAAAATAAAAGAAGGAATGTGGTACTTGGACGTGGATGTTCAAGACATATGAAGAGATAAAGATAAATTCACAACTTTAGAATCAAGTGATGGAGGATTTGTTACATATGGAGATAATGCAAAGGAAAAGATCATTGGCATTGTTTCTATTTGTAAGAATTTTATCACATTAGATAAAGTTTTTTTAGTAGAATGATTAAAACATAATTTAATTTCTATTAGTCAATTATCTGATAGAGGTTTGAATGTAGTATTTCATGCATCATATTGTATTATGAAAAATAATGAAAATGTTTTGTTAGTAGGAGAAAGACATAAAAATAATTATTACATTGAATTAGATAGCTTTCATGATGTGAATTTGAATTTCTTTTGTTTTAAAACCTCTCATGTTGATATATGGTTATGGCATAGGAGACTATGTCATATTAACATGCACACACTCAATAAAATTGCTAAACTTGATTTAGTAGTTGGATTGCCTAGATTAAATTTTTATTCAAACTATGTTTGTGATGCATGTATTCATGGTATGCATTCTAGAAGCTCATTTAAAATTAAAAATATTGTTTCTATGTCTAGACCTCTAGAATTGTATCACATGGATTTATTTGGTCCAAGTAACACCACTAGCTTAGGTGGTAAAAATTATGGTTTTGTGATTGTTGATGATTTCTCTAGATATACTTGGGTTTTGTTTGTATCTAATAAAGATGATGTTTTTGGGGAGTTTAGAAAGTTTTCTAAATATAATCAAAGAGAACAAGGTCCATGGATTAATAAGGTTCAAACTGATCATGGTGGGAAATTTGAAAATAAATTATTTGAGGATTATTGTGATAAACATGAGATTAGACATAATTATTTTGCACCTAGAACTACCCAACAAAATGGAGTAGTGGAGAGAAAAAATAGAATATTAATTGAATTAAGTAGATCTATGCTTGATGAGTATAAATTGCCAAAATATTTTGGGCAGAAGCATTAAATATTGCATGTTATGTGATGAATAGGATCTATTTTAGACCAATTTTGAAGAAGACACCATATGAATTATTTTTTGGAAAGAAGCCTAAGATTGAACACTTTCATGTATTTGGATGTAAATGCTTTATTTTGAATAATGGAAAAGAGCATTTAGGTAAGTTTGATTGCAAATTAGATGATGGTATTTTCTTAGGATACACTCTTTCTAGTAGAGCTTATAGAGTTTTTAATAAGAGAAAAATGATTGTAGAAGAATCAATACATGTTATTTTTTATGAAAATTTAATTGATCCCATTAGAAATGAAGTGATTGATGAAGAGATTGATAATTTTAAGAAAATATCTTTAGAAGATAATGTGGATGATTCATTGCCTAAAGAATGGAAATATAATAAAAATCATCCAAAGGAACTAATTATAGGAGATCCCTCTAAAGGAGTTATGACCATAAGACATAGTAGAGAGGTTGTAGATCATTCAACATTTTTATCTGAAGTTGAACCTAAAAATTTAGAAGAAGCATTAAAAGATAATTTTTAGATTATTGCTATGGAAGAAAAGTTGAATCAATTTGTAAGAAATGATGTTTGGGAATTAGCCCCAAGACCCCAAGATCAAAATGTCATTGGAACAAAATGGGTCTTTAGGAATAAGTTAGATGATTCAAGATGTATTGTTAGAAATAAAGCTAGGTTAGTTGCACAAGGGTACACACAAGTTTAAGGCATAGATTTTAAACAATCTTTTGCTCCCGTAGCAAGACTAGAAGCTATTAGGTTACTCCTTGCTTATGCTTGTTTTAACTTTTTCAAATAGATGTTAAGAGTGAATTTTTGAATGGATTTATTGACCAAGATGTTTTTTAGAGCAACCACCTAGATTTCAAAGCCTTGATTGTCAAAATCATGTATATAAATTAAAGAAAGCCTTATATGGTTTAAAATAGGCTCCTCGTGCTTGGTATGATAGGTTAAGTAATTTTTTGATAGATCATGGATTTATAAAGGGTAGAGTAGATACCACATTATTCCTTAAGAGCTTAGATGATGATTTGATTATGGTACAAGTGTATGTAGATGATATATTATTTGGAAGTACAAATGAATCTTTGTGCCATGAGTTCTCATCTTTGATGTTTAAAGAGTTTGAAATGAGTATGATGGGAGAACTTAATTTTTTTCTTAGGTCTTCAAGTGAAGCAACAAGAAAATGGCACATTCATCTATCAAACCAAGTACACAAATGAATTGCTTGAGAGGTTTGACATGAAAAGATTTAAATCTAGTAAAACTCCTATGAGCCCATCTACAAAATTGGATTTAGATGAATTAGGAAAATCTGTTGATCAAAAACTTTATAGGAGTATGATAGGTTCACTTTTATACCTTACTACTAATAGGCCTGATATTATGTTTGTTGTTTATTTGTTTGCTCATTTTTAGCCCAACCTGAAAGAATCTCATTTAATAACAGTCAAGTGTATCTTTCGGTATTTGATAGACACTTCTAGGTTAGGTTTATGGTATCCTAAAAATTCTTTATCATGTGATTTGGTTGCTTATTCTGATGTTGATTTTATTGGATGCAAAGTAGATAGAAAAAGCACATCAGGCACATGTCAATTTTTAAGATCATCGCTTTTGTCTTGGTCATCCAAGAAATAATATTTTGTAGCTTTATCCACTACTGAGGCTAAGTACATAGCTGTCCGTAGTTGTGTTGCTCAGGTCCTTTTGTTAAAGCAACAACTAGAAGACTTTGGTATTAAGCAATATGACATTCTAGTTCGGTGGCAATACTAGTACTATTAGAAAAAAATCCTATCCAAAGACTCAAATCAAGCATAAAAAGTAGACATCATTTTATTAGGGATCATGTTTTGAAAGGTGATGTTAATATTAATTTCATTATTTACAAATTATAGATGTTTTACAAAACCATTTCCGAAGATTATTTTTGTACTTTAAGATGCATGTTAGAATGTTAGATCCTAATATCTAAAATTATATGTAGTTTGTTCTCACTTTTGATGTTGTCAAAAGGGGAGAAGAGAAAATGTTGGTTAGTACTAAGTTTATTTCATGCATACATTTAGGGGAGCAACATTATTCATCTCTTGTGCATAAATGTTTTTATAAGAGAAATTTTTTTTTTCAAAAACTAAGATGAATGGTCAATTTGCACCTTCATCAAAATCAATAACCAATATTAGTTTATCATCATCAAAAATTGGGAGATTGTTAGCTTAATGAGCCTCATGTTCAATCCGATCAATTTTGATGATAATAAATCAAATGCTTGGATGATCTAATGTTTGATGTGTTTGATATTAATTGCTAATTACATATCCAATACATCTCACAACATGTTTAAGAAAATTGCAAGAATAGAAGAATGAAAGATAGATCAAAATGGATAATGTGAAGCTCAAGATACAATATTTTAGGTTATATGCATTTATAACTATCTTAGAAATTCATATGAGTTCATTGGCATGAATCAATTTGCTCACAGCTTAACATTTTATTTGTATTTATTTAAAATAATGATAATGAGGTTAATTTATATAAATCTATATCTAATTAACATTCAATTATATGTTTCATACATAGCATCTGAATTGTCAAAATAATAAATGATAATAAATTATGACTATTAAGTGTAATTAGTTTATATACTTAATATAATTAAATATTTTAATTTAATTTCAAGGTTATATGATAACTAACATATGTATGATTATATATAAATTATATCATAATATTTAAATTTCAAAATTAACAAAAATATGTGAAATTTTGTATTTTAGCCAACATTTTATAATCAAGGAATTTATATTTTATCTCCAATGATTCCTTGGATTTTTTCCTTTAATTTGGTAGGTCACATGACCCACGTTTTATTAAAATTGAATTCAATATGACTTTTCAAACATTAGTTGATTTTAATAATGCATGCTACATGCTTTGAATATATTAAAAGCCATATTTGATTATTTTGAGTGCCCATGTGAATAACTAATTTTTGGTTGAATTTAATATTTATTTAATTTAAATTATATTTTTATTGAATATTATATTATTATGTGATAAAATGATGTTATGGTAATATATTTTTTTTTGAAATAATTCAAAATGACCTTCTTGTTTATAAATAGCCCTCATTCTCTTCATGAAAGTATTCCTCATTCAAATTCAAAATCCCTCCAGCAAATCTAAGAGTAAATTTTCTAGATTTTCTTTCCAAGTGTTCTCCAAATATTGCAAGATCAAATCCTTGGTTTGGAAGATTCAACATCTTCAACTAAACAAGCTTTCTCAAATTACTTGAGTTTATTATCAAGTTCTTAATCCCTTTTTAGTTGTTCATACTATTTTCACCATCTATTTACTCTTTCCAATTTATACTTTTTGGTGGATTAGTCTTTTGACATCAAACTCTAAATTTTTTCATATCAAAGTTTCTTCAATCATTTTTTTGTGAAAAACTTGATAGTTTGTAGGATTTATTTCAACTTGCTGAAATTTTTTTATCTTCCTACAAATTTCTTTTAGTTTCTTGAAATATTTCTTCATTATTCTTATTTGAAAGATCATTTATTATTAGATTTATTTTCGAAATATATTTTAAGCATTTTAAATTAATTTATTATGCTGAAATTATTTTCATATTTGCTATATCTCTATTTCTAATTAAAAGCTTACTAGCCTACTTAGATCTATTATATACTAATTTTATGTAAGTATTTTGTGATTAATTTCATTAATTGAAATCATATTTTGATTAAAATAAAATAAATTATTCCTTGCTGAAATTTATTTTTTTATGCAAAAGAATATTGTGAATTTATTTTGAAATCATTTTTATATAAGTCTACAAATTATAATAACATAAACATCTTAGTAAGACCACTTTAAGATATTTATTTTATTATTTCTTATCAATATTAAGAGAGCATTATATCTTGACAAATTTGTAAGTTATAAAGAGATCATTTATAAGTTGTAAGATCATTTTTGAATTGAATAGCTTTGTATATTTGTAAGAGATTTATTTTACCAAAATTTATTATTATGTATTTTTTTTGTGTTGTAAAATTTTTATTATGGTTGTACTCACCCCTTTGTAGGAGAGTACATATTGTTGTAGGGGTTGTACTCGCCCTGTTAAGTAGAGTACTATTTGTAAGCTATTTTGCATTTAGTGGATTCCTAGCTAGGGGTGGCTAAGCATGGATGTAGGCCAATTTTCGGCTTTGGTCGAACCACATAAAAATTATGTGCCTATTATCTCTTTTTACTTTACTGTACTTTTATTTTTTGCTACATTAAGAATTGTATCTTGTCATTAAAAATTCAAAAATTAATTTTATCCAAAAACTTAAAATTTAAGACTTAACTTTTAAAATTTTATTATCCCCAATTCAATCCTTCTTAGGTGAAGTGGTCCAATTGTTGCTAGATTTTGGGTTGAGTTTTATTTAGTAGAGTTTATATATGGATCTGGGATTGATATATTTCAACTCAAAAGGGTTATGTTGGTTTTGACTTGGGTTGATTTTTTTGGCTTGATGAATGTAGATTTCATTTATATTTGTGAATATGATGGAAGGTATGATTGATTCATGAGAAAATCAATTGAATTTTGGTTTTGGAATGAAGGAATTTAAGTCCATGAAGTTCATGGTCATTTAGGTTTGGATTTTATTTGGTTTGATTTAGTTTTGATGATTTAAATGTATATTTTATTTAAATTTGGGATGATTGAAAATATGATTAGTTTGTGAGAAAATCAATTGAGTTTGACTTGATTTGGATTAAGATTTGGCTAAGTCCATGGGATAGGTCAAATGGCTTACGAAGTGTTTTGATTTAATTTGATTTATTTTGATTTAGTTTTGATCATTTGAATGTAGATTTGATCTATATTTTGGTAGATGTTTGAAGATATAAATTGATTATGAGAATATCAATTAATATTGGATTGATTACACAATTTAGCTATGTCCATGGGATGTCATATGGTTTGGAAGGGTTTCAAGTTTTGATTTGATCATGGGATTCAATCATTTCATTTTGTAATTTGGGTTTGGATTTGGATTTTAATATGATGTTTGAATTGAACTTGAGGTTTGGTTTGAGACGATGAACATGGATTGGGTTTGGGTTGTGGTGGTAGGTGGATTTTCTTAATCCCTAAGGTATAATGTAATCCATGATTACCCTTCTAGCCTTTAGGCTTAGGTTAAGTGTTTACCTACTTAGAAGTGTCTTATGATTAGGGTATTAGTCTAAGACTCATAAATCTATGATGGGAAGATTGACCACTCGTAAGTAAGGTCAACAGGCCTTAGGCTCCATAGTGTTTCCATTAGAGATAAATGATTGGAAGACTGAACCCAAGTTTCACATTATAGACTCTAATACATCTTTCAATGCTTTGCTTGGGAGACCATGGATACAAGAGAAGAACATAGTTCCATCCTCTCTACATCAATATATGAAGTTTATGAGAGGTGGGATCATCTATTGTGTCAAAGGAGATCTCAAGAAATTTACAATTCATGAGGTCGGCATATATGAGGATGTGGCTTACTACCTCCCTCAAAATTAACAAGTATATTCTCGTGAACTTGGCCAAAGTTTAAAAATAAAAGAAAAAGAAAAAGAAAATGAAAATGAAAGAGAAAAAAAAGAGAAAATGAAAAAGAAAATATAAGGGAGCGGAAATTGACTTGGAGGAGGAAGTGGAACCTAACATTAGATTCCACTCATAGTTCATTACTTCATTCAAACATATGGGTAGATGACCACCTCCACCGCAGGAAGAGGCCAATTCAAAGGCACTAGGGGTGGGAAACCTCCATTGGCCACCCAATAGAAGATATGTCCCATCTAGTACCCGTATCCATATATACTTAATCTAGTTTATAGGATGAGTCTTATATGGTTAGCACACTACCAGCTCTCTTCTTAGTAGTAGATTCCCTTGGAGGTGACACTGGATAGCGATGAAGACGGCTCCAAAGCAAAGCATAAATGTATCAAAGTCTATATGGGAAACAATTATGCATCATTGGGAACCTTAGCTCTAACACCACTTTTCTCTCAAAAAGCTTAGGGTTTGGTAGTTAAGGAATCCCATAAGTCATTCACAAGTGTGAAGACTCAGAGGTTCTTTTTGGGAGTATCATCCTTAAGTCAAGAAGTTGTTATAAAACTTGAGGATGATTCATATAAAAATTTAATTGAATTACCTTTTGATTGGTACATGCCTTATGTTTATAATTTAGCAAAGAAAGGGTTAATCCCACATAATTGGTCAAAGCACATGTCAAACTACTTTGAAAGAATATGGAAGAACAAATGCAAAAGCTCTCAATCAATAGTAGGACTAGGATTCAGTACAGTGGGTCCAGTCGTGATGACTATTACTGCTTTGTCATCACCAATCATTTGGAATGAAAGTTGTTTTCAAATCACATTAAATCATATGAGGAGCTATGCTTAGAAACTTCAAATGATCTAGATGATTTTGAAGTCATAGACCGCCGAGTTCAAGAAGAGAATCAACCAACCATCGAGCTCAAGGAAATCAACTTAAGAACTGAAGAGGATCTATGCTTGACATACATCTATTCTTTATTGAATGATGAAGGGAAGGAAAATGCACTCTACTACCTCAGTTGTTGTCTAATCCCTACTGAGGCTATTTATCCACCCATTGAGAAGCATTTCCTATTTTTAATCTTTGCATCCCAATAGCTACAACATTACATGCTTCCTCATAAAGTGAAATTAATCTTTAGGATCAATCCACTATAGTATCTCATGATATAGATAACGCCATCAAGATGGTTGGCATGATGGTCCATGATCCTCTCATAGTTTAACATTACCTTTGTACCCCTCCATGCGGTGAAAGGACAAGTGCTAGCAGATTTCTTAGCACCCACTTCTGTGTCTCGCTTAGTGATGATCTCGAGCAAAACAAATCATGAACTTAGGGGATACTAGCATTCACCATTAGGTGATGTACTTTGATGGTTTGGCTTCATCTCAAAGAGGAGAAGAACCACAATCTACTATTCCAGGAAAGGCAAGAGTAGGAATAGTTCTCTTAACTACGGATTGTGATGCGATGAGATTCTCATATCATCTGTCCAATCCTTGCACTAACAATGAAGCCGAATATGAGCCTTTAATTTTCATTCTAGAGTTAGTCGTTACTATAAGCATCCAAAACATCAACATCTTTGGGTATTCTCAGCTAGTTATCAACCAAATCATTGGGTCCTATAAGATTATAAAGCCCAAGCTCCATCACTACCACAAGTACACCATGGAGTTATTGGCCCAAAATCACAGAGGTTACAATTTATAAGATTCCTCATGGTGAGAATGTCATAGAGTATGCTTTAACCAAGCTTACCAAGGAGTTGGCATGTTTGGAGGACAAGTTCATATCAATAAAGGTCCAAAATAGATAAGTCTTATCCCTTATTGATATTGAACTCATCAAAAGTACTCTCTTGAAGGGGAGGTTTCCATTGTCAAGAAGTATGAGGAGTTACATTGAAAGCAACCATTCATAGATTACCTAAATAAAGGCAAACTACCTCAAGAGAAGTCTTAAGCCCATCAAATGAAGTAGAGAGCACTTTTTTACACTATTGTGGATGTCGACTCTTTTCAATCATATGTAGAGCAAACCATTATTTGTCAATGTGAAAGCCAAAATCATGAGATTAGGATACTCTCATGATCAAATATTGCATGGATACAGGTGATGCCACCAATGTTAAATACACGGTGGTCCTTCACCAACCACCCAACATTCTACATCCTACATTGCCTCATGACAGTGTTGGGGTACCGACATAGTGCATCTGATTGATCCACCTTCTTCCAAGGCTCAATTCATCTTAGCTACTATTGACTACTTTTCCAAATAGGTGAAGGTCCTCTACTTTTTTAGGAACAATATCGTATATAGGTTTGCAGTGTCTCGATGAATTATATCTAATAATGGTACTACATTCAAGAGCACCGAGATCAACAACTTTATCCATAGACATAACATAGATTGGAGATATTCTACCATCAACTACCCAAGGGAAAATGGCTTATGAGAAGCCTTCAACAAAACTCTCATCCAAATACTGAAGAAGATACTCGATAATAACAAGTGATAATGTCATGAGCATTTAGTTGAAGCCTTGTGGGCTTACCACACCACATATAGGGCTCCAACTTAGTCTACTCCTTTCTTCTTAGTGTATGGGTCTAAAGTTGTTCTACCATTAGAAGTCCAACTTCCATCACTAAGGATAGATGTGGGTAGCAATATCACAATAGAGCAGAATGCCAAGTTGCGGTTAGAAGAGCTCAAAGGTTTGGAGGAGAGACACTTGCGGGCATAATAAAACCTCTTATTGCACAAATCTAAAATGATTCAAGCTCACACCAAATTGGTATTCCCTAGATCTTTTCAAGTATGGGAGCTTATTTTAGTTCTAAGGAGACTGATTGTTGCCCGTCGTAAGATGGTAGGCATGTTTGAATTCACTTGGAAAGGCCCTTTTGCCATAGAGAAGGCCTACCAAGGAGGATCTTATCAGCTTAATAATCATAAGGGAGAGTGCCCAATACTTCCAATCAACAGGATCTACTTAAACAATATTATAAATCATATTTGAAAATAATTATCATTAATAAAATTTCCTTTTCGAATTCAATCTCTTCCATATTGAAAGTATTCTTGTTATTGAATTCGCCATGATGTGTTTAGGGTAGCTGTAAGGAACCCGAGCAGCATCCTATCCTTCATTGACACATCACAAAAATGAATTGCAAACAAATATATAAAGCAAACACATATCTTTTGTCTCTTTTAGTTGAGATAACACCCAAAGACTCACCAAGAGTCGCCTAGGTGTAATGTTACCTAGTGTGTCTTTCTTGGTTTTCTTATTTTGGAGGTAAGCTACACTTCTTCTTTACTAGCCACACACATTGAGCACCTTGGTTTAGTAGACCTCTTGCATGTAGTTACCTCATGTTGAAGAGGATGTGAGTCTTCTATACATTCTTCTTAGATTAACCTTCATGCAATTATTGGGTCAAGTATATTTAAAGTTTAGGATAAGTTCTCTAGTGGCACCTTCCATTTTGACTGCTTCAAGTCTGGATCTAGTCCTTCCACGGGGAAACTTGCTTACTAGTCACTCTAGGTGGCATCATCCTGCCTATCCAAACCACTCATTGATGTTGTACATGTAAATGGTATTAATGATGTTATTGTTGATACACAATGCTGATATACATGTTATCCTTGAGTTGAATACACTTATAGGCTTTCTTTTTTAGGGATCAGGATAATGCCTCTAGTAGCACCTCCCCTACAGGCACTATATTCGGATCACATCCTTTGCAACCCCATTTAGACACTACTTGGGATACTATCAAAATGGATAGTTCCCCTTTCCTAGTAACCACCCCTGTGATTAGAGAATTTGTCCTATAGATGTGTAGATTCTCCCTTGGTCCAATAAATCTAAGATAGGTCAAGGCCGACATAGCCCCTTTCAATGTGGGCCCTCGCACACCAATAGGTTCCACGTAAACATATAAACATAAAATATATTCACTTGTTGATTAGGAGGACATCCCTAGTGGTACCTTTTCCTAAGCAAGCATCCTATCTTTAGGGCATTATCAATAAAACTCTCTATAGGAATCGTCTGACAACTCTTAAGTTGATATAAGTCCCAACAGCATTCACTCAGTAGTCGCCCCTAAGTGGGGTTTGATTTGTTGTACTACCAATAGGTCACCCTAGCGATTGTTCCCTATTTTAGAAGATGTAAGTCTACTACACCTTCTTCCTAGCATAGCCACTACACACTGAAATGCAACCCCTTAGGTTGGCTAGCTCTACCCCACCACTAATAGACTATCCCTTTAGATTTATAAATCTGAGGTAGGATAAGTCTGATATAGCCCCTTCTCAATTGGTCCATGACACACCAACATGGTCCATAAATTAAATCTATCAAATTTGATCGAAGCCACATCTCTAGCGGATATGGCCACAATTCAAAATCAGACTAATCCAAATAAACCATATCAAATCACATAAAATTAAGATAAAATTAATCCTGAGTACTTTTGAGTTGACATAAGTCCCAGATTCACTCGAGCCAGGTCGCTGTTTTTCGTGCATCCATAGGTCACCCCGCAATTTTTCCTCACTTTGGAAGATGTAAGTCGCTATGCCTTCTTCCGCACATTGTACACCAAAAGGACCCTTAGGTAGCTCTACCCCACTGGTAGGCTATCCCTTTGATTTGGTAAACCTGAGGTAGGTCAAGGCTGATATAACCCCTTCTTAGTGGGTCCATCACACACTAACTGGGTCCATACATTAACTCAAATTAAATTAAACCCAATCTAATTTTTCCAAGTGGAGTTAAATCACACCCTTTCCCTAGTGGAGCTCCAAATCATATATAAACAAGTCAAGCGAATAAATCAAATTCAAGACCAACCTCCCTGATGAAGCCAAATTAAAACAACTCCCCCGGTAGAGTCTAAATCAAAGAAATCCAACCAAACTCTTATCCCCAGTGAATACATCCCCAAACAAATCTATGAAATCAAACTCAAATCCCAATCCCCAGTGGATAGCTTGAACCTACTTCCCAAGTGGAAGGTTCATATACCAGATCCCCAACTAACTCGAGCCCATATCTCTACCATATATGCTTCCACATCAATTAAAACAAAACAAATTAAAGTTGATTATATCTTAATCCCTAATGGATTACAAATTCTTATCCCCAGTAGATCTTCCTTCCACTAATCATATAATCAAATCAAATTCAAACCTTATCCCCTCACATGTCATGTCCAATGCATGTAATCTCTAGCGGATCTCCATGTCCTTGACATGGAATTCTCATCAAATATTATTTCTTCTCTTATGCACACCTTTAATACTTCAACCAAAATCCTAATAATGTATTCATTCAAATTACATCATCTTAACATTGTAATCAATATTTTATGATTTTTGATGGTGCAAGCTCAAACGAACTATACAATATCATGCTAAACATATTATAGTGTGAATTAACACACTATATTATATTTTAATATATGATGTTATATTAAAATTTGCTATAATATAATATATTATCTAACAGTACACCTCATTAGAATCACTTAAAAGGAACAAATGACAAAATTTTCTCAGAATATGAAAAATGTTCATTTTGGATGTAAAATTATTATTTTTCCATTAGAAATGGTACAAAATAGCATAATTTTGGTGTTTCTTCTTGGTGTGTGTCATCAATTTGGCCAAATTCTTCCATCTCAACCTTCAAATTAACATTTTTGTGAGTTTTGACCCAATGTAATATAACAAAAGTAAAACATACTAAAGTGTACAATAACATTTAGTAACACACCACCACTTTCACATATATGTGAAGTCATATTGTTATGTACATTATATTTTAATATGCTTTCATATAATATATTATCTTACATTACACCATAAATTGAATCACTTTTAGCAAAACAAATTATAAAATTTGGTTGAAAAATGAACATTTATTTTGGATGGACAATTCCATTCTTTTCATTAAATGACACACCATAGCACACCCCTAATGATGTTCCCTAAAGCTTACCTTAAATTTGGCCAAATCCCATCATCTCAACCTATAAATCAGTATTTTTATAAATTATACCGATAAACTCTACTACATCATACTATAACAAACTAAAATATGCTAAACAACAAGTAGTAATACACAATAGTATGCTATATAATGCACTATGCTATTATGGCATCCTATATTATAATACACTATAACATATTATATTATATTATATTACATATCACATCATAAGGGATTGCTTAAGATAAAAAATCATAAAATTAGAATAAATTATTAAAAACTATATATTTTAGTTGTATCCATTACATATTTTAAATTGAAACAACATATTATGATGCCATGCTCTACCTATTACGAATTTGCCAAAATTCCACCATTTTAAAGTCTAAATCAACATTTATATAAAAAATAATAGTATAGGCTTGACTGCATGATTGTAAAATACTAAAATAATCTAAAATGCATAGAACAATATATTATGATATATGATGTTATACTATGCTACAACATATAATATTTATTTTGAACATAAAACTTTTTTAGACTACAAGTGGCATAGCACACCTTTGGTACTATAACATAATTCTCACTTTAAATTTAATAAATTTCATCATAAGATTTTTTAAAGCAATATTTTTATGATTTATATTAATATAGACTGTAGTGCACAATACCATAATATACTATAAAATTTCAATACATCTTATAACATCCAAAAAATGCATCACTACATGCTCAATTATATGATGCTACATTATACTATAATATATGGTATTATAGTATGATTTAGGGTTAGGGATTTGGGTATTTAAATCTCTAATAGAAATGAGTCTCGAAGACATTTTCTTTAGCTACCATAACATGTTGGGAATAGGTTATAGATCTACCCAATAAGACATCTTTTCAAGGCTGGGTTTAAGGTTAGTTTAGGGTTTAGGTTTAGGGAGTTTAGGGTGTGGGTTTGGGGTGTGTAGTTTAGGTTGGTGGTTGTGGTAGGATTTAGGTTTAGGTTTAGGGAAGGTGGAGTTTAGGTTTAGTTTAGGGTTTAGGGTTTAGGCTCAGGTAGGCAGTTTAGTGAGTGAAGGTTTAGGAAGTTTAGGTTAGGTGTAGGGTGCAGGATTTAGGATCAGTTTTAGAGAATCAGGTTTAGGGTTTAGGTTAGGTAGGCAGGTTTAGTTAGTGGGAGGGTTTAAGATTTAGGGAGGGTTTAAATCAAGCAAACCAGAGGTCTTATTTAGTTTATTTTTATTTAAGTTTATTTTATTTTTATTTTATTTAGGCTTATTTTTATTTTATTTAGTTTAGTTTATTTTAGTTTATTTATTTTATTTAGGTTTTATTTTTATTTTTAGTTTTAGGTTTATTTTTAGTTGAGTTTTATTTTTTTTTATTTGGTTTAGGTTTTATTTTTATTTTAAGGTTTAGGGTTTAATTTATTTTAGGTTTAGGTTTTGTTTTTTTTTTTAGTTATATTTTTAGGTTTTATTTTTTAGTTGAGGTTTAGGTTTATTTTTAGTTTATTTTATTTTATTTAGTTTAGGTTTAGGTTTAGGTTTAGTTTATTTTAGTTTAAGTTTATGTTTATTTTATTTTATTTATTTTAATTTTATTTTATGTTTAGATTTTTTTAGTTTAGTGTTTATTTTATTTTTTTATTTTTACATTTTAGGTTTTTTTTAATTTAGTTTTATTTTTTTTTATTTTTTATTTTTTTTTAGTTTTATCATATTTAAGTTTTATATTTTAGTTTAGTTTAGGTTTTATTTGTTTTATTTATTTTATTTTATTTTTATTTTATTTTAGTTTAGGTTTTTAATTTATTTAAGTTAGAGTTTTAGGCTTTAGGTTTTAGAGGTTTAGTATTTTAGGGTTTAGAATTACAGGATTTAGGGTTTTTAGTTTAGGGTTTATAGTTTAGGGTTATTTTATATGTTAGTTTAGAGTTTAGGGTTTTAGCTTTAAGGTTTAGGTTTAGGTTTAGGGTTATTTTAATTTTAGGGTTTAGGTTTTAGTTTAAGTTTGGGTTTTAGTTTAGTTTTAGGATTAAGTTTAGGTTTTTATGGTTTAAGGTTTAGGGTTTAGTTTAGGTTTAGTTAGGTTTAGGGTTTATTTTAGATTTAAGGTTTTTTAGTTTATTTTAGGATTTAGTTTATTTTAGGTTTAATTTATAATTTATGTTTACTTTAGTTTAGAGTTTAGGTTTAGGTTTAGGTTTAGGTTTATTTGTTTTTAGAACAAATTGATTCAATATTTTTCTTTTCAATTTCATAAACTATTTAGCATAGTTTTAAGACAACATAAATATTGAGCAAATCAAACAAGATAAGTTATTATCTCTATTATAAAATATTTTTATGATATTCTTTATTCTTAGTTATCAATTGTGAGTTATATAGAGGAGAGAGGGGTTGGGTGATATTAAAATTTTAAAACTTAAATCTTAAATTTTAAGTTTTAGTAGAAAATTAATTTTTTGATTTTATAATGACAAGACACAATTCTTAATGCATCAAAAAATAAAAGTCTGAGTAAGTAAGATGAATAATAGGCACATAATTTTATGGTTATTAAAATCCCAAAACTATGTCCATGCCTAGCCACGCGGAATCACTAAATGTAAAATAGCTTACAAATAGTACTCTCCTATAACAAGGTGAGTACAACCCTAATATGTACTCTCCTACAAAATGGCGAGTACAACCCCAATATAAATTTTATAGCACAAAAAAAAATATAAAATAATAAATTTTGATAAAATTTTATAGCACAAATATACCAATCTATCCAATTCAAATAATGATCTCACAACTTACAAATGATCACTTAAAAAATTTTGGCAAGATAAAATGCTCACTTAATATTGATAAGAAATAATAAAATAAATATCTTAAAGTGATCTTACTAAGATGTTTATGTTATTACAATTGTAGACTAATATAAAATTATTTCAAAATAAATTCACAATATTCTTTTGCACAATAAAATAAATTTTAGCAAGGAATAATTTGTTTTATTTTTAACATTCTTTCAATTAAAGCTAATGATCACAAAATACTTAAATAAAATGAGTATATGATAGATCTAAGTAGGCTAGTAAGCTTTTAATTAAAAAGAGAGATCGAACAAATATGAGAATAATTTCAGCATAATAATTTAATTTAAAATGCTTAAAATATACTTCTAAAATAGATCTAAGAATAAATGATCTTTAAAATGAGATTAATGAAGAAATATTTCAAGAAACCAAAAGAAATTTGTAGGAAGTTACAAATTTCAACAAGTTGAAATAAATCCTACAAACTATCACAAGAATTTTTCACAAAAAAATGATCGAGAAACTTTGATGTTGAAAACAATGTCCAAAGACTAATCCACCAAAAAGTATAAATTGGAAAGAATAAATAGATGGTTAAAATAGCAGGAACAACTAAAAAGGATTAAGATCAAGAAAACAAACTCAAGTAATTGGAGAAAGCTTGCTTAGTTGAAGATGTTCAAGCTTCCAAACCAAGGATTTGATCTTGCAATATTTGGAGAACACTTGGAAGGAAAATCTAAGAAATTTTCTCTTAGATTTGCTGGAGGGATTTTGAATTTTGAATGAGGAATACTTTCATAAAGAGAATGAGGGCTATTTATAGGCAAGAAGGTCATTTTGAATTATATCAAAAAAAATATATTATTCTAACCTCATGCAATCATCTAATAATTTAATATTCAATAAAAATATAATTTATATTAAATAAATAATAAGTTTAAGTAGCCAAAATTCGGATATTCACATAGGCAAGTAAAAAATAATGAAATATGGCTCTTAATATATTAAAAGCATGTAGCATGCATTCGTTATTAAAATTAGCTAATGTTTAAAAAGTCATAATAAATTCCATTTTAATCAAACGTGGGTCATGTGACCTATCAAATTAAAGGAAAAAAAATCCAAGGAATCCATTGGAGGTGAAATCAGATATAAATTCCTTGATTATAAAATGACTTTGGCTAAAATACAACATTTCATATATTTTTGTTAATTTTGACATGTGACATTTAAATATTATGATATAATTTATATATAATCATGCATATGTTAGTTATCATATAACCATCAAATTAACTTAAAATATTTAATTATATTAAGTAAATAAAATAATTACACTTAATAATCATTATCATTTATTATTTTGACAATTCAAATGCTATGTATGAAACATATAATTGAATGTTAATTAGATAGAGATTTATATAAATTAACCTCATTAAAACAATATGTTAAGTTGTGAGCAAATTGATTCATGCCAATGAATAAATGCATATAACTGAAAATATTATATTTTGAGCTTCAAATTATCCAATTTGATCTATCTTTCATTCTTCTACTCTTGCAATTTTCTCAAACATATTATGAGATGTATTGAATATGTAATTAGTGATTGATATATCTAAAACACATAAAAATATTCATTAGAACATCCAAGCATTCATTTGTTATCATCAAAATTGATCGGATTGAACATGAGGCGCATTAAGCCAACAATCTTCCCCTTTTTATGATGACAAACTAATGTTGGGTATTGATTTTGATGAAGGTGCAAATTGACCTTTCATTATAGTTTTTGAAAAAAAATTTCTTCTAAGAAAAATTAATGCACAAGAGATGAATAATGTTGCTCTCCCTAAATGTATGCATAAAATAGACTTAATAGTAACCAACATTTTACTCTTCTTCCCTTTTGACAACATCAAAAAGAGAACATGCTACATACAATTTTGAATATTAGGATCTAACATTCCAAGCATGCATCTTAAAGTACAAAATGTTCTTCTGGTAAGGGTTTTGTAAAAATATCTGTAATTTGTAAATCGGTACTAATGAAATTAATATTAACATCACCTTTCAAAACATGATCCCTTATAAAATGATGTCTAATTTCTATATGCTTGGTTTGTGAGTGTTGGATAGGATTTTTAGTCAAACTAATAGCATTAGTATTGTCACATTGAACTAGAATGTGATCTTGCTTAATACCAAAATCTTCTAATTATTTCTTTAACCAAAGGACCTGAGCAACAAAACTACCAGCAGCTATGTACTCAGCCTCAGCAATGGATAAAGCTACAGAATTTTAGTTTCCTAGATGACCAAGACACAAGTGATGATCCTAAAAAATGACATGTGCATGATGTGCTTTTTCTATCTAGTTTTCATCCCACAAAATCAACATCAGAATAAGCAACCAAATCACATGATAAAGAATTTTTAGGATACCATAAACCTAACCTAGTAGTGCCTATTAAATACCAAAAGATATGCTTGACTGCTATTAAATGAGATTCTTTCGGGTTGGCCTGAAAATGAGCACACAAACAAATAGTGAGTAGAATATTAGGCCTACTAGGAACAAGGTATAAAAGTGAACCTATCATACTCCTATAAAGTTTTTGATCAACAGATTTTCCTAATTCATCTAAATCCAATTTTGTAGATGGGCTCATAGGAGTTTTAATAGATTTAAATCTTTTCATGTCAAACCTCTCAAGAAATTCATTTGTGTGTTTAATTTGATAGATGAATGTTCCCATTTCTTGTTTCTTCACTTGAACACCTAAGAAAAAATTAAGTTCTCCCATCATACTCATTTCAAACTCTTTAGACATCAAAGATGAGAACTCATGGCATAAAGATTCATTTGTACTTCTAAATAATATATCATCTACAAACACTTGTAACAAAATAAAATCATCATCTATGCTCTTAAGGAATAAGGTTGTATCTACTCTACCCTTTCTAAATCCATGATCTATCAAAAAGTTACATAACCTATCATACCAAGCACGAGGTGCCATAAACCATATAAGGCTTTCTTTAATTTATACACATGATTTGGACAATCAAGGCTCTCAAATCTAGGTGGTTGCTCTATAAATACATCTTGATAAATCCATTCAAAATGCACTCTAACATCCAGTTGAAAAAGTTTAAAATCCCTAAAATAAGCATAAGAAAGGAGTAAACTGATAGCTTCTAGTCTTGCTACGCGTGCAAAAGATTCTTCAAAATCTAAATCTTCAACTTATGTGTACCCTTGTGCAACTAACCTAGCTTTATTTCTAACAATACAACCTGAATCATCTAGCTTATTCCTAAAGACCCATTTTGTTCCAATGACATTTTTATCTTAGGGTCTTGGGACTAATTCCCAAACGTCATTTCTTCAAATTGATTCAACTCCTCATCCATTGCAATAATCCAAAAATTATCATTTAATGCTTCTTCTAATTTTTTAGGTTCAATCTCAAATAAAAATGCTGAATGATCTACAACATCTCTACTATGTCTTCTAGTCATAACTACTTTTGAAGGATCTCCTATAATTAGTTCCTTTGGATGATTTTTATTATATTTCCATTCTTTAGGCAATGAATCATCCATATTATCTTCTAAAGATATTTTCTTAAAATTATCAATCTCTTCATCAATCACTTCATTTCTAATAGGATCAATTAAATTTTCATCAAAAATAACATGTATTGATTCTTGTACAATCATTTTCCTCTTATTGTAAACTCTATAAGCCCTACCAGAATGAGAGTATCCTAAGAAACTACCATCATCTGATTTGCAATCAAACTTACCTAAATGATGTTTTCCATTATTCAAAATAAAGCATTTACATCCAAATACATGAAAGTGTTCAATCTTAGGCTTCTTTCAAAAAAACAATTCATAGGGTGTCTTCTTCAAAATTGGTCTAAAATAGATCTTATTCACTACATAACATGTTGAATTTACTACTTCTACCCAAAAATATTTTGGCAATTTATACTCATCAAGCATAGATCTACTTAATTCAATTAATATTCTATTTTTTCACTCTACTACTCCATTTTGTTGGGGAGTTCTAGGTGAAAAAATTATGTCTAATCCCATGTTCATCAAAATAATCCTCAAATAATTTATTTTCAAATTTGCCACCATGATCGCTTTGAACCCTATTAATCAAAAGTCTGTTCTCTTTGAATATATTTAGAAAACTTTCTAAACTCACCAAAACATCATCCTTGTAAGTTACAAATAAAACCCAAGTATATTTAGAGAAATCATCAACAATCAAAAAACCATAATTTTTTCACCTAAGCTAGTGGTGCTAATAGGACCAAATTAATCCATGTGCAATAATTCTAGAGGACTAGAAGTAGAAACAATATTTTTATTTTTAAATGAGCTTCTAGAATGCTTACCAAGAATACATGCATCATAAACATAGTTTGAATGAAAATTTAATTTAGGCAATCCAACTACTAAATCAAGTTTGGAAATTTTATTAAGTGTGTGCATGTTAATATGACATAGTCTCCTATGCCATAACCATATATCATCATGACTGCTTTTAAAACAAAGTAAATTCAAATTCACATTATGAAATCTATCTAAATCAATGACATAAATTTTTTTATATCTTTTTCCTACTAACAAAACATTTTCATTATTTTTATAATGCAATATAATGCATGGAATACTACATTCAAACCTTTATCACATAATTGACTAATAGAAATTAAATTATGTTTTAATCCTTATACTATAAAAACTTTATCTAAAGTGATAGAATTTATAAAAATAGAACCAATGTCAATGATCTTTCCCTTTGCATTATCTCCATATGTAACAAATCCTCCATCACTTGATTCTAAAGTTATGAATTTATCTTTATCTCCTGTCATATGTCTTGAACATCCACTATCCTAGTACCACATGCCTTCTTTTATTTTGCTTTGAAGGCATTTCTACAAAATAAACTCACATGTTAACTTTTGGAACCCAAACATGTTTGGGTTCACATTCTAAATTTGAAGTAAGATATCTAGCATGCATGGTTTGTGTAGTGCTTGTACCTTTTGGCACACATACATAAGATGATTGCTTAGTATTTTGTAGTTTACGTGCATAGCAATCAAATGAAATATGTCATTTTCTATCATAATATTTGCACCAAACATTAGTGTTTGCCTATGACTTAGCACGATAATTATAAGGTATATGAGTGGGATGTGTATGATGCAAATAATATTTATTAAATGTTTTTTTTTTGATGAAGTATTATAATGAACTTGTGATTTCAAACATAATTATAATCTTGGTTTTAATAAGATATTCTCTCTTCAAGTTTACATACAAGTAAGAACAATTTAATAAAGAAGTATTTTACTTTTTAAATTATCACATTCATTTTTAAATCACAAAAATGCATAGCTAATTTTTATGTTCTTTTCTTAGGTTTTGTATTTTCTTTTAATTTTTATATTCAATAACTAAATCATTAAAAGCATCATCTAATTCATCATAAGATATATCATTACATACCTCTTTAGATTCTAAGTCAGATTCTCCATTTGCCATAAGACATATGTTGACCTCTTCATCGGATGAGCAAGTACTTGATTCATTTGAATCTGGATTGGACCATAAAGCCATCTTCTTCTTCTTATGGTACTTTTTCTCCTTCATATTTTTTCTTCTTTCCACATCAATCTCTTTATTCTTTGATTCAATAAGTTTTGGACAATCACCTCATATGTTTCTAGGATTTTTACAATGGTAACAAATGATCCCTTCATCTACAGAAATTTCTTAGTTTGAAATTTATAGTGTTTAGATTTTTTATACCTTTGATTCTTCTTACTTAGTAAGTTCCCAAGCCTTTTGGATAGCATGACCACCTCATCACTATCACCATCCAAGCTTGAGGTGTTATTCTCATCACTATCATCAACTTATAATACAATGGCTTTTCCTTTCTCCTTCTCCCTTTTTGCTGAGTTATTCATCTTATCCCTTTGAGCAATAACCTGTTCATGTGCTATCAAAGAACCCAAAAGCTGATCAAGTGGATAAGTAGATAAATCCTTAGCTTCACTAATAGCTGTCACTTCAGCTTCCCATTCTTTTGGAAGACATCTAAGAATCTTATAGACTAAGTCCTCATTCCTATATGTTGTTTCAAGAGAATGCAATGTGTTAATTATTTTCATGAATCTAGTATACATATCAAAAATAGATTCAGAAGGAAATTTTTATGGAATCATCAGGTAATAAAGCACAATGTAAAGTATTACAAGCCCTAATATTTAATTCATCAAGTTCTCTTTCAGCTACAGTCCATTCCTCAAAAGGTTTTTCTACTTTAATTCCATTTACTTCTATTGTGGGTGCATGATATTGATGTCTCAACATGTACCACATGTGTGCATCTTGACCTCATAAAAATGTACTAATTCTATTTTTCCAATAATCAGATGGTATACTATCTAAAAGTGGAGGTCATATGTGTGGATTGTCCCTCTGGTAGTGAACCCTTTAGGAAACCTTGTACCATAGTGAAAAGATCTACTTTTGGATGTTAAGCTAATAAAAGAGACTAGGCTTTGATACCAATTGTGAGTCACTATAGCACCCAAGAGGGGGATGGGGTGAATTGGGCGATATTAAAAATTTTAAAACTTAAATCTTAAATTTTAAGTTTTAGTAGAAAACAAATTTTTGATTTTATAATGACAAGATACAATTCTTAATACAACAAAAATAAAAGTACAGTAAAGTAAAGAGAGACAATAGGCACACAATTTTAATGTGGTTCGGCCAAACCCCAAAACTAGCCTACGTCCACGCCTAGCCACCCTTGGCTAGGAATCCACTAAATACAAAAATAGTTTACAAATAGCACTCTCATATAATGGGGTGAGTACAACCCCTTCAATAATATGTACTTTCCTACAAAAGGGGGCGAGTACAACCCCAATAAAAATTTTATAACATGAAAATAAAAATATAAAATAATAGATTTTGATAAAATAAATCTCTCATAAATATACCGAGCTATCCAATTCAAATAATTATCTCACAACTTTAAAATGATCACTTAAAAGAATTTTGGCAAGATAAAATGCTCACTTAATATTAATAAGAAATAATAAAATAAATATCTTAAAGTGATCTTACTAAGATGTTTATGTTATTACAATTTGTAGACTAATATAAAAATTATTTCAAAATAAATTCACAATATTCTTTTGCACAATAAAATAAATTTCAGCAAAGAATAATTTATTTTATTTTAACCAAAAAGATTCTTTCAATTAAAGCTAATGATCACAAAAAACTTAAATAAAATGAGTATATGATAGATCTAAGTAGGCTAGTAAGCTTTTAATTTAAAAGGGAGATCTAGCAAATATGAAAATAATTTCAACATAATAATTTAATCTTAAATTCTTAAAATATACTTCTAAAATAGATCTAAGAATAAATGATCTTTCAAAATGAGATTAATGAAGAAATATTTCAATAAACCAAAAGAAATTTATAGGAAGTTAAAATTTCAACAAGTTGAAATAGATCCTACAAACTATCACAAGAATTCCTCACAAAAAAAATGATTGAGAAACTTTGATGTAAAAAATAATGTCCAAAGATTAATCCACCAAAAATATAAATCTGAGACTATTTTTTTTTTCTTTGGCACTTAGTTTATTTCATTCTTAAGCTAAGCTAGCCAACATCCTTTAGGTTTTAGGACCTCACTCTATGTAGGTCTTGAAACCCCTGTTGAGTCCCCCAATAGGTGAAAATATAATTTAGGACCTCACTTCCTTACCATTTCTATGGTAAGGTAAGGTTCATTTTACAAATAAGAAAAATAAATCCTTATAAAAACATCACTCTTCAAAAGCATGTTCCAAAACAAAGCTCACATAATAAAATACTTGCCCAAAAATTTTCATAACTCAACCTCACCTAACAATCTTCAAGAGTGTTACATGTAGGATCTTTTCAAAAATCAAAGTTAAGAATTATTTTTCAAAAAGTACAAATGAACATCCTCATTAAATACACCCAAATTTATTTAATGAAGATTTCATTTCCAAATAAAATCAAAATCATCTTTCAAAGCACATATTTGAAAATGAACATCCTCTTTCAATATACCCAAATTTATTGAATGAAGATTTCATTTCCAAATATAATCATATCATAAAATTGAAATTACATTTCAATATATCTCACATATGTTGAAGTTGGAGTTTGTCCCTTTTCAAAAATTACAAATTTGAATATAAACCTCTTCATTCAATATATCCAAATTTCTTGGATGGAGGTTTCATTTCCAAAGCAAAATCACACTATTTGAAATTCCACTCAACACATTCACCATGTGTTAAGTTGGAATTCTCTTCTTTTCAAAAGAAGCAATAATCACACACAAAAATTACATCTTTGAAAAATAAAACATGATTGACTCCCATTTGACATCCAAATTTGACAAATGAGAGTTTCATTTTTCAAAATAAATTTGGATCTTTCATTTAGCATACACAAATTTGCTAAGCAAAGATTCCTCTTTTCAAAATCAAAATAACAAAATCAAACATATTTGAACTTTATTTAGCATACACAAATTTGCTAGGTAAAGCTCTCATTTTCAAAAATCAAAACAAAAATCAAACACATTTGGACTTTATTTAGCATACCCAAATTTGCTAAGTAAAGATCCCTCTTTTCAAAATCAAAACACAAAAATCAAACACATTTGGACTTTATTCAGCATACACCAATTTGCTAAGTAAAGGTTCCATTTTCAAAAATCAGAAATCAAACACATTTCAACTTTATTTAGCATACCCAAATTTTCTATGTAAAGATCCCTCTTTTCAAAATCAAATGCATTTGAACTTTATTTAGCATACACAAATTTGCTAAGTAAAGTTCTCTTTTTCAAAAAAAAATCAAAACAAAACTCAAACACATTTGGACTTTATTTAGCATACACAAATTTTCTAAGTAAAGGTTCCATTTTCACAAAATCAAACTAATTTGGCCTTTATTTAGCATACCCAAATTTGCTAAGTAAAGACTTCATTTTCAAAAATCAAAACAAAGAAACAAATATATTTTGTTTTTATTTAGCATACACAAATTTGCTAAGTAAAGATCCCATTCACACATGATACATATCATGGAAAATAAGCAAAATAAGAAAATTATTTTCAAACAACTCATTTAGCATACCCAAATTTGTTAAATTAGCAATCCCAAAAAAAAATCAATTGACCATCTATTTTAACATACTCAAATTTGTTAAATAAAGGGTCCCAATCATAAATAAATCAAATTCAAATATAAACCAATGGAAGCATCAAAAATCTCTTCAAAATATTTGAACCCTTTTTCAACATACACAAATTTGTTGAAAGTGGATTCTAAATTCAAAATCTCTTGTCCAATTCATTCAAAATCTCTCTCCTAAATCCAAAGAACCCCACTTAACATATTCAAATTGTTGAGTGTGGGTTCAAATTCAAAATCAAATTCAAAAAAAAAAAATTAACTGAGTATCAAAAATAGAAAATCTGATTTGAGTTTGTTTCCAACAATTGTAGAGTTCCAGTCTCAGTTAGCTTTTTCTCAAGTTCAGTACAGTAAATGGATGCTCAGAAGTTTTTGTTCACTTTCCCCTTTAGGATATATTTGGCTTTGGATTGGGCCACCCTCCCACAAATGGATTTCACTCATCTAATACACTTTGGCTGAGGATTCGAGGGGGCAAAGATCACTTGTGAGGGGGCAACCCTCACCACCATTAGTAGGAATATGGTGACTGGGCAGAAGCCAATCATCCATGTTGAGATACATTCAGATTCTAAATTTCCCTCACTAAAGAGGAAGGCAGTGGAGGTTCTCATAGTAGCTATAGCTCGGCCGCATACATTAGTTGTTCCACATCCCCAGGTGGGCTAGTCCACTCACTAGCTTCCTCTAAGGTGAAGGCTACCCTGGCTTCAAAGATAGTCTCTCCTACCTTTGAGATAGGGTCTAGTTCCCGTACTGCTCCACCAAGTAGAACTCAGTGCCACAATGAGAGCTACAAGATCATATCATGTGCGCATAGCCAAGAAAATGGAGGCGCCTCTCTGAGAGGAGTCACCTGTGTAGTTTCTCCTCTGATTACACAAAATAAGTTTCATCCTCTTTCCAGATCTGATGGAGAGGAAGATGTTAGGAGGATTATAGGGTCACCTTCACCTTCAGTTTAGTATGCGACACCTACCATAGATAGGAGGAGGTTGTATGTCAGCCTTATGACAGTTCTGCTCCAAGTTAGCGGGGCTTACGGATGGTTAGAGTCCGGTGCCCAATTTAAATTACGATTAGATATTCCACGTAGTGTGGGCAAGCATATCCATTAGGAGAGGGCTAGAGAGGCCCACGTATCAGTTCATATTACCAGCTGAAAGAGGTGAAGGTACACCAGTCGCCTTCACCCTCATAGATTTCCCCGATCAGCATGCTACCCATGCCAGTCATAATGATAGCATTGTAGTGACTGGTACTACCCATCATGGGTGGAGCTCCCACATAGAGAGAGTCGGTGTTGTCTCAATCACACCGCTCCACTCCATCTACCATCACTAGGTCCCATCTTTCAGTTCCATCTAAAGCCAAGGTAGGCATCGGGGAAAAGAAAGCCCCACTGGTGATACGGCTATGGCCAAGGGATCCCATTTCATCTACACCGCCGACAGAGGCGAGGCCGAGCTCTCTTGCTCGACCTCCTACTTCAGTTGTGGTGAAAAGGGAGTGGCGACCTTGTAGCATGTAGACATTCCATCACCACCATCACCTTAGCAGATCATGGATGTAGCAGCAGTAGAGGGAGAAAAAGATAATTCTATTATCCTTATGGAGATAGATCCTCCTAGAGGAAGTACTCCACCTATAGTAGTTCATAACCATGAGCATGTTTCTTCTAGTGAGTGTAGCCCTCACAAAGTTAGCTCTGTATTAGTAGGGGAGGTCAGATGTATCTCCATTTATTAGCATGATCCTACCACCGGTTAGCCATGAGCGTTTGTGCCTACATAGTTGGACCGCTCTTTGGATTATATCATAATGTAGTATCTCATTGAGAAGAAGGAAATCCTAAGGTATGACTAATCTGACCTAAAGGAAGAGAAGGTTAGCTTTGATCCCAATGAAGACTCAATAGATGCATACCGAGGTTCTCTCTTAGGAATCACCGAGTTTGGAAGGTGTTACCAACAGGATGATGACTTATTCACTCAACACCTCCTTCAACAACTCAAAGAAGGATGAGATTTAACAAGATGGGAAAGTGGCTTGAAGATTTGCTAGTGACACTGCACTTCAAAAATCAAGCTCCAACCACACATCTTTCATTGTGAGACCGATGCCTGAAGTTAGCATGTCTTGGATCAACCCAAGAGTTCACCTCCAGTAGAGTAGGGTAGCACTAGCTTGTATAGAAAGGTGGTGGACAGTACCTCCATACAGGAGAAAGATGTTAAGCTCATGGTTGAATAAAAAGTGAGAGAAGCGCTAGCTGCAAGACCGACGTGTTTCATCAATTCCAAAAGGTAGACCCTACCCAAAGTAATTTGATACTATCTAGTATCCTAAGGGTTTTGTGCCTCCTTCTTTCATGAGTTTTGATAGTAACGGGAACCCTCACGCATATAGCACTTGGGCTAGTTGCAATGTGGTGGTATGCATTAGTTTTTGTCCCTTTGTCAGCCTAACGGTATAGCCTTTGATTGGTTAAACTCCAACGATTTAGTGAAGACTTTGTCGAGCAACTTTGTTAAGAGGTTCACTGGAGCTCAAGAAAGGGTAACTATGGGTGATCTCATTGTAGCATAACAACACCTCAATGAGTCCTTCATTGATTATATTCTTAGATGGCACAATTTAAGTATGGAATGCGTGCCACTATTGTCTGAACAACATGCTATTAAAATTCTACTAAAGAATATTCATGGCCCAGTCACCTTCATGCTTAAAGGTTTTACCAACAAGATATTTGAGAAGCTAATCAACTAGGTAGCTAGCTTATAAGGAGAGGCCAAATAGTTGACTTTTCAAGATCAGTCATCAAAGATGAAGCTACAGAAAGCCTATGAAAAGAATGTGGGTAGTAGCGATTTGGACAAGGGGAAGCAACGCCGTGGATTAGCATGAGACCTCGAGTTCCACAAATCACTTCCACTTCCTTTACCACCACCTAGGCCATCCTATCGGCCACCGCTGCAGTCTCCATGGCCTTCATTGCCTCCTCCTCAGCCATACTCATAGCAGAGGTAGACCTACCCGCCCTTAGGTAGCTATCATCTACCTACTCTTTTGGATAAACTAAACAAACCTTATTCATTTAAGAGGGAGGTAGTCAGGAAAATCATTAAGAACCTCTTAAAGAAATTTGATTTTTAGGTACTCGAGCCTAGAAAGCTGAATGAAGTGGGTAGAAGCAATGATCCTAACTTTTTCCCCTACCACTACATGTTAGGCCATGTTTTGGAGGATTGCTTCACATTTAAAGACTAGCTTGAGCATAGCTACAAGTCAAGCGATATAGTTATCCCTAAGGAATATCTAGTGGAACAACCATCCAACTCTATTAGGGTAATCCTTGGGGATACATGTGATCCTCTCAAAATAAATAAAAGGTTGGGATATCTCTTTATCCTTATCCTCTAAAAAGATTATTTCAAAAATCAAGAAACTTTTCTCAGTGCCCAGTGGTACCAACCTTCAATATCAAGGAAGTTTCACAAGTTTCCAAAGACAACATAAGGAAAGTGGGAGCTCAACAGAAGGCCACGCCCATCTGATATTAAGTAGTGCAACTCATGACAGCCCAGCCTCTATTCCACCAAGTGTAAACTACTACTTTAGTAGACATTTCTACTCAAATAGCTCTTTCTAGTAGGTATTTTATATCTACATGAGGCATCAAATCCCTAACCCCACTTACTTTACTAGATTTCTACTATGTATCTCCTTCTAAATCTAAGAAATTGAGGAGTAAAGCTAGTTTGAATTACATTTATGTTACTTTTTATGGGTTATCTGATTATACTCTTTTAGAAAAATCTTTAAGTCTAGATAATTATAACAACTCTAATCATCCTCTTTCTGATTTAGAAATGGAGTTTCCTTTTCTAAATACTACGGGTTCACCTTTTGAGATAGACTTGGAATTCATCTGATTTTGAGGGTCCTATAGGAGAAGCTGTAGGTATGCCTGATGAGCAGGTAGAATCTTCCATTAACCTAGCATAAGAGATCACCAAAGTTAACCTCCATAATGTCAAGGTCCTACCTCCTAGGGCATCACCTCAAGATAGGGGAAAAAAAAGTAACCCAGGCAAAAAATCCTCCACGTAATGCTCTACCCATGGATATGCTTGTGGAGGATTAGCCTAGAGTTGATTATAATGTCCTCGCTAGCCTAAGAAAGTTGCCAGTTAAACTAAGCATATATGATGCCTTTGTCTTATCCAAAGAGATGAGGGAATCATTAATCAAAGCTTTTCTTGATCCAGAGATATGCTTAGCTCAACTAACTGCTATTGGAGAGGAGGCACATTATTCAAGAGAAGCCCAAGAAGTGACATTCTCCTGAAGATCTTCTTTTAAAAGATATGGAGCACAACCGTCCCCTCTACATTATAGTGATATGGGTCTGCACTTTAGGTATTAGTTGATCTAGGTGCATTAGGAACATTATGAGCTTGAAAACCCTTGTTTGAGGATCAACATCTTTAAGCTCCAAGGAGATTAAGAGAGGATTCAATGAACAAGGCGAGAGGGCTATAGGCTCCATAATATTATATTTGGAAATAGGTGACTGGAAGACTTAAGACAAGTTTTATATAATTGATTCAAATACATCATTCACTGCTTTGCTCGGTAGGCCTTAGATACACTAGAATAAGATGGTTCCATCCCCTCTTCATCAGTGCATCAAGTTTCAAAGAGATGGAATCAAATACTGTGTCACAGCAGATGAAAAATCATTTTCGCTAGAGAGGTAGAGAGATACAATCCTACTATCTCTCAAAACAAAACACACTTTTTCATGAATTTGGCCAAAATTCAAATACAAAAGAAAAATAAAAATAAGAAAAAGAAAAAGAAAGAGAAAAATAAAAAGAAAAGAAGAAAGAAAGTACAAATGAGCTAGAAAGGGACACTAAGGAAGAGGTAGAGTTGCATATTACATTCCACCCATAGCTTGTTCCACCATATGGACATATGGGTTGGATGACTCAACCTCTACCGTGCAGAGATCTCAGGCGCTATATAGAGGCAATTCCAGAGGTGGAAGATCCTGGGCCACCCAACATGTTCCAGTTCACAAGAGTACCCCTACTATTCACTTAGACTTGGAATCTAGCTTGAAGGATGAGTCTCATGTGATGAACACACCAGCCAGCCCCTCTCAGTGGGTTTCATTAGAGGTGACACTCGAGCCAGACAGTGATGAAGACCAGGCTGCTAAGCAAAGCATGAGTGTATTCGAATCAGGTTTATGTACAACTATTACACAGTAATTGGGAACTTTAGCTCTAACCTCACTTTCTTCTCAAAAAGTTGAAGATTTAGTAGTTAAGGAAGCCCCTAGGTCTTCCATGAATGTTAAGCCAAAGAGATTCTTTTGATCATCATCCTCCAAGTCTAGAAGCTGTAGAACTCGAGGAGAATTTATTTAAAGATTTTATGGAATTACCTTTTGATTGGTACTCACCTTGTGTTCATAATCTTATAAAGAAAGGTTGGATTCCTTATACATGGTCCAGGCATAGGTCAGAGTATTTCAAGAAGCTATGGAACAATAAAGGAAGGGATGCATAATCAAGACCAATACTAGGATTCAGTACAGTGGGTCATATCGATGATGATGATTACTACTTAATTGTCACCAATCTTCTACAGTCTGATAGATTCTTCTCAAACCACACTAACTCTTATGAGATGTGTGCTTAGAAACTTTAGATGATGTTGATGATCTTTAAATCAAAGATGCACCTCTAGAATTTGAAGAGAAAATCCATTCATCTATCGACAAGCTCAAAGAAATCATCCTCAGGATAGAAGAAGATCCACATCCTACATACATCAGTTCTCTATTAAATGAAGAAGAAACCAATGACTTAGTTAGGCTATTGACTAAGTTTAAGGATTTCTTTGCATGGAGCTATAAAGAGATGCCCATTATCTCCTAACATAGCAGTCCACAAACTATCAATAGACCCTAATGCTAACCCTATCAAGCAAGCTCCTAAATGCATGCTATTAGAAATCTAACAATATGTCATTTCTGAAGTCAAGAAATTGATCGATGCTGGTTTCATCGGGGAAGAAAAATACCCTACTTGGTTAGTCATGCAGTTAAGAAAAGAATGGCCAAATTAACATATGCCAATTTTAGGGACTTAAATAAGGCATGTCCTGAGGATGAATTTCCACTTCTTATACCAGAATTAATGGTAGACATCGCCTCATCTCATCCAGTATTCTACTTCATGGATGGGTCATCTTGGTACAACCAAATCAAGATGACCCCCGAGGATGAAAGAAACACTATTTTTTGAACCCCGATCAAAAACTATTGTTATAAAGTCATTTCAGCCTTAAAAATGCCGCTACATACCAGTGAGCCATGAATCAGATCTTCAACGAACTCATTCATCATCAAGTTGAATGCTATATCAATGATCTAGTAGTCAAAAGTAAAGAAAAGGAAGACCATCTCTTTGACTTGATAGTAGTTTTTGAATAGTTAAGATAATACAACCTCAAAATGAACCCCCTAAAGTGTGCATTAGGAATAGTTTCTTGGAAGTTTCTTAGTTTGTTGTCCGACACCGGGGAATAGAGATAGACCTAGAAAAGATCAAAACCATCTTAGAAATGCCACCCCCTAAAATTTTAATTCAACTCAGATCATTCTAAGGGTGGTTCGCATATCTAAGGTGCTTTATCTCCAATCTATCAGGGAGATGCAAGCCATTTTCAGCACTTATCAAAAAAGATGCTAATTTTATGTGGGATAATAAGTTCTAGCATGCTTTTGAAGACATCAAATAGTATTTGGTGAAGCCACCAGTTCTAACAATCCCTATCTCGGGCAAGCCGCATATCCTTTACATTATTGCATTGGATGACTCCCTTGGCACTTTATTGGCTCAAACCAATGACGAAGGGAAGGAGAATGCACTATACTACCTCAGTCATCATTTGATCCCTGCTGAAGCAAACTACCCACCTATTGAGAAATATTTCCTAGCTTTAATCTTTGCATCCCAAAATTTATGGCATTATATGCTTTCTCATAAGGTGAACTTGATTTCAAGAATCAATCCATTACAGTATCTCATGATGCAGCCTAAATTATTCGAATGGTTGGCATGTTGGTATCTGATTCTCTCACAGTTTGATAGTACATTCATAGCCCTCTATGCCATGAAAGGACGGGCACTAACAAATTTTTTAGCAGCACACCCACTTCTTATAGATTCCTCACTTAGTGATGATCTGCCCGATGAACAAATCATGAACTTAGGGGAGATTGAAAATCACCATTGGGAGATGTATTTTGATGGTGCGATTTTCTTTCAAAAAGGAGAAGAACCACCATCTACTCTTCCAAGAAAGGCAGGGGTAGGAATCATCCTCTTAACTCTAGACCATGATGTGATGAGATTCTTATATTATCTCTCTAATCCATGCACCAACAAAGTCGAGTATGAGGCTTTTAACCGCTTTATCTGAGTTAGCTATTATAGTGTGTAAGCATCAACATCTATGGGATTCTCAACCGGTCATCAACTAGATTGATGGATTCTATAAGGTTAAAACCTAAGCTTCATCACTACCACGAGTACACCATGAATCTATTGGCCCAAATCCCTGAGGTCACCATCTATAATATCCCTCGAGGAAAGAATGGAGTAGCTGATGATTTGGCCAAACTTGCCAAGGAATTGGCATGTTCAGAAGATGAGTTCATTGTAATAAGGTTCTAAAATAGACAAGTCATATCCCTTATTGACACTGAACTCATGGAGAGACTTTCTCTTGAAGGGGAGGTTACTGCCAAAGAAAGGAGAGCTATATTGAGGCAACCATTTGAACATAGGAAAACTACCTCAAAAGAAATTACAAGCCCATCAAATAAAGCAGAGAGCTCTCTCCTATGCTCTTGTGGATGGCACCTTATACCGACAGTTTTTGGATGAAATGTGGTTATGTTATTTAGACAAACATGAAGCTTGAAAGATCATGACCAAGACTGTACATGTGGGAGTGTATCAATCCAAATTCAAAGATGAAAGCAATGATCAAGATACTAGATACTATTGGCCTTCAATGATCATGAACATAGCTAGAGATGCCACCAGTGTTAAGTACATGGTGTGGTCCTACATTAACCTCCCAATATTCTACATCCTATATTTGCCTCATGGTCATTTGAGTGTTGAGGTACCGACATAGTGGTTTCTATCGATCCTCCTTCTTCCAAGGGTCATCGATTCATCTTAGCTGCCACCGACTACTTTTCCAAGTGGGCGGAGGCAATCCTGCTTAGAGAGGTCACAGCATGTGCTCTAGTTTATCAGGAACCATATTGTATATATTCGATGAATTATATTTGATAATGGTAAATGATTCAAAAGCCTAAGATCAATAGCTTCGCCAGACATAATATAGATTTGAGATATTCCACCATCTACTATCCTAGGAAAATGGCCTAGTAAGCATTCAACAAAACTCTCATCCATACTAAAGAAGACACTCACATACAACAAGCAAGAAGATGAGTGAGCCTAGTTGAAGCCTTGTGGGAATACCACACCACATACAGAACTCCAACTCAATCTATCTAGTTTTTTTAAGTGTATGGTTCTAAAGTTGTTCTAGCATTAGAAGTACAACTTCCATCACTAAGGATAACAATGGGTAGTAAAATCACTACAGAGCAGAATGCCAAGTTGTGGTTAGAAGAGCTCAAAGATTTGGAGGAGTGATGCCTATGGGCGTGTCATAACTTTGTGTTGTACAATGCCAAGATGATTCAAGATCACAACAAGCTGGTCCTCCCTAGAGCTTTTCAAGTAGGATAGCTTATTTTAGTTCTAAGGAGAATAATTGTTGCCCATGAAAGATGGGAGGCAAGTTCAAACCCACTTGGGAAGGCCCTTTTGTCATAGAGAAGACCTACCAAGGAGGATCTTATCAACTTATTGATTGTAAAGGGGAACACCTGATGCTTCCAATTATAGGGCTTTATTTGAAGAAATACTATCCATAAAATCATGTTTAAAAATATTATCATCAAAATTCTATTCTAAATTATCAAAATATTCTCTTCATTTGAAGCGTTGTTTGCTTGTTTGTGAATCCACCCCAACTTATTTAGGATAGGTGTAAGAGAACACAAGAAGCATCGTATCCTTCAATCACAACACAAATACAAATTAAACATGATTTCCCAATGCTACTAGAATAGGTGTGAGAGAACCAAGAGGCATCTTATTTCAACTAGCATGGCTAAATTAGGTATTAGAGAACCCAAGTGGCATCCTTTCTTGGTGGAATCACCACTGCCTCGTGGCACCCTTTCATGAAATTTTAAATGTGTTTTAGAATATGTGTAAGAGAACCCGAGAGGCATCATATTCCCTCTAACATAGCACAAATACATATCTTTTGTCTTGGGCTATTTTGATGTGGGAGCAAGCCCCTTGTGGAACCACTCATTAGCTGCTTGGTCGGGCCGACATGCTACATTGTTAGTGTGTCACCCCAGTGGTCATTTGTGTGGTAGATGTGAGTCCCCATGCTTTCTTCCTAACTTGACCATTACAAACCAATGAGCTCCTTGTTAGTTTGGCAGCCTAATAACTTCCCTCATGTTGGCTTTGTTTAAGAAGATGTAAGCCTACGCTTTCTTGAACTAGCCACCACCTAATTAGGTCGTATATTTAAGGCTTAGGATAAGTCCCCCTATGGCTCTTTTCCTCTCAACCACTTTTGAGTTGATATAAGTCCCCCAACAGCATTCACTCAGTCGCCTCCAGTCGATGACTGCTGAGTCAAGACAAACCATCCCAAAGAATCGCCTCATAGAGGATGTGAGTCCATGATGCTTTCTTCATAAATGAAAACTTGGCATCTTAGGTATTGATGTTTACTATGCTACAAATGACTCATCCGTGGATACACCACTCTGGCATGTGAGTCCCCATGCTTTCTCCTGAGTTGGCCACCAATACCTATAGATATTATCTTCTCCATGGTTTTGATAAAGCCTTAGGGGCTCCCCCAGGCACTCTACTTGGATCACATCCTTTGTGACCCCATTTAGACACTACCCAGGTTACTTTTGCATTGGACAATCCCCATTTCCTAGTAGTTCACCCTTGTGGTTGGAGAATTCATTCAGCGGATGCATTGATTCTTTTTAGTTCAGTAAATTTGAGATATGCCTAGGCTGATATGAGCTCCTTTTTAGTATGATCCCTCAAAAATCAACAGGGTCCATGATAAATAAACAAATAAATAAATAAATTTATTTTCTTATGGATTAGGAATTTAAGCCCTTAGTGGCCCCTTTCCCAAGCAGACATTCTATCTTTAGGGCAAGAACTCTATAAATTACTCACTACACTCACTGAGATAAGTCCCTGTCACACTCTATAAGAAAAGGTCGTTCAATCTATGTTTCTACAAATAGATTGCCCTCTTTTTTTCTTGGAATATATAAGCTACACACATTCTTTTCTAGCATGGCTATCAAACTGGTAGCCCCAGTCGAGACATGTTACCTTGCTAATATGTCTCCTCAATAGCCTTTTATTCAAGAAAGAGAGCCCCCATGCTTTCTTCCCAAACTAGCTATGCAAACCTAAAGGCACCCCTTTAGTTGGATAGTTCTCCCCAGCTGCAACCCTTTGGATTGGTAAATCTGAGGGCTGCTCGACATTCCCCCACTAAACCCATCATAAACTAATGGGATCCATCAAATACAATTAAAAAATGAAATTAATTTTGACTATCTTTGAGTTGATTTAAGTCCCCGAGGCACTCAAGAGTTTTGACCACGCCTAAATCATCCCAACAATCCATCCCTACTTTCAAGGATATAAGTCTACTACACTTTCTTCTTCCTAAAATAGCCGCCGACACAAAGGCAACCCTTTGGTTGGATAGTCCTACTATGTGGTTGGTAAACTATCCCTTGACTGGTAAATCATGGCTAAGGCCAACATGGCTCCGTAACGATCATAAAATTCATAATTTAAAATTTGAAATAAAATCAACCATCCTCCCGGAGTCAAATCTTCAACCAATGGTCAATCAACAAATCTTTAGTAAATGAATCTTGAATTCAATTTTGTGGGTTTCAAATTTTATATGTATATTGAGCCTTTTCCCTAGTGGTTATACTCAATGATGGTATCATTTCATGTCATTCAAAGCTAAATCCATCATTAAAGTTAAATCCATTGGGCTATTATGTGTTTTGTATGTCTGAGCTTATGTACAGCTATGATGTCATGAGTCATTGTAGTAGGTATGACACTTTGGTGGTAGGTAATGGAATGAGTCGTGGGTAGGTGTAGTTATGATGGTTAGGTTTGAGTTTGGAGTTAGGGTTTGAGTATTCTTAACTCTCTCTTTCAATCCTATAAATAGGGAGACTCTTGTAATGCTTGGTACTTGAATTTGAAATGAAAGTTATCTTCTTAAATTTCTTTTACTATTCTTTTGTGTGCTTTCCTCTTGAGACTACTTGAGTGTGTGAGTTCACAACCCTTAGAGAAGGACTTCTAAGGAAGGAAGCAATCTCCACAATGATGGACTATTTGTAGAGGTCTAATTTTAACTTATCCCTCTTTGCTATTTTTTAAATCTGGTTAGATCATTCATAACTTTTCGTTATTTCTTTGTATAGATTAGTGTGGTTGACATAACTTTAACTAAGATCTTTTCAACTTCACTAAATTCATAATATTGTGAATGTGCTCAATAGTAGCGTGCATTTATCATTACTCTTTGTGAGGATTTAAAATTATCTAATAATGTCATATCATCATAAAAAGCACCCGTGTCCTACATCATATTTAGTATCAGAGCAAGTATGTTTCTTTGGGAACATCTTGTTTAGTATTGAGTTTTATTTTTGCATTAGAGTAATCTTGCAATTCATTGAAAAAAAAATCATACAAAATTTTTATCTAATTAGAGCATTTACTTACTTTTAATTGTGTCTTTGATTTCATTACATTGCATTTTAAAAAAATAAAAATAAAAAAATAAAAAAAATTAATTAAGTATTTGTTTATATTAATATTTTTAAAAGAATATCATCATGTCAACTCAGTAGATATCAAGATCAATCCTTAGATGAAAAACATCATTCCTATAAATTTTACTAGAAAAATAGAAAAGCTTACCCTTATGCACCAACAAACCTTTAATGAATTCCAAAAAAGATTTGAAGCCTTAGAAAAAAGTTGGTAGGCTTACAACACATTCACCTAAACTAACCCAATCCTAGAACACCAACTTGAAGAGAAGGTCATCATGTTGATCCCTTCCTCTTCCTCTCCACATTCTCCTATTAGACCCCACTATCGCCCTAGGAACAACTTTAATGAATATCCCGAGTTTGATGAGGTACTTCCTCACCCACCTCATCAAATAGGAAGACAATTAAGACGAGATGAAGGTTATGCTCATCGAACTCCTTATGAGCATTATCCTCAACATTACGAAGAGCCATTATCTAATTTTGTTGCCTCATGATGTACACTTAGAGAACCTGATGATGATGTTATTCGTAGGGTTAAAATTGATCCACCTACTTTTGATGGTCGATCCTAAAATTTTCTTAGATTGGTTAGTAGACATGGACCAATATTTTGATTGGATGCCCATGTAAGAAAGACAAGTTTTGTTCGCATGAAACTAACCAGTCATGCTAAGACTTATTGGGTTAATCTCACATGAAAATATCAACATTAGGACAACCACTTCTTGAGATGAGATGAAAGAAATTTTAAAGCAAAAATATGTACCATTAAATTTTCATGATCAACTTATGGATGAAATGACTACGCTTAAACAAGGATCTTTAACGTTAAGTATATATGACAGTTTGATGAATTGATGACCCGTTGATGTTAGAGAGGATCACCGCACAATAATCTCTAGATTTAGATCAGGGTTACGAACTGATATTCATAATGAAATGATAACTCGAGAAATTTATTCTCTTGAGGATGCATTTTGAGTGGTGACTCAAATTGAATAATATCTTAGATCACAACCTTATAAGAGATTCACAACTTCATCTACAAACAACTCTCAATCGCGTGTTAACCCTCCTACTTTAGTAGTTCCTAAAGGACGAAACAAAAGGAAAAGCTTTAGTGGGAACATCTAGCTCTAAGAATTCTAGCATTACTTGTTTTACATGTGGTAAAATCACTATGCAAGTACTTGTCCTCAAAACTTACACTTAGATTATAAAATGAGGATCAACAAAATGAAAATAATGATAATCAAATTGCACCCTTGTGAAGAAGCTATGATGCGAAGCATTAGATGAGTCTCATATAGATGCGTGTGTTAGCAACCCCACGGCTAATATTGATTGGAGGCACATCAATTTTCCACACTTATTTTAAGAATGAAAATGATGTAAGTTAATCATTGATAGTGGCATGAATGTTATTGCTACCTCTTCTTTAGGGATGAAGCTCACCCAGACCCACCCAAGCGCTTGGGTAGATAAGACCTCATCTCTATATCTCAATGTCTTGTACCCATTCAATTAGGAGAATATAGTGATAAAATTTGGTGTGATGTTCCCATGGATGTTGCTCATATACTTTTAGGTAGACCTTGGCTTTTGATATGGATGTCATAAATTAGATCTAATACATATGCTTTTAATTTTCAAGGTAAGAGAATTGTCCTAAACCCAGCTAAGCCTAAAGAGGTCACTCCACTTCAACCCCAAAATTCTTCTCCACCCATCAAAAGAAATCCCCATATTATTAATAAACATCAATTTCAACAAGAGATTAATGGGAATATCATTTTTGCATTAGTTGTCCTAACCTCGAAAATCAACCTTGTGTTAAATCATTCTCATCTCAAGTGAACTTTTATTGGAATATCAAGATATTTGTCAAGAACTGTGAGCTTCCCCATTAAGAAGTATCCAACATGCCATAATTTCGATCATCATCACTCCCAAATTTGCCACATTATCGTATGAACCCAAATGAACATAGCTAAAACAACAAGTTGATGATTTATTATCAAAATGGTTTATTAGGGAAAGTTTATCTCCATGTCGCTTCTTACCCCAAAGAAAGATGGTAGTTAATGTGTGTGTGTAGATAGTCGCTATAAATAAAATCATTTAATATAGGTTTCCCATACCTAGACTTGATGACATGTTAGATATGATGGTCGGATCAATAGTTTTTCTAAAATTGATCTTAGAAGTGGATATCATCAAATTTGTATGAGAGAAGGTGATGAATGGAAAACGCATTCAAGACAAAAGATGGTTTGTATGAATGGCTAGTAATGCCTTTTGGATTGACTAATGCTGAGTACATTTATGCAGTGATGACTCATATCTGACCATTCATTTTTTTTATACTTTGATGATATTTTAATTTTTAGTCAAACTAAGAGCGATGAGAAACATTTACAAGTTTTAAAGTGCTTCATGAAGAAAGACTATATGTTCACTTAAAAAAATGCTCATTTATGACATCTTTGTAATCTTCTTAGGATTCATTGTTTCTTGTGATGGCATCTCCGATCCTAAAAAAATTATTATTCAAAGTGGCCTACCCCAACCACAATTCATGATGTATAGTTTTCATGGGTTAGCCACATTTTATCGAAGGTTTATTCATGGATTTAGCACTATTATGGCCCCATAACTCAATGTCTTAAAAAGGAGACTTTGTTTGGACAAAATACATGCATTCTCTAAAATTAAAGAACTTTTAACAAGTTCATTGATATTACAATTGCCAAATTTTGACAAAGTATTTGAGATATCATGTGATGCTTCTCGAGTTGGTATTGAGATGTTCTTAAACAAGAAGGTCATCCTATTGCTTTCTTTAGTGAAAAATTAAATGAAGCTGCAACCATATTCCACATATGATCGAGTATGTCATCCAAACTTTACATTATTAGACATTATCTTCTTTCATGAGAATTTATACTTTATTCGATAATGCTTAAATATCTAAACACCCAAAAGAAACTTAGTTCTCTCATGCAAAATGGGTTCAATTTCTTCAAGAATATACGTTTGTTCTTAAACATAAATTTGATGTCTAGAACAAAGTTGCGGATGCCTTAAGCAGAATATGTACATTATTAAATACCATGAGTGTGAAGGTTACTGGATTCGAAAAGATTAAAGATGATTATCCTAATTGTAAAGATTTTCAACAAATCTTTGAATCTTTGAAATTTGATGTTTCAATTAATAGTCCAGATTATCAAATACCAGATATGGCTATCTTTCGTGGCACACAACTATGTATCCCTGATTCATCACTTCGAAATTTTCTTATTGAGGAAATTCAAGGAGGTGTATCCGGTCATTTTGGTGGATAAGACAATAATAGCTATGATGGAGGATAGGTTCTTTTGGCCTAGTCTTAAGAAAGATGTTGCTCATATCATGTGCATTCTGCCAAGTAGCAAAAAGTGGAAAACAAAATTATGGTCTATACACCACTCCCAATCCCTCACAAACTTTGGGAAGATCTTATGGACTTCATCTTAGGATTACCTCATAGACTGCTTTTGACTCTATCCTAGTAGTTGACCGATTCTCTAAAATGGCACACTTCATTCCATGTTATAAGACATCGATGCCTCACATATAGCAAAAAAATTTTCTTTCATGAGATAGTTCGCACATGGACTACCTAAGACAATTGTCCGATCGTGATGTAAGATTTATGAGCTATTTTGGAAAACTTTATGGAAAAAGCTTGGCACAAAACTCTTATTTTCTATGCCTTACCACCCTCAAACATGGACAAACTAAGTTGTTAATAAGCTTAGGAAATTTACTTAGGTGTCTAGTGACCGATCATACTACTAGTTGGGACCTAGTTCTTCCTATCAGAGTTTGCTTATACTCAATTAATAGGTCAACCGGTATGAGACCTTTTCATATTGTAACTGGTTATGATCCAAGAAAACCAATTGATCTTGTTGAATTGCCTGAAACATATAGGTCTACTGCATTTACATCTTCATTTGCACAATGCATGCATGATTTACATCACGAAATTCAACAAAACTTACTCTGAGTTATGATAAATATAAAGCTAATGTTGATGCACATAGATGATATGTAAAACTTAATGAGGAAGATTTGGTTCTTGTTAAAGTTAGAGATTTTCCAAGAACTCTTAAGAAATTAACTCTCAAGAGATCTGGTCCTTATAAAGTTGTAAGGAAGATAAATGATAATGCTTATGAAATAGATCTTCCAATGAATGCTGGAATTTCTCCAATATTTAATGTATCAGATTTAACATTGTACCATGGGCAAGCCACGGATGACACTATTCCCTCTGCAAATAGTACTGACATGTAGGTTCATACTTCATCACCGACTCCTATACCATCTCGCCGCTTAAGATCACATCGCCCAAATCAAATTTTAGAAGACCGATCATCACATATGATGGAGGCACTCAAAGGTTTCGCGTTGGAAAGGTCTTTCTCCACTTGAAGATTCATGGCTTACATTTGATGAGTTACTAATCGGTTACGTATTGCTTTGATTTTTATTCTCGGAGGAGAATTCTTTAAAAGCAGGGGTCTTGATGCATCATCATCGTCACCATCATCGGCGTCATCATCATAAAGCTTAAATCCATGATTGGGCCTTTGTTATAATTTAAGCTATGTATTATTGGGCTTTTATATTTTGTATGTCTTGAGCTTATATGTATTGGGCTATTCTTATGTCATGGCCCATGAGTCATTATAGTAGGTATGACACTTTGGGTAGGTATGGAATGAGTGGTAGGTTTGATAATGGTGGTAGGTTTGTAGGTGGTGGTAGGTGTAGTTATGATGGTGTTAGGTTTGAGTTTGGAGTTAGGTTTGAGTATTCTTAACTCTCTCTTTCAATCCTATAAATAGGAGACTCTTGTAATGCTTGGTACTTGAATTTGGAATTAAAGTTATCTTCTTAAATTTCTTTTACTATTCTTTTGTGTGCTTTCCTCTTGAGTGACGGACTACTTGAGTGTGTGAGTTCACAACCCTTAGAGAAGGACTTCTAAGGAAGGAACACAATCTCCAATGACGGACTATTTGTAGAGGTGACTTCAACTTATCACCCCCATTTGGTTTAAATTTTTCTGAGGTTAGATCGTTCATAACTTTTGATTATTTCTTTGCACTTATAAGATTCGGGTCTCTAGTGTGGTTGACATACTTTAACTAAGATCTTTTCAACTTCTAAATTCATTATATGAATGTGCTTAATAGTAGCATGCATTTATCATTACTCTTTGTGAGGATTTAAGAATTATCGGTGTAATAAACATCATATTATAAAAAGCACCCGTGTCCTACATCACTCAATCCCTAGTGGAATCATACTTTGCTCTCTTATGTTTTTCACATAAGTAGAGTCACATTGCACTAACCTCTTGATTCCTTCTACACCTTGAGTTTAGGAGTAGATTGTTTCTGCTAGTGCTTGTGATCATTCGACATTCGGTGGTGTATCTTGTCAGTCACACCACACCTATTGGGCGCCCTTTGTTGACCTCACTTTTGGAGTGAGCTTTCAAATTCTCCATCTTAGACATAAGGACTCCTCTAAACACTAGCAGTTCCTTAGTCTTAAGACACTTCTAGTGATTAGGTGAACACTTAACCTAACCTTAGAGACTTAGAAAAGTTAGCAATAGGAATAGGTTATGCCTTAAGTGTTTTAGGAAGACTTACCTAACCTATAGCTTAAACCCAAATCCTTGCTTCCTTCTTTCAAGACAAACTTCAAACTCAAATCTTAAATCAATTCCAACACAATTCATTTTCTCAAATCTTAAACCAAATCCAAAACCTTTTCTAAGCCCTTTGATTTCATCTAAGGGACTTAGCACAAATCAAATCTTAAATCAATTCCAACTCAATTGATTTTCTAAAATCCTAAATAAATTCCAACCCAATTTATTTTCTCAAATCATAAATTAATTTCAAACTCAAATCATGAATCAATTCCAAATAATTGAAACCCATGATCAATTCCAAATCCAAAATCTTTCCTAAGCCCTTTTGATTTCATCCTATGGACTTAGCTCAAATCAAATCCAAATCACTCCAAACTCAAAAGATTTTCTCATAAACCATTTATATTCTCATTTATATTCACAAATATAAATGAAATATAAATTTAACTAACCAAAACTAAATTCAAAACTCAAATCCAAATCTAACCAAAATCTAACTTATACTCTTTCAAGTCAAATCCTTGAACTTTACCAAACTATTATCAAATCAATCCAAATCCTTGGATTTTCTCTTCAAACAATCATTCCTTCATTCACATGCCCAAATATTAATATAAACTACAATCTTCAAACCAATATCGAACTAACCCAAATCAAACCCTTGTTCGTCCTTTGAACTTGAAATTATCAAATGAAACAAAACCCATTTGACTCTAAATCACTTGCAATTGGATTTATATTTCAATCATAAGTCCATATGTGAGTTCAACTAAACTTGAATCAAGCCTTGATCAAGCCAATTGACCCACTTAAGCTCACTTGACCCAAAGTGACCTAAAGGACCTTTTTAAGCCAAATTCTAATCCAACCCAAATTGGATTAAACTAAGCCCATCTAAGCCTCCCATTGTGAGCAACGATCATCTTAAGATGATCAATCACTCAAATTTGGTCAAACCTAGCCTTTGACTAAGTCAACACTTAGGAAAATGAAACCTAAAAAAGCCAAATTCATTATAAGCCAAATTGATTGAAATCATTGATCTAAACCAGTTCATGATGAATGATTGAAATTGACCAAGCCATCAATTGAGCCAAACCAAGCCTAAATGGCCACTTGACCTAAGTTGACCCAAGTTGACATAAAAAGTCAAAATGGGTCAAATCTTGATCTAAGCCAAATTAATTGCAGCCAATGGATCAAAATCATTCTAAATTGATTATTGAAATTAACCATAGCTTCAATTGGCCAACTAGACCCAACCTAGCCCAATTGACCATGAACCCAACTTGACTTAAATGGTCAAATTAACTTGAAATCAAACCAAACCAAAATTGATTAAAACCAAAGCCTGCAATACATTTCAAATGATCAACCAAGCCTAAACCAACCCATGACCTAACCCAATTAGGTCAAATGAGTCAAATTGGTCAACTTGACCCATTTGACCTAAATGAACCTAAATGAACCAAAATAAAATAGAAACCAAATTGAGCCAAACCAATGATACCCATAGGCTCCAAATGATCATTTGAACTTTATCTAACTCACAGTTTGACCAAATTTGACCAATTAGACAACCTAACCCAATTTGATCCAACTTGACCTAAATGGGTCAAATTGAACCAATTCAAACTGAATGAACTCCAAATCACTTGAAATTTGGCCCAACCTACTTTTAAATCATTTTAAATCTAAAAAAATCAAAATCAAGGCCAAATGACCACTTTACCCATAGGTGAAATAGTATCCTATGACCAAATTCACTTAGAATTTGGTCATATTCTTTCTCAAGGCCACCTGACATACTTCTAGTCCTTCACTTGGACACCAAGCAGGGTGGTAAACATGACCCAATGTCCTTGGGTTGGCCATGACCCAACCCAAGGAAAAATTGACCCGTCCAATGGGAATTGAGCACTTGGATCACCCAATACACTCACTTAGCACATGGACACTCACTCTCCTTCTCTCCAATACCTAAAATAAATCACATGGGATGCTAAATAGTATGAACTCACCAACCAATCTTAGTGAGCTAAAATGGAAACTCTACTCTTCACCGTCCGATCCAAGGAGGGGGAGATATACTTCCCCTCATTCCCACTCAAATGAGAAGCACTGATTTCAACTGAGCTCTAGGAATCGAAACCAAGCATTCCTAAGATTCCCAAATCCATTTCAAAGCTTCTTTATTTTCTCCTTCATGGTTTTTCTCAAGGCCGAATCAGGGGAGGTGAAGTGAAGATCCAACCCATCCAATTCTCCACCAAACCCAAATTAATCTTACAACATCAAGGGACCTCATTGAGCTTAATCAAGTTATTTCCAAAGTCACCAAGCCACAGGAAGGAGGACTTTGATTAAAGCCAATTTTCATTGAAGGGGAGCTTGGTCAACCTAGCCATCCACCCCAAATAAAGACTTGATACCTTCAACAGGGCTTCATCTCTACTAGATAAAGCTACCTCCTCCATTGGAAGAGCTGGTGATAGCCTCCAATGAGGAATTGCTCAAAATCAATCTTAGGATGAAAATTGTTTGGTCCTGTGTGAAGGAAATTATAATCACTTAAGATCTTGACCATTGGATTCATTGCTTCTGCTCCTCCAAAGGTGTGGAGTGAGTTTGAACTCCATCTGAACTCGGGTGGGCTCGGATCCAGCAATAATCGATGGACAACATCCATCTCTCCTTGCTCGAGAGGAGATAGATCACACATCATCTGTTATGCATGATTGGAACATATGGTTGTGATTAAATCATGATAGATCTCCCTCTAATTTAAGCCTAAATCGTAGGATTAATCACAGTCATCCAATCTTAGATCGGTTGGCCCGTGGAGAAAGCACGTCCACCGTCGGCTGACTCAGCCATGGATGTGATAACTTAAATAACCTATCCCATCACGCCACGTGGAAAGTGTGCCGCGTCAGCTGCCATGTGGCCCGATGGGATTAACGACTTAATTAGCTTTAATTAATTCATATTTAATGCTAAAACTTCCAAAATTTATAACTAATTGTAGAAAAATTCAAAAAATACAAGCTCAAGTTCATTTCAAAGATAACTTAGTAAGGAATAATATCAAATTTAAATTAATTAATTTTGAAGAGTAATTTTCACTCAATTTGGGTTTTATTAGAAATGTAATTAGGCTAATTACTCTTTGATTACTTCAACAATTAATTCCAAACTTTCTAATGTTAATTAGTGGGATGACCTCTGCCTCCCATGATTTTCTTGGAATTTATTGTTTGATTAATTAGGGGAATCGCTTAGTTCATTCTTAATCCCTCTCTTAACTAAATAAATGATTAATTAATCTATTAAATAGTGATAAATTCATTAATTAAGTTTGTTAACCATCATGAAACAATGAATGGACTTATGGAATGAGATTAGGATTTCTTTTCCAAATCTTTTCCCTAAGTTTATTCATTTGGATAAATATTTAATTAATTTGCAAATTAATCAATAACTTAATTATTTCATTAATGGTTCAATTAATCAAACTCACAACTAAATCACTCTAAAACTTAATCACTTAATCTTGGGTAGATTCTTAGGAGTTTAAAAACCTAAGAGACTTCAAAAGAAATTATAAGTCAAACTACATGTGTAGGATGTTTATGAAAGTACATAATTAAACCATTTAGCCTAATTAATAAATAATTGTGAGCCAATTGCATTAGGCCCCTTTATTTCTTAGGTGCATTGCTGATTTAAATTCCATGTGGTTGCATATCATATGTTGGCTCATAATTACTTATTTAATTATGTTAAAGTGGTGTAGGTAAGGGGTAATTAATGAATTTAATTCACACCTTAACCTAAAAAAAACATAAAACCAACCTAATTGGTCTACAAATTAAACTAAACTAATTCACACATGGGGCAAAATGGGTTAGGACCATCAAACCTTTCTCTCATATTTTCTTTTCTTAAATGATCAAAATTAGAATTTATTCATGCTTACATCACTTTATTTCTTTCCAAGCATGCTAAATGTTGTTTTTCATATGAATTCATGCATTCATCTCTTTTAAAAATAATTTAAATAAAATATTTCCTTTTACGTCAAATTGCATGTGTTGGTTAAAATTAAGAATATGAGTGGCTATTATCAATATTAAACTAAAAATTATTTCAAAAACTTATAGAAAGATTATGAATGAAGCGATGCTACATATACATACTTATAAGCTTGCTTGTGATTATAACATAAGATGTGTTTTATGTTGTTTTATTCTCTTCTCTTAACATGGACTTGCATAGGATTTGCAAAATGTATAGTTCATTTGAAAAGAACATAACACTTGCATAAATCTATTTTTATGCACTCTTATGTTATGTCTTAAGAAGGAGCCTCACATTACACATGTAGATTATATAATAAAATCAAATACAAAAATCATTTGCATGATTCTTCATCCATTTATTTCTTTGTACATTTACATGTATTTAAGAAAAGCTAAGCATAGCTCCTCATATGAGTTAATGTGATTTGAAAAGAACCTGTTAGATTTCAAATGATTGGTGATGACTAAGCAGTAATCGTCATCAACTGGACCCATTGTACCAAATCCTAGTCTCGGTCTTGATTAAGAGAATTTACATTTCTCTTCCATATTCTTTCGAAGTAGTCTAACCTATACTTTGACCAAGTATGTGGTATTAACCCTTTCTTTGCTAAATTATGAACACAAGGCAAGTACCAATTAAAAGGTAATTCTATTAAATCTTTATATGAATCATCCTCAAGTTCTATATAAACTTCTTGGCTTGAGGATGATGCTCCCAGAAAGAACCTCTGAGTCTTCACACATGTGGATGACTTAGGGGCTTCCTAAACTACCAAACCCTTAGCTTTTTTAGAGGAAAGTGGGGTTAGAGCTAAGGTTCCCAACCACTGCCTAACTGTTTCACATATAGACTTGAATAAACTTATACTTTGCTCTGGAGCCTAGTCATCCTCACTATCTACCTCAAGTGCCACCTCTAAGGGAATATACTATTGAGAAGAGCTGGCTGGTTTGCTAACCATATAATACTCATCCTACGAACTAGAATCTAAGTCTATATGGATAACAACTATACTCCTGCTAGCTGGGATATATCTTCTATTGGATGACCAATTCGGAGGTTTTCCACCCTTGGGACTGCCTTTGAATTGGCCTCTTCCCTTGCCTGGTGGAGGTCAGATACTCCTACCCATATGTTCAAATGGAGTAACAAATTATGGGTGGAATCTAATGTCAAGCTCCACTTCCTCCTCCAAGTCTATTTATGCTCCCTTTTTTTTTTTTTTTTCATTTTCTCTTTTCTTTTCTTTATCTTTTTATCTTTCTTTTTCTTTTTCTTTTATTTTTAAACTTTGGCCAAGTTTTCGAGAATAGATTTGTTGACTTTGAAGGAGGTAGTAAGTTGCATCCTCATATATGCCGACCTCGTGAACTATAAATGACTTGAGATCTCCTTTGACATAATAGACAATCCCACCTCTCATAAATTTCATACACTGATGTAGAGAGGATGGAACTATATTGTTCTCATGTATTCAGTCTCCCAAGAAAAGCATTAAAGAAGTATCTGAAACCTATAATGTGAAACTTGGTTTCGATCTTCCAATCATCTATCTTTAAGGGCAACACTATGGAGCCTGAGGCCTGTTGACCTCAATTTTGGAGTGCGGATTTAATCTTCCCTTCTTAGACTTAGGAGTCTTCTAGATACTAAGACTTCCATAGTCATAAGACACTTCTAAAAATTAGCTAAACACTTAACCTAAGCCTAAAGAATTAGAAGGGTTAACCATAGGGTTAGGTTATGCCTTAGGGATAAGGATTATTCACCTACCGTACAACCCAAATCCAATCCATGTTCACCTTCTCAAACCAAACATCAAGTTCAATTCAAACATCAAATTTAAATCCAAATCCAAACCCAAATTAGAAAACCAAATGATTGAAGCCAATGATCAAATCCAAACTTAAAACCCTTCCTAAGCCATATGACCTATCACACAGACTTAGCCAAATCTTAATCTAAATCAATCCAAAATCAATTGTTTTTCTCATAATCATTTTATATTTTCAATCATCTTCCTAAATATAAATCAAATCTACATTCAAATGATCAAAACTAAATGAAACTAAATCAAATTAAATCAAAACCCTTCCTAAGCCATATGACCTATCCCATGGACTTAGCCAAATCTTAATCCAAATCAAGTCAAACTCAATTGATTTTGACAAATCAATCATATTTTCAATCATCTTCACAAATTTAAAAAATCATCAAAATTAAATCAAACCAAATCAAAATCCAAACTTAAGCCACATGACTCAATTCTATGGACTTAGCCAAATCCCTTCATTCCAAAACCAAATTCAATTGATTTTCTCATGAATCAATCATACCTTCAATCATATTCATAAATATAAATGAAATCTACAATGATAAAGCCTAACCAAAATCAACACAAATCAAACCCAACTTAACCCTTTTTACTTGAAATGTTCAAATGAACCAAAACCCATTTGAACCCAAGCCAATTGCAATTGAATTTATATATCAATCTCAAATCCATATATAAACTCAACTAAATGAAACTCAGCCCAAAATCAAACCAACTAAATGCAATTGGTCCACTTGACCCAAAGTGGCCAATTGACCTATTTGAGCCAAGTTCTAATCCTACCCAAATTAAATTGAACCAAGCACATCAAAACCTCCCATCATGATTATTGATCACCCTAGGTTGATCAATTATCACAAATTGGGTCAATCCAAGACAAATTGGTCATTTGACCAAGTCAACCCCTTAACTTATATGAACCCAAATTAGCCAAATTGTAACCTAAGATTCAAATCCCTTGAAACCAATAATTCACACTAAATAAAAATCAATATTTGAATATGATTTGACCTTCAATTGAGTGAAACCAAACCCAATTGGCCCTCTTGACCCAAGTTGACCCAAATTGACCTAAAAGACCAAATTGGGTAAAATCAAAATATAAATCAAATTGATTGCAACTAATGGCTCAAGTTCATTCCAAATTGATTGTTGAACTTGACCAAAGCCATGGTTGGACCCAATTGAACCCAATTGACCTACTTAGCCTAAATTGACCTAAATGTTCAAGTTGTCCTAAAGAAAACCAACTCCAAATTAATTAAAATCAAAGCCTACAATAATCTTCTATTGGTCAAACCCAAACTAACAACCAACCCAAGTCAATTTTACCAATTTGGTCAAATTGGTCAACCTAACCCATTTGACCCAAATGAATTCAAATGAGCCAAAATCAAATCTGAGCCAAACTAAACCAAACCAATTGAACCAAAAAAATCCTTGTGGGTAAAAAATTTCTATATGGTCGCCTTCATCTGTGGTGAAAAGCAAGAATATAAAAATTTATCATTTTGGGATGCCACACAGATCCACAGATGTGCTTATTCAAGTGATCGGGTACGTCATCAAGGAATAGTATACTACCTCAGGAGATAGAAGTCACTACCCTTTAATGGACCTAATCACCTCAATAAGGACTCCTAAGGACAATGGGTCTACATATGTACCATAGATTCTTCCCCTACTTTACATTGAAAAGTAAAGCAGGGTTTATTTTAAACCGGGTTTATTAAGTTCCCTATAGGAGCAAGCCCCCATAGTTAATTACATCTAGGGACGGGATCTTTTAGAAATACTCTTGATTAAGGTAAATGATCATTGTCTTCAAAGATTTCAATAGGAAAGGACTATCAATCAATTAGTTCATTTTTAAAGATCAAATGGGATTGATCAAAGAGAGGGAGTTATTTTCAAAGCCAAAAGAAAGATAAGTAGGAGATGCCCACGATGCTAGGAAACCTAGCGAGCATCTCAAACTATCCTATGGTTATGCTTTACATTTTTGAAATTGATTTAATTTGTTTGAGTTGAATTTTTCATTAGAAATTTAGGACTTATGATTCCATAACACAAGATTAAGGAAATGCCTAAGAGGTGAGGAATTATGCTTATGGCTCATAAAAGTGAGAAGCAACATCAGAACCTAAATCTAGAGAGGCAGAAAGCACAACCTAAATCTAAGGCAAAATGTGTTGGTTTGCCTCCAGAGAGAGACCAACCACCCAACTAACACAGTGGAACTAACTACATTTAAAATACATGTGGCAAGTTTTGCTATGCAAGATAGTTAGGGACAGAAACACTAAGTCCAAACTCACTCACTAAAGAGACTAGATCATGTAAGAACATGTTTCAAATGTCCTAAATCTAATGTAATTCAGATTTCATTTTATTTTTATTTTTGGACAATTATTTTGACTTAGGCAAGTTTATTAGTTCAATTTTTTAGTTATTATTAGGTTTTAGTTTTATTATTTAGTTATTAGTTTATTAGTTTAGTTATTAGTTATTAGTTTAGTTTTTAGTTAGTTATTATTATTAGTTTTAGTTTTTATTAGTTTATTAGTTAGTTAGTTATTATTATTTATTTATTTAGTTTTATTAGTTAGTCATTAGTTCTGATTATTAGTTATTTATTTAGTTATTAGTTAGTTTTATTAGTTATTATTATTTATTTTAGTTAGTTATTTATTATTAGTTATTAGTTTAATTTTTATTAGTTAATATTATTATTAGTTTTATTATTAGTTTATTAGTTTAAGCGAGAAGGGAGGAGTTGTGTTTCTACCATGCCTCTCAAAGGTCAAGCCAAGTTTCTCTGGCAAAGGTGGAAGCCCTCCAATCAAGAGTGAAATAAGATGCATTTGTGCATGATGTTATAAAAGAAGTACTCAACCAGCTAAGGGGTTGCTAATTCTTTTATCTTGATTTTAAACCAAAGCTTTAGGTGAGGTTATGAGTTCTTTATTTTTAGTTTTGAATTGTTAGATTTGGTAAAAGATTTATTTTTTCTTAAGAGCCTAGTCCACATCCAGGCCATACATAAAGCAAGGAAGAAACTAGGAAAAAGATGTCATTTAATGCACAAGTTAAACAAATCATTAATCAATTTATAAAGCTAATCGCAAAAGAATAAGAGGCCATTATGGTCGGGTACCACCGCACAAACCAAAAAATAAATTGGGTAGCCGAGCTCTACCCTTATACAACCCATATTACAAATGAATTAAATACAATTAAGCAATGAATTCATTGTTATGGGAGTCTTCAAGCTTCATTTCTTCATTCTTCTTTTCTTCTTTCTTCTTTTTTTCTTCATTCTTCTTTGGTTCCTTCTTTTGGATGGTTGGAAGGTGGATGCTCCAAAGGCTTCACATAGTACATAAGATTTAATCTTATGACCAATGTTCATCCTAATCCCCATAACAATCATTTTAAAATCCTAATTGCAAAATTTACATGAAAAGGAAAAGGAAATCTAGCTAACACCTGCAAAACAAAGGTTAGCTAAACAAACCACCAAATCCCAAGCATGTATATTGGACTTATCACCCCACACATGGGTGACTAAGTCCACCTAGCCTATTGAATTATGCTTAGGGGTATAAGCACCTGCATAGCAAAAACATTTATATTTTTATTTATTACAGCGCCCCTTAAGCACAATCCCCTATAGAAGACAATGGTTAGACTAAGATCTGCCCTACCATTCATTCTATGCACATACATCCTAGCATCCAGTCTAAACATATATCACAAAATAAAAGCAAGCATCAAACCATGCACTACCATAACCTAAAGTTAGAAGTGGTGACTTAGGCTAATGTGTGTGCTTTGGAGGTTTGTGTGGTATGCTTAGCTATGGATTTAAGTTAGAATTTTCTAAGTGTGAAGCAAATTCAACTTAGAGGAGGGTTTCATTTAAGTGATTTAATTGTTTTGGATTGATTTTATTTCATTTTTTATTAGGTTCAAGTGAATCCTACAATTATTACTAAGTTATAAAGAGAGGGAAAGAGAAGAGAACTTCTCTTTCCTTGCCTAACTAGTAATTTCCAAAGTGGATTCATGTTTTAGTTTTGTTTAGTGAATGTTTTGATTAGGTGTTTTAATTAATCCTAAGTTTAGATGAACTCTAAACAAACCCATTCAAAAAAAAAAGGCATTTTAAGATTAAATAAAATGAACTAAATTCATAAAACATACATCACTTTATTTCTTTCCCAACATGTATAACATGCATATGAATGAGTTCTAAGCATATCTATACACACAAATGAGAATGTTTAACACACTTTATGATGCATGCTAAGTAATTCATTTAAGGAAATTTGGAAGTTTATGATGCATGATTTTCATTAAGTAGAAAAGGGATTTCTTATCCAATTTTCACATGAACACATGAAAGTAAGAAAGTCATAAGTGAGTACAACTCCATTGTTAATAAGAGGTGTAAGGTACAAGACCTACTTAGGGCTACTTAAAGCCTCAACCTCGGGGTTGTCTAGACTAATATATCACTTTTCTTAGAAACAAACATGTGTACAAAAGAAATGAATGGAAAAAAAGAATGCAAAAGTTGGTATTAGTTGATTTATTTTGTTTATGCAATTTATATGTGCAAGCATAAGTATCCTTCTTAAGTGATAGTATAGGGATGAATAGGATATGGAATTAGGCAAGTGTTAGGTTCTTTTCAAATGAACCATACATCTTACCAAATCCTATTCAAAACTATACTAAAAGAGAAGGGAGGAAAACCTATACTAAACACATCCTTATATCTTACTCACATGCAAGCTTATAATTAAAATATAAGTAACACACTTTTAGTTTTGATAATTGATTCATATATTTTGAAAATAATTTGAATTTAATAGTGATAATAGCCAGTCATATTTTTACTTTAGCCAACACATACAAATTTGACATAAAGAACTTAGCCCAAATTTTTCCTAAGTTCTTTGATTTCCTCTTAAGAACTTAGCCCAAATCAAGTTCAAACCATCTCAAATTCATAAATTTTTCTCACAAACTATTTATATTATTATTTATATTCACATATATAAATAAAATATAAATTTAAATCAATTAAACTAAATATAGAATTCAAATCCAAAATTGTAAATCTTTCATAAGTCCTTTAATCCTCTCTTAAGGATTTAACCTAAATCATGTTCAAATCACTTCAAATCCTTGAAATTTTCTCATAACCCATTTACATTCTCATTTATATTCACAAATATAAATGAAATATAAATTCAAACAACTAAAACCAAATCCAAAAATGAAACTCAAATTCATTCAAAATTTAACCTAAGCCTTTCAAGTCAACATCTAAACTTAGCCAAATCAATTTCAAATCAAGCCAAACTCTTGATTTTTCTTCATGATTCAATCAATCCTTCAATCATGAATCCAAATATAAATACAAACTTCAAACACTTAACCAAAACTCAATTCAAAATCAAGCTAAAATCCATCTCATGTTCACCCTTTGAACATTAAATTATTAAATGAATCAAAACCCATTTGACTTCAAACCACTTGCAAATGGATTTATATTTCAATCATAAGTCCAAATGTGAGTTCAGCCAAAGTCAAATCAAGCTTTGACCAAGCCATTTGACCTACTTAGGCTCACTTAACCCAAAATAACCTAAAGTACCTTTATGAGCCAAATTCTAATCCTAACCAAATTGGATTAAACTAAGCCCACCTAAGCCTCTAATCATGATCAACAATCAGCATGAGATGATCAATCACTCAAATTGGGTAAAACCAAGTCAAACCTAAGGGTTGACCAAGTCAACTCTTAGCCAAGATGAAGCCCAACATAGCCAAAATCCACCAAAGGTGAAATTGATTGAAACCAATAATCTAAGTTCATTCATGATCAATGTTTGAACTTGACCAAGTCAACATTTGAGCCTAACCTAGCCCAATTGGCCACTTGACCCAAGTTGACCCAACTTGACCTAAAAAGTCAAAATGTGTCAAAACTTGATCTAAGCCAAATTGATTGAAACCAATGGGTCAAGTTCATCCCAAAATGATTGTTGAACTTGACTAAAGCCTTAATTGGCCAACTAGACCTAACCTAGCCAAATTGGCCTTGAACCTAACTTGACCTAAAGGGTAAAGATCCAAATTCAAACTTAACCAAAATTGATTGGAAATAAAGATACCAATCCATTTCATATGACCAACTAAACCTAAACCAACCCATGACCTAACCCAAATAGGTCAAATGGGTCAAATTGGTCAACTTGACCCATTTGACCTAAATGAACTCAATTGAACCAAATTCAAACCTAAACCAAATTGAATCAAACCAAAGCACCAAAACATTTCAAATAGTCATATGACCAACCATTGGTTTAATTTTGACCAATTGGTCAACTTGACCCAAGTTGACCCATTTTGACCTAAATGGGTCAACATAAGCCAAATCACATCAAACCAACTCCAAATTCAATGAAACTTGGCCAAACCTATTTTCTCATCATACCAAACATACCCAAACTAAAATCAAGGTCTAATGACCATTTTACTCCTAGGCCGTACGGTAAATTTTGGCCAAATCCACTTAGAATTTGGTCAAATCCTCTACATAACCACTTGGCACCCTCTTAGTGGATCAAGTGAATACTAGGGAGTTTGGTGCACCCAACCCAATGGGTTTGGGTCAGCCCAACCTAGCCCAATGGCCAAACCGACCACATACCTTGAAATGGAGCACATGGAATCATCCTTCCACTCAATTCAAGAGCATGGCAACCTCACCCACTTCTTCCCTAGCCAAAATAGAATTTAAAGACATCCTAAATAGCCTAACAAACCCATGGCATAAGCTCAATTTGATTAAAATGGCAAGGAGGCTTGCGGCTGTCCGATTAACCTTGGGGGAGATATAGTCCCCCTAATTCAACTCAATCTTCACTCTTGCTAATTCAATTGAAGCAAATGAACTCAGAGCAAGCCCTAGTTACTCTTCCTAAGCTTCCCAAAGAGAGTTTGAACTTCCCATTTCTCAATTTCTCAAGCTAAAAATAGGGGAAGAAAACCAAAATCCAATCTCACTCCACATTTAAATCAAGCCTAATTCCCTTTGCAAGCTCCCTCAAAGACCCCAATCAAACTTATCCAAGCTCCTTCCCAAGCTCCAAAGGCATGAGGGGTGCTAATTCGATTAAAGCTACAAGGAGTTCAAGGTGGAGTTGGCCTCTGGAAGCAACCACCCAATCTCAAGACCTCAAACTCTCAGTAAAGCTTCTCTACTAGATGAAGCTTCTCCAAGGGAATCGAGGGCCAGTAATCACCTCCGGTGAGGAAAACCATTTTTCTAATCTTAATCTAGACATAGTGTGGAGCTTTGTGAAAGAAATTTTTGTTGCATGATAAACTAGCCATTGGATATGATCTCCATTGTATGATGAATGTGTGGGCTAAATTTTAGCCCGATCCGAGCTCAATTGAGCTCGGATCTTACCCTAGATCATGGACGGTCTCCATTGCTCATAGGTAATTACAGAGATGAATTTTTGGCCATCCATCCACATATTTTGGATGGACGGCCGAGATTAAAACATGTAGCATCCCACGTTTCACCCTTTAGAACCGTGAGTTTAATCTCAGCCGTCCAATCCTTGATCGGACGACTGAGGAGAAAGCGTGTAACATCATTGATGTGATGCTATGATGTAACAAGTTAAAGACCCAATCCTATCATGCCATATGGAAAGCGCATGCCGCGTCAGCAGCCACGTGGCTCTGATGGATTAAACATATAATTAGGCTTTTCTTAATTATTATTTAATCACCAAACCTTCCTAAATTCATATCTAAGCCTAGAAAATTAAAAAAATATGAAATAAATTGCATTGTAAAGATAATTGAACATAAAATATTCTAAAATTAATTTTAATTGATTTTGAATGGTTCTTCTCTCCGAATTTAGGATTTATTAGGAATTTTATTTTGCTAATTACCCTCTAATTACTCAATTGATTAATCCCAAACTTCTTGTGTATGATTAATGGGATGACTCCTACCTCTCCTAATTTTCTTGGGATTTATTGGTGGCTTAATTAGAGAATCTAGCTCATCATTCCTTAATCACTTAGTGTAATATTAATTAAGGGTATAATTAGTTGTTTAACCCTCTGATTGAGTCAATTAAGATTTGATTAAGTGAATATGAGGTTTAGGGAATAATTTTGAGATAGTTTCCTTAAGATATTCCCTAAAGCCCCTTTTCTTCCTTAATCCATCTTTAATTGAGGGTTAATTCACTAATTACCCCCTTAATTAATTTCATAAAATTCTAAAAATTTCCAAAACTCAATTAATCTATCTTGGGTAGATGCTTAGGTGTCCAAGAGCCTTAGTACAATTAAGGAAATCAAAATCCAACTCACATGTGTGAGGGGTTATGAAAGTACTAAGTTAAACCCTTAGTTTAATTAATCATTATTGAGCCAAATGCGTTAGGCCCTTTTCTTACTAGGTGCATTGTTGATTTAAATTTCTTATGTGGTTGTCATCTCATTGGCTCTTAATTTTTTGATTAACTATGCTAAGGTGGTATAGGTAAGCGGTAATTAACACACTTAATTCATACCTTAACCTAATCAAAATATATAATGGATCTAATCATATAAAATTGAATTCAAATATCATACATGTGGGAATAGGAATAGCAAACTCACCTCACATTTCTCAAATTAAATCAAACTGAAAACAAAATCAAACCTTCTTTAAAAATAACTTTGTTTTAAGCTCTCTTATTTCATAAGATTGTCTTTGAGAATTAATTAGGGTGGATGAATTTACATTATTTTCATCACTTAATTTCTTTCCTAGCATGCTAAATGTGTATGTCATATGGATTTCATGCATTCATGCTTTTCAAAAATAAAATTAAAATGAAAATGTTTTCTTTATGTCAAATGTTTTTTGGCTAAAGTAAAATATGAATGGCTATTATCACTATTAAATTCAAATTATTTTCAAAATATATGAATCAATTACCAAAACTAAAAGTGTGTTACTTATTTTTTATTTATAAGTTTGCATGTGAATATAAAAATGTGTCTTATGTTTGCTTCCTTTCTTTCCTCTTAACATGGATTTGAATAAGATTTGCAAAGTGTATAGTTCTTTTAAAAGAACATAACACTTGCTCAAATCTACTCTTATCCCCTTCCATGTTATAACCTAAGAAGGATCTTCATATTCTCACATATAAATTGCATAAACAAATCAAACAATCAAGTATAACTTTTTGCATCCTTCCTTTTCCATTCATTTCTTTTGTACATATGCTTGTATTTAAGGAAAGTGGTATATTAGTCTAGACAACCCCGGGGTTACTAGGACTTAAGTAGCCCTAAGTAGGTCTTGTACCTTACACCCCTGGTGCTAACAATGGCAGCATACTCACTTATGCCTTTCATACATTCATGTGTGCATGTGAAAATTGGATAACAAACTCCCCTTTTCTACTTAATGAAAATCATGCATTATAAGAATTCAAATTTTCTTAAGTAACTCATTTAACATTCATCATAAAGTACGCTAAACATTCCCATTTGATGTGTATAGAGATGCCTAGGATTCATCCATGTGCATGTTGTACATGTTGGGAAAGAAATCAAGTTATGTGTGTTTTATGATATTAATTCACTTTACTTATTCTTAAAATGCCTTTGTTTTTAATAGGTTTGTTTAGAGTTGAGGGATTAATTAAAACACATAATAAAATATTCACTAAACAAAACTAAAATATGAATCTACTTTAGAAATTACTTAAGGTAGGGAAGGAAAGAGAAGTTTATTTTCTTCTCTTTCCCTCTCTTTACAACCAAGTAATTAATTGTAAGATTCACTTGAACCTAATAAAAACACAAAATAAAATCATCCCAAGATAATTAAATAACTTAAATGAACCCCACCACCCCTCTAAGTTGAACACTCTTCAAACTTAAAAAACTCTAACTTAAAGCCATAGCTAAGCATACCACGCAAACCTTAGAAGCATACACATTAGACTAAGTCACCACTTCTAGCTATAGATTAGGGCGGTGCATGGTTTAATGTTTTCATTTGTTTTGTGATATTTTGTTTTAGTAGATGTTAGGGGTGTATGCTAGACCGAATGGTGGGGATGATCTTAGTCTAACCATTATCTTCAGGGATTATGCTCATACTGTAATAAATAAAAATAGAAATTCTTTAGCTGTGCAGGTGCTTATACCCCTAAGTATAATCCAATAGGCCAGGTGAACTTAGTCACCCATGTGTGGGGTGTTAAATCTAATATACATACTTGGTATTTTTATGGTTTGTTTTATCTAATCATTATTTTACAAGTGTTAGTTAGATTTCCATTTTTCCTTTTCATGTAATTTTTGGCAATTAGGATTTTGGAATGATTGTTATGGGGATTAGGATGAGCATTGGTCATAAGATCTCATCTTATGTACCATGTGAACCCTTTGGAACATCCACATTCCTACCATCCAAAAGAAGGAACCAAAGAAGAAAGAAGAAAAGACGAATGAAGAAATGAAGTTTGAAGGCCCCATAAAGTGAATTTTCTTACTTGATTGTAATTAATTCATTTGTAATCTGGGTTGTATAAGTGTAGAGCTCAGCTACCCAATTTATTTTTGGGTTTGTGCAGTGGTGCCCGACCACAAATGGCCTCTTATTCTTTTGCGTTAACTTTATAAATTGATTGATGATTTGTTTAGCTTGTGCATTAAATGGCATCTTTTTCCTAGTTTCTTCCTTACTTTATGTATGGCCTGGATGTGGATTAGGCTCTTAAGGAAAAATAAATCTTTTTAAATCTAATTCAAAACTAAAAATAAAGAACTCATAACCTCACCTAAAGCTTAGGTTTGAAATCAAGATAAAAGAATTAGCAACCCCTTAGCTGGTTTAGTATTTCTTTTATAATATCATGCACAAAAGCAACTTATTTCACTCTTGATTAGTGGGCTTCCACCTTTATAAGAGAAACTTTGCTTGACCTTTGAGGGCCCTGGTGGAAACACTCCTCCTCCCTTCTCACTGATTTTGGCCAATAATCTTACTTCTTATGCATTAGGCATATGAATCCTATAAGTCTTAGCCAAAATGATTATCCAAAAATGAAAATAATATGTAATATGTTTTGCATTAGATCTAGGTCATTTTTCATGCCCTTACATGATCTAGTCTCTTAGGGAGTGAGTTTAAGGGCTTAATCTCTTTCTAAATAAATAACAACCTAGATATCTTGCAAAAAGCATATGACTTGCCTACATGAATTTATAATCATAGGAGGAGTTAGTTGGCAGCCACTCCCAGATAGTTGTAAGTCCAAGTAGTCGGGTTGTTTACTCTCTCTTATGGAGGTAAACCATATACCCAATTTCGCCTTAGATTTAGGTTGTGCTTTTGGCTCTCGCTAAGGCTCCCTAGATTTAGGATTTGAGGTTGCTTCTCCCCTTTGTCGGCCATAAGTATAAATCCTCACCTCCTAGGCATTTCCACAATCTTGTGTTGTGGAATCATAAGCCCTAAATTTCTAATGAGAAATTCAACTCAAACAAATTAAATCAATTTCAAAAATGTAAAGCCCAATCATATGATAGTTTGAGATGCTCTCTAGGTTTCCTAACATCATGAGCATCTCCTACTTATCTACTTTTGGCTTAGATAATAACTCCATCTCTCTGATCAATCCCATTTGATCTTCTAAAATAAACTAATAAATTGATAGTCCTATCTATTGCAATCTTTAGAGACAATGATCATTTACCTTAATCGAGAGTATTCCTAAGGAATCCCCATCCTTAGGATGTAATTAACTATGGGGGCTTGCCCCTGTATGGAACTTAACGAACTCAGTTTAAAATAAATCTTGCTTTACTTTTCCATGTAAAGTAGGGGAACAATCTATGGTACACATGCAGACCCATTGTCCTTAGGAGTCCTTATTCAGGTGATTAGGTCCATTATAGGGTAGTGATTTCTATCTTTTGAGATAGTACACTTCTCCTCAATGCCATGCCCGATCAGCTTAATAAGAACATCTACGGATCTACGTGGTGTCCAAATGCATAAAAAAGAAAGTATATTTCTATCTTCATTTTATCCCGTATAGAGTGAAGTTGGAAGTACACATTTCTTTTAGAGAAATTGAAAATTATTCACCATAGATTTTTCTGGCGACTTCGCTGGGAGGGTTCCTCTCTCCATCTTTGGTAAATGATCATTGTATATAAGTATCAATAGTGGGTTTGTACCTTTGTATGAATCCAAGACTATCTTTCTATCCGTTGGCACTTAGCTTATTTCATCCTTAAGTCAAGTTAGCCAACATCTTTGGGTTTTAGGACCTCACTCCGTGTTGGTCTTAAAATCCCCGTTGGGTTCTCCAATGGGTAAAAAAAATCTAATAAAAAGAAAATATTTAAAGACTTCCTCCTTATCATTTCTATGATATGGAAAGGTTCATTCTAAAATAATAAAGACAAAATAAATCCTTTATAAAAATCTTGCTTTTCAAAAAGCACTCTTTCAAAATGCACATAATAAAATATTTTTGCACAAAAATTTTCCTAAATCATTTTCATCTAACAATCTTTATGATTGTTATATGTAGATTATCTTTCCAAAAATAAAATTGACAATCACATTTCCTAAAAGCACAAATGAGTTCCTTCATTCAATTCATTTTGGGTGAAGACTTCATTTTCAAAAGTAAGATTCCAATAATCACATTTTCTAAAAGCACAAATGAGCTTCTTCACTCAATTCATTTTGGTGAAGACCTCATTTTCAAAGATAAAATTTCAACAATCATGTTTTCAAAAGCACAAAATTTGAACAAGTTTATCCATTCAATACATCCAAATATGTTGAATGGATATTACATCTTCAAACAAAAATTACAACTTTGAAATTTCATGCATCACATTCCACATGTATTAAGTTGGAATTTTCACATTTACAAACAAAATCAAAAATAAATTTTTCAAAAGCACATGTCAAACCTCTCCATTAAATTGAATGGATGTTTCATTCTCAAACAAAAAAAAAAAAAAAAATTGTTCAAAACCACATATGAACATCTCCATTCAATATACCCAAATTTATTGAATGAATATTTCATTTCAAATAAAATGACATCACTTTGAAATCCCAATAACATATTCCATATATGATTAAGTTGAGATCTCCTCTTTCAAAAAATTGATTTCCATCTCACATACTGGACCTCATTTTAGAATGAGCTCTCAACCTCCATCTTAGACATAAAACTTCTCTTAGACTTTAAGAGTTCCTTAGTCTTAAGACACATCTAGTGATTAGGTGGACACTCAACCCAGCCCCAGAGACTTAGAAGAGTTAGCCATAGGAATAGGTCATGCCTGGGGTGTTAGGAAAATTTACCCTTACCGGAACCACTCCTCGCCTTCCTTCCTTCAAGTCAAACTCCAAATAAATCTTATTTGATTTTCTCCAAACTCAAATCAGTGCCACATTATTTAAATCCATGATTGAAACCCATGAATGAAATTCCTAATTCCAAATCTTTCTTAAGTCCTTAATCTTCTCTTAAGGACTTAGCCTAAATCATGATCAAATCAATTCAAACTCATGAAATTTTCTCATAACTCATTTATATTCACATATATAAATAAAATATAAATTCAAATCAGTCAAACTAAATCCAAAATTTAAATTCCCAATTCAAAATCATTTTTTTAAATCCTTAATTTCCCTCTTAAGGACTTATCCAAAATCACCTTCAAATCAATTCAAACTCATGAGATTTTCTCTTGACTCATTTATATTCTCATTTATATTCACATATATAATTGAAATATAAATTCAAATCAATCAAACTAAACTCAAAACTCAAATCCAAAACTCCAAAATTTCCTAAATCCTTTAAATTTCCTCTTAAGGATTTAGCCTAGATCATGATCAAATCACTTCAAATTCATGAAATTTTCTCATGACTCATTTATATTCTCATTTATATTCACATATATAAATGAAATATAAATTCAAATAAATCAAACTAAACTCAAAAATCAAATCCAAAACTCCAAAATTTTCTAAGTCCTTTAAATTTCCTCTTAAAGACTTAGCCTAGATCATGATCAAATCATTCCAAATTCATGAAATTTTCTCATGATCCATTTATATTCTCATTTATATTCACATATATAAATGAAATATAAATTCAAATAATCAAAATCAATTCCAAAAAATCAAACTCAAATCCATTCAAAATCCAACCTAAGCCTTTCAAGTCAAAATCATGGACTTAGCCAAATCAACTTCAAATCAAGCCAAACTCTTGATTTTTCTTCATGATTCAATCAATCGTTCAATCATGAATCCAAATATAAATACAAACTTCAATCACTAAACCAAAACTCAATTCAAAAATCAAGCCAAAATATTCATGCTCTTCCTTTGAATATGAAATTGTCAAATGAATCGAAACCCATTTGACTTCAAACCACTTGCAAATGGATTTATATTTCAATCATAAGTCCATATACAAGTTCAATCAAACTCAAATCAAGCTTTGACCAAACCATTTGACCCACTTAGGCTCACTTGACCCAAAGTGACCTAATGTACCCCTTATGAGCCAAATTTTAATCCTAACCAAATTAGATTGAATCAAACTCACATATGTCTCTCATCATGATCAACAATCATCATGAGATGATCAATCAATCAAATTGGGTCAAACCAAGTTAAACCTAAGGGTTGACCAAGTCAACACTTAGCCAAAATGAAATCTAACATAGTTAAAATCTACCATAGGCCAAATTGATTGAAACCATTGATCTAAGTTCATTCATGAACTATGTTTGAACTTGACCAAGTCAACATTTGAGCCTAACCTAGCCCAATTGGCCACTTGACCCAAGTTAACCCAACTTGACCTAAAAGTCAAAATGTGTCAAAACTTGATCTAAGCCAAATTGATTGAAACCAATGGGTCAAGTTCATTCCAAATCACTTGTTGAACTTGACCAAAGCCTCAATTGGCCAACTAGACCTTAACTTGAACCCAACTTACTTGACCTAAAGGGTCATGTTGAGCCAAATTCAAACTTAACCAAAATTGATTGGAAACAAAGATACCAATCCACTTAGATGACTAACCAAACCTAAACCTACCCATGACCTAGCTCAAATAGTCAAATGGGTCAAATTGGTCAACTTGACCCATTTGACCTAAATGAAGTCATATGAACCAAATTCAAACTAAACCAAATTGAATCAAACCAAAGCCACCAAAACATTTCAAATGGTCATATGAACTTGACCCAACCCTTTGAGGTTTGACCAACTTGACCCATTTTGACCTAAATGGGTCAACATGAGCCAAACCATACTAAATGAACTCCAAATCCAATAAAACTTGGCCATACCTATTTTCTCGACATACCCAACATATCCAAATTTAGAAATCAAACAAATTACCATTCTATCCTTAGGCCATAGAACAATTATTTGTCAAATCCATGGGTAAGTTGGTCAAATCCTCTTCATACCTACTTGATACTCTCATAATAGGTCAAGTAAACCCTATGGAGGGTGGTGCACCCAACCCAATGGGTTTGGGTTAGGCCAACTTGACCCAAGGCCAAAATTGAGCACATGGCTCAAATTGGCCACATGGGAATCATGCTCCCACTCAATTTGAGCAGGGAGTTACCATTCCACTAGCCCAGCCCCGACCATGTGCAAGCCTCCAGCATCAAACAACCCACTTAGGTCAATTGGATCAAAATGGCAAGTGAAGCTTTGGGTGTCCGATTTCCAGGGGAGATATACTCCCCTAATTCACTTCAATTCTAGCCTAATTTGATTGAGCATAGGAAGCCAGAGGTGCCATTTGAGATCCTTTTCAAGCTTCTTAGAGAGAGTTAGAAGTTGCCATTTCTTAGTTTCCCTTAAGCAAAATAGGGAGCTCAAGGATTTTGCCAACTTCTCCACACAAACCAATTCAATTCCCACACTCCTTGGGGACCAAGTCGAGCTTGCTCTTTCCCAAGCTCCAAAGGAAAGGGAAGATCCACTTCAATCAAAATAGAGCTCACTAGAAGGTGGAGTTGGTCCATAGAGCTATCCACTCAATCTCAAGAAATAAAAATTTCACCAAAGCTTCGTCTCAACTAGATGAAGCTCCTTCAAGGGAATCGAGCACCAGTGATCACCGCCGGCAAGCTATGATATTTTTTGACCATTAAAATCAATGTGGTGTGGAGCTTTGTGAAAGAAAATTTGACCCCATGGAATTTTGATCGATAGATGTGGTTACCATTAGGTATAGAGGGCGTGGGTTGAGTTTCAATCCAATTTCAGCTTGATAAAGCTTGGATATTCCCTTTGAAAGTGGATGCTCTCCATTATTCCTTAGGGAAGAATAGGGATGATCTCTAGCCATCCATTTGCACATTTTGGATGGACAGCCAAGATTAAATCACATTTCAAATCCTATTTTATCCCCTTTAAACTGTGGATTAAATCCTAACAATTTGATCCTTGATCGAACGGTGGAAGAAAAATCATGTAGCACCACCGCCATGTGGTGCTATGATGTGATGTTTAAGTGGCCACTCAGAGGATGACGTGTGTAAAGTGCGGTCGAGTCAACTGTGTGCATGGCGCGCCATAGGATTTGGGAATTAATTAAGGTTTAAATAATTCTAATTAATCCTCTAAACTTCTAAAATTCATATCTCTAAAATAAATCATAAAAATATGAGGTAAATTGCCACTGAAAGATAATTCAATCTAGAATATTCTAAAAATGGTTTTAATGGATTTTAAATATTGTCTTTCTCTAATTTTGGGTTTTATTGGAAATTTTAATTTGATAGTTACTCCATAATTAATCCATTGATTAATCTAAAACTTCTTGAGTGTATTTTGGGGGGATGACTTCTACCTCCCTAAAATTTTTTCAAATTTATTGGTGGCTTAATTGGGGAAATTGCTAATTCATTTTCTAATTACCACTTTAATGTAATTAAGGATAATTAAGGGTTTGATTAGTGGTTTAATCCTTTTTTGAAGGTGATTAAGGTCTGATTCAGTGAATGGGAGGTTTAGGGAATAATTTTGGGGAATTTCCCTTAAGCTATTCCCTAAATCCCCTTTTCTTTCTTAATCCTCTCTTAATTAAGGGCTAATTCACTAATTACCCTCTTAATTAATTTCTTAAAATTCTAAAACTTTCTAGAACTTAATTAATCTACTTTGGGTAGATGCTTAGGTGTTCAAGAGCCTAAGTTCAATTAAGGAAATCAAAACTCAACTCATATGTGTGAGGGGTGTTTTAAAATTACTTAAGTTAAACCCTTTAGCTTAATTAATCATTGATCATTAGCAAAATTATATTAGGCTCCTTTCTTCCTAGCTGCATTGCAAATTTAAATTTCTTGTGAGATTTTATGTCATCTCATTGGCTCATAATTATTTGATTAACTATGCTAAGGTGGTGTAGGTAAGGGATAAATAACATATTTAATTCATACCCTAACCTAATCAAAAATATAAAATGAATCTAATCATCTAAAAATTGAACAAAAATATCAAACATATGTGGGAATGGGTTAGGAATAGAAAACTCAATTCACATTTTTAAAACTAAATCAAATTAAAAATCAAATAAAAATCATATTAAATAAACTTTGATTTACTTTAAGCTTTCTTATTTCATAAGATTGTCTTTAGGATTTAATTGAAGTGAATGTGTTTACATTCTTTCATTACTTTAGTTCTTCCCCAACATGCTAAATATGTGTGTCATATGGTTTTATGCATCCATGCTTTTCAAAAATCAAATTTAAAATGAAAATGTTTCCTTTATGTCAAATTGATTGGCAGATAAAGTAAGAATATGAGTGGCTATTATCACTATTAAATTCAAATTATTTTCAAAAATATATGGATCAATTATCAAAACTAAAAGTGTGTTACTTATATCTTACTTATGAGTTTTAATGTGAGTAAAATATAAGAATGTGCTTAGTGTAGTTTTTCCTTCTCTTCTCTTTTAGTATAGTTTTGTATAGGATTTGGCAAGGTGTATGGTTCATTTGAAAGGAACCTAACACTTGCCTAATTCCACATCCTATTCATTCCTATACTATCACTTAAGAAGGATAACTATGCTTGCACCTTCAAGTTGAGTAAATAAAATAAATCAACCAACACCAACTTTTGCATTCTTCCTTTTCCATTCATTTCTTTTGTACACATGCTTGTATTTAAGGAAAGTGGTATATTAGTCTGGACAACCCCGAGGTTGTGAGGCTTTAAGTAGCCCTAAATAGGTCTTGTATACCATACACCTAATAATGGCATCGTACTCACTTATTCCTTTCATACATTCATGTGTGTATGTGAAAGTTGGATAAGAAATGCCTTTGCTACTCAATGAAAAATCATGCATCATAAACTTTCAAATTTCCTTAAGTAAATTACCTAGCACGGATCATAAAGTGTGCTAAACATTCCCATTTGGAGGTACAGATATGTTTAGGACTCACTCATATGCATGTTATACATGTTGGGAAAGAAGTGAAGTGATGTATGTTTTGTGAATGTAGTTCATTTTACTTAATCTTAAAATGCCTTTCTTTTTAAATAGGTTTGTTTAGAGTTCATCTAAACTTAGGATGGATTAAAACACTTAATTAAAATATTCACTAAACAAAACTAAAATATGAATCCACTTTAGAAATTATTTAGGTTAGGGAAGGAAAGAGAAGTTCTCTACTCTTTCCCTCTCTTTATAACTTAGTAATTGATTGTAGGATTCACTTAAACCTAATCAAAACATAAAATAAAATTAATCCAAAACAATTAAATCACTTAAATGAAATCCTCCTCTAAGTTGAATATGCTTCACACTTAGAAAATTCTAAACTTAAAGCCATAGAAGCACACCACACACAAAAACACACATTAGGCTAAGCCACCACTTCTAGCTTCAGGTTAGGGCGGTGCATGGTTTGATGCTTGCTTTTATTTTAAGATGTATTTTTTAGTATGGATTTTAGGGTGAATGTGCATAGAATGAATGGTAGGGCGATCTTAGTCTAACCATTATCTTCTGCAGAGGATTATGCTTAAGAGGCGCTGTAATAAATAAAAAATATAATTTATTTTGTTGCAGGTGCTTATACCCTTAAGCATGATCCAATAGGCTAGGTTGACTTAGTCACCCAGGTGTGGGGTGATAAATCCAATATGCATGCTTCAAATTTAATGGTTCATTTAGCGAACCTTTATTTTCCAGGTGTTAGCCAGATTTACTTTTCCTTTTCATATAATTTTTGCAATTAGGATTTTAGAATGATTGTTATGGGGATTAGGATGAGCATTGGTCATAAGATCTCAACTTATGCACCATGTGAAGTCTTTGGAGCATCCACCTTCCAACCATCCAAAAGAAGAAATCAAATAATAAAGAAGAAAAGAAGAAGAAAGAAGAATAGAAGAATGAAGGAGTGAAGTTTGAAGACCACCATAACAATGAGTTCCTTGCTTAATTGTATGTAATTCATTTGTAATCCGGGTTGTATAAGGGTAGAGCTCGACTAACCAATTTGTTTTTGGGTTTATGCGGTGGTACCCGACCACAATGGCCTCTTATTCTTTTATGATTGGCTTTATAAATTGATTGATGATTTGTTTAGCTTGTGCATTAAGTGGCATCCTTTTCCTAGTTTCTTCCTTACTTTATGTATGGCCTGGATGTGGATTAGGCTCTTAGGGAAAAAATAAATCTTCTACCAAATCTAACAATTCAAAACTAAAATTAAAGAACTCATAACCTTACCTAAAGCAGCTAAAAAAAAATCAAGATATAAAAATCTTTGGTACATCATGCACAAACCCATTGTCCTTGTCACTTTGATTGAGGGATTACCATTGCTAGAGGTGTGACTTGACCTTTGAGATGGTACACCTCTCCTCAATTCTCCTTACCCTCAGAACATCACAATCTATGGTGTCCAACTAAATGTATATTTCTATTTTTCATTTATCTCCAAAAAGGATAGATCAGAATATTTAGGTCATTTTTTAATGACTGATGGTTCTCTCTTCATCTTTAATAAATGATATTTGTCTTGAGTATCGATAGTGGGTTTGTACTTTGTTATGAATAGACTATCTTTCTTTCCATTAGCACTTAACTTATTTATTAGTTAAAAGAGCATCTTTAGGTTTTAGGACCTCGTGTTGGTGTTAAAACCCTGTTGTTCTCCAATGACTAAAATAAGATCTAAATAAGAAAACATTTAGACTTCCTCCTTATCATTTTATGATAAGGAAAGGTTCATTCTAAAATAATAAAGACAAAATAAATTTTCATAAAAAATCTTGCTTTTCAATCATTTTCCTAAATTTTCTTAAATCACCCTCATCTAATAATTCTCTCATAATTGTTATATGTAGGAATCTTCAAAAATAAAACTAACAATCTTTTCCAAAAGCACAAATGAACATCTTCCTTCAATTCATTTTGATGAAGATTTCATTTTCAAAATAAAATGAACAATCATCTTTCCAAAATTCAAATTCAAAAACAAAATAAAATTTCCAAAGCACATAAACCTTGCCATTCAATACACCCACACCTATTGAATGAGTTTCATCTTAAAAACAAACTAATTTTTCAAATGCATATGTGAACATCTTCATTCACTATACTCAAATTTATTGAATGAATATTTCATTCCCAAATAAAATAATATCATTTGGAAATCAAACTTAAAGATATCTCATATATGATTATGTTGGAATTCCCTCTTTCAAAAAGCAATAATCACACACAAAATAAAATTTTCACATTTGCAAAAATAAGATTGACTTTCATTTCTACATACCCAAATTTATTGAATGGAATCTGAAAATCAAACTTAACAATCATATTTTCTAAATTCAAACACATTTGGAACTTCATTTACCATACACAAATTTTCTAAGTGAAGTCTCCAAATTCAAAACCAAAAATTTTCAAACACATTTGGAATTTCATTTAACATACTCAAATTTTCTAAGTGAAGTCTCCAAATTCAAAACCAAAAATTTTCAAGGACATTTAGAACTTCATTTAGCATACTCAAATTTGCTAAGTGAAGTCTCCAAATTCAAAAAAAAAAATTCTCAAGCACCTTTGGGACTTCATTCTTTAGCATACCAAATTTGCTAAAGAGAAGTTTCCATTTTGAAAACCAAATCAAAAAGAAAATTTTTAACACATATTTTGGAATCTCATTTAGCATACTCAATTTGCTAAATTTCCATTTCAAAATTAAGTGGAACTTCATCTTTATCATACCATATTTGCTAAAGTAAAGTCTCCACTTTCAATCAAAATAAATCAAAACCAAAAGGAAACACATTAGGATTTCCCTAGCATACCCTAATTTGCTAAGGATCCTACTTTATAAAAATCAAAATATCCTAAAACAAATGAAACAATTTAGGATCTTCTTATCATACTCAAATTTTCTAAAATCCATTTTTCAAAAAGATCTTTCAAAAACACACTTAGGTTCTTCACTTAGCATACCTAAATTTGTTAAGTGGGAATTCCAATTTTCAAAATCAAACAACAATTCACAAAACAAAAGAAATAACTATTTTCAAACACTTCACTTAGCATACCCAAATTTGCTAAGTAAAATTCCAAATCAAAAAGCAAAACCAATTGACCCTTACTTTAACATACCCAAAATTTTTAAAGGAAAGGGTCCTCAAATCAAAATCTAATTTCAAACATGAACCTATGGAAGCATCCTTCTAAAAATATTTGAATCCATCTTTCAACATACCCAAATTTGTTGGAGTTAGATTCATATTCAAAATTCTTCTTTTCAATCAAACTTTAAATCTTCTAATCCATTTGAACCACTTAACACTTCCAAGATGTGGTTCAAATTTTCAATTCAAATACAACAAAAAATAGAAATCTTTTTCCTTCTATATTGTAGATTCTCGACGCATTAGTCTTTCAATTTTGTAATTGATTTGAAATGTGCTCATAGAAGTTTGTGTTCACTTTCCCTCATGGCATGGACTTGGCCTTGCCAGCCAATTTCATTGGATCATACCCACCTTATCCATTTTGGTGGAGATTTGAGGGTGAGGATCACATGTGAGGGCACTCCCTCACAATCAAGGATTATGGAAAAGCCTATCATCTAGATTGATTTACCTTGATCGATATCTCCTCATTGAAGAGAAAGTGTAGTCCCACCAACTTCAAGAAGTGATAGGCGCTCACACCCCATGGTTTCCGGCGTGAGGGCACCCACTCTTTGGAACTCTCTAAGGGTAAGGCTCCTTTGATTCAGAGATTGCCTCCCAGCCTTTGAGGTTGAGTCTAGTTCTCACTGGCTCATCCTACCAGGACACAAAGGAGAAATAAAAATTGCATGATCAAGCAATATCATACTAGGGAGGCCGCAATGCGGTCAGTAGTAGATGAGGTACCTACTTTAATCACCCCATAGATTACAGTGAACTAGTTTCATCCTCTCTCTAAATACAGAGGATGCTAGAGGATTTATACTCACCTCCACCATTAAAGATCGCCTCAGCCAGGAGGTCGATGTCGCCTCCATCGCCTTTACACCAGTGGCGAGTTTATGGATGTAGTCTCAAGCATAATTTAATTTGATATCCATCATCCCTTGTAGCTTGGGGAAACATATTTGATAGGAGAGGACCAGAGAGGCCCATACATTTGTTCATAGCACCAGTAAGGAGAGGTAGAGGTGCCCGTGCCTTTTTACTCATTTAATTTCCAGCTCACGCTACCCATGTCGACCATAATAGCATCCTACTTACGGGACCAATCATCATAGAGGATAGCTCCTGCTCATAGAGAGTGGTGTCTCCCACCTCAATCCCACCCCCCCAGCCATCACCGCCACATCATGCTTCAAAGGCCATGAAGGCCATATCCGGAGAAGCATCGCATTGGTGATCTAGCTCCGAGAATCCATCTCTACACCTATGTGGTGGTCAAGCTCTCCGACCTTCCCTACCTAGTGGTGGTGTGGAGGGAGTGGCGACCCCAAGCATAGTGGTCCCTTCACCAACTCCACTAGCGGGTGACATGGAGATGGAGTTTATTATAGAGGTAGAAGATGATAAGCCCGATGATTGTGGAACCTCCTAGGAATGTCACCCTTTCATAGTCGTGATCGGGGTGTGTGTCTCTTCTGAGGTCCTCATAGGATTGACTCTCTACAAGGGTGAGGTACAATGCCTCTCATGCATGAGATCACATTTACCAAATCATTTGTTCCCGTTTAAATTGAGCATTCTCTCGAGGAGATAGTAGCACATTATCTTGTAGAGAAGAAAGAGATTATGGGGTATGATTGGTCAGATGAGGAGAATATTAGCTTTGATCCTAACAAAGATGATTTAATGGGAGACTCAACTGGGGTCTGCATGATATAAGGGGAACTCTCCTTAGGGAGCAGCAGGTCATGGAAGGTAATGAGGTTGATCAAGAAGACATAGCCCAATCAAACCAACACCTTCAATATTAGTTGAAGCAAAAAAGATGAGTAGATAGATAGGATGGCAAGGCAGCTTGAGGATTTGTTGGAAGTAGTTTCAGTACTTCAAAAACAAGCCCCAGCAGATCATCCCACTATAACTGACATTAATAAGCCAGAGTTAGTGCATGTGTGCATGTCTTGGACCCAGCCAAGACCTTACCTCCCACTAAGCAAGGTAGCACTAGCATGTATAGGAAGGTAGTGGAAAGGACCTCCATACAAGAAAAGACATCGATCCATGTAAGCAAGTGAAGGAAGCATTGGCTCAGGGAGGATTATCGGGTAATACACTGGAGGAATTCAATGCAATCCAATATCCCAAGGGTTTTGTTCCACCTTCCTTTAAAAGCTTTGATGGCAGTGAAAACCCAAGGCAACATATATCACACTTCAGGGCCACTTATTGCAACACCGGTGGCAACAAAGCTTTGCTATTTTGCCTCTTTATTAGTAGCCAACCAGGGATTGCTTTCAATTGGTATGCTAAACTTCCCAATGGTTCAATAAAGACATTTGCTAAGTTGGAGCAACTCTTTATCAAGAGGTGTGTTGGAGCTCAGTAAAGGGTTACTATATGTGATCTCGTTGTAGCACAACAACACCTAGGTGAGTCCCTTGTTGATTATATTTTCTGATGGCGTAACCTGAGTATGAAATGCAAATATCACCATAGATGCCATTAAGATTCTTCTAAAGAATATCCATGACCGACCTTCATGCTTAAGGGCTTATCAAACATTTGAGAAGCTAATCAACAAGGTGTAGTCCAAGAGGACAAACAATTGCCTTTTAAAGACTAGCTCCCTAAAGCAAAGCTATAGAAGGTCTATGAGAAGAAGGAAAAGTAGGCTAGAGATAAGGGAAGCAACCTTAGAGATTAGTCAGAGACCACCCTCAGATCCTTGCTTCCACCTCCTTTACCAGGTAGCCTACAGCCTCCACACCTCCATAGCTACACTCACCTCCTCATCCACCACCAAGAAGACACATACCCCAGTATATGGTCCACCTACTCATTTGGATAAGCTTAACAAACCTTATTCATTTAAGAGGGAGGTAATCAGGAAGATCATTAAGAATCTCCTAAAGAAGCCTGATTCTTAGCTACCTGAGCCTAGGAGATTGGAGGAAGTGGGCAAAATTTTTTATCCTAACTTTTGCCCCTACCATCGTATGCTAGGCCATGTTTTGGAGGATTACTTCACATTCAAGGACTGGCTTGAGCATAGCTTCAAGATTGGTGCTGTAGTCATCCCGAAGGAATACTTTATGGAACAACCATCTAGTTCCATTAGGGTAATCCTTGGGGATACTTATGATCCTTCCAAAAAATAAAGAAGGTTGATATTTTTTTATCCAAAACCTCTAAAAGATCATCCAAGATCAAGAAACTTTCCTTGAGGTTCTGAGTCACTCAAACCTCCAACATCAAGGAAGGTTTGCAAGGCCAACTGGGAAAGGGGAGCTAGTAGCAATAATGTGTGAGATAGCCTAGTAGCAACCACCGACCCAGTCCGCCTCCACTTACGCATAGCTTCCACACCAATGACTTCCTCCACTTCAGCTAGTTCTTTTTCTTCTAATAGTAGAACTCTTGTATTGGCGGATAAGGGCATCAAATCCCTTACCCCACTCACTTTACTTGATTTATGCTTTATACCTCCAAGAAAATCTAAGAAATTAAAGAATAAAGCTAGCTTGAATTACATTTATGTCACTTCTGATGGGTTGTCTACTTCTATTCTTAATGATAGCTCTTGAAGTCAAAATAACTATAATAATTTTGATCTTTCTCTTTTTGATTCAGAGTTGGACTTTCCTACTTTGAATACTATGGGTTCGCCTTTTGAGATATACATGGAATCATCTAATTTTGAGGGTCTCATAGGAGAAGTTGTAGGTGAGCTTAATGTGTAGGTAGAACCTTCCATTACCCTACCACAAGAGATCATCGAAGTCCACCTCTGTAGTGGCAAGGTTCTACCTCCTAGGGCAGCACCTCAAGATAGAGGGAAACAAGTCATTGGTATAGAGGATCAAGAAGCCCTCCATAGATGGTCCACCCTTGGATATGCTTGTGGAGGATCAGCCCAAGGTGGACTACAATGTCCTCTCTCATCTAAGAAAGTTATCATCTAAGATAAGAATATACGAGGCCCTTATCTTATCTAAAGACATAAGGGAATCACTAATCAAGGCTCTCCTTGATCCTAAAATATGCTTAGCTCAGCTGACCGCTACAGGTGAGGAGGCACATTATACAAAAGAAGCTCAGGGAATCACCTTCATAGATGAAGATCTACTTTTGGGGACTTAGAGCATAATTGTCCCCTCTACATTATAGTTGACATGGATAGGTTTAAACTTGCCAGAGTTCTTATGGATCCAAGTGCATCGGTGAACATTATGAGTCTAAAGACTTGCCTATTTGAGGATTAACATCTCCACACTCTGAGGAGATCGGATGATGTTGAGAGGATTCAATGAACAAGGTGAGCGGGCTTTAGGTTCCATAGTGTTACCTTTGGAGATAGGTGACTGGAAGATAGAAGCCAAGTTTTACATCATTGATTCGAATACTTCGTTCACTTCTTTGCTCGGTAGGCCTTGGATACAGAACAAAAAATAATCATCCTCCCTCTATCAGTACATCAAGTTCAAAAAAGATGTGATTAAATACCATGTTAATGGAGATGAAAAGCCATTCTCAGTTAGAGAGGTTTAGATTTATGAGGATATGACCTACTATCTTCCTCAAAACACCCTTTCTCGTGAACTTGGACAAAATTCAAATTCAAAAGCAAAAGAAAAGAAAATGAAGAAAAAAAGATAAAATTAAAAGAAAATAAAAATGAAAATCCAAGTGAACAAGAAAGGAGAATTGAAGAAGAAATAGATCTGCATATCACATTCCACCCACAGTTCATTCCATCATATGGACATGTGGGTAGGATGACTCAACCTCCACCGTGCAGGGAGGTAGAGAAGGTGTGAGGTGGAAGACCCCGGATGGCCATCCAATAGAGGTCATGTTCCAGTTCATAGGAGTACCCCTACAATTCACATAGACTTGGAATCTAGCTCGGAGGATGAGTCTAATTTGATTAGTATACCAGCCAACCCCTCTTAGTGGGTTCCATTGGAGGTGACTTTCAATCAGAGATAAAAAGACTAGGCCTTGATAAAGCAAAGTATTTGAATCAGGTTTATGTGAGACTATTAGGCAACAACTGGGAACCTTAGCTCTAACATCACTTACATCTCAGAAAGTTGAAGGTTTAGTAGTTAAGGAAGTCCCTAAGTCTTCTAGTGATATGAAGCAGAAGAGATTTTTTTTGGGATCATCATCCTCAAGTCTTGAAGTTGATGTAGAACTTGAGGAGGATACATTTAAAGAAATAATGGAATTACCATTTGACTTTTACTCACCTGGTGTTCATAATCTTATACAAAAAAGGTTTAGTTCTTCATACATGGTCCAGGCATAGGTCAGAGTACTTTAAAAAATTATGGAACAACACAGACAGGGAAGCATAATCAAGAGCAGAACTAGGATTCATTATAGTGAGTCTAGTCGATGATGAAAATTACTTCTTAGTTATTACCAATCATTTGAAGTCTGATAGGTTCTTTTCACAGACCCCCAACTTTTATGAGAATGTGTGTTTAGAAACCTTAGATGATCCAGATGATCTCCAAATCAAAGAGGCACCACCAAAATTTGAAGAGGAGATTCATTCAACAATTGACAAGCTTAAAGAAATCAACCTCATGATAGAAGAAAATCCACGCCCGACATACATCAGCTCATTATTGAATGAAGAAGAAACCAATGACTTAGTTAGGCTATTGACTAAGTTTAAAGACTACTTCACATGGAGTTATGAAGAGATGCCTGGATTATCTTTTGATGTAGCAGTCCACAAGCTAGCAATAGATCTTGATGCTACCCCTATTAAGCAAGCTCCTAGAAGAATGCAATTAGAAATCAAACAATAGGTTATTTCTGAAGTCAAGAAACTGATCGATACTGGTTTCATCTTGGAAGAGAATTATCTTACCTAGTTAGCTAGTGACATCCCAGTTAAGAAGAAGAATGGCCAAATTCACATATACATTGATTTCAGGGACATAAATAAGGCACATCGTAAGGATGAGTTTCCTCTTCCTATACCAAAATTAATGGGGTACATCGCCTTGTCTCGTGTAGTGTTCTCTTCAATGGATAGGTCATCTGGTTATAACCAAATCAAGATGTCTCTTGAAGATGAAAGAAATATTGCTTTCTGAACCCTGATCAGAATCTTCTATTATAGGGTCATGACTTTCGACCTTAAAAATATTGGTGTTACATACCAACGATCCATGACTCAGATCTTCAACGAACTCATCCATCATCAGGTTGAGTGCTATATTGATGATCTAGTAGTCAAGAGCAAACAAAAGAAAGACCACCTCTTTGACTTGAGAGTAATTTTTGAACGGTTGAGATAATATAACCTCAAAATGAATCTCTTAAAGTGTGTATTTGGAGTAGTTTGTTGTCCGATACTGGGGAATAGAAATAGATCCAGAGAAGATCAAAGCTATCTTAGAAATTCCACCTCCTAAGAGTTTAACTCAACTCAGATCCTTCCAAGGATGGTAGGCATATGTAAGATGCTTTATCTCCAACCTATCAGGGAGATGCAAGCCATTTTTAGCACTTGTCAAAAAGGATGCCAAGTTCAAGTGGGATGACATGTGCCAGCATACCTTTGAAGACATCAAGCAGTATTTGGTGAAGCTGTCAGTTCTAGCAGCCCCTATCCCGGGAAAGCCACTCATTCTCTATACTACTACATTGGATGACTCTCTCTCTCTCTTAGTATTTTGTTGGCCCAAGCCAATGATGAAGGGGAGGAGAACGCTTTGTACTACCTCAGCCATCATCTTATTCCTGTACAAGTGAACTATCCACCTATTGAGAAACATTGCCTAGCTTTAATCTTTGCTTCTCAAAAGCTATGACATTATATGCTTTCTCATAAGGTGAACTTGATCCCTAGAACAAATTTGCTGTAGTATATCATGACATGGCCAACACTATCCATACGTTTAGCATGATGGTCTATGATTCCCTTACAATTTAATATGACATTCATACCCCTCTGTGTGGTAAAATGATAGGCACTAGTAGAATTCTTAGTAGCACACCTGCTTCCTGTTGATTCTCCACTTAGTGATGATCTCCAAGATAAACAAATCATGAACTTAGGGGAGACCAATAACTATCGATGGGAGATGTATTTTGATGGTGCAGCTCCTTTTCACAAAGGGGAAGCACCACGTTCTATTCTCTAAAGAAAGGTAGGGGTAGGAATAGTTCTTTTAACTACAAACTGTGATGCGATGAGATTCTCATACTATCTTTCCAACCCCTACACCAACAATGAAGTTGAGTATGAGGTTTAGATTATCGATCTGGTGTTATCCATCATAATCAGTGTCAAAAGAATTAACATCTTTGGGGATTCTCAGTTGGTCATCAACCAGATTATCGAGTCTTATAAGTTTCTCAAACCCAATCTTCATCATTACCATGAGTATACCATGAAAGTAGCTGTTAGCCCAGATTCAGTCACCATCTACAAGGTTCCCCAAGCAAAGAACATAGTAGCAGATGCTTTGGCCAAACTTGCCAAAGAGTTGGCATGTCTGGAAGATGAGTCCATTTCAATAAGGGTCCAAAATAGATAATTCCTATCCCTTATTAATGTTGAACTCATTGAGAGACTTTCTCTTGAAGGGGAGGTTTTCATTGCCAAAATGGACAAGAAGCTAGATTGGAGGAAACCGTTTATAGATTACTTGAACACCGGCAAACTACCTCAAGAAAAGTCACAAGCCCATCAGGTGAAATAGAGTTCTCTTATGCTCTTGATGGCACCATACTTGGTCCTTTGACCATGTGGTTACACATTTTAGACAAACATGAAGCCCATGGAATTATAATTGAGGTACACTCAGGTCTATGGGGAGCACATCAATCTGATCTGAAGATGAGGATGATGATCAAGAGACTAGGATACTACTGGCCTACAATGATTATAGACTGCATGGATGTAGCTAGGAGATGCCATTAGTGTCAGGTACACGATATGGTCCTCCACCAGCCACCAACATTTTACACCCTACATTGGCCTCATGGCCATTCGAGTGTTGAGATACTAACATTGTGGGTCCGATCGATCCTCATCTTCCAAGGGGCATCGATTCTCTTACCGCCAATCGACTACTTTTCCAAGTGGGTGAGCCATCCCACTAGAGAGGTCACAACTGATGTGCTTCAAGAACCATATCGTATATAGGTTTGGGGTGCCTCGATGAATTATATCTGATAATGGTACTACATTCAAAAGCACCAAGATCAATAGCTTCGCGAGAAGACATGACATAGATTGGAGATACTCCATCATCTACTACCTAGAGCAAATGGCTTAGTAGGAGCATTCAACAAAATTGTCATCCAAATACTAAAGAAGACTCTTGACGACAACAAGAAGCAATGGAACAAGTAGTTGGTTGAAGCCTTGTGGGCTTACCACACCACATACCCAACCCCAACTCAATCTACCCCTTTTTCTTTAGTGTATGGGTCCAAAGTTGTTCTACCTTTAGAAGTTCAACTCCCATCAATAACGATATCATTAGGTAGCAAGATCAATACAGAGCAGAATGCAAAGTTGTAGTTAGAAGAGCTCAAAGGTTTTGAGGAGAGTCTCCTACGGGCGTGCCATACCTCAAGTTATACAAGGCCAAAATGGTTCAAGCTCACAACAAGCTGGTCCTCCTTAGGTCTTTTCGAGTAAAAGAACTTGTGTTAGTCTAAGGAGACCAATTATTGCCCGTCGAAAGGTGGGAGGAAAGTTTGAAACCACTTGGGAAGGCCCTTATGTCATAGAGAAGGCCTACCAAGGAGGATCTTATTAGCTTATTGATTGTAAAGGGGAATTCCCAATGCTTCTAATTAACGAGCTCTATTTGAAGAAATATTACCCATAAAAATCATGTTTGAAAACAAATCTATCAATCAACAAAAATCTAATTCCATTTCATCAAAATTTTCTCTTCTTTCAAAGCATTATTTGCTTGTCTTATGAATTCACCATGATGTGTTTAGGGTAAGGTGTAAGAGTCCCCTAGTGGCATCCTATCCCTCTTTCACAACACAAACACAAAACAAACACAATCTCTTGATGCTATTAGAATTGGTGTGAGAGAACCCAATAGGCATCCTATTTTGATTACAACTAAAAGAGAACCCCAACAACATCCTTTCTAAGTGGGAATTCCCATTTTCCATCTGTGGTACCATTTCATCAAAATCTCTAGTGTGTTTAAGGTAGGTGTAAGAGTCCCCAAGAGGCATCCTATTCCTTTTAACACATGCACTACAATAAACATAATTTTTTTCTCGCTATTTTGATGGGAGCAAGCCGTGACACTCACTCATTAGTCGCTTTGGATGGTCTACGCTCTACTCAAGTATGTCGCCTTAGTGGAAGATGTGAGTCCCCATGCTTTCTTCCTTGACCATTGCAAACCAACAAGTGCCTTGTTAGTATGTCTTTACGCCCAAGCTACCTCGTGTTGATTTTATTTAAGAAGATTTGAGTCCCTGTGCTTTCCTTTTGAACAAATCATCATGATCTAACTAGGTCGAGTATATTTGAGGTTTAGGATAAGTCCCCCAGAGGCTCCTTTCTTCTTAACTACATTTGAGTCGATATAAGTACCCCAATGGCATTTACTCAATAGTCACCCTAGGCTAGATGGCATCTGTCGAGCCAAAGATAGACTATCCTAGCAATCAATTCTATAGGATGTGAGTCCCCAGCTTTCTAGTTGATTGCAAATGGCACCTTTGGTTAGTTGATGTTCTTTATGCGAACAATAACTCACCCAACACTCTTGGCAGATGTGAGTCCCCGGGCTTTCTCCTTAAGTTGGCCACCGAATACCTATTCAATATATAACTAGCCATGTCATCTTCTCCAGGATTTTGGATTAAGCCCTTAGCATCCCCATCTCTTGTGGGCACTCTATTTGGATCACGTACTTTGCGACCCCATTTAGACACTACCTGGGTTACTTTTGGATTGGACAGTCCCCTTTTCCTAGTAGCCACCATTATGGTTGGAGAATTTGTTCAACGGATGCAGAGATTCTCCCTTGGTTCAGTAAATCAGAGATAAGTCTAGGCTGATATAAGCTCTTTCATAGTTTTATCCCTCATAAACTAATAGGGTCAATGATAAACAAACTAAACAAATAAAAAAAAATATTCGCTTATGGATTAGGAATTGAAGCCCGTAAAGGGCCCTTTTTCCCAAACCGACATCCTATCTTTATGGCACGAGAACTCGATAGAATTGCCGACTACGAGTTGAGATAAGTCCCCGTCGACTCACTCGTAGTCACCCGGGTCTTCAATCTATTTTGTCTAAAGAAGATTACCCCAGTAGTCATTCCATTTTGGAAGATGTAAGACTATGACGCATTCTTCCTAGCATGATTATCATAAACTGATGGCCAGCTTTAGGTCAGGTTTAATTTATTTCCCAAAGCAACTGATCACCCCAGTGGTCTTTTATAGTGGAAGATGTGAGTTCTCAAGCTTTCTTCCCTTTAATTGATCATTACAAACTGAAAGGCACTCCTTTTATTAGATAGTTCTCCCATCTGAAGAAGCTACTTTGGTTCAGTAAATTGAGATGTCTAGATATAAGCTCCTTCTCAGTGTGATCCATCGCAAACCAACGGAATCCATCAAAAAAATCTAAAAATGTAATTAATCTTGATTATCTTCTAGTTGATCTAAGTCCCCCAATGACATTCACTCAATAGTCAGCTATAGGTTGGGTTCAATCTGTTATCTTGTCAATAGATTACCCTAGCAACTAATCTCTACTATGGAGGAAGTAATTCTACTATTTTCCCTAGTACTTGCGCAAAAGGCATCCCTTTGGTTAGCTAGTCTTATTATGTGTTTAGTAGACTACCCCTTTGGATTGGTAAATCTGAGTTAGGTTTAGGCCTCCATGGCTCCTACTCAGTGTGATCCATCACAAACCAACAAGGTCCATCTTAAAATCCCAAACCTAAAAATGGAAACAAATTCAACCCTCTTCCCTAGTGGAAATTTCTCCTGTGAGACTTAAATCAAATCAAACCTCTCATCCCTTTGTGGATGACTTGAACCTGCTTCTCTAGTGGAAGGTTCACACTCTATCCCTTAGTGGATTCCCCCCACTCTTATATCTTGGATATAAGTAGAGTCACATTGCACTAAGTTTTGGATTTTTTCTATGCCTTGGGTTAGGGATAGATTGTTTGTGTTAGTGCTTGTGATCTTTCGGTGTTGTTGATCATTTCGGTCAACACTAGTACGTACGATGTTCCTTATCAGTCACACCACACCTATTGGGCACCCTTTCTTGACCTCATTTTTAGAATGAGCTCCCTTGCTCCATCTTAGACATAGGACTTCTCTTACACTCAACTTAGAGACTTAGAAGAATTAGCCATAGGAATAGGTCATGCCTTGGGGTTAGGAAAATTTGCTTACCCTTAGCTAGAACCACTCCTCACCTTTCTTCCTTCAAGTCAAACTCCAAATCAAACTTATTTGATTTTCTCCAAACTCAAATCAATGTCACATGATTGAAATTCATGATTGAAACCCTTGAATGAAATTCCTAATTCCAAATCTTTCTTAAGTCATTAATCTTCTCTTAAGGACTTAGCCTAAATCATGATCAAATCAATTCAAACTCATGAAATTTTCTATAACTCATTTATATTCTTATTTATATTCACATATATAATTAAATATAAATTCAAATAAATAAAACTAAATCCAAAATTCAAATTCCCAATTCAAAATCATTTTTTAAAATCCTTAATTTCCCTCTAAACGACTTATCCAAAATCACCTTCAAATCAATTCAAACTCATGAGATTTTCTCATAACTCATTTATATTATCATTTATATTCACATATATAAATGAAATATAAATTCAAATCAATCAAACTAAACTCAAAACTCCAATCCAAAACTCCAAAATTTCCTAAATCCTTTAAATTTCCTCTTAAGGAATTAGCCTAGATCATGATCAAATCACTTCAAATTCATGAAATTTTCTCATGACTCATTTATCATTTATATTCACATATATAAATGAAATATAAATTCAAATCAATCAAACTAAACTCAAAATAAAAATCCAAAACTCCAAAATTTCTAAGTCCTTTAAATTTATTCTTTAAAGACTTAGCCTAGATCATGATCAAATCATTCAAATTAATGAAATTTTCTCATGATCCATTTATATTCTCATTTATATTCACATATAAATGAAATATATTCAAACAATCAAAACCAATTCCAAAATCAAACTCAAATCCATTCAAAATCCAACCTAAGCCTTTCAAGTCAAAATCTTGGACTTAGCCAAATCAACTTCAAATCAAGCCAAACTCTTGATTTTTTTCATGATTCAATCAATCCTACAATCATGAATCCAAATATAATTTGAAACTTCAATCACTAAACCAAAACTCAATTCAAAAATCAAGCCAAAATCCATTCATGTTCTTCCATGGAATATGAAATTGTCAAATGAATCAAAACCCATTTGACTTCAAACCACTTGCAAATGGATTTATATTTCAATCATAAGTCCATATACAAATTCAATTAAACTCAAATCAAGCTTTGACCAAGCCATTTGACCCACTTAGGCTCACTTGACCCAACGTGACCTAAAGTACCCCTCATGAGCCAGATTTTAATCCTAACCAAATTGGATTGAGTCAAACTCACCTATGCCTCTCATCATGATCAACAATCATCATGAGATGATCAATCAATCAAATTGAGTCAAACCTAAGGGTTGACCAAGTCAATACTTCGCCAAAATGAAACCTAACATAGCCAAAATCCACCATAGACTAAATTGACTGAAACCATTGATCTAAGTTCATTCATGAACTATGTTTGAACTTGATGAAGATAACATTTGAGCCTAACCTTGCCCAATTGGCCACTTGACCCAAGTTAACCCAACTTGACCTAAAAAGTCAAAATATGTAAAAACTTGATCTAAGCTAAACTGATTGAAACCAATGGGTCAAGTTCATTCCAAATCACTTTTTGAACATGACCAAAGCCTCAATTAGCCAACTAGACCTAACCTAGCCCAATTGGCCTTGAACCCAACTTGACCTAAAGGGTCATGTTGAGCCAAATTCAAACTTAACCAAAATTGATTGGAAATAAAGATACCAATCCACTTCATATGACTAACCAAACCTAATCCTACCCATGACCTAGCTCAAATAGGTTAAATGGGTCAAATTGGTGAACTTGACCCATTTGACCTAAATGAAGTCATATGAACCAAATTCAAACCTAAACCAAATTGAATCAAACCAAAGCCACCAAAACATTTCAAATGGTCATATGAACTTGACCTAACCCTTGGTTTGACCTAATTTGACTAATTGGTTAACTTGACCCATGTTGACCCATTTTGACCTAAATGGGTCAACATGAGCCAAACCATACCAAATGAACTCCAAATCCAATGAAACTTGGCCAAACCTATTTTCTCAACATACCTATCATTTCCAAATTCAAAAATCAGCCAAATGACCATTCTACCCCTAGGACATAGAACAAATTTTGGACAAATCCATGGGGAATTTGATCAAATACTCTTTATACCTACTTGATACTCTCATAGTAGGTCAAGTAAACCTTATGGAGGGTGGTGCACCCAACCCAATGGGTTTGGTTAGCCCAACCTGACCCAAGGCCAAAATCAAGTAATGGCTCAAATTGGCTACATGGGAATCATGCTCCCACTCAATTTGAGCACATAGGGAGTTACCATTACACTCCCTAGCCCAAACTGACCATGTGCAAGCCTCTGATAAATCAAACAACCCACTGCCTATGGTCAATTGGATCAAAATGGCAAGTGAAGATTTGCATGTCTGATTTCCTAAGGGGGAGATATACTCCCCCTAATTCACTTCAATTTTAACAGAGCCTAATTCGATTGAAGCATAGGAAGCCAGAGGAGCCATTTGAGAGCCTTCCCAAGCTTCTTAGAGAGAGTTAGAAGTTACCATTTCTTGGTTTCCCTTAAAAAAAAATAGGGGAGCTCCAAGGATTTGCCAACTTTCTCCACACACCAAACCAAGTCAATTCCCTTTGCATAGTCCCTCAGGGGACCAAGTCGATCTTGCCCAACCTCTTTCCCAAGCTTCAAAGGAAAGAGAAGATCCACCTTAATCAAATAATTGAGCTCACTAGGAGGAGGAGTTGGTCCATAGGGTTATCCGCACAACCTCAAGTGCTAAAACTTTCACCAAAGCTTCGTCTTAACTAGACGAAGCTCCTCGAAGAGAATCGAGTGCCGGTGATCACCTCCAGTGAAGTATGACATTTTTTGACCATTAAACTTAATGTGGTGAGGAGCTTTGTGAAAGCAATTTTGATCCCATAGAATTTTGACAGTTAGATGTGCTTGTCATTAGGTTTAGATGGTGTGGGTTTTGTTTCAGTCCAATCTGAGCTCGATCAAGCTCAGATCTTCCCTCTGAAAGTGGTCGATCATCATTGTTCCTCAGTGAAGACAAGGATGATCTCTGGTCATCCATTCGCGCATTTTGGATGGATGACCAAGATTAAATCACATTTTATATCCTATTTTATCCCCTCTAAATTACAGATTAAATCCTAACCATTCGATCCTTGATCAAATGGCGGAGGCAAAAGGGCATAATATTGCCATCACACGGTGCTACGATGATGTTTAAGTGGCCACTCAGAGGAAGATGTGTGTAAAGCACGGTCGAGTCAGCAGCATGCGTGGCGTGTCGTAGGATTACGGAATTAATTAATGTTTATATAATTCTAATTAATCCTCTAAACTTCTAAAACTCATATCTCTCTTAAGAAAAATCAAAAAATTTGAGGTAAATTATAACTGAAAGATAATTCAATCTAGAATATTCTAAAATTAATTTTAATGGATTTTGAGTATTATCTTTCTCTGATTTTGGGTTTTAATGGAAATCTTAATTTGTTAATTACTCCATAATTAATCCATTGATTAATCTCAAACTTCTTGAGTGTATTTTGGGAGATGACTTCTGCCTCACCTAATGTTTTTGGGATTTATTGGTGGCTTAATTGGGGAAATTTCTAATTCATTTCCTAATTATCCCCTTAATGCAATTAAGATACTTAAGGGTTTGATTAGTGGTTTAATCCTTTGTTAAAGTTGATTAAGGTTTGATTCAAAGAATGGGAGGTTTAGGGAATAATTTTGGGGCATTTCCCTAAGCTATTCCTTAAACCCCCTTTTCTTTCTTAATCCTCTCTTAATTAAGGGCTAATTAACTAATTACCCTCTTAATTAATTTCTTAAAATTCTAAAACTTTCCATAACTTAATTAATCTACTTTGGGTAGATGCTTAGGTGTTCAAGAGCCTAAGTTCAATTAAGGAAATCAAAACTTAACTCATATGTGTGAGGGGTGTTTTGAAATTACTCAAGTTAAATCCCTTAGCTTAATTAATCATTGATCATGAGCCAAATTGCATTATGCCCCTTTCTTCCTAGGTGCATTATAAATTTAAATTTCTTGTGAAATTTTATGTCATCTCATTGGCTCATAATTATTTGATTAACTATGCTAAGGTGGTGTAGGTAAGTGATAATTAACATGTTTAATTCATACTTTAACCTAATCAAAAATTTAAAATGAATCTAATCATCTAAAAGATTGAACAAAATTGTCAAACATATGTGGGAATGGGTTAGGAACAACAAACTCAATTCACATTTTCAAAATTTAAATCAAATTCGAAATCAAACAAAATTCATATTAAATAAATTTTGATTTACTTTAAGCTTTCTTATTTCATAAGATTGTCTTTAGGATTTAATTGAAGTGATTGTTTTTACATGCTTTCATTTCTTTAGTTCTTCCCCAACATGCTAAATATGTGTGTCATATGGTTTCATGCATCCATGCTTTAAAAAAATCAAATTTAAAATGAAAATGTTTCATTTATGTAAAATTGATGTGTTGGCTAAAGTAAATATGAGTGGCTATTATCACTATTAAATTCAAATTATTTTCAAAATATATGGATCAATTATCAAAACTAAAAATGTGTTACTTATATCTTACTTATGAATTTGCATGTGAGTAAAATATAAGAATGTGCTTAGTGTAGGTTTTCCTTCTCTTCTCTTTTAGTATAGTTTTGAACATGATTTGGCAAGGTGAATGGTTCATTTGAAAAGAACCTAACACTTGCCTAATTTCACATCCTATTCATTCCTATACTATCACTTAAGAAGGATAACTATGCTTGCATATATAAGTTGCATAAACAAAATAAATCAACCAACACCAACTTTCGCATTCTTTCTTTTCCATTCATTTCTTTTGTGCACATGCTTGTATTTAAGGAAAGTGGTATATTAGTTAGACAACCCCAAGGTTGTAAGGTTTTAAGTAGCCCTAAGTAGGTCTTGTTCCTTACACCTCTTGTTAATAATGGTGTCATACTCACTTATGCCTTTCATACATTCATGTGTGCATGTGAAAGTTGGATAAGAAATCCCTTTATTACTTAATGAAAAATCATGCATCATAAACTTTCAAATTTTCTTAAGAAAATTACCTAGCATGCATCATAAAGTGTGCTAAACATTCCCATTTGCATGTATAGATATGTTTAGGACTCATTCATATGCATGTTATACATATACATGTTATACATATTGGGAAAGAATTGAAGTGATGTATATGTTTTGTGAATTTAGTTCATTTTACTTAATCTTAAAATGCCTTTCTTTTGAATAGGTTTGTTTAGAATTCATCTAAACTTAGGATGGATTAAAACACTTAATTAAAACATTCACTAAACAAAACTAAAGTATGAATCCACATTAGAAATTACTTAGGTTAGGGAAGGAAAGAGAAGTTCTCTTCTCTTTCCCTCTCTTTATAACTTAGTAATTTATTGTAGGATTCACTTAAACCCAATCAAAATATAAAATCAAATCAATCCAAAATAATTAAATCACTTAAATGAAATCTTCCTCTAAGTTGAATATGCTTGACACTTAGAAAATTCTAAACTTGAAGCCATATCTAAGCACACCACGCAAACCTCTAAAGCACACACATTAGGCTAAGCCCCACTTCTAGCATTAGGTTAGGGCGGTGCATGGTTTGATGCTTGCTTTTGTTTTAAGATATTTGTTTTAGTCTAGATGTTAGCGTGAATGTGCATAGAATAAATGGTATGGTGATCTTAGTCTAACCATTATCTTTTGTAGGGGATTGTGCTTAAAGGGCGTTGTAATAAATAAAAATATAAATGATTTTGTTGTCCAGGTGCTTATACTCCTAAGCATGATCCAATATGCCAGGTGGACTTAGTTACCCATGTGTGGGGTGATAAGTCCAATATACATGCTTGGGATTTGGTGGTTTGTTTAGCTAACCTTTATTTTGCAGGTGTTTGCTAGATTTACTTTTCCTTTTCATGTAATTTTTGCAATTATGATTTTGGAATGATTGCTATGGGGATTAGGATGAGCATTGGTCATAAGATCTCATCTTGTGCACCATGTGAAGCCTTTAGAGCATTCCCCTTCCAACCATCCAAAACAAGAAATCAAAGAAGAAAGAAGAAAATAAGAAGAAATACGAAAAGAAGAATGAAGGAGTGAAGTTTGAAGACACCCATAATAATGAGTTCCTTGCTTAATTGTATGTAATTCATTTGTAATCCAGGTTGTATAAGGGTAGAGCTCAGCTACCCAATTTATTTTCAATTTTGTGAGGTGGTACCAGACCACAATGGCCTCTTATTATTTTGCGATTAACTTTATAAATTGATTGATGATTTGTTTAGCTTGTGCATTAAGTGGCATCCTTTTTCTAGTTTCTTCCTTGCTTTGTGTATGGCCTGGATGTGGATTAAGCTCATAGGGAAAAATAGATCTTCTACCAAATCTAATAATTCAAAACTAAAAATAAAGAACTCATAACCTCACCTAAAGCTTAGCCTAAAATCAAGGGAAAAGAATTAGCAACCCCTTAGCTGTATGAGTACTTCTTTTATAACTTCATGCATAAATGCATATTATTTTCACTCTTGATTGGAGGGCTTTTACCTTTGCCATAGAAACTTGGCTTGACCTTTGAGAGCTATGGTGGAAACACACCTCCTCCCTTCTCGCTAATTTTGGCCAATAATCTCATTTCTCATGCATTAGGCATATGAATCCTATTAGCCCGAGTCAAAATGATTGTCCAAAAATGAAAATAAAAATGGAATATGAATTGCTTTAGATTTAGGTCATTTTAAAGCATACCCTTACATGATTTACTCTATTTAAGGAGTGAGTCTAAGGACTTAGTCTCTTTCTAAATAAATAATAGCCTAACAATTTTGCATAAAGCATATGACTTATTTTGACCTCATTTTTAGAATGAGCTCTCAACCCTTCCATTTTAGACATAGGACTTCTCTTAGACTTTAAGAGTTCCTTAGTCATAAGACACCTGATTAGGTGGACACTCCCAGCCTAGAGACTTAGAAGAGTTAGTCACAGGAATAGGTCATGCCTTAGGGGTGTTAGGAAAGTTTGCCTACCCTTAGCTTGAACCATTCCTCACCTTTCTTCCTTCAAGTAAAACTCCAAATCAATCTTATTTGATTTTCTCCATACTCAAATCAACTCCATGATTGAAATCCATGATTGAAATCCATGACTGAAATCCATGATTGAAATTCATGATTAAAACCCATACATGAAATCCCTACTCCAAATTCTTCTTAAGTCTTTAATCTTCTCTTAAGGACTTAGCCAAAATCATGATCAACACCAAATCAAATACTTGAGATCTTCTTATAACTCATTTATATTCTCATTTATATTTGCATATATAAATGAAATATAAATACAAATTAAATCCCCAAATGAAATTCCAAATTTAAAATTTTCTTAAGTCCCTTAAGTCTTCCTTCATGGACTTATCCAAAATCATGATCAAACCAAATCAAACTCATAAGATTTTCTCATAATTCATTTATATTCTCATTTATATTCACATATATAAATGAAATATAAATATAAATCAATCAAACCAAATTCAAAAATTCAAGCTTCAAACTCAAAAAATTTTCTAAGTCCTTTAAAATTCTCGTTTAATGGACTTAACCTAAATCTTGATCAAATCACATCAAATCCTTGAAATTTTCTCATCATCAATTTATATTCTCATTTATATTCACATATAGAAATGAAATATAAATTCAAACAATGGAAACCAATTCCAAAAAGAAAACTCAAATCCACTCAAAATCCAACCTAAGCTTTTTAAGTTAAAATCTTGAACTTAGCCAAATGAACTTCAAATCAAGCCAAACTCTAGATTTTCCTTCATGATTCAATCAACCCTGCAATCATGAATCCAAACATAAATACAAACTTCAATCACTTAATGAAAAATCCAATTCAAAAATCAAACCCAAATACATACATATTCTTCCTTTGAATATGAAATTGTCAAATGAATCAACTACCATTTCACTTCAAACCACTTGCAAATGGATTTATATTTCAATCATAAATCCATATACAAGTTCAATCAAACTCAAATCAAGCTTTGACCAAGCCATTTGACCCACTTAGGCTCACTTGACCCAAAGTGACCTAAAGTACTTTATGAGCCAAATTCTAATCCAACCAAATTAGATTGAATCAAACTCACATATGCCTCTCATCATGATCAACAATCATCATGGGATGATCAATCAACCGAATTAGGTCAAACCAAGTCAATCCTAAGGGTTGATCAAGTCAATACTTAACCAAAATAAAACCTAACATAGCCAAAATCAACCATAGGACAAATTGATTGAAACCATTGATCTAAGTTCATTCATGAACTATGTTTAAACTTGATCAAGTCAACATTTGAGCCTAACCTAGCCCAATTGGCCACCTGACCCATGTTGACCCAACTTCACCTAGAAAGTCAAAATGTGTCAAAACTTGATCTAAGCCAAATTGATTGAAACCAATGGGTCAAGTTCATTCCAAATCACTTGTGGAACTTGACCAAAGACTCAATTGGCTAACTAGACCTAACTTGCCCAATTTACCTTGAACCCAACTTGACCTAAAGGGGTCATGTTGAGTCAAATTCAAACTTAACCAAAATTGATTGGAAACAAAGATACCAATCCACTCCATATGACTAACCAAACCTAAACCTACCCTTGGCCTAGCTCAAATAGGTCAAATGGGTCAAATTGGTCAACTTGACCCATTTGACCTAAATGAAGTCATATGAGCTAAATTCAAAATAAACCAAATTGAATCAAACCAAAGCCAAAAAACATTTCAAATGGTCATATGAACTTGACCCAACCTTGGTTTGACCTAATTTTACCAATTAGTCAACTTGACCGAAGTTGACCCATTTTGCCCTAAATGGGTCAACGTGAGCCAAACCTTATCAAATGAACTCCAAATCTCATGAAACTTGGCCAAACCTAGTTTCCCCACATACCCAACATATCAAATTAAAAATCATCAAAATGACCATTTTACCCCTAGGCCATAGAATAAATTTTGGTCTAAACCATGGGTAATTTGATCAAGCCCTCTTCATATCAACTTGATACCTTCCTAATAGCTCAAGTGGACTCAATGAAGAGTGGTGCACCCAACCCAATGGGTTTGGGTCAGCCTAATTGGATCCAAAGCCAAACCAAATCCTCTAGCTCAAATTGGCTCATTCAAAATCCTCCCTCCACTTGATTTGAAGCACATGGGAGGTTACCAATCCACTCAAGACCTACTGACCATGTGCAAAGATCTAACATAGTAAACAACTCCTCCCATATGGTCATTTTGGATCAAAATGGCAACTCATGGTTCGGCCGTCTGATTGCCATAGGGGGAGATATACTCCCCCTAATTCAATTTGAATTGATGATCCTCACATTTGATTGAGCACTAGAGAGAGTTAGGAGCCATCAGAGAGCATTCCTAAGCTTTCTAAGAGGGATTTGGAACTTAGCTTTCTCTTCCTTAGAAAATGGGGGAGCTCATCTCAATCCTCAACTTCCTCCTCACTCAAAACTACTCCAATTCCCTTTGCACACTCCCAAAGTGGATCAAGTTGAGTGCACCTAAGCATTCCCTCAAGTTCCTGAAGCAAGGATAGGTTGAATTGGATCAAAGCCGCAAAGAGAAGCAAGTGGTGTGGGTCCATAGATAGATCTACTCAACCCCAAGGTTTGAAACTTTCAACAAGGCTTCATCTCCACTAGATGAATCTACCTCATCGAGCTCGAGCACCGGTGATCACCTCCGTGTAGGTATGGAATTTTTTGATCACATAGCTTAGGAGGTGTTGGTCCTTTGTGAATGAAATTGTTATGACATGTGAAATCCACCATGGGATATGCTTATCTTTAGTGCTAGATGGTGTGGGTACAATCTCATTCCAATCTGAGCTCAATTGAGCTCGAATCTTCCCCTATATCATGGACAGTCTCCATTAATCCTTAGAGTAGAACTAGGAGAATCCTGGTCATCCATCCGTGCATTTTGGATGGACAGCCTAGATTAATCGCACATTTTAGAAATGATTTATCCCTTTAGAAACTGTGGGATGATCCCTGGCTGTTTGATGCTTGATCAAACGACGGGGATCAAACTGCATCCTACCGCCAAGCTGCCTTCTTGACACGATGCTTAAGTGATTAGCTCATGGCGTGATGCATGTAAAGTGGGCTGACCGCCACTACCGCGTGTCGCACTATGAGCTAGAGCGATTAGTTAGGGATTTAATTAATTTTAATTAATCTCCTAACCTTCAAAAATTCATATCTCCCTCAATAAAATTCAAAAAAATATGAGGTAAATTATATGGAAAGATAATTCAACCTAGAATATTTTAAAAATAATTTCAATGGATTTTGAATTATACTTTTCTTTGATTTTTGGTTTTAATGAAAATTTTATTTTAATTACTTCTAATTAATCCTAATTAATCCAAAACTTCCTGGGTATGTTTTAGGGGATGACCTCTACCTCTAATTTTCTTGAGATTTATTTAAGGCTTAATTGGGGGAATTACAAATGTATTTCCTAATTACTCTTAATGTAATTAATGATAATTAATGTTTGGATTAGTGTTTTAATCCCTCATTAGAGTTGATTAAGGTTAGATATAGTGAACAGGAGGCTTAGAAAATAATTTTGGGGTATTTCCTCTAAGCTATTCCTAAACCCCCTTTTTTTCTTAATCCTTTCTTAATTAAGGGTTAATTCAATAATTACTCTCTTAATTAATTTCTAATAATTTTAAAAACTTCTAGAACTTAATTAATCTACTTTGGGTAGATGCTTAGGGGTTGAATATCCTAAGTTCAATTAAGGAAATCAAAACCCAACTCACATGTGTGAGGGGTGTTTTGAAATTACTTAAGTTAAACCCCTTAGCCTAATTAACCATTAATCATGAGCCAAATTGCATTAGGCCTTTTCTTCTTAGGTGCATTAGAAGTTTAAATTCCTTGTGAGTTTTTATGTCATCTCATTGGCTCATAATTACTTGGTTAACTATGCTAAGGTCATGTTGGTAAGGGTTAATTAATTTGTTTTAATTCATACCCTAACCTAATCAAAATCAAAAATAAATAATCTAATCATCTAAAAATTAAACAAAAATGTCAAACACATGTGGGTATGGGTTAGGAATAGTAAACTCAACTCACATTTTCAAAATTAAATCAAATTCTAAATCAAACAAAAATCATCTTAAATAAACTTTGATTTACTTTAAGCTTTCTTATTTCATAAGAATGTCTTTAGGATTTAATTAAAATGAATGTGTTTATATACTTTCATTGCTTTAGTTCTTTCCCCAACATGTTAAATGTGCATGTCATATGGTTTCATGCAACCATATTTTTCAAAATCAAATTCAAAATGGAATTGTCTACTTTATGTCAAATTTGCATGTGTTGGCTAAAGTAGAAATATGAGTGGCTATTATCACTATTAAATTCAAATTATTTTCAAAAATATATGAATTAATCATCAAATCTAAAAATGTGTTACTTATATTTTAATTATAAGCTTGCATGTGAGTAAGATATAAAGATGTGCTTAGTGTAAGTCTTCCTTCTCTTTTCTTTTAGTATAGTTTTGAATCATAATTGGTAAGATGTATGGTTCATTTGAAAAGAACCTAACACTTTCCTAATCCCATATCCTATTCATTCCTATACTAATACTTAAGAAGGGTTACATATGCTTGCACACATAAATTGCATAAACAAAATGAATCAACTAATACAACCTTAGCATTTCTTCTTTTCCATTTCATTTCTTTTGTACACATGTTTGTATTTAAGCAAAGTGGAATATTAGTCTGGAAAATCTTGAGGTTCGAGACTTTATGTACCCCTAAGTAGGTCTTATACCTTGCACCTCTGGTTAACAATGGCGTTATACTCACTTATGCCTTTCTTACTTTCATGTGTGCATGTGAAAATTGGATAATAAATCCCTTTCGTACTTAATGAAAATCATGCATCTTAAACTCCCAAATTTCCTTAAATGAATTGCTTAGCATGCATCATAAAGTGTGTTAAACATTCTCATTTTGTATGTATAGATATGCTTATGATTCATTCATAAGCATGTTATACATGTTGGGAAAGAAATGAAGTGATGTGTGTTTTGTGAATTTGGTTTATTTTATTTAATCTTAAAATTCCTGTCTTTTTGAATGGGTTTGTTTAGAGTTCATCTAAACTTAGGATTAAATAAAAAACTTAATCAAAACATTCACTAAACAAAATTAAAATGTGAATCTACTTTAGAAATTACTTAAGTTAGGGAAGGAAAGAGAAGTTCACTTCTCTTTCCCTATCTTTATAACTTAGTAATTAATTGTAGGATTCACTTGAACCAAATCAAAACATGAAATAAAATTAACCATAAGTAAAAAACTTAAATGAAACCCTCTTTTAAGTTGAACATGCTTCACACTTAGAAAATTCAAACTTAAAGCCATAGCTAAGCATACTACACAAACCTTTAAAGCACACACATTAGCCTAAGTCATCATCTAGCTTTAGGTTAGGGTTGTGCATGGTTTGATGCTTGTTTTGTGATATATGTTTTAGACTGGATGTTAGGATGTATGCTCAGTAGAATGAATGGTAGATCTTAGTCTAACCATTATTTTCTAAGGGATTGTATTTAGCTATAATAAATATATAAATGTTTTGTTTTAGGTGCTTATACCCCTAAGCATAATAATAGAGATGGACTTAGTCACCCATGTGTGATAAGTCTAATATACATGCTTGGGATTTGGTGGTTTGTTTAGCTAACATTTATTTTGTAGGTGTTAGCTAGATTTACTTTTCCGTTTTAATGTAAATTTATGCAATTAGGATTTTAGAATGATTGTTATGAATATTAGGATGAGCATTGGTCATAAGATCCTATCTTATGCACCATGTGAAACCTTTGGAGCATCCACCTTCTAACCATCCAAAAGAAGGAACCAAAGAAGAAAGAAGAAAAGAAGAATGAAAAAATGAAGCTTGAAGACACCCATAATAATGAATTCCTTGCTTAATTGTAATTTAATTCATTTGTAATCCAGGTTGTATAAGGGTAGAGATCGGCTACCCAATTTGTTATTTTTAGGTTTGTACAGTGGTGCCCAACCACAATGGCCTCTTATTCTTTTGCGATTAGCTTTATAAATTGATTGATGATTTGTTTAGCTTTTGCATTAAGTGGCATCTTTTCATAGTTTCTTCCTTGCTTTATGTATGGCCTAGATGTGGATTAGGCTGTTAGGAAAAAGTAAATCTTTTACCAAATCTAACAACTAAAAACTAAAAATAAAGAATTCATAACCTCACCTAAAGCCTAGGTTTAAAATCAAGACAAAAGAATTAGCAACCCCTTAGCTGGATGAGTATTTCTTTTACAATATCATGCACAAATACATCTAATTTCACTCTTTATTGGAGGGCTTGCACCTTTGATAGAGAAACTTAGCTTGAATTTTGAGAGCCATGGTGGAAACACACCTTCTCCCTTCTCACTGATTTTGGCCAATAACTTTATTTCTCATGCATTAGGCATATGAATCCTATTAGACTGAGTCAAAATAATTATCCAAAAATAAAAATAAAAATGAAATACAAATTGCATTAGAATTAGGTCATTTGAAGCATGTCCTTACATGATCTAGTCTCTTTAGAGAGTGAGTTTAAGGACTTAGTCTCTTTCTAAATAAATAATAGCCTAGCTATCTTGCATAAGCATATGACTTGCCTACATGTATTTAAAATGTAGGAGGAGTTAGTTGGTAGCCATCCCCTAGTGGTTGTAAGTCCAAGCAGTCATGTGGATTATCCTCTCTTGTGGAGGTAAAACAATGCCCATCTTCACCTTAGATTTAGGTTGTGCTTTCGGCCCTCGCCAAAGCTCCCTAGATTTAGGTTCTGAGATTGTTTCTCTCCTTTGTAGGCCATAAGCATAATTCCTCACCTCTTAGGAATTTCCTTAATCTTGTGTTAAGGAATCATAAGTCCTAAATTTCTAATGAAAAATGCAACTAAAATAAATTAAATCAATTTGAAAAATGTAAATCCCAACCATATGATAGCTTGAGATGCTCACTAGGTTTCCTAGCATTATGGGCATCTCCTACTTATCTTTCTTTTGGCTTCGATAATAACTCTCTCTCTTTGATCAATCCCATTTGATCTTCAAAAATAAACCAATCGATTGATAGTCCTTTTCTATTAAAATCTTTGAAGACAATGATCATTTACCTTAATCGAGAGTTTTCCAAAGGGATCTCGCCCCTTAGGATGTAATTATTTATGGGGCTTGCCTCTAGGGAACTTAACGAACACAATTTAAAATAAACCCTACTTTACTTTTCCATGTAAAGTAGGGGAAGAATCTCTAGTACATATGTAGACCCATTGTCTTAGGTGTCCTTATTATGGTGATTAGGTCCATTAATGGGTAGTGACTTCTATCTTTTGAGATATTACACTATTCCTTGATGACATACCAAATCACCTGAATAAACACATCTACAGATCTACGTGGTGTCCTAAAAAAATGAATTTTATATTCTTGCATATTTCACCATAGATTTGAAGCGATAATATAGAAATTTTTCTACCCACAACTTGCCTACATGAATTTAAAATTGTAGGAGTTAGTTGGCAGCCACCCCCAGACGGCTATAAGTCAAAGTAGTCGGGTGGTTTGTCCTCTCTTATGGAGGCAAACTAAATGCCCATTTTTGACTTAGATTTAGATTGTGCTTTCACCTCCAAAGCTCCCTAGATTTAGGTTCTATGGTTGCTTCACCCCTTTGTGGGCTATAAGCAAACATCCTCACCTTTTAGGCATTTCCAAAATCTTGTGTTGTGGAATCATAATCCCTAAATTTCTAATGAAAAATTCAACTCAAACAAATTAAATCAATTTCAAAATTGTAAAGTCCGACCATAGGATAGTTTGAGATTCTCTTTAGGTTACCCAACATCATGAGCATCTCCTACTTATCTTCCTTTGGCTTCCATAATAACTCCCTCTCTTTGATCAATCCCATTTGATCTTCTAAAATAAACTAATTGATTGATAGTCCCCTTACAATCTTTATAACATCATTTACATTAATCGAGAGTATTCCTAAGAATCCTTCCTTAGGATGTAATTAACTATGGGGGCTTGCCCCTGAGGGAACTTAACAAACCTAGCTTAAAATAAATCCTGCTTTATTTTTCCATGTAAAGTAGGGGAAGAATCTATGGTACACATGCAGACCCATTGTCCTTAGGAGTCCTTATTCAAGTGATTAGGTCTATTGTAGGGTAGTGACTTTTATCTTTCGAGATAGTATATTTCTCCTCAATGTCATACCCGATCACCCTCAATAAGAACATCTGCAGATCTACATGGTGTCCCAACTAAAGGCATATATTTTTGTTTTCATTTATACTCTCCTAGAAAGGATAGATGAAGGTGGGAATATTTCACCACAATACCCAAATTTGTTAAATGGAAATCTCTCTTTTCAAAGTCAATCAAAAAAAAAAAAATTCAAAATATATTTGGAACTTTATTCTAGCACATCCCATTTGCTAAAATGAAGTCTCCCTTGTCTAAAAAAAACAAAATTTGAAACACCTTTGGAATTTCATTTAGCATACTCAAATTTGCTAAGTGAAATTTCCATTTCACAAAACTTTTTCAAAACATATTTGGAACTTCATTTTTAGCATACCATATTTGCTAAAGTGAAGTCTCCACTTTCAATCAAAAAACAAATCAAAACCAAAAAGAAACACATTAAAATTCCCTTAGCATACGTAAATTTTCTAAGGATCCTATTTTTCAAAAATAAATCAAAACCAAAAAGAAACACATTAGGATTCCATTAGCATACTTAAATTTTCTAAGGATCTTATTTTTCAAAAATAAATTAAAACTAAAAGAAACACATTAGGATTTCCCTAGCATACTCAAATTTGCTAAGGATCTTACTTTTTGAAAATCAAAATTTTCAAAAAGAAACACATTAAGATTTCCTTAGCATACCCAAATTTGCTAAGGATCCTATTTTTCAAATACAAAATATCCAAAATAAATGAAATACTTTAGGATTTTCTTAGCATACTCAAATTTGCTAAGAATATTTTCAAAATTTTCAAAAAAAATAAAACACACTTGGGTTCTTCATTTAGCATACCCAAATTTGTTAAGTGGGAATTCTAATTTTCAAAATCACCAAAGATTCACAAAGCAAACAAGAAAAAAAACAATTATTTTCAAAAACCTCACTTAGCATACCCAAAATTACTAAGTGAGTGAATTTCAAAATATCAAATCAAAAACAAAACCAATTGACCCTTTTCTTTAACATACTCAAATTTGTTAAAGGAAAGGGTCCTCAAATCAAAATCTAATTTCAAACATGAACCTATGGAAGCATCTTTCTAAAAATATTTGAACAAATTTTCAACATATCTAAATTTGTTGAAATTGGATTCATATCTAAAAATTCCTCTTTCCAATAAAATCTCTAAATCTTCTCTGAATCCATTTGAACCCCACTTAACACTTCCAAGATGTTGGATGTGGGTTCAAATTTTAAATTCAAATTTAGAAGTCAATAAAATATAAATCTAATCCAAGTTTGTTTCTAATATTGCAGATTCTCATCATCAATCTCAGTTGCAGCTATAGTTCAGTTTTCAATTTTTTAGTTGACTATAATGGCAGCATCACTGAAGTATGTGTTTACTTTCCCTTAAGACATGGACTTGGCCTTAGATTAGGCCAATCTCCCTTGGGCTGATTACACCCATCTCATCCATTTGTGAGGTTTTCAATGGAATATTACCTATGAGGTACCCCTCACAATAGTAGGACGGGGTGGTAAGCCGGTCATTGATTGATTTGCCTTCAAACTCTGATATCCCCTCACTAAAGAGGAAGGCAGTAAGAGTTTCTACAGTAGTTCCAATGTCAGTGCTAGTGTGCTCGATCATTTCCCATGCTACCCTAGTGAGGGCTAGCACCCACTCATTAGCATCCTCTAAGGGTAAGGCTCCTCTGATCCCAGAGATTGTCTCCCTAGCTTTTGAGGTTCGGTCTAACTTTTACTCCACTCACCCTACCAGGATTCAAGGGAGGAACAAAAACTGCATGATTAAGCAGTACTACATGCATCACTAGGGAGATGGAGGTTGCTACATGGTCAGTTGTGGAAGAGTTGCCCACTCTAATTTCCCCACTGGTTATAGCGAACCCATTTCATCCTCTATATGGGTCTAACAGAGAGTATGCTAGGAGGATCCCTACTTCACCTCCACCAGTGGTTCAGTACCATCCCACAGTTAGCCAAAGCAAGAGGTCATATGCTGGCCTCCATTGAGTTCTATGCTAGGTTGGTGGAGCTTGCGGATGTTCTGAGTCCGGAGCTCAATTTGACTTGAGATCTGTTATCCCCCGTAGTGTGGGGAGATATCTATGGTAGAAGAGGACCAGGGAGGTTCACACTAAAGTTCAGATCACTTGGAGAGGTTTTGGTCGTTAGCGACCTCTACACTCATTGATTTTCTAATCGATTACTTCCCATGCCAATCACACAGATAGTATTCTGCTTACAAGGATGACCCATCATAGGAGAAGGGTCCCTATTTCGAGAGAGTCAATAATGTCTCTACCACACCTCTCTAACCCCCGTCCACCATCACATGTTCATGTCATAGCATCTCCAATTTCGCTGAAGGCCATGAAGGCCACATCTAGGGAGAAGCATACCCCATTGGTGATCTAGCTATGGCCAAAGGATCCCATTCCATATACACCACCTACTATGGCGAGGCCGAGCTCTCCCACTCGACCTTCTATCCTAGTTGTGGTATGAAAGGAATGGCGACCCCAAAGCATAGTGGTAGTCCCTACACCAACCCCACCAGTTTAGTAAGACATAGAGATGGTTGCAGCTATTGTAGAGGGAACAGATGACTGCCTAGTTGCACCCATGATCATAGAACCTCCTAGGAGTGTCACCCCTTTTAGCGTCAGTGATAATTAGGATTGCGTCTCTTCTAGTGAGTACAGTCGTCATAGGATTGATTCTTTAATAGGAAGGGAGGTCCAGTGCCTCTGAGTACATGATAATGATCACACTAGTTAGCCAAAATTATTCATGCCTATTCAGATTGATCAATCTCTAGAGGACATAGTGGCACATTATCTTATGGAAAATAAATAAATTATGGGATACAACTGGTCTGATGAGGAGAAGATTAGCTTTGATCCCAATGAAGATGATTTGTTGGGAGACTTAGCAGAGGTTTGCATGGTAGATATCAGGGGATCCCTCCTCAGAGAGCAGCAGGCTATGGAAGGTGAAGAGGCTGAGCATAAAGACATAGCCCACTCGCACCAACACCTCCTAGCATAAATAACGTATAAAGATGAAAAGATATATAGGATGGAAAGGTAGCTTGAGGACTTATTAGCAGCAGTCTCAGTACTTCAAAAATAAGCACCAGTAGTTCATCCTACCATAGCTGAGACCAGTCAGCCAGAGTTAGTGCATGTCTTGGACCCAGCCAAGACCTTACCTCCTGTAGAGCAAGGTAGCACTAACTTGTATAGGAAGGTAGTGGAAAGTACCTCCATACAAGAAAAAGATATAAAGTCCATGGTTGAGCAGCAGGTGAAGGAAGCATTGGCTCAAGCATAGGGAGGATCATCAGTTCCTAAGGGTACACCCTACCTAGAGAAATTTGATGCAATCCAATATCCGAAGGGTTTCTTGCCACCTTCTTTCAAGAGTTTTGATGACAGTGGAAACTTGAGGCAGCACATCACCCATTTCAGAGCTAGTTGTTGCAACACCGGTGGCGGTGACACTTTGCTTTTTCATGACTTCATTGGTAGCCTAATAGGGATAGCTTTTGAATGGTATGAAGAACTTCCCAATGGTTCAATGAAGACATTTGTTGAGTTGGAGCAACTCTTCATCAAGAGGTTTACTGGAGCTCAGCAAAGGGTTACTATGGGTGATCTCATTGTAGCACAACAACACCTATGTGAGTCTCTTATCGACTACATTCTCAAATGGCATAACCTGAGTATGAAATGTGAGCCACAGCTGTCTGAACAACATGCCATTGAGATTCTTCTAAAGAATATCCATAGCCCAGTCTCCTTCATGATTAAGGGCTCTGCTATCAAAACTTTTGAGAAGCTAATCAACAAGGCGGTAGTCTACAAGCAGAGGCCAAACAGTTGCCTAAGACAAAACTACAAAAGGTCTATGAGAAGAAGTCAGGAATAGTGACAGCAGTAGATAAGGGGAAGCAACCAACTAGAGATCGAGAGCCATGACCTCAGCCACTTTGCTTTGACCTCTTCCACCACTGAGGCGCCCTACAATAGCTAGCCTCATATACACCACCTCCTCACCATATCATCGAGTAGCACATATTCATATGCAAGTATGATCCACCTACTCTTTTAGATAAGCGCCTTATTCATTTAAGAGGCAGGTAATCAAGAAGATCTTTAAGAACCCCTTAAAGAAGCTTGATTTTCAGCTACCTTAACCTAGGAGACCGGAGGAAGTAGGCAAAAGCCATGATCATAACTTTTGCCCCTACCACCATATGTTAGGTCATATATTGGAAGATTACTTCACCTTTAAAGACTGGCTTGAGCATTGCTTCAAGACCGGTGCTATAGTTATCCCAAAGGAATACCTTGTGAAATAATCCATCCAGTTCCATTAGGCTAATCCTTGGGGATACTTGTGATCTCTCTAAAACCAAAGAAGGTTAAGATATCTCCTTATCCAAAACCTCCAAAAAGATTATTAAGAAGATCAAGAAACTTTTCTTGCAGGTGCCTAAGTCAGCTCAAACCTCCAACATCAAGGAAGGTTTATAAGTTACCAATACCAACTCAGGGAAAGGGGAGCTCAGTGAGAAGCATGCTGAGATAGTAGTAGCCAACCACCAGTCCGACCTCAATCTCATTGTAGCTACCACATCAGAGACTTCTCCTAGTTCAGCTAGCTCTTCATCTTCTACTAGTAGAACTCTTGTATCGGTGGATAAAGACATCAAATCTTTGACCCTTCTTACTTTACTTAACTTCTACTTTATACCTCCTATCAAATCCAAGAAACTGAAGAATAAAGCTAACTTGAATTACATCTGTGTCACTTCTGATGGGTTATCTTCTTCTATTCCTAATGATAACTCTTCAAGCCAAAATAATTATAACAATTCTGATCTCCTTCTTGATTTAGAGTCAGACTTTCCTACTCAAACCTATGGGTTTCTTGAGATAGACTTGGAATCATCCAATTGAGGGTCCCTAGAAGAAGCTATAGGTGAGCCACATGGGTAGAACCTTCCATTACTCTCAAGAGATCAATCAAGTCAACCTCTGCAGGTTCTACCTCCTAGGGTAGCACCTCAAGATAGAGGGAAATAAGTCATTGGTATAGAGGATCAAGAAGCCCCTCCATAGAATGCTCCACCCTTGGATATGCTTGTGGAGGATCAGCCCAAGGTGGACTACAATGTCCTCTCTCATCTAAGAAAGTTTCCATCTAAGAATACATGTGCCCTCATCTTATCCAAAGAGATGAGGGAGTCATTAATCAAGGCTCTCCTTGATCCTAAAATATGCTTAGGTTAGCCGACTGCTATTGGTGAAGTGGCACATTATGCAAAAGAAGCTCAGGGGATCACTTTCACAGATGAAGACCTTCTTCTGAGGGATTTAGAGCACAACCGTCCCCTCTACATCACAGTTGACATGGGCATATTCAGACTTGCTAGAGTTCTCATCGATGCATGTTCATCAGTGAATATTATGAGTCTAAAGACTCTTGCCTATTTTAGGATCGACATCTCCACACTTTGAGGAGATGGATGATGTGGAGAGAATTCAATGAACAAGGCGAGATGGCTTCAGGTTCCATAGTGTTAGCCTTGGAGATAGGTGTCTAGAAGATTGAAGATAAGTTTTACATAATTGATTCGAATACTTCATTCATATCTTTACTCAGTAGGCCTTCGATACATCAGAATAAGTTGATTCCATCCTCTCTCCATCAGTGCATCAAATTTAGAATGGATGGGATTGAATACCATGTCAATGGGGATGAAAATCCATTTTCAATCAGAAAGATTGAGATTTATGAGGATGCAACCTATTATCTTCTCCAAAACACCTTTTCTCTTAAACTTGGAAAAAATTCAAATGCAAATGCAAAATAAAAAGAATAAAAATAAAAAGCAAAAGAAAAATAAAAGAAAAATGAAAATCCAAGTGAACAAGAAAGTGGAATTGAAGAAAAATAGATCCACATATCACATTCCACCCACAATTCATTCCATCATATGGACATGTGGGTAGGATGACTCAACCTCCACTAGAGGCAGGAGAGGCAGAAGCGGTTCAGAGGTGGAAGACCCCAGTTGGCCATCAACAAGGGTTATGTTTTAGTTCATAGGAGTACCCCTACTATTCACATAGACTTAGAATATAGCTTGAGGATGATTCTGTGATTAGCATACCGACCAACCCCTCTGGGTTCCATTGGAGGTGACTTTTTCGATTTAAAGAGATCGAGCCTCTAGACAAAGCAAATTATTCAAATCAGGTTTATGTGAGACTATTACGCAGCAGCTGGGAACCTTAGCTCTAACCTCACTTTGATCTCAAAAAGCTGAAGGTTTATTAGTTAAAGAAGCCCCTAAGACTTCTAAAGATATGAAGCCAAAGAGATTCTTTTTAGGATCATCATCAGAAGTCCTAAAGTTGATGTATAATACTTAAGGAAGATTCATTTAAAGAGTTAATGGAATTACCACTTGACTTTTACTCGCCTTGTGTTCATAATCTTATACAGAAATATTTGGTTCCTCACACATGGTCCATGCATAGGTCAAAGTATTTTGAAAAGCTATGGAATAATATATAGAAGCTCGAGCGACTAGGATTGTACAATGGGTCCAATCGATGATGATGATTCTTGCTTGTACCAATCATTTAGAGTATGATAGATTCTTTTCACACAACACCAAATCTTATGAGAATGTGTGTTTAGAAATCTCAGATGATCCAAATGATCTCCAAATCAAAGATGCACCTCCAAAATTTGAAGAGGAGATTCATTCAATAATAGATAAGCTTAAAGAAATCAACCTCGGGACAGAAGAAAGTCAACGCCTAACATACATCAGTTCATTACTGAATGAAATAGAAACCAATGACTTCATTAGGTTATTGATTGAGTTTAAAGATTGCTTCACATGGAGTTATGTAGAGATGCCCAGATTATCTCCTAACATAGCAGTCCACAAGATATCAATAGATCCTAATGCTATCCCTATCAAGCAAGCTCCTAGATGCATGCGATTAGAAATTGAACAATAGGTCATTTATGAAGTCAAGAAACTGATCGATACTGGTTTCATTAGGGAAGAAAAATACCCCACCTAGTTAGTCAGTGTCATACTAGTTAAAAAAAGAATGGCAAATTAGCATTTGTGTTGATTTCAGGGACTTAAACAAGATGTGTCCTAAGGATGAGTTTTCTCTTCCTATAATAGAGTTAATGGTGGACATTGCATCATCTCATGTAGTGTTTTCTTTCATGGATGGGTCATCTGGCTACAACCAAATCAAGATGTCTTCTGAAGATGAAAGAAACACTACTTTTCAAACCCTATGGAGAAAATTTTCTATAGGGAGTTGCCTTCAAATCTATGGGGAGAAAGAAAAGGCAAGACACTATAAAAATTCATCTTGATAAGATGCCACATAGATTCATAGATGTACATATTCAGGTGATCGGGTACGTCATCAAGGAATAGTGTACTATCTCAAAAGATAGAAGACACTACCCTTTAATGGAACCAATCACCTTAATAAGGACTTTTAAAGATGATGGGTTTGCATATGTACTAGAGACTCTTCCCCTGCTTTACATAGAAAAGTAAAGTAGGGTTTATTTTAAACTGGGATTGTTAAGTTCCCTACAAAGGTAAGCCCTCATAGTTAATTACATCCTAAGGGACGGGATCCCTTAGGAAAACTCTCGATTAAGGTAAATGATCATTGTCTTTGAATATTTCAATAGGAAAGGACAATCAATTGATTATTTTATGTTTTTGAAGATCAAATGGTATTGATCAAAAGAGAGAGTTATTATCAAAGCCAAAATGGAAGATAAGTAGGAGATGCCCACAATGCTAGAAATTCTAGCGAGCATCTCAGCCTATCCTATAGTTGGGCTTTACATTTTTGAAATTGATTTAGTTTTTTTAAGTTGAATTTTTCATTAGAATTTTAGGACTTAAGATTCCTTAACATAAGATTAAGGAAATGCCTAGGAGGTGAGGAATTATGCTTATGGCCCACAAAGGGGAGAAGCAACCTCAACTAAATCTAGGAGCTTTGGTGAGGGATGCACCTAAATCTAAGATGAAAATGGGTAATTGGTTTGCCTCCACAAGAGAGGACAAACCACCCGACTACTTTGACTTAGAACTGCCTGGGAGTGGCTGCCAACTAACTCCTCCTACGATTTAAAATACATGTAGGCAAGTCTTATGCTTATGTAAGATAGTTAGGCTATTATTTATTTTGAAAGAGACTAAGTCCTTAAACTCACTCCCTAAAGAGACTAGATCATGTAAAGGGACATGCTCCAAATGACCTAAATCTAATGCAATTCAAATTTTATTTTATTTTCATTTTTGGACAATCATTTTTTACTCGGTTAATAGGATTTTTATGACCAATGCATGAGAAAGAAGGTTATTGGCCAAAATCAATGAGAAGGGAGGAGGTGAGTTTCCACCATGGCCATCAAAGGTCAAGCTGAGTTCTCTGGCAAAGGTGAGAGTCCTCCAATCAAGAGTGAAATAAGATGCATTTGTGCATGATATTATAAATAAATATTCATCCAGCTAAGGGGTTGTTAATTATTTTATCTTGATTTTAAACCTAAGCTTTAGGTGAGGCTATGAGTTGTTTAATTTTAATTTGAATTATTATGTTGGGTAAAAGATTTATTTTTCCCTAAAGAGCCTAATCCACATCTAGGCCATACATAAAGCAAGGCAGAAACTAGGAAAATCATGTCACTTAATGCAAAAGCTAGACAAATCATCAATCAATTTATAAAGTTAATTACAAAAAGAATAAATGGTCGTTTATGGTCAGGCCCCACCGCACAAACCTGTAAATATCAAATTGGGTAGCCGAGCTCTACCCTTATACAACCCAGATTACAAATGAATTAAATTACAATTTAAGCAAAGGAATTCATTATAGGCATTGCTTTATTTCTTCTTCTTTCTTCTTTCTTCTTTTCTTCTTTCTTCTTTGGTTCCTTCTTTTGGATGGTTGGATGGTAGATGCTCTAAGGCTTCACATGGTGCATAAGATGGGATCTTATGACCAATGTTCATCTTAATACCCATAATAATAATCATTCCAAAATCCTAATTATACAAATTTTACATGTGAAGGAAAAGTGGAAATCTAACTAACACTTGCAAAATAAATGTTAGCTGAATCACGCCACATAAATCCCAAGCATGTATAATGGACTTATCACCCCACACATGGGTGACTAAGTCCACCTAGCCTATGGTTTATTCTTAGGGGTATAAAGCACCTGCAAGTAAAAGCATTTATATTTCTATTTAGGATAGCGCCCCTTAAGCACAATCCCCTATAGAAAAGAATAGTTAGACAAAGTACATCCTACCTTTCATTCTATGAGCATACACCTTAACATCCAGTCTAAAACATATATCATAAAATAAAACAAACATCAAACCGTGCACCAACCTAACCTCAGGCTAGAAGTGGTGACTTAGGCTAATGTGTGTGCTTTGAAAGTTTGTGTGGTATGCTTAGCTATGGCATTAGGTTTAAATTTTCTAAGTGTGAAGAACATGTTAAACTTTGAGGAGGGTTTCATTTAAGTTTTTTAAGTGTTTTAGGTTGGTTTTATTTCATGTTTTAATTTAGTTTATTAATTACTAAATTATGAAGAGATAGAAAGAGAAGAGAACTTCTCTTTCTTTCCCTAACCTTAAGTAATTTTCTAAAGTAGATTCATATTTTAGTTTCATTTAGGTGAATGTTTTGATTAAACCTTTTAATTAATCCTAAGTTTAGATAAACTCTAAATAAACCTATCCAAAAAGAAAGGCATTTTAAGATTAAATAAAATGAATCAAAATTCACATAACACACATTATTTCATTTCTTTCCCCAACATATATAACATGCATATGGATGGACCCTAAGCATATCTATACATGAAAATGAGAGTATTTAACACACTTTATGATGCATGCTAAGTAATCCATTTAGGAAAATTTTGAAGTTGAATATCCATGATTTTTTCTTAAGTAGAAAAGGTTTTCCTTATCTAAATTTTCACATACATACATGAAAATAAGAAAGGCATAAGTGAGTATAGCGCCATTGTTAACTAGAGGTGTAAGGTACAAGACCTACTTAGGTCCACTTAAAGCCTCACAACCTCGAGGTTGTCCAAACTAATATACCACTTTCCTTAAGTTTAAACATGTATATAAAAGAAACGAAATAGAAAAGGAATATGCAAAAGTTGTTTAGTGGATTCATTTGTTTATGCAATTTATGTATGTAAGTGTAGGTAACCCTTCTTAGATGGTAGCATAGGGATGAATAGGATATGAAATTAGGTAAGCACTAGGTCCTTTTCAAGTGAACCTTATATATCACTAAATTCATATTCAAAATTATACCAACATAGGAGAGAAAGGAAACCTATACTAAGCATACCTTTAAAATATTTCACATGCAAGCTAATAATTAAAGTATAAGTAGCACACTTTTAGATTTGGTATTTGATTTATGTATTTTTTTTAAAATAATTTGGATTTATTTGTGATAATAAGCGCTCATATTTTACTTTAGCCAACACATGCACATTTGACATAAAGTAAACAATTTCATTTTAAAATTTAAAATATGAAATTATGAATGCATGAAATCACATGGCACACAACTTAACATGTTGGAAAAGATCCAAAGCAATGAAAGCATGTAAAAAAGCCTCACTTCACTTAAATCCTAAAGACATTCTTATAGAATAAGAAAATTTAGAATAAATCAAAGTGAATTTCAAAGTAATTTTTGTTTAGTTTGAAGTTTGATTTAATCTTGAAAAGGTGAGATGAATTTGCTATTCTTAACCCATTCCCACATGTGTTTTGTTTTTTTGTTTAATGTTTAGACAATTAGATCCATTTTTATGTGTTGATTAAGTTAAGGTGAATTAAAATTAATTAACCCTTAACTACACCACCTAAGAATTAACTAAGTAATTATGAGCCAATGAGATGATATAAAACCCACAAGGAATTTAAATTTGCAATGCACCTAATAATGAAAAGGCCTAATGCAATTTGGCTCAAAATTAAAAGTTAATTAAGCAAGGAGTTTAACTTAAGTACTTTCAAAACAACCTTTCACACATGTGAATTGGGTATTAATTTTCTTAATTAAACTTAGGCTATTAAACTCCTAAGCATCTACCCAAGATAGATTAATTAAGTTCTGGAACATTTTAGAATTTTTTTAGAAAGTTGATTAAGGGGATAATTAATGAATTAACCCTTAATTAAGAGGAGATTAAGAAGAGAAGAGGGGGTTTAGGGAATAGCTTAGGGGAAATGCCCCAAAATTATTCCATGAACCTCCTACTTACTAGATCTAACCTTAATCAACCCTAAGAGTGTAAAACCACTAATCATACCCTAATTATGTTTAATTACATGAGAAGGGTAATTAAAGAAACCATATACAATTACTCCAATATATCATTCAATAAATCCTAAAAAATTAGGGAAGGTCGAAGTCCTCCCCTAAAACATACCCAAGAAATTTGGGATTAATCAGAGATTTAATTAAAGTGTAATTAGTAAAATACAATTTCAAATAAAACTCAAATTCTGAGAAAATCATAATTCAAAACTCATCAAAATAAATTTTAAAATATTTTAGGTTTAATTATCTATCCATAGGTTTTTATTTGATATTTTCTGATTTTTCTATAAAGAGTTATGCATTTTTGATATTCCATGGATTAATTAGGAATTAATTAATACACTTAACTAATCCCTGGTTAATCCCTAGCTCAAGCGCGACACGTGGAAGCAACGTCAGTGTGCTTTACACACATCACATCATGAGGGGACAAATTAAGTTATCACCTCATAAAGGCGGCGGCAGCGCACGCGCTTATATTCTCGGCCGTCTGATCAAAGATCGGACGGCTAAGGTTTCCCCCGCAATTTTTAAAGCAGATAAATGGATTTCTAAACATGTTAAATAATCTCAGTCATTCATCTAAAATAAGTGGATGGATGGTTGAGAAGATCCAAGTTCTCCCCCTTGATCAACAGAGATCGTGCATGATCAAGGGGAAGATCCAAGCTTGATTTATCATAAAATCACACAAAATTTAACCCACACCGTCTTGAGAAATAGAGCGACAAATCCAACAATCAAAATTCAATGAGGTGAAAATTTCTTTCACAAAGCTCCACACCACATTGAGTTTAGTGATCAAAAAATTCCATACCTCGCCAGAGGTGATCACCGGTGGTCGAGATTGATGAGGTAGCTTCGTCTAGTGGAGACGAAGCCCTGTTGAAATTCCTAGGCCTTGGGATGGAGTGGATCAATGGATAGACCAACTCCTCCTTACTATGAAAACTCCAATAGAAGCTTAGCAAGCTCTACTTAGCTCCTAGATCAAGTGTGCAAGAGCAATTGGGAAGAAATCAAGTGTGGAAGAAATTCACTAATGGATTGAGCTCCCCTATTTTTTCACTGTGCAAAACTAAGAAATAAGGAATTAAAATCCTCTCTAAGAAACTTGAGAGTGCTCTCTGATGATTTCTCTATGTTCCTAAGCTTCAATCGATAGAGGGTAAGTTAAAATTTCATTGAATTAGGAGGAGTATATCACCCCTTATCGTAATCGGATGATCGAACCATGAGTTTCCATTTTGATCCAAATATGGGAGGTTAGGTTGTTAGATCTTTGCATGGTTAGTGAGGCCTTGAGTGTATCAACCTCCCATGTGCATCAAATTGGGTTTAGGAGGGACTTTGAAAATTCAATTTTAGGAGGGTTTGGTCTAGGGACCAAATGGGCTGACCCAAACCCATTGGGTTGGGTGCATCACTCATCACTAAGTCCCCTTGATCTTTTAGGAAAGCCTCAAGTGATTGTGAAGAGGGTATGACCAAAATACCCATGGGCTAGGCCAAAATTTGTTCTATGGCCTAGAAGTACAATAATCATTTTACTATTTTTCCACTTTGGATATCTTAGGTAAGCAGAGAAACTTGGTTTGGCCAAGTTTCATTAGATTTGGAATCCATTTTATAGGGTTTGGCTCATGTTGACCCATTTAGGTCAAAATGGGTCAACGGGTCAATTATTGGTCAAATTGGGTCAAACCAAGGGTTGGGTCAAGTGAACAAATTAAGCTAGGTTAGGCTCAAATGTTGGCTTGGTCAAGTTCAAACATAGGTCATGAGTGAAGTTAGGTCAATGGTTTCAATCAATTTGGCCTATGGTGGAATTTGGCTATGTAAGGTTTCATTTTAGGTTAAGTGTTGACTTGGTCAACCCTTAGGTTTGACTTTGACCCAATTTGATTGATTGATGATCCCATGAATTTGAATAGGTTTGATCATTTAAATCCATTAATGGAAAATTAAGGGATTTAAGGGTATTTTAAATTAGAATTTAATTTTTGCCTTTGATTGGATTGATTTATATTTATATTTCATTTATATATGAGAATATAAATCAGAATATAAATAAGTTTTGAGAAAATCCCATGAATTTGAATAGGTTTGATGAAGTTTTAGGATTGATTTTGGCTAAGTCCTTTAATGGAAAATTAAAGGGACTTAAGAAAATTTTCATGAATTGATTTGGAATTTTGAATTTAGTTGGATTGATTTGAATTTATATTTCATTTATATATGTGAAAATATAAATGAGAATATAAATGGATTATGAGATTATATCAAAGATTTGAATAGGTTTGAATCATGATTTTGGTTAAGTCCTTAAGGGAGGCTTAAGGACTTAGGTAAAATTTAGGACTTAAGAATTTTTGATGGATTTTGATCATGGGTTTCAATCATAGATTTCAATCATATGGAGTTGATTTAATTTTGAAGAGAATCAAGTAGAATTGATTTGGAGTTTGACTTGAAGGAAGGAAGGTGAGGAATGGTTTAAGCTAAAGGGTAGGAAATTTTCCTAACACCCCTAAGGCATAACCTATTCCTATGGCTAACTCTTCTAAGTTTCTAGGGCTAGGTTTGAGTATTCACCTAATCACTAGATGTGTCTTAAGACTAAGGAACTCTTAAAGTCTAAGAGAAGTCCTATGTCTAAGATGGAGGACTTGAGAGCTCATTCTAAAAATGAGGTCAACAAAGGGCTCCAATAGGTGGTGTGACCGACAAGGAACAAGATTTATGTGTTGATCGAAATGATCAACAACATCGAAAGATCACAAGCACTAATAGAAATAATCTATCCTTAACTCAAGGAATAGAAAGCATCCTGAGCTTAGTGCAATGTGGTTCTACTTATGTCTAAGACATGAGAGAGAGGGAAAATTATATTGAGGGTAGAGTATGAACCTTCCACTAGGGAAGCAGGTTCAAGTCATCCTCAAGGGGATGAGGGGGTTTGATTTGATTTGAATCTCACTAGGGAGAGATCTACACTGTGGGAGAGGGTTGAATTTTTTTCAATTTTGTTAGGCTTGAATTTTAAGATGGACCCTGTTGGTTTATAATGGGTTGTACTGAATAGGAGCCATGGAGGCTAAGACCTAGCTTAGATTTATCAATCCAAAGGGGTAGTCTACTAAACACGTAGCAGGATTAGCCAACCAAAGGGATGCCTTTTGGTATGCAACAACTGTACTAGGAAGAAAGCGTAGTAGACTTACATCCTTCAAGTAAGGACCAATTGTCGGGTAATCTATTAGCAATGCAACAGATTGAACCCAACCTAGGGTTGACTATTGAGTGAATGCTACTAGGGGACTTAAATCAGATAGTCAAGTTGATTTCATTTTTATAGATTTTTTTTATTTTTTATTATGATGGATCCCATAAGTTTGTGATGAAGCGCGGTAGGCCAAGGAAGCCTAGACCTAACTCAGATTTATCAATTCAAAGGGAATATTCTACTAACCACAAGGTAGAAATATCCAACAAAGGTGAAATATATTTTAGTATACAATGGTCAAGTCTTAAGGAGACAGCATGAGGGCTCACATCTTCTAGAGACAAGAAATCACTGGGGTGATCAGTTGCTTTGGGCAACAAATCAAACCCAACCTAGGGCTGACTATTGAGTGAATGCTATTGGGGGACTTAGATCAACTCAAAGATAGCCAAGATTAATTTCATTTCTAATTTATTTTATAGATTCCATTGGTTTGTGATGGATCACAATGAGAAGGAGCTTATAGAAGCCTAGACCTATCTCAAATTTACTAAAACAAAGGGAGTAGCCTAGACCGATGGGAGAACTATCCGACCAGAGGAGTTCCTTTTGATTTGTAATGATCAATTTAAGGGAAGAAAGCTCGGGGGCTCACATCTTCCACTAGAAAAGACCATTGGGGTGATCAGTTGCTTTGGGAAACAAATCAAACTCGACCTAGGGCTGTCAGTCAGTTTATGACAATCATGCTAGAAAGAATGCGTCATGATCTTAAATATTTCAAAGCAGAATGACTATCGATGTAACCTACTTGTGTCAAAATAGATTGAACCTGACCTAAGGGCGACTATGGAGTGAGTACCGACTTGGGGATTTATCTCAACTCTGGTAGTCATGCAATTCCTATAGGGAGTTCTGCTGACACTACCCTAAAGATAGAATGCCTGCATGGGAGAAGGGGCCCTTTGGGGGCTAAATTCCTAATCCACAAGCGAATTAATTTTTGTTCATTTATTTATTTTGTTTTATCATGGACCTTGTTAGTTTGTGAGGTATCAAACCCATTCTCAAATTTACTAAACCAAGGGAGAATCTTCGCATCCGCTGAACAATTTTTCTAACCATAGGAGTGGCTACTAGGAAAGGGGAACTGTGCAATCTAAAAGTTACCTGGGTAGTGTCTAAATGGGATCGCAAAGGACTTGATCCAAATAGAGTACCCACATGGGATGGGGTTTATAAGGGATTAATCCAACACCTTAGAGAAGATGACATGGCTAGTCATATATTTAATAGGTATTTGGTGTCCAACTCAAGGAGAAAGCACAGGGACTCACATCTGCTAAGAGTGGTGTACTGAGTGAGTCTCGACGCAACATCAACCAACCTAAGGTGCCCATTGGTTTTGAGGAAGAAAGCTTGGGGACTCACATCCTCCTATAGGCAGTGGGATAGTCCCGCTTGACGGTGTTGTCGACCTAGGGCTATTGAGTGAATGCCAATAGGGGACTTATATCAGCTCAAAAGTAGTCAAGAGGAAAGGAGCCTCTGGGGGACTTATCTTAAACCTCAAATATACTCAACCTAGTTAGAACATGATGGCTAGTTCAAGAAGAAAGCATGGGGACTCATATCTTCTTAAATGAAGTCAACATGAGGTAGCTTACTAGTTGGGCAGTGAAGCGTACCATACTAACAAGGCACTCATTGGTTTAAAATGGTCAAGTTAGGAAGAAAGCTTGGGGACTCACATCCTCCAATAAATGACCACTGGGGTGACATACTAGCGAGGTAGCATGTAGACCCGACCTATAGCAACTAATGAGTGAGTGCCATAGGGGGCTTGCTCCCATGTCAAATAGCTCGAGACAAAAGATTTGTGTTTGCTATTGTGTATGTATTAAAAGAATAGGATGCCTTTTGGAGACTCTTACACCTACCTTAAAACACGCTTGGGGAATTATGAAATGATGCCATGGATGGCAAGAAGGATTCCCACTAAGAAAGGATGCCACTAGGGGACACTTACACCAACCTTAGTTATGCTAATCGAAATAGGATGCCTCTCGGGTTCTCTTACACCTACTCTAATAGCATCAGGAGATTGAGTTTGTGTTGTGAAAGAGGTATAGGATGCCACTAGTGGACTCTTACACCTACCTTAAATACATCACTTCTGATTCACAAGATAAGCAAATAACACTTCGAAAGAAGAGAAGATTTGATGAATGGAATTATATTTTATTCTTTTTATTAATGATTGATTTCAAACAAGTGTTATTTCATGGGTAATATTTCTTTAGATAGAGCCCATTTATTGGAAGCATCGGGTGTTCCCCTTTACAATCAATATGCTGATAAGATCCTCTTTGGTAGGCCTTCTCTATGATATAGGGGCCTTCCCAAGTGGGTTCAAACTTGCTTCCCATCTTTTGTGGGCAACAATTGGTCTCCTTAGGACTAACATATGTTCTCCTACTCGAAAAGACCTAGGGCAGACCAGCTTGTTGTGAGCTTGAATCATTTTGGCCTTGTATAACTTGAGATTTTGGCACGCCCGTAAGCAACTGTCCTCCAAACCTTCGAGCTCTTCTAACTGCAACTTTGTATTCTACTCTATAATAATCTTGTTACCCAATGCTATCCTTAGTGACGAGAGTTAAACTTCTAAGGGAAGAACACCTTCAGACCCATACCTAAGGAAAGTGGGGTAGACTGAGTTAGAGTTCGGTATGTGGTGCGGTAGGCTCACAAGGCTTCAACCAACTGCTCATTCCACTATCGTTTATTATCATCAAGAGTCTTCTTCAGTATCTGGATGAGAGTTTTGTTGAATGCTTTTGGAAAGCCATTAGCTCTGGGGGAGTAGATGGTGGAGTATCTCCAATCTATACCGCATCTTCTGGCAAAGTTGTTGATATTCATGCTTTTAAATACAGTACCATTATCAGATATAATTCATTGAGGCACCCCAAACCTATAAATGATATGGTTTCTAAAAACCTGAAGCACATGGTGAGCTGTGACCTCTCTGAGTGGGATGATTTCCACCCACTTAGAAAAGTAGTCAGTGGCAGCTAAGATGAATCGATGCCTCTTGGAAGAAGGAGGATCAATTGAACCTACAATTTTGGTACCCTAACACTCAAATGGATATGAAGTCAATGTAGGGCATAGAATTTTGGGTGGATGGTGGACCACACGTGCACATTGATGGCATCTACATCCATGCAATGTAGTGATCATAGTATCTAGTCTTTTGATCTTCTTCTTCATCTTTGGACCAGATTTATGTGCTCCACATAGACCTGAGTGTACCTTGGTTATAATGCCATGATCTTCATATTTGTCTAAACAACGTAACCACATTTGGTCAAAGGATCAATGGTACAGGGTACCATCAACAAGAGCGTAGGAGAGAGCTCTCTATTTCACCTGATGGGCTTGTGATTTCTCTTGAGGTAGTTTGCCGGTGTTCAAGTAATATATGAACAATTGTCTTCAATCCAGCTTCTTGTCCATTTTGGCAACGACAATCTCCCTTTCAAGAGAAAGTCTCTTGATGAGTTTTGAATCAATAACGGATAAGACTTGTCTGTTTTGGACCCTTATTGAAATGGACTCATTTTTCAGACATGCCAACTTTTTGGCAAGTTTGGCAAAGGCATCTGCTACAATGTTCTCTGCTCAGGGAACCTTGTAAATGATGACTTTGGGAATCTAGGCCAACAACTTCATGGTATACATGTAGTAATGATGAAGCTTGAGTTTGAGAACGACAGACCAATAATGGTTGATAACCAGAATCCCTAAAGATGTTGATGCTCTTGACACTGATAGTGATGGCTAACTCCAGACTGGCAATCAAAGCCACATACTTAGCTTCATTGTTGGTGCAAGGGTTGAAAAGATAGTATGAGAATCTCATCACATCATAGTTTTGAGTTAGAAGAACTATTCTTACCCCTGCCTTTCTTGGGAGAATAGATTGTGGTGCTTCACCTTTAAGAAAAGAAGCAGCACCATCAAAATACATCTCCCATGGTGGTTTGCCTCCCTAAGTTCATGATTTGTTCATGGGGAAATCACTAAGAGAAGTGGGTGTCTTTGCTAAGAAATCCCTTTTTTATGCATGAGGAACAAATATGAAATAAAACTATGAGAGTATCATGGACTAATGAGGAAAATGTTTGGAAAGCATTGGCCCTATCATCAGGTACTAAAGTGGATTGGTTTGGGAGATCAAGTTCACCTTATAAGAAAGCATGTAGTGTCATATCTTCTAAGATGCAAAGATGAAAGCTAGACAATATTTCTCAATGGGTGGATAGTTTGCTTCAGCAGGAATCAAATGACAGTTTAGGTAGTAGAGTGTGCTTTCCTTCCCTTCATCATTGGCTTGGGCCAATAGAGTGTCATGAGAGTCATCCAATGCAGCAGTGTAAAGGATCAAGGGCCTACCCGGGATAGGGTTTGCTAAAACTAGCAGTTTCACCAAGTATTCTTTGATGTCTTCGAATGCGTGCTGGCATTTATCATCCCACTTGAACTTGGCATCCTTTTTGACAAGTGCTGAGAAAGGCTTGCATCTCCATGATAGGTTTGAGATAAAGCATCTTAGATATGTCAGGCATCCTTGAAAGGTTTTGAGTTTGAGTTAAACTCTTAAAAGGTGGCATTTCTAAGATAGCTTTAATCTTTTTAGGATCTATTTCTATTCCCCAATGTTGAACAACAAACCCAAGGAATTTCCTTGAATCGACTCGAATGCACACTTCAGGGGATTCATCTTGAGGTTATATTATCTTAACCATTCAAAAACTACTCTCAAGTCAAAGAGATGGTCTTCCTTTTCTAAACTCTTGACTACTAGATCATCAACATAGCACTCAACCTGATGATGTATGGGTTCATTGAAGATCTAAGTCATGGCTCATTGGTATGTAGCACTAGCATTTTTATGGATAAAAGGCATGGCCCTATAGTAGAAGATTCTGATCGAGGTTCAAAAAGAAGTGTCTCTTTCATCTTCAAGAGACATCTTGATTTGGTTATAGCCAGATGACCCATCCATGAAAGAGAAAATAACATGAGATGAGATGATATCCACCTTTAATTCTAGTATAGGAAGAGGAAACTCATCCTTAGGACATGCCTTATTTAAGTCCTTAAAATCGACAAAAAAGTGAATTTGGCCATTCGTCTTCTTAACTGGGATGACAGTAGCTAACCAGGTAGGATATTTTTCTTCCCTGATGAAACTAACATCAATCAATTTCTTGACTTCAGAAATGACCTATTATTCAATTTCTAATCACATGTGTCTAGGAGCTTGCTTAATAGGAGTAACATTAGGGTCTATTGCTAGCTTGTGGACTGCTACATCAAGAGATAATCTAGGCATTTCTTCATAACTCCATGTGAAGCAGTCTTTAAACTCAATCAATAGCCTAACTAAGTCATTGGTTTCTTCTTCATTCAGAATGAGGTATATATTGGCGAGGATTTTGTCACGAGGTTGATTTCTTTTAGCTTGTCAATTATTGAATGAATCTCCTCTTCAAACTTTGGTGGTGCCTCTTTAACTTGGAGATCATCTGGATCATCTGAAGTTTCTAAACACACATTCTCATAAGAGTTGGGGATGAGTGAGAAGAACCTATCAAACTCCAAATGGTTGGTACCAACTAGGCCATAATTTTCGTCATCAACCAGACCCACTGTGCCAAATCCTAGTCTTGCTCTTGATTATGCTTCCCTTCCTGTATTGTTCCATAGCTTCTCGAAGTATTCTGACCTATGCTTAAACCAAGTGTGAGGAACTAAACCTTTTTGTATAAGATTTTGAACACAAGGCGAGTAAAAGTCAAAAAGTAATTCCATTAATTCTTTAAAAGTATCTTCCTCATGTCCTACATCAAGCTTTGGACTTGAGGATGATGAACCCAAAAAGAACCTCTTACTTCATGCCACTGGAAGACTTAGAGATTTTCTTAACTACTAAACTTTCAACTTTCTGAGATGTAAGTGAGGCTAGAGCTAAGGTACCCAACTGCTACCTAATAGTTTTACATAGACCAAATTTGAATACTTTGCTTTGCTTGGAGGCTTGATCTTTGTCTTTGGCTGGATCAAAAGTCACCTCCAATGGAAACTGCTGAGAGGGGTTGGTTGGTATACTAATCACATTGGACTCATCCTCTGATCTGGATTCCAAGTCTATGTGAATAGTTACTCTTATGAATTAGAACACAATCTCTATTGGTTAAAGGCCAACTAGGGGGTCTTCCACCTCTGGAACTACCTCTATTTCTACCTCTGCCTCTACCTGGTGGAGGTTGAGCCATTCTACCCACATGTTCATATGATGGAATGAACTGTGGGTGGAATGTGATATGCTGATCTATCTCTTCTTCAATTCCCCTTTCTTGTGCACTTGGACTTTTATTTTTCTTTTCATTTTATTTTGCCTTTTCTTTGCTTCATTTTCTTTTTCTTTTGTATTTGAATTTAAATTTTGTCCAAGTTCATGAGAAAGGGTGTTTTGAGAAAGATAGTAGGTCGCATCCTCTTAAATCTCAATCTCTCTAACTAAAAGTGGCTTTTCATCCCCGTTGACATGGTACTCAATTCCATCTTTTTGAACTTAATGCACTGATGAAGGGAGGATGAAATGATCTTGTTCTGATGTATCCAAGGCCTACCAAGCAAAGTAATGAACGAAGTATTCAAATCCATGATGTAGAACTTGGCTTCAGTCTTCCAGTCACCGATCTCCAATGGTAACACTATAGAACCTAAAGCCCGCTCACTTTGATCATTGAATCCTCTCAACATCATCCTATCGCCTCGGAGAGTAAAGATGTCAATCTTCAAGTAGGCAAGAGTATTCAGACTCATAATGTTTACTGATGCACCTGAATCTATGAGAATCCTGGCAAGTCTAAATCTGTCCATGTCGACTGTATTGTAGAGGGGACGGTTGTGCTCCAAGTCCCCAGTAGAAGGTCTTCATTTGTAAAGGTGATCTCTTGGGCTTCTTTTGCATAATGTACTTCCTCATCTATATTGATTAGTTTAGCTAAGAATATTTAGGATCAAGGAGAGCCTTGATTAATTATTCTCTCATCTCATTGAATAAGACAAGTGCATCATATATTCTTAGATGAGAAAGGACGTTGTAGTCCACCTTCGTTTGGTCATCCACAAGCATATCTAAAGTTGGAGCATCCTGTGGAAGGGCTTCTCGATCTTCAGTACCAATGACTTGTTTCCCTCTATATAGAAGTGCTACCCTAGGAGGTAGAACTTTGCCACTATGGAGGTTGACTTCGGTAATCTCTGGAGGCAAGGTGGTGGAAGGTTTTACATGCACTTCAAGCTCACCTACAACTTCTCTTATGGGACTCTTAGAATCGGATGATTCCAAGTCTATCTCAAGAGATGAACCCGTAGTATTCAGAGTTAGAAATTCCAACTCTAAATCACAAAGAGGAAGAACATAATTATTATAGTTAATTAGACATGAAGAGTTATCGTTAGGAATAGAAGAAGACAACTCATTAGAAGAGACACAGATGTAATTCAAATCAACTTTATTCTTCAATTTCTTGGAAGTATTTGGGGGTACAAAGTAGAAATCAAGTAGATTGAGTGGAGTAAGGAATTTGATGCTCTTATCTGTAGATGCAAGAGTTCTACTAGTAGAATAAACAGAAAAGCTAGCTGAAATGGAAGAAATCATCGGTGTGGAAGCTACAACTGAAGGCTAGAGTCTGGACACGATTAGTGGCTGTACTAAGGGGCTATCCTGGGTCGACACATGCTACTGCTAAACTCCCACTTTCCTAGAGTTGGTACTGGAAACTTGCAAACCATCCTTGGTGTTGGAGGTTTGAGCTGACTCAAGCACTTTCAAGGAAAGCTTCTTGATCTTTTGAATTATTTTCTTAGAGGTTTTAGACAAAGAAATGTCCCAACCTTCTTTGGTTTTGGTAAGATCACTTGTATCCCCAAAGATTACCCTAATAGAATTGGAAGGTTATTCCATAAGGTATTCCTTTGTGATAACTACAACACTGATCTTGAAACTATGTTTAAGCCAATCCTTGAATGTGAAGCAATCCACCAAAACATGGCCTAGCATACGGTGGTAAGGGCAAAAGTTTGGATCATGACTTTGCCTACTTCCTCCAGTCTCCTAGGCTTGGGTAGCTAAAAATCAGGTTTCTTTAAGAGATTATTAAAGATCTTCCTGATTACCTTCCTCTTAAAAGAATAAGGGTTTTTTTAACTTATCTAAAATAGTAGGTGGACCATAGCTACCTAGCGACAAATATGCATGCGGCTACTGGTGGTGGTATGGCTGAGGTGGTGGATGTGCTGGCCATGGAGGCTATGGTGGAGGCCGATATGTCTTCCTCGGTGGTGGCAAAGGAGGTGGAGGCCACTGAGGTCATGGTCACTCAGACTGATCTCTACACTTCCCTTGTCTACTCATTCTTCTCAGAATGATTTCTTCTTGGGTAACTGATCTGGAAAAGGTAACTATTTGGCCTCTCCTTATAGACTAGCCTTGTTGATTAGCTTCTTAAATGTCTTTATGGTGAAGCCCTTAAGCATGAAGGTGACAGGGCCATGAATATTCTTCAAGAGAATCTCAATGGCATCTTTGTTAAGTGATTCACACTTCATACTCATGTTACACCATCGAAGAATATAATCAACAAGTGACTCACCAGAGTGTTGTTGGGCTACAACAAGATCACCTAGAGCAACCCTTTACTGAGCTCCAACAAATCTCTTGATGAAGAACTGCTTCTAACTCATCAAATGTCTTAACTAAATTGTTGGGCAGTTCAGCATACCAATCAAAAGTGATACCCACTAGGCTACTGACAAAGAGTATAAAGAGTAAAGCATCGCTGCCACCTACGTTGCAATAACTAGCCCTAAAGTGAGCTATATGCTGCCTCAGGTTCCAACTGCCATCGAAGTTTTTGAAGGAAGGAGGCATGAAACCCTTAGAATACTGGATAGCATCAAATTCTTTTGGGTAGGGTCTACCCTTTGGAGCTGATGATCCTCCCCTGGCTTGAGCCCAAGCTTCCTTCACCTATTGCTCAACCATGGATTTTAGATCTCTTTCATGTATGGAGGTACTTTCCACTGCCCTCCTATACAAGCTAGTGTTACCTTGTTCAACATGAGGTAGAGTCTTAATTGGGTCTAAAACATGCACTAGCTTAGGCTGGTTGACATCAACTATAATAGGATTAATTGAAGGGGCTTATTTTTGAAGCACTGGCACTGGTGCTAACAAGTCCTATAACTTATGTGCCATCCTATCAATCTACTCGTCCTTTTGCCTTAACTGAAGTTGGAGGTGTTGGCTGATTCTGTGGTATTTCTTTATCAACCTCATCACCTTCCATGGCCTGTTGCTCCCAAGAAGAGATCCTCTGGTATTGAGCATGCATACTCCAGTTGAATTTCCCATCAAGTCATCTTCATTGGGATTGAAGTTGTCTCTCTCTTCATCAGACTAGGTGTATCCTAATATCTCCTTCTTCTCCATAAAATAGTGTGCAACTACCTCATCTAAGGATTGATCTAACTCAGTACAAATTTTAGGTTTTGAGTGTGGCTATCATGCAGAGGCAGGACCTTGCTGTCAGAGTCAATCACTGTGACTACTACATGAAATGACTACTGGTTGTAATAGGTAATCTTGAATGATCCTCTACCACTATTGTAACTAAACTATCATCTGGAATATCTGTACCATCTGCATCCATGGGTGGAGTTGGTGAAGGAAATGATGCCATCACTCTTCCACACCACCATTGGAAGGTCAGGAGAGCTCGCCTACCAATGGGTGGTGTAGAGGAGTAGGATCTCTTGGCCCAAATCACCAATGTACATTTTTCCACGAATGGCCCTTATGGAATGGAGATGATGCAACCTATGTAATATGGTGGAGGGTAGAGTAGTGTAGTGGAGATACCACCGACTCTTTGTGCATAGGCGCCTCTTGGTGGCATCCCTGTGAGGAGAATACTATCGGTATGAAATGAATTAAGTGAAAGCAGTGGGTACGAATTGAACCTCTGCTAGTAATGTGTGATGTATGGGCCTCACGGGCCCCTTCCTGATGAATATTCATCTTTACATTGTGGGGGGTAATAGATTGAAGGTAAAAGCGTGTTCGGACTCGTGTCTATGCTCCACACCTACGGCATAAATGCGGAGGTGTATGACCTCCTACTCTTAAAAACTGCTAGCTATAAGTGCACCATTGGAGGAAGTGATGAATGAATCTTCCTAGCATCCTCTTTATTTGATCCAGAGAGAGGATGAAACTGGTTTTTTATAACCAATGGTGAAGTGATCATGGGAGACTCATCCATGGCTGATTTTGCTATCTCTAGCTCTTTGGCTATCCGAGTGTGGAACCATTTGATCATATAATTTTTTGTTCCTACACTGGGTACAGGTAGGATGGGAGAAGTGTGAGCTAGACCCATACTCAAATGTTAGGGAGGCAAGCCCTAAAACTAAGGGAGCCTTACCCTTGGAGGGTACAAATGGTAGGGTGCTAGCCAGCACTAAGGCAACATGGGAAACTCTAGGATGAACTACAACTGGAACCGGTACTACCGGTACTGCTGGAACTGTAACAGCTGAAGTTTGTGATACTACCATAGCTTTTCTCTTCAGTGAGGATACATCTGAATCAGATGGTAAGTCTATCTGATACGCCTCACCTTCTTCTGTGGTGAGGGGAATGTCTAGTGATCTTGGCCCCAAATCCTGCCAGTGGATCAAGTGGGTATGGTCTAGCAGAAAAGTCGACTGATCTAGAGCTAGATCCATACCGTGGGATAAAGCAAAGACAAATTTTTGGGAACCTGCCATTTACACTAGCTGTAGTAAATTGACACTAAACTGTACTGCACTGACTGAAAAGAATATGCAGATTTTGAATTTTTGAATTTTGAAAATTTGAACCCACATCCAACAACTTGGAAGTGTTAAGTGGGGTTCAAATGGATTTGAGAAGATTGATTGAAAGAGGAATTTGAAGATGAATCCAACTTCAATAAATTTAGGTATGTTGAAATATGGATTCAAAATTTTTGATAGAATGCTTCCATAGGTTCATTGTTGTTTCAAATTTGAATTTTGTGATTTTGAGGACCCTTTCCTTTAACAAATATAGGTATGTTAAAGTATGGGTCAAATGATTTTGTTTTTTTTTTTTGATTTTCTCTTAACAAATTTGGGTATGCTAAGTGAAGTAAAAGTGATTGTTTCTTCTTGTTTTGATTTTGAAAAATCTTTTATTTTATGTATGCTAATTAATCCAAGAATTGTTTTGTTTGATTGTTTGAAAATAGGATTCTTAGCAAATTTAAGTATGCTAACAAAATCCTAAGTGTTTCATTTGTTTGGAATGTTTTGATTTTTGAAAAGGGTAGGACACTTAGCAAATTTGGTATGCTAAGGGGATCCTAAGTATTTTTTTTTTTTTAAGTGTTTGAAAGTAGAGATTTTAACTTTAGTAAATTTGGTATGCTAAAGATGAAGTCCCACTTGGTTTTTATGGAATAACAAATTTGAGTATGCTAAGTGAAATTCCAAATGGTGTGTTTAAAATTTTGATTTCATTTTTGATTTTGAAAAATGGAAACTTCTCTTTAGAAAATTTTGTATGCTAGGGGAAGAAGTTCCAAAAGGTGTTTGAAAATTTTTAATTTTGGATTTGGAAGCTTTACTTAACAAATTTGGGTATGTTAAGTGAGGTTCCAAATGTGCTTAAAATTTTGAAATATGGTTATTGATTTTGATTCTTTGACTTGGAAGCTTCACTTAACAACTTTGGGTATGTTAAGTGAAATTCCAAAATGTTATTTGAAATTTTTTTGGATTTTGGATTTGGAGACTTTACTTAGCAAATTTGGGAATGTTAAGTGATGTTCCAAAATATATTTAGGAATTTTTTTTGAAATATGATTTTAGATTTGGAAACTTTATTCAGCAAATTTGATCATGCTAAATGAAGTTCCAAATGTATGTTTGAAAATATTTTATTGGATCTTGAATTTGGGAGACTTCACTTAACAAATTTGGGTATGTTAAATGAAGTTCCAAAATATGTTTAGAAAATTTTTGAAATGTGATTGTTGATTTTGATTTTTGATTTGGAAACTTCACTTAGAAAATTTGATTATGCTAAATGAGGTTCCAAATATATGTTTAAATTTTTTTTTTGAAATATGATTATTGAAGTTTTAGTGTTTTGAAAAGTGGACTTCCATTCAACAAATTTAAGTATGTAGAATGGAGATCAATTTTATTTTTGAAATATGAAATTTTTGGTGTGTGATTGTTGATTTTTGAAAGGGAGAAATTTCCAACTTAAAACATATGTGGGATATGTTTAAGTGAGATTTCCTAAATCATATTTTATTATTTATTATTTTTATTTTAGTTGGGAATGAAATCTTCAATTTAATAAATTTAAGTATATTAAATGAAGGTGTTCATGTGTGCTTTTTGAAACTTTTGATTTTGTTTACAAATGAACTTTTTATTCAAAAAGTGTGAGTGTATTGAATAGAAAAAAATGTGTGTGTTTGAAAATTTTGATTTTTTTGTTTACAAATGAACTATTCAATCAATGTGAATATATTGAATAGAAAAATTCATATATGCTTTTGAAAACTTTATGATTATGATTGTGATTTTTGGAAAATATGATTGTTCATTTTATTTTGAAAATGAAATCTTCATTAAAGTGAATTGAAATAAGATATTCATTTGTTCTTTTAGAAAATGTTGTTTAGTTTTATTTTTGAACATCCTACATGTAACAATTATGGGAATTATTACATGAAGGTGATAAAATTTTGTGGAAAATATTTTATTAAGTGTATTTTTGAAAAGGTACTTTTGAAAAAGTAAAGTTCTTTATGGAAGATTTATTATTTTAGGATGAACCTTTCCTTATAATAAAAATGATAAGGAGGAAGTCTTTAAGATGTTTCTTTTTATTTTAGATCTTTTCATTTACCCATTGGAGAAACCATTGGGGGTTTTAAGACCAGCAAGGAATGCAATCCTAAAACCTAAATTTGTTGGCTAACTCAACTCAAGAATGAAATGAGCTAAGTGGCAATAGAAAGAAGGATAGTCTTGGATTCATACCAAAGTACAAACCCACTATCGATACTCGAAGACAATGATCATTTACAAAAGATGGAGAGCGGAACCATCCCTAGTGGAGTCGCCAAAAGAATCCGTTGAGAAAAATTTCTATAGGGAGTTGCCTTCAAATTTGTAGGGAGAAAGAAAAGGCAAGACTCTATAAAAATTTATCTTAATAAGATGCCACACAGATCTGTAGATGTACTTATTCAGGTGATCGGATACATCATCAAGGAATAGTGTACTAACTCGAAAGACAGAAGTCACTATATTTTAATGGAACCAATCACCTCAATAAGGACTCCTAAGGATGATGGGTTTGCATATGTACTAGAGATTTTTCCTCTAATTTACATGAAAAACTAAAGCAGGGTTTATTTTAAAATAGTTCATTAAGTTCTGAGGCAAGCCCCAAATAATTATACATCCTAAGGGGAGACTTAGGAAAACTCTCGATTAAGGTAAATGGTCATTGTCTTTGAAGATTTCAATAGGAAAGGACTATCAATCGATTAGTTTATATTTTTGAAGATCAAATGGTATTGATTAAAAGAGGGAGTTATTATCGAAGAAAAAATGGAAGATAAGTAGAAGAAGCCCATGATGTTAGGAAACTTAGCGAGCATCTTAAACTATCCTATAGTTGGGCTTTACATTTTTGAAATTGATTTAGTTTGGTTAAGTTAAATTTTTCATTAGAATTTTAGGACTTAAGATTCCTTAACACAAGATTAAGAAAATGCCTAGGAGGTGAGGAATTATGCTTATGGCCCACAAGGGGAGAAGCAACCTCAACCAAAATCTAGGGAGCTTGGTGAGGTGGAAGCATAACCTAAATCTAAGAAAATGGGTAATTGGTTTTCCTCCATAAGAGAGGACAAACCACTGACTTTAAGGGGGGTGGCCCAACTAACCCTCCTACAATTTTAAATATGTGTAGGCAAGTCTTTATGCTTATGCAAGATAGCTAGGTTATTTTTATTTAGAAAGAGACTAAGTCCTTAAACTCACTCCCTAAAGAGAATAGATCATGTAAAGGGACATGCTCCAAATGACCTAAATCTAATGCAATTCAAATTTTATTTTATTTTCATTATTGGACAATCATTTTTGACTCAGGCTAATAAGATTTTTATGACTAATGCATGAGAAAGAAGGTTATTAGCCAAAATCAAGGAGAAGGGAGGAGGTGAGTTTCCACCGACCCTTAAAGGTCAAGCAGTTCTCTGGAAAGGTGGAAGCCCTCCAATCAAGAGTGAAATAAGATGCATTTGGGCATGATATTATAAACAAATACTCATCCTAAGGGGTTGCCAATTCTTTTATTTTGATTTTAAACTTTAGGTGAGGTTATGAGTTATTTAATTTTAATTTGAATTATTAAAGGTAAAAATTTATTTTTCCCTAAAAGTCTAATCCACATCCAGCCATACATAAAAGCAAGGTAGAAACTAGGAAAATCATGCCACTTAATGCAAAAGCTAAAAAAATCATCAATCAATGTATAAAGCTAATCACAAAAAGAATAAATGGCCATTTGTGGTCTGGCACCACTACACAAACCTAAAAATATGAAACTGGGTAGTCGAGCTCTACCCTTATACAACTCAATTACAAATAAATTAAATTACAATTTAAGCAAAGGAATTCATTATTATGGGGTCTTCTTCTTTCTTCTTTCTTCTTTCTTCTTTTTCTTCTTTCTTCTTTTGGTTCCTTCTTTTGGATGGTTGGATGGTAGATGCTCCAAGGCTTCACAATGCATAAGATGGGATCTTATGACCAATGATCATCCTAATCCCTATAACAATCATTTTAAAAATTAATTATATAATTTCTTACATGAATAGGAAAAGTGAAAATCTAACTAACTTGCAAAATAAAGGTTAGCTAAATCACACCACATAAATAAATCATGTATATTAGACTTATCACCCCACACATGGGTGACTAAGTCAACGACTTATGGATTATGCTTAGGTATAAAGGACCTCTGAGCAAAAGCATTTATATTTTTATTTATGATAGCGCCCCATAAGCACAATCCCTGGTAGAAAAGAATAGTTAGACTAAGCATGTCCTACCATTCATTATATAAGCATACACCCTAGCATCTAGTTTAAAACATTTATCACAAAACAAAATAAATATCAAACTATGCACTGACCTAACCTAAGATTAGAAGTGGTGACTTAGGCTAATGTGTGTGCTTTGAAGGTTTGTGGTAGCTATGGCTTTAAATTTTCTAAGTGTGAAGAACATGTCCAACTTAGAGGAGGGTTTCATTTAAGTTGTTTAAGTGTTTTAGGTTGGTTTTATTTCATGTTTTAATTTGGTTTAAGTGAAACCTACAATTAATTACTAAGTTATGAAGAGAGAGAAGAGAACTTCTCTTTCTTTCCCTAACCTAAGTAATTTTCTAAAGTAAGTTCATATTTTAGTTTCATTTATGTGAATGTTTTGATTAAATCTTTTAATTAATCCTAAGTTTATAAACTCTAAACAAACCTATCAAAAAAAGAAAGGTATTTTAAGATTAAATAAAATGAATCAAAATTCACATAACACACATTCATTTCATTTCTTTCCCCAACATATATAACATGCATATGGATGGACCCTAAGCATATCTATACATGTAAATGAGAGTATTTAACACACTTTATGATGCATGCTAAGTAATCCATTTAAGAAAATTTAGAAGTTGAATATGCATGATTTTTTTTTCTTAAGTAAAAAAGGTTTTCCTTATCTAAATTTTCACATACATACATGAAAGTAAGAAAGGCATAAGTGAGTACAACACCATCATTAACAAGAGGTGTAAGGTACTAGACCTACTTAAGGCTACTTAAAGCCTCGCAACCTCAGGGTTGTCTAGTCTAATATACCATTTTCCTTAAGTACAAACATGTATATAAAAAGAAATGAAATAGAAAAGGAATATGCAAAAGTTGTTTAGTGGATTCATTTTGTTTATGAAATTTATGTATGTAAGTGTAGGTAACCCTTCTTAGATGGTAGCATGGGGTGAATAGGATATGAAATTAGGTGAGCATTAGTTCCTTTTCAAATGAACCTTATATCTCACGAAATTCCTATTCAAAACTATACCAACATAGGAGAAAAAGGAAACCTATATTAAGCATACCTTTATAATATTTCACATGCAAGCTTATAATTAAAGTATAAGTAGCACACTTTCAGATTTAGTACTTGATTTATATGTTTTTAAAAATAATTTGGATTTAGTAGTGATAATAGCCACTCATATTTTACTTTAGCTAACACAAGCACATTTGACATAAAGTAAACAATTTCATTTTAAAATTTGAAATAAGAAATTATGAATGCATGAAATCACATGGCGCACAACTTAACATGTTGGGAAATATACAATGCAATGAAAGCATGTTAACAAACTCACTTCACTTAAATCCTAAAGACATTCTTATAGAATAAGAAAATTTAGAATAAATCAAAGTGAATTTCAAAGTAATTTTTGTTTTGTTTGAAGTTTGATTTAATTTTGAAAATATGAGATAAGTTTGCTATTCCTAACTCATTCCCACATGTGATTTGCATTTTTGTTTAATTTAGACAATTAGATCCATTTTATGTGTTGATTAGGTTAAGGTATGAATTAAGTAGCTTAATAAACCCTTACCTACACACCTTAGAAGAATTAACTAAGTAATTATGAGCCAATGAGATGACATAAAACCCACAAGGAATTTAAATTTTAATGCACCTAATAATGAGGCCTAATGCAATTTGGCTCACAATTAAATGTCAATTAAGCAAAGGGGTTTAGCTTAAGTACTTTCAAAACACACTTTCACACATGTGAATTGGGTTTTAATTTCCTTAATTAAACTTAGGCTATTAAAAACCTAAGCATCTACCCAAGGTAGATTAATTAAGATCTAAGAATTTTTTTTAGAAAGTTGATTAAGGGGATAATTAATAAATTAACTCTAATTAAGAGGAGATTAAGGAGAGAAGAGGGGTTTAGGGAATAGCTTAGGGAAATGCCTAAAATTATTCCATGAACTTCCTACTGGATCGACCTTAATCAACCCTAATCAGAGGTAAAATCACTAATCATACCATAATTATGCTTAATTACATGAGAAGGGTAATTAAATAAATCTTATGCAATTGCTCTAATCTAGCCTTCAATAAATCCCAAGAAAATTATGGGAGACAGAAGTCATCCACTAAAACTTACCCAAGAAATTGGGATTAATCAAAGGTCTAATTAAAGTGTAATTAACAAATACAATTTCAAATAAAATCAAGAAAATCATAATTCAAAACTCATCAAAATTAATTTTAAAATATGTTAGGTTTAATTATCTATCCATCAATTTTTATTTCATATTTTTCTAATTTTTCTATCAAGAGTTATGCATTTTTGAAGTTCCATGGATTAATTAAGAATTAATTAATACACTTAACTAATCTCTAGTTAATCCCTAGCTCACGGCGCGACGTGTGGCAGTGGTGGTTAGTGCACTTTACATGCATCACGCTATGATGGGACAACTTAAGTTGTCACCTCACAAAGCGGTGGGTGCACGCTTATATTCTCGACCTTCCGATCAAAGATCGAACAACTAAGGATTCCCCCGTGGTTTATAAAGCAAATAAATGGATTTCTAAACATGTAAATAATCTCAGACATCCATCTAAGACATGCGGATGGATGGCTGAGATGAGCCAAGTTCTTCCCCTTGATCAATAGAGACCGTCCATGATCAAGGGGAAGATCCAAGCTCGATCTAGCATGGAATCACACAAAATATATCCCACATCTAGAGAAATAGAGAGGAAAATCCAATGATCAAAATTTGATGAGGTAAAATTTCTTTCACAAAGCTACACACCACATTGAGTTTAGTGATAAAAAATTCCATACCTCAAGGAGGTGATCCAGCACTCGAGATCATGAGGTAGCTTTGTCGGTGGAGATGAAGCCCTCGGGCCTAGGGATTGAGTGGATCAATGGATGGACCAACTCCTCCTTGCTTGGGCTTCAACTTTGATTGAATTTGATCTCTCCTTGGAACTCCAATAGAAGCTTAGGAAAGCTCAACTTAGCTTTAGATGGGGAATCAAGTGTGGAAGAAATTCACTAATGGATTGAGCTCCCTTTGTGCAAAGCGAGAAATAATCCTCAAATCCTAAGAAACTTGGGAGTGCTCTCTAATAATTGCTCTGGGTTTCTAAGCTTCAATGGAGGTAAGTTAAAATATCATTCATTGAATTAGGGGGTATATCTCCCCTCTAAATGGATATCCAAACCATGAGTTGCCATTTTGATCCAATTGACCATATGGGAGGGGTTGTTTAATTAAATTTTAGCACATGGTCGAGTTTAAGGCCTTGAGTTGATTGCCAACCTCCCATGTGCAGGGTTTAGGAGGGACTTTGAAAATTCAATTTTAGGCTAGGTGGTTGGGTTTGGTCTAGGACCAAATGGGCTAACCAAAACCATTGGGTTTGGCATCACTCATCACTAAGTCCCCTTGAGCTTTTAGGAAAGCCTCAAGTGATTGTGAAGAGGGTATGACCAAAGTACCCATAGTCTAGGCCAAAATTTATTCTATGGCCTAGGGGTAGAATGATCATTTTGCTATTTTTCCACTTTGGATATGTTAGGTATGTGGAGAACTAGGTTTGGCCAAGTTTCATTGGATTTGGAATCCATTTTATAGGTTTGGCTCATGTTGATCCATTTAGGTCAAAATGGGTCAACTTGGGTCAAGTTGACCAATTCAATTGGGTCAAACCAAGGGTTTGGTCAAGTGGGCCAATTGGGCTGTTAGCTCAAAGTTGGCTTGGCCATGTTCAAACATAGGTCATAAGTGAACTTAGGTTAATGGTTTCAATCAATTTGGCTTATGGTAGAATTTGGTTATGTAAGGTTTCATTTTAGGTTAAGTGTTAATTCAACCCCTTGGTTTGACTTGGTTTGATTGATTGATCATGAATTTGAATAGGTTTGATCAAGGTTTAGGTTAAATCAATTAATGTAAAATTAAGGGATTTAAGGGAATTTTAAATTATTACTTTTTCCTTTGATTGGATTGATTTATATTTATATTTCATTTATATATGAGAATAAAAATAATTTTTGAGAAATTCTCATGAATTTGAATAGGTTTGATCAAGGTTTAGGATTTATTTTGGCTAGGTCCTTTAATGGAATATTAAAGGGACTAAAGAAAATTTTTATGAATTGATTTGAAATTTTGAATTTAGTTGGATTGATTTGAATTTATATTTCATTTATATATGTGAATATAAATGAGAATATTTAAATGGATTATGTGATTATCTCAAAGATTTGAATAGGTTTGAATCATGATTTTGGTTAAGGTTAAGGCTTAAGGACTTAGGCAAATTGGGACAAGGAATTTTGGTGGATTTTGATCATGGGTTTCAATCATATAGAGTTGATTTAAATTTGAATAACCAAGAATTGGAGTTTGACTTGAAGGAAGGAAGGTGAGGAATGGTTTAAACTAAAGGGTAGGAAATTTTCCTAACACCCAAGGCATAACCTATTCTACTATGGTTAAGTCTTTTAGAGGCTGAGTATTCACCTAATCACTAAATATGTCTTAACTCTTAAGACTAAGGAACTCTTAAAGTCTAAGAGAAGTCCTATGTCTAAGATGGAGGGGTTGAGAGCTCATTCTAAAAATGAGGTCAATAAAGGGTGTCCAATAGGTGTGGTGTGACTGACAAGGAACATCGCACGTATTGGTGTTGATCGAAATGATCAACAATACTAGAAGATCACAAGCACTAACAGAAATAATCTATCCTTAACCCAAGGAATAGAAAGAATCGAGCTTAGTTCAATATGGTTTACTGTCTACATAAGAGAGAGGGAAAAATCCACTAAAGGGTAGAGTATGAACCTTCCTGGAAGCGAGTTCAAGTCATCCACAAGGATGAGGTTTGATTTGATTTGAATCTCATTGGGAGAGATATCTTGGGGATAAGGTTGAATTTGTTTAGCCCCTATTTGGGCCACTCATCCTCTACACTACTACATTGGGCGACACAATGCTTTGTTAGCCCAAGCCAACAATGAAGGAAAGGAGAGCACTCTCTACGTGTCATTTGATCCCTGAAGTGAACTACCCTATTGAAAAAATTATTTGGCTTTGATCTTTGCTTCCCAAAAGCTATGACATTATATGTTTTTTCATAGAGTGAACTTGATCTCAGAACCAATCTACTGATTCTCATGACACAACATTGGATGGTTGGCACGATGGTCCATGATACTTTCACAGTTTGACATTACATTCTTACTCCTCCATGCGGTAAAAGGATGGGTACTAGAGAATTTCTTAGCAGCACACCCACTTCATGTTGATTCTCTGCTTAGTGAGGATCTCTCTGATGAACAAATCATGAACTTAGGGGAGGCCAGAAATCACCAAAGGGAGATGTATTTTGATGGAGCAAACTTCTTTTCATTAAGGAAGCACCATGATGTATTCTCTAGGAAGGGAGGGGTAGGAATAGTTCTTCTAACTCAGACCATGATGTGATGAGATTCTCATACTATCTATCCAACCCCGCATAATGAAGGGTATGAGGCTTTGATTATTAGTCTAGAGTTATCCATCAAGGTGTCAAGAGCATCAACATCTACTAGATTCTCGGTCATCAACCAAATTGGGTCTTACAAGGTTCTCAAACCCATGCTTCATTATCAAATATACCATGAAGTTGTTGGCCAATTCAAGTCACCATCTACAAGGTCCCAGCAAGAACGCAAATGCTTTGGCCAAACTTGGCATGTCAAAGATGAGTCCATTCCAATAAGGGTCCAAAATAGATAAGTCTTGTCAAACTCATGTCGAGACTTTCTTGAAGGGAGGTTTCCATTGCCAAAATGGACAAGGAGATGGATTGGAGGCAACACTATTTGAACATTGGTAGACTACCTCAAGAAAAGTCATAAGCCCATCAGTTGAAATAGAGAGCTCTCTCCTGTGCTCTTGTTGATGGTACCCTATACCATCAATCCTTTGACCAAATATGGTTATTTAGACAAAAAAAAGCCCATGACATTGTAATCGAGGTACATTATTATCTATGGAAAGTCATCGGTCCAAAGATGAAGACAAAGATCGAAACTTGAATACTCGACCTTGATGATTATGATTGCATGGATGTAGCTAGTTGATGCCATCAGTGTCACGTACACGGTGTGGTCCTTCACCAACCACCCAACATTCTACACCCTACATTGGCCTCATGGCCATTTGAGTGTTACCATTGTGGGTCCGATCGATCCTCCTTCTTCCAAGTCAGTTCATCTTAGCGCCCATACTTTTCCAAGTGGGTGGAGGCAATCCCACTCGAGGTCACTCAACATGTGCTTGATTTTCAGAACCATATCATATATAGGTTTTGCGGTGCCTCAAATTATATCGATAATGGTAGTGCATTGAAAAGCACAAAGATCAATTGCTTGCGAAGACATGGTATAGATTAGAGATACTCCACCATCTACCACCCCGAGCAAATGGCTTAGTAAAGCATTCAACAAAACTCTCATCCAAAATTAAAGAAGACTCTTGATGATAACAAGCGGTGGAATGAAGCGGTTGGTTGAAGCCTATACCTACCACACCACATACCAAACTCCAACTCAATCTACCCCATTTTCCTTAGTGTATGGGTCTGAAGTTGTTCTACCTTTAAAAGTGCAACTCCCATCACTAAGGGTAGCATTGGGTAGCAAGATCATTGTAGAGCAGAATGCAAAGTTACAGTTAGAAGAGCTCAAAGGTTTGGAGGAGAGTCATCTATGGGTGGGCCAGAATCTCGAGTTGAACAAAGCCAAAATGATTGAGCTCACAACAAGTTGGTCCAACCTAGGTCTTTCCAAGTAGGAGAACTTGTGTTAGTCCTAAGGAGACCAATGTTGCTCTTGAAAGATGGGAGGTAAGTTTGAACCCACTTGGGAAGGAAGACATAGAGAAGGCCTATCAATGAGGATCATATCAACATTGATTGTAAAGGGAACTTCCAATTAATGGGCTCTATCTAAAGAAATATTACCCATGAAATAAATCATGTTTGAAAAAATTATTAATAAAAAGAACAAAATCAAATTCCATTCATCAAATTTTGTCTTCTTTCTTTCTAAGCGTTGTTTGCTTGTCTATGGCGTGCTTAGGGTAGATGTAAGAGTCCCAGCCATCCTATCCATATTCCACATCAACACAACCTCATGCTATTAGAATAGGTGTGAGAGAACCCAAGAGGCATCCTATTTCAATTAGCATAACTAAGGTATAAAAGAACCCGGCATCCTTTCTTGGTGGGAATTCACGGTTGCCATCACCATTTCATCAAACTCACCAGTGTTTAGGTGGAGAACCCAAGAGGCATCCTATTCCTTTTAAAACATGCACAAAAACACATATCTTTTATCTCGAGCTATTTTGATGTCGGAGCAAGCCTGTGGCACTCACTCATTAGCTGCTCTAGGTCGGGTTTACATGCTACCTTGCTAGTATGTTATCCTAGTGGTCATTTATTGGAAGATGTGAGTCCCCATGCTTTTTTTCTAACTTGATCATTGTAAACCAATGAGTGCCTTGTTAGTATGGTAGATTTCTTTCCCGACCATTAAACTACCTTATTTTTTTTATTTAAGAAGATGTGAGTCCCCAAGCTTTCTTCTTGAACTAATTATCATGATCTAACTAAGTTGAGTATATTTGAGGTTTAGGATAAGTCCCCAGGCTCCTTTCCTATGCTTGAGTTGATATAAGTCCTCCAACATTCACTTAGTAGTCACTAGGTCGACCAAAGATAGACTATCTCAACAATCCATTCTTATAGGGGAATGGAGCTTTCTTCATAAAGTGATTGTTTGGCTTAGGTTGGTTGATGTTCGCTATGCTAATAGTGACTCACCCGGTGAGTACACCACTCTTGGTAGATGTGAGTCCCCGAGCTTTCTCCTTGAGTTGGACACCGAATACCTATTGGATATATGACTAGCCATGTCATCTTCTCCAGGGTGTTGGATTAAACCCCTTAGTGGCCCCTCTCCCTGCGAGCATTCTATTGGGATCACATCCTTTGCTACCCCATTTATACACTACTCGGGTTACTCTTGGATTATACTGTCGCCCTTTCTTAGTAACCACCCCTATGGTTGAAGATTTTGTTCATCGGATGCATAGATTCTCCTTTGGTTCAGTAAATCTGAGTTAGGACTAGGCTGATATAAGATCCTTCTTAGTTTGATCCCTACAAACCATAGGGTCCATGTTAAAATAAACTAAATAAGCAACAAATTAAATGGATTAGAATTCAAGCCCCCAAAGGGCCTCTTTTCCCAAGCAACTTATCTTTAAGGTGTGAGAACTCCCTATAGGAATTGCGACTACGAGATAAATCCTCAGGTCAAATTACTCTCCATAGTCACCCTTAGGTTAGGTTCAATATGCCACAAATAGGTTACCTAGTAGTCATTCCTTTAGAAGATATAAGACAATGACGCATTCTTTTTAGCATGACTTTTGCAAACTACGACGACCTTAGGTGGGGTTCAATTTGTTGCCCAAAGCAATCGATCACCCGATGGTCTTTTGTAGTGGAAGATGTGAGTCTCAAGCTTTCTTCCATTAAATTGAACATTGCAAACGAAGGCACTCCTTTGGATAGCTCTCTCATCGAAGCTACCCCTTTGGTTCAATAAATTTGAGATAGAGGGAGGATGATATAAGCTCCTTCTGTGATCCATCACAAACCAATGGAATCCATCAAAATAAATCTAAAAATTAATCTTGACTATCTTTGAGTTGATTTTGTCCCAGGGACATTCACTCAATAGTTCTAAGTCGGGTTCTATTTGCCCAAAGCAACCATCACCCGTGGTTCCTTATTTTGGAAGATGTGAGTCCTCGCTTTCTTTCTAACTTGATTGCACACCAAAAGGCACCCCTTTGGTTGGATAGTCCTACCTTATGTGTTGATAGACTACTCCCTTTGGATTGGTAAGTGCGAGTTAGGTCAGGCCTGGCCCTACTATGTAATCCATCAGATGGGATCCATCATAATCAAAGAAATATAAATTAATCTTGGCTATCTTTGATTGAGTTTCTTTGGTGGCATTCACTCAATCATCATTAGGTTGGGTTCAATTTTGCCTTGCCAATAGATTACCCCAATAATTGGTCCCTACTTTAAAGGATGTAAGTCTACTCTGCTTTCTTCCTAGTACAGCTATTGCATATCAAAAGGCAACCTTTTGATTGGCTAGTCCTACCATGTGTTTAATAGACTACTCCTTTGGATTGGTAAATTTGAGTTAGGTCTAGACCTCTTTGACTCCTACTTCCGATCCATCAAATCAGGTTCCATCTCAAAATCCAAAATCTAAAAATCTCAAACATATTCAACAAAAAAATTTGAAATAAACAAAACAAAATAATCAATCAATCTAAATCAAATCTTCAATTTCTCCTCAGTGAGATGCAAACCTTTCTTGTCCTCCAAAGGATATGGAATTCTAATCCCTCAGTGAATTTCACAACCCCTCCCTTATGTATGACTTGAACTTGCCTTCCTAGTGGAGAGTTCACTTTTCTATCCCCCATGGAGTCAAAATAAACACAAATTAAACAAACAACAAATTTAAACAAATTCAACCCTCTTCCCCAATGAAACTTACTTAAACAAATCAAATTTCTCTCCCGGTGACTCAAATCAAATCAAACCTCATCTTATGGACTTGAACGAACTTCCTAGTGGAAGGTTCACATATTCTATCCCAGTGGATTCCTCCTTTTCTCTCTTATGTCTTTGACATAAGTAGAGTCACATTAAACTAGATTCCTTCTACACCTTGGGTTAGGGTAGATTATTTCTATTAGTGCTTGTGATCTTTGAAGTTGTTGATCATTTGATCAACACCCAATGATGTTCTTTGTTGACACCCTACAGGTGCCCTTTGTTGACCTCATTTTTAGAATGAGCTCTCAACCCCTCCCTTTATAGACTTATATTAGACACTAAGAGTTCCTTAGTCTTAAAACACATCTAGTGATTAAGTGGACACTCAACCTAGCCTAGAGACTTAGAAGAGTTAGCCATCGATACGTCATGCCTTGAGTTTTAAGAAAATTTCCCTACCCTATAGCTTGAACCACATTCCTCACTTCCTTCCTTCAAGTCAAACTCCGAATCAAATCAACATCAAACTTAAATCAATTCTAGCCTAATTAATTTTCTCCAAATTCAAATCAATTACATATGATTGAAATCCATGATTGAAACCCATGATTGAAATTCCAAGTTTGAAATATTTCTTAAAGTTTTTGATTTCCTCTTAAGAACTTAGCCCAAATCAAGTTCAAACCATCTCAAATTCATAAAATTTTCTCCCATTTATATTCTATTTATATACATATATAAATGAATTTCAAATCAATCAAACTAAATCCAAAATTCAAATCCAAAATCCAAATCTTTCCTAAGTCCTTTAATCCTCTCTTAAGGATTTAGCCTAAATCATGTTCAAATCACTTCAAATCCTTAAATTTTCTCATAACCCATTTATATTCTCATTTACATTCACATATATAAATGAAATATAAATTTAAACAACCAAAACAAAATCCAAAATTCAAATTCATTCAAAATCTAACCTAAGCCTTTCAAGTCAAAATCCTAAAAGCCAAATCAACTTCAAATCATGCCAAACTCTTGATTTTTCTTCATGATTTAATCAATCCTTCAATTATGAATCCAAATATAAATACAAAATTCAAACACTTAACCAAAACTCAATTAAAAAATCAAGCTAAAATCCATCTCATGTTCACCCTTTGAACATGAAATTGTCAAATGAATCAAAACCCATTTGACTTCAAACCACTTGCAAATGGATTTATATTTCAATCATAAGTCCATATGTGAGTTCAACCAAACTTAAATCAAGCTTTGACCAAGCCATTTGACCTACTTAGGCTCACTTGACCCAAAGTGACCTAAAGTACCCTTATGAGCTAAATTCTAATCCTTACCAAATTGGATTGAACGAAGCCCACCTAAGCCTCTCATCATGATCAACAATCATCATGAGATGATCAATCACTCAAATTGGGTCAATCCAAGTAAAACCTAAGGGTTGACCAAGTCAACACTTAGCCAAAATGAATCCCAACATAGCCAAAATCTACCATATGCCAAATTGATTGAAACTAATGATTAAGTTCATTCATCATTAATATTTGAACTTAACCAAGTCAACAATTGAGCCTAACCTTGCCCAATTGGCCACTTGACCTAAGTTGAACCAACTTGACTTAAAAAATCAAAATGTATCAAACCTTAATCTAAGCCAAATTGATTGAAACCAATGGGTCAAGTTCATCCCAGAATGATTGTTGAACTTGACGCCTCAATTGGCCAACTAACCTAAATTGACCTTGAACCCAACTTGACCTATGGTCATATTGAGCCAAATTCAAACTTAACCAAAATAGATTGGAAATAAATATACCAATCCATTTCATATGCCAACTAAACCTAAACCAACCCATGACTTAACCCAAATAGGTCAAATGGGTCAACTTGACCCATTTGACCTAAATCAACTCAATTGAACCAAATTCAAACCTAAACCAATTTGAATCAAACCAAAGCCACTAAAATATTTCAAATGGTCATATGAACTTGACCCAACCCTTGGTTTGATCCAATTTTATCAATTGGTGAGCCAAGTTGACCCATTTTGACTTAAATGGGTCAACATGAGCCAAATCACATCAAACCAACTCCAAATTCAATGAACTATATCCAAACCAATTTTCTCATCATACAAAATATTCCCAAACTAAAATCAAGGTCAAATGACCATTTAGCCCTAGGCCATAGGGTAAATTTGGCTAAATCCACTTGAAATTTGGTCAAATCCTCTTCATAAACTACTTGGCACCCTCTTAGTAGATCAAGTGAACACTAGGGAGTATGGTGCACCCAACAATGGGTTTGGGTCTCGCCTAACCAATGGTCAAATTAACCACATGCCTTGAAATGGAGCACATGGAATCCTCTTTCCTCTCAATTCAAGCACATGGCCACCTCGTTCTTCCAGCCAAAATTGAATTCAAGGACATCCTAAATAGCCTAACAAACCCATGGCATAAGCTTATGGATCAAAATGGCAAGGAGGCTGCGACCATTACCTTGTTCTAATTCAACTCAATCTTCACTCTTGCTAATGAGATTGAAGCAAAGAAACTCGAGCAAGCCCTAGCTACTCTTCCCAAGCTTCCCAGAGAGCTTGAACTTCCCATTTCTTGGTTTCTCAAGCAAAATAGGGAAGAAAACTCCATTCTTACTCCACACTTAAAACAGCACAATTCCCTTTGCAAGCTCCCTCAGGGACCCCAATCTAACCTGTCCAAGCTCTTTCCCAAGCTCCAAAGGCAAGAGGGGTGCTAGTTCGATCAAAGTCAAGGAGTTCAAGGTGGAGTTGGCCTCTAGAAGCAACCACCCAATCTCAGATCTTAAATTCTCAAGCTTCATCTCCAGATGAAGCTTCTCCAAGAATTGAGTGCTAGTGATCACTTCTGGTGAGTTAAACCATTTTTTTGAGCTTAATCTAGCCATAGTGTGGATCTTTGTGAATGAAATTTTCATTGCATGATAAACTAGCCATTGTATATGATCTCCATTGTATGATGATGTGTGGGCTAAATTTTAGCCAAATCAAGCTCAATCGCTTGGATCTTACCTATAAAACATGGGCGATCTCCATTGCTCACAAGGAATTATGAATCTCTGGCGACCATCCATTTTGGATGGATGGCGAGATTAAAACATAGCATCCCACCTTTCACCCTTTAGAACTGTGACTTTAATCTCGACCATATGATCCATCGATTGATGATAAAGCATGTATCGTTGGAGAGCTAGATGTGATAAGTTAAAGACCAATCCCCATTGCTCCCGTGGAAAGCGCATTTATCACGCGTGATGATTTAAACATATAATTAGGTTTTTTTTTAAAATTATTTAATCACCAAACCTTCCTAAATTCATATCTAAGCTAGAAAAATTAGAAAAATATGAAATAAATTGTATGATAAAGATAATTGAATATAGAATATTATAAAATCAATTTTAATTTTATAATTTTAATTGATTTTGAATTGTTCTTTTCTTTGAATTTGGGTTTTATTAAAATTAATTTGCTAATTAATTACTCTCTTGATTAATCAAACTTCTTGTGTATGATTAGTGGGATGACTCCCTCCCTAAGTTTCTTGGGATTTGTTGGTGGCTTATTAGAGGAATTGCTAACTCATTCCTTAATCACTCCTTAAAGTAATTAAAATATAATTAGTGGTTTAACCCTCGATTAAGTCAATTAAGATTTGATTAAGTGAATATGAGATTAGAATAATTTTGAGACACTTCCAAGATATTTCTTAAACTCCCTTTTCTTCCTTAATCCATATTTAATTAAGTGTAATTAACTAATTACCTTCTTAATTAATTTCATAAAATTCTAAAACTTTTAAAACTCAATTAATCTATCTTGGGTAGATGCTTGGGTTTCCAAGAGCCTAAGTACAATTAAGGAAATCAAAATCCAATTAACATGTGTGAGAGGCGTTATGAAAGTACTTAAGTTAAACCCCTTAGTTTAATTAATCATTAATCATGAGCCAAATGCATTAGGCCCTTTCTTACTAGGTGCATTGCTGATTTAAATTTCTTGTGTGGTTTTATGTCATCTCATTGTCTAATATTTATTAGATTAACTATGCTAAGGTGGTATAGGTAAGGGGTAATAAACACACTTAATTCATACCTTAACTTAATCAAAAATATAAAATGGATCTAATCATCTAAAAAGTGAATTTAAATATCATGTGGAATAGAATGTTAGGAACAACAAACACACCCTGCATTTCTCAAATTAAATCAAACTCAAAACAAAATCAAACCTTCTTTAAAAATAACTTGATTTGCTTTAAGAACTCTTATTTCATAAGATTGTCTTTAGGAATTAATTAGGGTGGATGAATTTACATTACTTTCATCACTTGATTTCTTTCATAGCATACTAAATGCGTATATCATATAGATTTCATGCATTCATGCTTTTCAAAAATAAAATGGAAATGAAAATATTTTCTTTATGTCAAATTGCATGTTTTCGATAAAGTAAAAAATATGAGTGGCTATTATCACTATTAAATTCCAAATTATTTTCAAAATATATGGTTCAATTACCAAAATTGAAAGTGTGTTACTTATTTTTTTATTTATAAGTTTACATGTGAATATAAAAATGTGTCTTATGTTTGCTTCCTTTCTTTCCTCTTAACATGGAATTGAATAAGATTTACAAGGTGTATAGTTCTTTTAAAAGAACATAACACTACTCAAATCTACTCTTATCTCCTTCCATGTTATTACCTAAGAATATAATCTTAATATTCACACATATAAATTGCATAAAAAAAATCAAACAATCAAGTATAACTTTTGTATCCTTTCTTTTCCATTCATTTCTTTTGTACATATGCTTGTATTTAAGGAAAGTGGTATATTAGTCTAAATAACCCAGGTTTGCAAGGCTTTAAGTAGCCCTAAGTAGGTCTAATCTTACACCCAGTGCTAACAATGGTTTACTCACTTATGCCTTTCATATATTCATGTGAAAATTGGATAAGAAACTCCCCTTTTCTTAATGAAAATCATGCATCATAAGCATTCAAATTTTCTTAAGTAACTCATTTAGCATTCATAATAAAGTGTTCTAAACATTCCCATTTGATGTGTATATGCTTAGGATTCATCCATGTGCATGTTGTACATGTTGGGAAACAAATGAAGTGATGTGCATTTTGTTATATTAATTCACTTTACTTACTCTTAAAATATCTTTCCTTCTAAATAGGTTTGTTTAGAGTTGATCTAAACTTAGGATTAATTAAAACACATAATAAAATATTCACTAAATAAAACTAAAATATGAATCTACTTTAGAAATTATTTAAGGTAGGGAAGGAAAGAGAAGTTTTTTTTCTTCTCTTTCCCTCTCTTTACAACCTAGTAATTAATTGTAGGATTCACTTGAACCTAATCAAAATAGGAAATAAAATCAACCCAAGATAACTAAAAAACTTAAATGAACCCCCCTCTAAATTGAACAGTCTCCATAGTTAGAAAACTCTAACTTAAAGCCATATAACCATACCACAAACCTTAAAGCACACACATTAGGCTAAGTCACCACCCTTTAGATTAGGGGCGACAATAGGGGACGGTGGACTTAGTGTGGGGTGTTAAGTCCAATATACTTGAGATTTGTATGGTTTGTTTTAGCTAATCTTTATTTTGGTATTAGTTAGATGTCCATTTTTCCCTTTTCATGTAATTTTGGCAATTAGGATTTTGGAATGATTGTTATGGGGATTAGGATGAGCATTGGTCATAAGATATCATCTTATATACCATGTGAAGCCTCTAGAGCATCCACATTCCAACCATCAAAAGAAGGAACCAAATAAGAAAGAAGAAAGAAGAAAAGAGGAATGAAGAAATGAAGCTTGAAGGCCCATAGCATGAATTTCCTTACTTGATTGTAAATTAATTCATTTGTAATCCGGTTGTATAAGGGTAGAGCTCGGCTACCCAATTTGTTTTGATTTTGCGATGGTGCCCACCATAAATGACCTCTTATTCTTTTGCATTAGCTTTATAAATTGATTGATGATTTGTTTAGCTTGTGTATTAAGATGGCATCCTTTTCCTATTTTCTTTCTTTATGTATGGCTTGGATGGATTAGGTTCTTAGGGAAAAATAAATATTTTACCAAATTAATCAACTTAAAGTTAAAATAAACAACTCATAACCTCACTTAAAGCATAAGTTAAAAATCAAGATAAAAGAATTTGCAACACTTTGGATGAGTATTTCTTTAAAATATCATGCACAAAACATCTTGTTTCACTCTTTTATTGGAGGCTTCCACCTTTTAGGTTGACTTTTGAGAGTCATGGTGGAAACACACCTCCTCCCTCATTGATTTTGATCAATAATCTTGCATTAGGCATATGAATCCTAGCGAGTCAAAATGATTGTCCAAAATAAAAATAATATGTAATATGTTTTGCATTAGATCTTGGTCATTTTCATGCCCTTACATGATCTAGTGTCTTAGGGAGTGAGTTTAAGGACTTAGTCTCTTTCTAAATAAATAATAATCTAGCTATCTTGCATAAAGCATATGACTTGCCTATATGAATTTAAAAACATAGGAGGAGTTAGTTGGCAGCCACCCCCAGGCGGTTGTAAGTCTAAGCAGTCAGGTGGTTTAGTCTCTCTTGTGGAGGTAAACCATATACCCTTTTTCACTTTAGATTTAGGTTTTTCTTTTGGCCTCAAAAGCTTCCTAGATTTAGGTTTTGAGGTTGCTTCTTCTTCCCTGTGGCCATAAGTATAAATCCTCATCTCCTAGGCATTTCCACAATCTTGTGTTGTGGAATCATAAGCCCTAAATTTCTAATGAAAATCAACTCAAATAAATTAAATCAATTTCAAAAATATAAAGCCCAACCATAGGATAGTTTTAAATGCTCGCTAGGTTTCCTAGCATTGTGGGCATCTCCTACTTCATTTGGATAATAACTCCTCTTTGATCAATCCCATTTGATCTTCCAAAATAAATAAATTGATAGTCCTACCTATTTACAATTTTTAGAGATAATGATTACCTTAATCGAGTATTCTAAGGAATCCCCTTCTTTAGGATGTAATTAACTATGGGGCTTTCCTCTTGGAACTTAATGAACCTAGTTTTAACCACCCATGTAAAGTAGGGAAGAATCTCTATGTACACATTGTCTTTAGGAGTCTTTATTGGTGATTAGGTCCATTATAGGATAGTGATTTCTATCTTTTGAGATAATACACTTCTCCTTAATGTACCCATCACCTTAATAAGAACATCTGATCTACGTGGAGTCCAAATGCATAAAATAGAAAGTATATTTCTATCTTAATTTTATCTAGTATAGAGTGAAGATGGATGCATACATTTCTTTTAGAGAAATTGAAAATTTTCACCATAGTACCTTGGCTATCTTACAATTCATAAGACTACTACATGGTTTTAAAATCAATAGGAGTTAGGGCACTTGAGCGTTATAAGTCCAGTTAGATAATTTATTCTCTCTTGTGGAGGTAAACACTTATGTCTATCGCTTAGATTTAGGTCATGCTAAAGCTCCCTAAATTTAGGATCGAGGTACATATTTCTTTGGGCTATGAGCATAAATCCTCACCTCTTAAGCATTCCGACAACATTGTGTTGGTTGATTATAAGCCTTAGTAATCTAATTAAATTTCAACTCAAAATATATAAATCTCATCAACTTCAAAATTATAAAGCCCAACCATAGGATAGATTGGAATGCTCACTAAGCCTCCTAGTATCATGAGCATTTCCTACTTATTTCATTTGGATTCCAAAATAAGTCTTCTCCTTGAGCTTTCCCAATTGATTTTCCAAATACAACCAATTTTTGATAATCTAATCATCTTGAGATGATAATTGTCTACTTTAATCGAGAGTATTCTTAGAAAATTTTATTTTTGAAGTAATTAACTATGGAGGCTTGCCTCCATATGGAACTTAACGGTTTAATATAGACCCACCTTTATTCATCCATATAAAGTAGGGAAAAATCTCTCATACATTCTAACACCCATCATGCCTTATGAGTTCTTATTACATGAATATCCATTGTAGTGGTGATGCCTCTATCTTTGAGATAGTACATCATACCTCAATGTTGTACTCAATCACGAAAAAGTACCCCATACATCCAAAAATAAACACCATAAAAGCCATTTTTCATTGAATCCTCTCAACATCATCCTTTCTTTTTGGAGTTTGGCGATGTTGATCCTCAAGGAGGCAAGGGTTCTTAGACTCATAATGTTGATTGATACATCTGGGTAATCCAAACTCTAGATAGCCTATATCTGCCAACATCCACTATAATGTAAAGAGGTGGTTGTGCTCAATCATCCCTAAGAGTAAGTCTTCAACACTGAATGTAACTCCTAAGATATCCTTCAAGTGGCATGCCTCCTCTTTAGTACTGGTCAGCTGAGCTATGCATATCTCTAAATCAATTAAGGCCTTGATTAGAGATTTCCTCATCTCTTTGTATAAGACAAGGGCGTCGTATATGCATAACTTAGCTAAAAACTTTCCAAGGTGAGCTAGGACATTGTAATCAACTATGGGTTGGTCCTCCACAAACATATCCATGGGTGGAGCATCCTATAAAGGGGCTATCTGCTCACTAGAACCCATGACTTGCTTACCCTTACCGAGGTGCTAGGAGGTAGAACTTTACCACTGCGTAGGTTGAATTAATGACTTCTTGGAATGATGAGCTTGTGGAAAGTTTTACCTTCCCATTTAGCATACCCGCAACTTCTCCTATGGGATCCTCAGAGTCAGTTGACTCCAAGTCAATCTTAAGAGGTCAACCTAATTGATTCAGAGAAGGATAGTCTGACTCTGAATCAGAAAAAAAAGGATCAGAACTATTAAAGCAATTTTTTTATTTAGATTTGGAGAGCTTTCAATAGGAATAAAATCAAGAGCATCAAAAGTGGACAATATATAACTAGTCATTAATTACTTTTTTGGGTAGAGGTACATGACAAAACTCAAGTAAAGTAAGCAGTAAGGGATTTAGTGCCCTTATCCACAGATACAATACTCTTGTAGGTAGAAGAGGAGCTAGAATAAGAGGTGGTAGCTGCAACAGTGGAGGGAGTATTGGACTCGGATGGTGGCAACACTTCTGGACTATCTCGGGCAAGTATGGTGAGCTGTTGCTACTGCTGGGCTATCACCCTCCTCGAGTTGTCCTTTGCAACTAGCAAACATTCCTTGGTGTTGGAGCTTTGAGCTATTTTAGGCACCTACAAGGAAAGCTTCTTGATCTTAGAAATGATCTTCTTAGAGGTTCGGTATAAGGAGATATCCTAACCTTCTTTGGTCTTAAGAGGATCGCAAGTATCCTCAAGGATTACTCTAACAAAACTAGAAGGTTGTTCTAATAAGTATTGCTTAGGAATATCTATGGCTCTCAACTTGTAGCTCAAAGCTAATCCTTAAAAGTGATACAATCCTCTAAGACATGACATGGCAACTTGTGGTGGTAAGGGAAATAGCTAGGATTATTGCTCTTGCCCACTTCCTCGGCTTCTTAAACTCGTGGCGAAAGTCAAGTTTCTTTTAGAGATTCTTAAAGATTTTTCTAACTACCTCCTCTTGAATGAATAAGGCTTATTCAATATATTGACAAGAGTAGGTGGAAAGTAGCTACCTAGTCATGGATATGAATACCACCTGTTGTGGCTCTTGAGGTGGTGGAAATGACTATTATGTTGGTTTGTAGCTAACGATGGTGAGGTGGAAGAGGAGGTGACAAAGGAGGCTACCGCTCAAAGTCTCTCATAGTGAACTATGGCTTCCCTCTATTCATTGGCACAACTATCCTGACTTCTTCTTAAACACCTCGTGGCTTGGCCTGATGATTGGTTGGGAAAGGAAATTGCTTTGCTTCCTCTTATAGGCTGCCTTGTTGATTAATTTGATGGTAAATCCCTTAAGCATGAAGCAGCGGCCATGGATATTTTTGAGAAGAATCTCAATGGCATGATATTCGGACAGTGTGGTTTGCATTTCATGGTCAGGTTGCACCACTTGAGAATGTAATCAACAAGGGACTCATTGAGTTTCTGTTTCTCTATAATGAGGTCGCCTACAATCACCCTCTGCTGAGCTCCAACAAACCTCTTGATGAAGAGGTGCTCCAACTCAACAAAAGTCTTCACCAAACCATTGGGCAGTTCAGCGCACCAATCAAATGCAACACCTAATAGACTGTTAATGAAAAGGCAGAAGAGGAGTGTATTGTTGCCACCGATGTTGCAATAGCCAGAACTAAAGTGTGCAATGTGTTATTGTGGGTTCCCACTCCCATCAAAGATCTTGAAGGATGGTGGCACAAAATCCTAAATAAAATAAAATCTAAACAAAAACCTAAACCTAAAAAATAAACCTAAAAATAAAACCTAAAAATAATTAAAAAATAAAACATAAAACCTAAACTAAAAAAAACCTAAACCTAAAATAAACAAAATAAAATAAACATAAACCTAAACTAAAATAAACTAAATTAAAATAAATAAAACCTAAACCTAAACTAAACCATAAACAAAATAAAATAAGAAAATTAAAAATTAACCTAAACCTAAACTAAAAAAAAACCTAAAAAACCTAAAATAGAAACTTAAAACCTTAACTGAAAAAAATAAAATAAAAATTCAAAAATAAAAAATAAAAAATAAAACCTAAACCTAGAAAATAAAATAAAAATATAACTAAACAAAATAAATAAACATAAACCTAAACCCAAAAATAAACTAAAATAAAAATACCTAAACTAAAATAATAAAAAAAAAACAAAACTAAACTAAATAAAACTAAAAAATAAATCTAAAAAAAATAAAAAAATAAACTAAAATAAATAAAAAAGAAATAAAATAAACGTAAACCTACTAGTTTACTTAATTAGAAAAAAACCCTAAATCCTAAACCCTAAACCATAAACCCTAAACCCTAAACCCTAAATCCTAAGCCCTAAACACTAAAAAATCATAAACCTTAAACCCTAAACACTAAACCCTAAATCCTAAATGCTAAACTTTAAATCCTAAACCCTAACCCTATAACACACTAAACCCTAAACCCTAATCCCTAAAACCCTAAACCATAAAACTGAAATAAACAATAAACCCTGAACCTTAAGCCCTAAACTAACCCTAAACCTAAAAACCTTAAACTAACCCTAAACCCAAAGCTAACCTAAACCCTAAACCCTTAACCCTAAACCATAAACGTAAAAAATAAATCTAAACCTAAATAAAACCTATAAAATAAAAATAATAATAAAACCTAAACCTAAATAAAATGAAAAATAAAATAAAATAAAATAAACTTAAAACCTAAACTAAGCCTAAAATAAAATAAAATTAACTAGTAAAAATAAAATAAATAATAACCTAAACTAAACTAAAAAAATAAACTTAAGAAAAAATGGAAGATAAGTAGGAGAAGCCCATGATGTTAGGAAACTTAGCGAGCATCTTAAACTCTCCTATAGTTGGGCTTTACATTTTTGAAATTGATTTAGTTTGGTTAAGTTAAATTTTTCATTAGAATTTTAGGACTTAAGATTCCTTAACACAAGATTAAGAAAATGCCTAGGAAGTGAGGAATTATGCTTATGGCCCACAAAGGGGAGAAGCAACCTCAGAACCAAAATCTAGGGAGCTTCGGTGAGGGTGGAAGCATAACCTAAATCTAAGAAAAAATGGGTAGTGGTTTTCCTCCATAGAGAGGACAAACCACTTGACGACTTGGACTTACAACCACAGGTGTGGCCAACTAACCCCTCTACAATTTTAAATACATGTAGGCAAGTCTTTATGCTTATGCAAGATAGCTAGGTTATTTTTTATTTAGAAAGAGACTAAGTCCTTAAACTCACTCCCTAAAGAGACTAGATCATGTAAAGGGACATGCTCCAAATGACCTAAATCTAATGCAATTCAAATTTTATTTTATTTTCATTTTGGACAATCATTTTTGACTCAGGCTAATAAGATTTTTATGACTAATGCATGAGAAAGAAGGTTATTAGCCAAAATCAAGGAGAAGGGAGGAGGTGAGTTTCCACCACGACCCTTAATGGTCAAGCCAGGTTCTCTGGAAAAGGTGGAAGCCCTCCAATCAAGAGTGAAATAAGATGCATTTGGGCATGATATTATAAACAAATACTCATCCAGCTAAGGGGTTGCCAATTCTTTTATTTTGATTTTAAACTAATCTTTAGGTGAGCTTATGAGTTATTTAATTTTAAATTGAATTGTTAAGTTAGGTAAAAAATTTATTTTTCCCTAAAGAGTCTAATCCACATCCAGGTCATACATAAAGCAAGGTAGAAACTAGGAAAATCATGCCACTTAATGAAAAAGCTAAAAAAATCATCAATCAATGTATAAAGCTAATCACAAAAGAATAAATGGCCATTTGTGGTGCACACCACACAAACCTAAAATATGGGGGTAGTCGAGCTCTACCCTTATACAACTCAATTACAAATAAATTAAATTACAATTTAAGCAAAGGAATTCATTATTATGGGGGTCTTCAAGCTTTCTTTCTTCTTTCTTCTTTCTTCTTATCTTCTTTCTTCTTTTGGTTCCTTCTTTTGGATGGTTGGATGGTAGATGCTCCAAGGCTTTACTTGGTGCATAAGATGGGATCTTATGACCAATGATCATCTAATCCCTATAACAATCATTTTAAAATATTAATTATATAATTTCTTACATGAATAGGAAAAGTGAAAATCTAACTAACACTTGCAAAATAAAGGTTAGCTAAATCACACATAAATTCCAAGCATGTATATTAGAATTATCACCCCACACATGGGTGACTAAGTCAACCTGACTTATGGATTATGCTTAGGGGTACAAAGGACCTACGAGCAAAAGCATTTATATTTTTATTTATGATAGCGCCCCATAAGCACAATCCCTGGTAGAAAAGAATAGTTAGACTAAGCATGTCCTACCATTCATTATATAAGCATACACCCAGCATCTAGTTTAAAACATTTATCACAAAACAAAATAAATATCAAACTATGCCCTGACCTAACCTAAGGTTAGAAGTGGTGACTTAGGCTAATGTGTGTGCTTTGAAGGTTTGTGTGGTATACTTAGCTATGGCTTCAGGTTTAAATTTTCTAAGTGTGAAGAACATGTCCAACTTAGAGGAGGGTTTCATTTAAGTTGTTTAAGTGTTTTAGGTTGGTTTTATTTTATGTTTTAATTTGGTTTAAGTGAAACCTATAATTAATTACTAAGTTATGAAGAGATGGAAAGAAGAGAACTTCTCTTTCTTTCCTAACAACAAGTAATTTTCTAAAGTAAGTTCATATTTTAGTTTCATTTATGTGAATGTTTTGATTAAATCTTTTAATTAATCCTAAGTTTAGGTAAACTCTAAACAAACCTACTCAAAAAGAAAGGTATTTTAAGATTAAATAAAATGAATCAAAATTCACATAACACACATTATTTCATTTCTTTCCCCAACATATATAACATGCATATGGATGGACCCTAAGCATATCTATACATGTGAATGAGAGTATTTAACACACTTTATGATGCATGCTAAGTAATCCATTTAAGAAAATTTAGAAGTTGAATATGCATGATTTTTTTTCTTAAGTAGAAAAGGTTTTCCTTAACTAAATTTTCACATACATACATGAAAGTAAGAAAGGCATAAGTGAGTACAACACCATCATTAACAAGAGGTGTAAGGTACTAGACCTACTTAAGGCTACTTAAAGCCTCATACCTCGGGGTTGTCTAGTCTAATATACCATTTTCCTTAAGTGCAAACATGTATATAAAGAAATGAAATAGAAAAGGAATATGCAAAAGTTGTTTAGTGGATTCATTTTGTTTATGAAATTTATGTATGTAAGTGTAGGTAACCCTTCTTAGATGGTAGCATAGGGGTGAATAGGATATGAAATTAGGTGAGCATTAGTTCCTTTTCAAATGAACCTTATATCTCACGAAATTCCTATTCAAAACTATACCAACATAGGAGAAAAAGGAAACCTATACTAAGCATACCTATATAATATTTCACATGCAAGCTTATAATTAAAGTATAAGTAGCACACTTTCAGATTTGGTATTTGATTTATATATTTTTGAAAATAATTTGGATTTAGTAGTGATAATAGCCACTCATATTTTACTTTAGGAAACACATGCACATTTGACATAAAGTAAACAATTTCATTTTAAAATTTGAAATAAAAAATTATGAATGAATGAAATCACATGGCACACAACTTAGCATGTTGGGAAAGATCCAAAGCAATGAAAGCATGTAAACAAACTCACTTCACTTAAATCCTAAAGGCATTCTTATAGAATAAGAAAATTTAGAATAAATCAAAGTGAATTTCAAAGTAATTTTGTTTAGTTTGAAGTTTGATTTAATTTTGAAAATATGAGATAAGTTTGCTATTCTAACTCATTCCCACATGTGATTTGCATTTTTTGTTTAATGTCGACAATTAGATCCATTTTATGTGTTGATTAGGTTAAGGTATGAATTAAGTAGCTTAATAAACCCTTACCTACAGCACCTTAGAAGAATTAACTAAGTAATTATGAGCCAATGAGATGACATAAAACCCACAAGGAATTTAAATTTTTAATGCACCTAATAATGAGGCCTAATGCAATTTGGCTCACAATTAAATGTCAATTAAGCAAAGGGGTTTAGCTTAAGTACTTTCAAAACACACTTTCACACATGTGAATTGGGTTTTAATTTCCTTAATTAAACTTAGGCTATTAAAAACCTAAGCATCTACCCAAGGTAGATTAATTAAGATCTGGAAATTTTAAGAATTTTTTTTAGAAAGTTGATTAAGGGGATAATTAATAAATTAACTCTTAATTAAGAGGAGATTAAGGAGAGAAGAGGGGGTTTAGGGAATAGCTTAGGGGAAATGCCCTAAAATTATTCCATGAACTTCCTACTTACTGGATCTGACCTTAATCAACCCTAATCAGAGGGTAAAATCACTAATCATACCATAATTATGCTTAATTACATGAGAAGGGTAATTAAATAAATCTTATGCAATTGCTCTAATCTAGCCTTCAATAAATCCCAAGAAAATTATGGGAGACAGAAGTCATCCACTAAAACTTACCCAAGAAATTGGGATTAATCAAAGGTCTAATTAAAGTGTAATTAGCAAAATACAATTTCAAATAAAATCCAAATTTTGAGAAAATCATAATTCAAAACTCATCAAAATTAATTTTAAAATGTTTTAGGTTTAATTATCTATCCATCAATTTTTATTTCATATTTTTCTAATTTTTCTATCAAGAGTTATGCATTTTTGAAGTTCCATGGATTAATTAAGAATTAATTAATACACTTAACTAATCTCTAGTTAATCCCTAGCTCACGGCGCGACGTGTGGCAGTGGTGGTTAGTGCACTTTACATGCATCACGCTATGATGGGACAACTTAAGTTGTCACCTCACAAAGGCGGCGGTGGCACACACGCTTATATTCTCGACCTTCCGATCAAAGATCGAACAACTAAGGATTCTCCTGTGATTTATAAAGCAAATAAATGGATTTCTAAACATGTAAATAATCTCAAACATCCATCTAAGGCATGCATGGATGGTAGATGATCCAAGTTCTTCCCTTTGATCAATGAGGCGTCCATGATCAAGGGAAGATCAACTTCGATCGCATGGAATCACACAAAATATATCCCACACCATCTAGAGAAATAGAGAGGCAAATCCAATGATCAAAATTTGATGAGGTAAAAATTTCTTTCACAAATCTACACACCACATTGAGTTTAGTGATAAAAAATTCCATACCTCGAAGGAGGTGATCACTAGCACTCGAGATCAATGAGGTAGCTTCGTCTGGTGGAGATGAAGCCCTGTTGAAATTCCTAGGCCTTAGGATTGAGTGGATCAATGGATGGACCAACTCCTCCTTGCTTGGGCTTCAACATTGATTGAATTTGATCTCTCCTTACTATGGGAACTCCAATAGAAGCTTAGGAAAGCTCAACTTAGCTTTTAGATGAAGTGTTGAGTAATTGGGAAGAAATCAAGTGTGGAAGAAATTCACTAATGGATTGAGCTCCCTATTTTGCATTGTGCAAAACCGAGAAATAGAATTCAAATCCTCTCTAAGAAACTTGGGAGTGCTCTCTAATAATTGCTCATGGGTTTCTAAGCTTCAATCGATGGAGGGTAAGTTAAAATATCATTGAATTAGGGGGAGTATATCTCCCCCTCTAGAAATTGGATATCCAAACCATGAGTTGCCATTTTGATCCAATTGACCATATGGGAGGGGTTGTTTAGGCTATTAAATTTTAGCACATGGTGGTTTAAGGCCTTGAGTTGATTGCCAACCTCCCATGTGCATTAAATTGGGTTTAGGAGGGACTTTGAAAATTCAATTTTATTTTGGGTGGTTGGGTTTGGTCTAGGTACCAAATGGGCTAACCAAAACCATTGGGTTTGGTGCATCACTCATCACTAAGTCCCCTTGAGCTTTTAGGAAAGCCTCAAGTGATTGTGAAGAGGGTATGACCAAAGTACCCATGGTCTAGGCCAAAATTTATTCTATGGCCTAGGGGTAGAATGATCATTTTGCTATTTTTTCCACTTTGGATATGTTAGGTATGTGGAGAACTAGGTTTGGCCAAGTTTCATTGGATTTGGAATCCATTTTATAGGATTTGGCTCATGTTGATCCATTTAGGTCAAAATGGGTCAACTTGGGTCAAGTTGACCAATCGGTCAAATTGGGTCAAACCAAGGGTTGGGTCAAGTGGGCCAATTGGGCTAGGTTAGGCTCAAAAGTTGGCTTGGCCATGTTCAAACATAGGTCATAAGTGAACTTAGGTTAATGGTTTCAATCAATTTGGCTTATGGTAGAATTTGGTTATGTAGGTTTCATTTTAGGTTAAGTGTTAACGGTCAACCCAGGTTTGACTTGGTTTGACCAATTTGATTGATTGATCATGCCATGAATTTGAATAGGTTTGATCAAGGTTTAGGTTAAATCAATTCATGTAAAATTAAGGGATTTAAGGGAATTTTAAATTATTATTACTTTTTTCCTTTGATTGGATTGATTTATATTTATATTTCATTTATATATGAGAATAAAAATAATTTTTTGAAATTCTCATGAATTTGAATAGGTTTGATCAAGGTTTAGGATTTATTTTGGCTAGGTCCTTTAATGGAATATTAAAGGGACTAAAGAAAATTTTTATGAATTGATTTGAAATTTTGAATTTAGTTGGATTGATTTGAATTTATATTTCATTTATATATGTGAATATAAATGAGAATTTAAATGGATTATGTGATTATCTCAAAGATTTGAATAGGTTTGAATCATGATTTTGGTTAAGTCCTTAAGCGAGGCTTAAGGACTTAGGCAAGTGGGACAAGGAATTTTGGTGGATTTTGATCATGGGTTTCAATCATATAGAGTTGATTTAAATTTGAAGATAACCAAGTAGAATTAAATTGGAGTTTGACTTGAAGTAAAGAAGGTGAGGAATGGTTTAAACTAAAGGGTAGGAAATTTTCCTAACAACCCTAAGGCATAACCTATTTCTATGGCTAACTCTTTTAAGTCTTTTGGGCGGTTGAGTATTCACCTAATCACTAAATATGTCTTAACTCTTAAGACTAAGGAACTCTTAAAGTCTAAGAGAAGTCCATGTCTAAGATGGAGGGGTTGAGAGTTCATTCTAAAATGAGGTCAAAAGGGTGTCCAATAGGTGTGGTGTGTGACAAGGAACATGACGTATTGTGTTGATCAAATGATCAATACGAAGATCACAATCACTACAAACAATCTATCCTTAACCCAAGGAATAGAAAGAATCCGAGCTTAGTTCAATATGGTTCTCTTATGCAAGACATAAGAGAGAAAAAAATCCACTAAAGGGTAGAGTATGAACCTTCCACTAGGGAAGCAGGTTCAAGTCATCCACAAGGAGATGAGGCAGTTTGATTTGATTTGAATCTCATTAGGAGAGATCTCCATTGGGGATAAGGTTGAATTTGTTTAGCAGCCCCTATTTCGGGCAAGCCACTCATCCTCTACACTACTACATTGGACCTAATGCTTTGTTGGCCCAAGCATGAAGGAAAGGGGAGCACTCTCTACTAACTTACCTTAGTCGTCATTTGATCCCTGCGAAAGTGAACTACCCACCTATTGAAAAAAATTATTTGGCTTTGATCTTTACTTCCTAAAAGCTATGACATTATATGTTTTATCATAAAGTGAACTTGATCTCCAGAACCAATCTACTACAGTATCTCATGACACGGCTAGCATTATTAGGATGGTTGGCACGATGGTCCATGATACTTTCACAGTTTGACATTACATTCTTACTCCTCCATGCGGTAAAAGGATGGGTACTAGAGAATTTCTTAGCGGCACACCCACTTCATGTTGATTCTCGCTTGGTGAGGATCTCTCGATGAACAAATCATGAACTTAGGGGGAGAAATCACCAAGGGAGATGTATTTTGATGGAGCAACTTCTTTTCTTTAAGGAAGCACCATGATGTATTCTCCCGGAAAGGGAGGGGTAGGAATAGTTCTTCTAACTCCGACCATGATGTGATGAGATTCTCTCATACTATATCCAACCCACAATAATGAAGCTGAGTATGAGGCTTTGATTATTAGTCTAGAGTTATCCATCACAATCAGTGTCAAGAGCATCAACATCTACTAGGATTCTCAGTTGGTCATCAACCAAATTGCTGGGTCTTACAAGGTTCTCAAACCCATGCTTAGTCATTATCAAATATACCATGAAGTTGTTGGCTCAATTCACGAGTCACCATCTACAAGGTCCGAGCAAAGAACAACTAGCGGCTTTGGCCAAACTTACCAAAGAATTGGCATGTCTGAAAGATGAGTCCATTCCAATAAGGGTCCAAAATAGATAAGTCTTATCCCTTATTGATGTCAAACTCATCCAGAGACTTTCTCTTGAAGGGGAGGTTTCCATTGCCAAAATGGACAAGGAGATGGATTGGAGGCAACCGTTCATAGACTATTTGAACATTGGTAGACTACCTCAAGAAAAGTCATAAGCCCATCAGTTGAAATAGAGAGCTCTCTCCTGTGTTCTTGTTGATGGTACCTATACCATCAATCCTTTGACCAAATATGGTTACATTATTTAGACAAAAATAAAGCCCATGACATTGTAATCGAGGTACATTCAGGTCTATGCAGAGCACATCAGTCCGGTCCAAAGATGAAGACAAAGATCAAGAAACTTGAATACTACTGACCTTCGATGATTACAGACTGCATGGATGTAGCTAGTTGATGCCATCAGTGTCAGGTACACGGTGTGGTCCTTCACCAACCACCCAACATTCTACACCCTACATTGGCCTCATGGCCATTTGAGTGTTGGAGTACCAACATTTGTGATCGATCCTCCTTCTTCCAAAGTCACCAGTTCATCTTAGCGCCCTACTTTTCCAAGTGGGTGAGGCAATCCCACTCTGAGGTCACGCTCAACATGTGCTTGATTTTAGAACCATATCATATATAGGTTTGCGGTGCGTCAACGAATTATATCTGATAATGGTAGTGCATTGAAAAGCACAAAGATCAATTGCTTCGCTTGAAGACATGGTATAGATTAGAGATACTCCACCATCTACCACCCCAGAGCAAATGGCTTAGTAAAAGCATTCAACAAAACTCTCATCCAAATATTAAAGAAGACTCTTGATGATAACAAGCAGCAGTGGAATGAGCAGTTGGTTGAAGCCTTATAGGCCTACCACACCACATACCAAACTCCAACTCAATCTACCCCATTTTCCTTAGTGTATGGGTCTGTATTTATTCTACCTTTAAAAGTGCAACTCCCATCACTAAGGGTAGCATTGGGTAGCAAGATCATTGTAGAGCAGAATGCAAAGTTACAGTTAGAAGAGCTCAAAGGTTTGGAGGAGAGTCATCTACGGGTGGGCCAGAATCTCGAGTTGAACAAAGCCAAAATGATTCAGGCTCACAACAAGTTGGTCCGACCTAGGTCTTTCCAAGTAGGAGAACTTGTGTTAGTCCTAAGGAGACCAATGTTGCTCTTCGAAAGATGGGAGGTAAGTTTGAACCCACTTGGGAAGACCCCTATGCTATAGAGAAGGCCTATCAATGAGGATCATATCAGCTTATCGATTGTAAAGGGAAACACCCGATGCTTCCAATTAATGGGCTCTATCTAAAGAAATATTACCCATGAAATAAATCATGTTTGAAAAAATTATTAATAAAAAGAACAAAATCAAATTCCATTCATCAAATTTTGTCTTCTTTCTAAGCGTTGTTTGCTTGTCTTGTGAATTCGCTATGACGTGCTTAGGGTAGATGTAAGAGTCCCCTAGCAACATCCTATCCATATTCCACATCACAAACACAACCTCCTTATGCTATTAGAATAGGTGTGAGAGAACCTAAGAGGCATCCTATTTCAATTAGCATAACTAAGTTAGGTATAAAAGAACCCGAGCGGCATCCTTTCTTGGTGGGAATTCCTGGTTGCCATCTGTGACACCATTTCATCAAACTCACCAGCGTGTTTAGGGCAGGTGTGAGAGAACCCAAGAGGCATCCTATTCCTTTTAAAACATGCACTAAAGAACACATATCTTTTATCTCAGGCTATTTTGATGTGGGAGCAAGCCCCCTGTGGCACTCACTCATTAGCTGCTCTAGGTCGGGTTTACATGCTACCTTGCTTGTATGTTATCCTAGTGGTCATTTATTGGAAGATGTGAGTCCCCATGCTTTTTTCCTAACTTGATCATTGTAAACCAATGAGTGCCTTGTTAGTATGGTAGATTTCACTGTCCAGCCATTAAACTACCTTATGTTGATTTTATTTAAGAAGATGTGAGTCCCCAAGCTTTCTTCTTGAACTAATTATCAAGATCTAACTAAGTTGAGTATATTTGATGTTTAGGATAAGTCCCCCAGAGGCTCCTTTCCTCTTAACTATGCTTGAGTTGATATAAGTCCTCCAGCAACATTCACTTAGTAGTCACCCTAGGTCAGCCAAAGACAGACTATCTCAACAATCCATTCTACTATAGGGGAATGTGAGTCCCCGAGCTTTCTTCATAAAGTGATTGTTGCAAATTGGCGGGCACCTTAGGTTGGTTGATGTTGGCTATGCTAATAGTGACTCACCCAGTGAGTACACAACTCTTGGTAGATGTGAGTCCCCGAGCTTTCTCCTTGAGTTGGACACCGAATACCTATTGGATATATGACTAGCCATATCATCTTCTCGAGGGTGTTGGATTAAGCCCCTTAGCGACCCCTCTCCCTACGGGCATTCTAATTGGATCACATCCTTTGTACCTTATTTAGAGACTACTCGGGTTACTCTTGGATTATACAGTCGCCCTTTCCTAGTAGCCACTCTTGTGGTTGAAGATTTTGTTCATCGGATGCATAGATTCTCCTTTGGTTCAGTAAATCTGAGTTAGGACTAGGCTGATATAAGATCCTTCTTAGTTTGATCCCTTGCAAACTGATAGGGTCCATGTTAAAATAAACTAAATAAGCAATCAAATTAAATTCCAGGATTAGGAATTCAAGCCCCCAAAGGGCCTCTTTTCCCAAGCAAGCAACTTATCTTTAAGGTCGAGAACTCCCTATAGGAATTGCGACTACGACGAGATAAATCCTGAGTACTCACTCCATAGTCACCCTTAGGTTAGGTTCAATCTATTATGCCACAAATAGGTTACCCTAGTAGTCATTCCTTTTTAGAAGATATAAGACAATGACGCATTCTTTTTAGCATGACTTTTGCAAACTAACGGACAGCCTTAGGTGGGGTTCAATTTGTTGCCCAAAGCAATCGATCACCCCAGTGGTCTTTTGTAGTGGAAGATGTGAGTCTCTGAGCTTTCTTCCATTAAATTGAACATTGCAAACTGAAAGGCACTCCTTTGGTCAGATAGCTCTCTCATCAATCGAGAAGCTACCCCCTTTGGTTCAATAAATTTGAGATAGGTCTGGGATGATATAAGCTCCTTCTCAGTGTGATCCATCACAAACCAATGGAATCCATCAAAATAAATCTAAAAATGAAATTAATCTTGACTATCTTTGAGTTGATTTTGTCCCCGAGGGACATTCACTCAATAGTCAGCCCTAAGTTGAGTTCTATTTGTTGCCCAAAGCAACCGATCACCCCAGTGGTTCCTTATTTTGGAAGATGTGAGTCCTCGCTTTCTTTCTAACTTGATTATTGCACACCAAAAGGCACCCCTTTGGTTGGATAGTCCTACCTTGTCGTTGATAGACTACTCCCTTTGGATTGGTAAGTCTGAGTTAGGTCTAGGCCGCCATGGCCCCTACTCAGTGTAATCCATCGCAAACTGATGGGATCCATCATAATCAAAAGAAATATAAAAATGAAATTAATCTTGGCTATCTTTGAGTTGATCTAAGTTTCCTGGTGGCATTCACTCAATAATCATCCTTAGGTTGGGTTCAATCTGTTGCCTTGCCAATAGATTACCCCAATAATTGGTCCCTACTTTAAAGGATGTAAGTCTACTCTGCTTTCTTCCTAGTACAGCTGTTGCATATCGAAAGGCAACCTTTTGATTGGCTAGTCCTACCATGTGTTTAATAGACTACTCCTTTGGATTGGTAAATTTGAGTTAGGTCTAGACCTCTTTGACTCCTACTCAGTGCGATCCATCGCAAATCAACAGGTTCCATCTCAAAATCCAAAATCTAAAAATCTCAAACATATTCAACAAAAAAAATTTGAAATAAACAAAACAAAATAATCAGTCAATCTAAATCAAATCTTCAATTTCTCCTCAGTGAGATGCAAACCTTTCTTGTCCTCCAAAGGATATGGAATTCTAATCCCTCGTGAATTTCACAACCCTCCTTATGTATGACTTGAACTTGCCTTCCTAGTGGAGAGTTCACTTTTCTATCCCCATGGAGTCAAAATTAAACAAACAACAAATTTAAACAAATTCAACCCTCTTCCCCAATGAAACTTACTTAAACAAATCAAATTTCTCCCCGGACTCAAATCAAATCAAACCTCATCTTATGGATGACTTGAACCTGCTTCCCTAGTGGAAGGTTCACATATTCTATCCCGAGTGGATTCCTCCTTTTCTCTCTTATGTCTTTGACATAAGTAGAGTCACATTGCACTAAACTCTAGATTCCTTATACACCTTGGGTTAGGGGTAGATTATTTCTATTAGTGCTTGTGATCTTTTGAAGTTGTTGATCATTTCACAAAGCGTGTTCTTTGTTAGTCACACCACACCTACTAGGTGCCCTTTGTTGACCTCATTTTTAGAATGAGCTCTCAACCCCTCCCTATTAGACATAGGACTTATATTAGACACTAAGAGTTCCTTAGTCTTAAAACACATCTAGTGATTAGGTGGACACTCAACCTAGCCCTAGAGACTTAGAAGAGTTAGCCATCAGAATACGTCATGCCTTAGGAGTTTTAAGAAAATTTTTTTGACCCTATAGCTTGAACCACAATCCTCACTTCCTTCCTTCAAGTCAAACTCCAAATCAAATCAACATCAAACTTAAATCAATTCTAGCCTAATTAATTTTCTAAATTCAAATCAATTACATATGATTGAAATCCATGATTGAAACCCATGATTGAAATTCCAAGTTTGAAATATTTCTTAAAGTTTTTGATTTCCTCTTAAGAACTTAGCCCAAATCAAGTTCAAACCATCTCAAATTCATAAAATTTTCTCACAACCCATTTATATTCTCATTTATATTCACATATATAAATGAATTCTAAATTCAAATCAATCAAACTAAATCTAAAATTCAAATCCAAAAATCCAAATCTTTCCTAAGTCCTTTAATCCTCTCTTAAGGATTTAGCCTAAATCATGTTCAAATCACTTAAAATCCTTGAAATTTTCTCATAACCCATTTATATTCTCATTTACATTCACATATATAAATGAAATATAAATTTAAACAACCAAAACAAAATCCAAAAATTAAACTCAAATTCATTCAAAATCTAACCTAAGCCTTTCAAGTCAAAATCCTAAACTTAGCCAAATCAACTTCAAATCATGCCAAACTCTTGATTTTTCTTCATGATTGAATCAATACTTCAATTATGAATCCAAATATAAATACAAAATTCAAACACTTAACCAAAACTCAATTCAAAAATCAAGCTAAAATCCATCTCATGTTCACCCTTTGAACATGAAATTGTCAAATGAATCAAAACCCATTTGACTTCAAACCACTTGCAAAATGGATTTATATTTCAATCATAAGTCCAAATGTGAGTTCAACCAAACTTAAATCAAGCTTTGACCAAGCCATTTGACCTACTTAGGCTCACTTGACCCAAATTGACCTAAAGTACCCTTATGAGCCAAATTCTAATCCTTACCAAATTGGATTGAATGAAGCCCACCTAAGCCTCTCATCATGATCAACAATCATCATGAGATGACCAATCACTCAAATTGGGTCAATCCAAGTAAAACCTAAGGGTTGACCAAGTCAATGCTTAGCCAAAATGAAGCCCAACATAGCCAAAATCTACCATAGGCTAAATTGATTGAAACCAATGATCTAAGTTCATTCATGATCAATGTTTGAACTTAACCAAGTCAACATTTGAGCCTAACCTAGCCCAATTGGCCACTTGACCCAAGTTGAACCAACTTGACCTAAAAAATCAAAATGTGTCAAAACTTAATCTAAGTCAAATTGATTGAAACCAATGGGTCAAGTTCATCCCAAAATCATTGTTGAACTTGACCAAAGCCTCAATTGGCCAACTAGACCTAACCTACCCCAATTGACCTTGAACCTAACTTCTAATGGGTCATATTGAGCCAAATTCAACTTAACCAAAATAGATTGGAAACAAATATACCAATCCATTTCATATGCCAACTAAACCTAAACCAACCCATGACTCCCAAATAGGTCAAATGGGTCAACTTGACCCATTTGACCTAAATCAACTCAATTGAACCAAATTCAAACCTAAACCAATTTGAATCAAACCAAAGCCACTAAAATATTTCAAATGGTCATATGAACTGACAACCTTGGTTTGATCCAATTTTATCAATTGGTCAACTTGAGCCAAGTTGACCCATTTTGACTTAAATAGGTCAACATGAGCCAAATCACATCAAACCAACTCCAAATTCAATGAACTATATCCAAACCAATTTTCTCATCATACAAAATATTCCCAAACTAAAATCAAGGTCAAATGACCATTTAGCCCCTAGGCCATAGGGTAAATTTGGCTAAATCCACTTGAAATTTGGTCAAATCCTCTTCATAACTACTTGGCACCCTCTTAGTAGATCAAGTCAACACTAGGGAGTATGGTGCACCCAACACAATGGGTTTGGGTCAGCCCAACCTAGCCTAATGGTCAAATTAACCACATGCCTTGAAATGGAGCACATGGAATCCTCTTTCCTCTCAATTCAAGCACATGGCCACCTCACCCAGTTCTTCCCTGGCCAAAATTGAATTCAAGGACATCCTAAATAGCCTAACAAACCCATGGCATAAGCTCAATTGGATCAAAATGGCAAGGAGGCTTGCGACCATCCAATTTACCTTGTTAGAGATATATTCCCCCTAATTCAACTCAATCTTCACTCTTGCTAATGAGATTGAAGCAAAGAAACTCAGAGCAAGCCCTAGCTACTCTTCCAAAGCTTCCCAGAGAGAGCTTGAACTTCCCATTTCTTGGTTTCTCAAGTTGAAAATGGGGAAGAAAACTAAAATCCATTCTTACTCCACACTTAAAACTAGCACAATTCCCTTTGCAAGCTCCCTCAGGGACCCCAATCTAACCTGTCCAAGCTCTTTCCCAAGCTCCAAAGGCAAGAGGGGTGCTATTTCGATCAAAGTCACAAGGAGTTCAAGGTGGAGTTGGCCTCTAGAAGCAACCACCCAATCTCAAGATCTTAAATTCTCAACAAAGCTTCATCTCCACTAGACGAAGCTTCTCCAAGAGAATTGAGTGCCAGTGATCACCTCCGGTGAGTTAAACCATTTTTTTAGCTTAATCTAGCCATAGTGTGGAGCTTTGTGAAAGAAATTTTCATTGCATGATAAACTAGCCATTGTATATGATCTCCATTGTATGATGAAGGTGTGGGCTAAATTTTAGCCAAATCCAAGCTCAATCGAGCTTGGATCTTACCTTAAAACATGGACGATCTCCATTGCTCACAAGGAATTATGAATCTCTAACTGACCATCCACGCATTTTGGATGGATGGCTGAGATTAAAACACATAGCATCCCACCTTTCACCCTTTAGAACTGTGACTTTAATCTCAGCCATATGATCCTTGATCAGACGATTGATGATAAAGCATGTAGCATCGTTGCTGACGTAGAGCTACGATGTGATAAGTTAAAGACCCAATCCTGTTGCTCCACGTGGAAAGCGCATTTCGCATCACCGGCCCACGTGGAACCGATAGGATTAAACATATAATTAGGTTTTTTTTTAAATTATTTAATCACCAAACCTTCCTAAATTCATATCTAAGCTTAGAAAAATTAGAAAAATATGAAATAAATTGTATGATAAAGATAATTGAATATAGAATATTATAAAATCAATTTTAATTTTATAATTTTAATTGATTTTGAATTGTTCTTTTCTTTGAATTTGGGTTTTATTATAAATATTAATTTGCTAATTACCCTTTAATTACTCTACTGATTAATCTCAAACTTCTTGTGTATGATTAGTGGGATGACTCCTGCCTCCCCTGAGTTTCTTGGGATTTGTTGGTGGCTTAATTAGAGGAATTGCTAACTCATTCCTTAATCACTCCCTTAGGCTTAATTAAGGGTATAATTAGTGATTTAACCCTTTGATTAAGTCAATTAAGATTTGATTAAGTGAATATGAGATTCAGGGAATAATTTTGAGACACTTTCCTCAAGATATTTCTTAAACTCCCTTTTCTTCCTTAATCCATATTTAATTAAGTGTAATTAACTAATTACCTTCTTAATTAATTTCATAAAATTCTAAAACTTTTAAAACTCAATTAATCTATCTTGGGTAGATGCTTAGGGTTTCCAAGTACAACAAATCAAAATCACCAATTAACATGTGTGAGGGCAATTATGAAAGTACTTAAGTTAAACCCCTTAGTTTAATTAATCATTAATCATGAGCCAAATGCAATAGGCCCATTTCTTACTAGGTGCATTGCTGATTTAAATTTCTTGTGTGGTTTTATGTCATCTCATTGTCTAATTTTTATTAGATTAACTATGCTAAGGTGGTATAGGTAATTAACACACTTAATTCATACCTTAACCTAATCAAAAATATAAAATGGATCTAATCATCTAAAAAGTGAATTTAAATATCATACACATGTGGGAATATGTTAGGAACAACAAACACACCTCGCATTTCTCAAATTAAATCAAACTCAAAACAAAATCAAACCTTTTTTAAAAACAACTTGATTTGCTTTAAGCTGTCTTATTTCATAAGATTATCTTTAAGAATTAATTAGGGTGGATGAATTTGCATTGCTTTTATCACTTGATTTCTTTCCTAGCATGCTAAATGTGTATGTCATATAGATTTCATGCATTCATGCTTTTCAAAAATAAAATTAAAATGAAAATGTTTTCTTTATGTCAAATTGCATATTTTCAATAAAGTAAAAATATGAATGGCTATTATCACTATTAAATTCCAAATTATTTTCAAAATATATGGTTCAATTACCAAAATTGAAAGTGTGTTACTTATTTTTTTATTTATAAGTTTACATGTAAATATAAAAATGTGTCTTATGTTTGCTTCCTTTCTTTCCTCTTAACATGGATTTGAATAAGATTTACAATGTGTATAGTTCTTTTAAAAAAACATAACACCTACTCAAATCTACTCTTATCTCCTTCCATGTTATTACCTAAGAATAATCTTAATATTCACACATATAAATTGCATAAAAAAATCAAACAATCAAGTATAACTTTTTTGTATCCTTTCTTTTCCATTCATTTCTTTTGTACATATGCTTGTATTTAAGGAAAGTGGTATATTAGTCTAAATAACCCCTAGTTTGCAAGGCTTTAAGTAGCCCTAAGTAGGTCTAATACCTTACACCCCTGGTGCTAACAATGGTTCCGTACTCACTTATGCCTTTCATATATTCATGTGTGCATGTGAAAATTGGATAAGAAACTCCCCTTTTCTACTTAATGAAAATCATGCATCATAAGCATTCAAATTTTCTTAAGTAACTCATTTAGCATTCATAATAAAGTGTTCTAAACATTCCCATTTGATGTGTAGATATGCTTAGGATTCATCCATGTGCATGTTATACATGTTGGGAAAGAAATCAAGTGATGTGCATTTTGTGAAATTAATTCACTTTACTTAATCTTAAAATGTCTTTCTTTTGAATAGGTTTGTTTAGAGTTGATCTAAACTTAGGATTATTAAAACGCATAATAAAATACTCACTAAATAAAACTAAAATATGAATCTACTTTAGAAATTATTTAAGGTAGGGAAGGAAAGAGAAGTTTTTTTTTTCTTTTATTTCCCTCTCTTTACAACCTAGTAATTAATTGTAGGATTCACTTGAACCTAATCAAAATAGGAAATAAAATCAACCCAAGATAACTAAAAAACTTAAATGAACCCCCCTCTAAATTGAACAGTCTCCATAGTTAGAAAACTCTAACTTAAAGCCATAGCTAACCATACCACACAAACCTTAAAAGCACACACATTAGGCTAAGTCACCACTTCTAGCTTTAGATTAGGACGACAATAGGCCAGGTGGACTTAGTCACCCTTGTGTGGGGGTGTTAAGTCCAATATACATACTTGAGATTTGTATGGTTTGTTTTAGCTAATCTTTATTTTGCAGGTATTAGTTAGATGTCCATTTTTCCCTTTTCATGTAATTTTTGGCAATTAGGATTTTGGAATGATTGTTATGGGGATTAGGATGAGCATTGGTCATAAGATCTCATCTTATATACCATGTGAAGCCTCTAGAGCATCCACATTCCAACCATCTAAAAGAAGGAACCAAATAAGAAAGAAGAAAGAAGAAAAGAGGAATGAAGAAATGAAGCTTGAAGGCCCCCATAGCATGAATTTCCTTACTTGATTGTAAATTAATTCATTTGTAATCCGGTTGTATAAGGGTGGAGCTCGGCTACCCAATTTGTTTTCAGATTTGTACGATGGTGCCCGACCATAAATGACCTCTTATTCTTTTGCATTAGCTTTATAAATTGATTGATGATTTGTTTAGCTTGTGTATTAAGATGGCATCCTTTTCCTATTTTCTTTCTTTCTTTATGTATGGCTTGGATGACGATTAGGTTCTTAGGAAAAAATAAATATTTTACCAAATTAATCAACTTAAAAGTTAAAATAAACAACTCATAACCTCACTTAAAGCATAAGTTAAAAATCAAGATAAAAGAATTTGCAACCCCTTAGCTGGATGAGTATTTCCTTTAAAATATCATGCACAAAAACATCTTGTTTCACTCTTTATTGGAGGGCTTCCACCTTTTCCAAAGAAACTTAGGTTGACTTTTGAGAGTCATGGTGGAAACACACCTCCTCCCTTCTCATTGATTTTGATCAATAATCTTACTTCATACATTAGGCATATGAATCCTATAAGCCTGAGTCAAAATGATTGTCCAAAAATAAAAATAATATGTAATATGTTTTGCATTAGATCTTGGTCATTTTTCATGCCCTTACATGATCTAGTGTCTTAGGGAGTGAGTTTAAGGACTTAGTCTCTTTCTAAATAAATAATAATCTAGCTATCTTGCATAAAGCATATGACTTGCCTATATGAATTTAAAAACATAGGAGGAGTTAGTTACCACCCCAGGTTGTAAGTCTAAGCCAGTGGTTTAGTCTCTCTTGTGGAGGTAAACCATATACCCTTTTTCACTTTAGATTTAGGTTTTTCTTTTGGCCCTCGCCAAAGCTTCCTAGATTTAGGTTTTGAGGTTGCTTCTTCCCTTTGTGGGCCATAAGTATAAATCCTCATCTCCTAGGCATTTCCACAATCTTGTGTGAAATCATAAGCCCTAAATTTCTAATGAAAAAATCAACTCAAATAAATTAAATCAATTTCAAAAATATAAAGCCCAACCATAGGATAGTTTTAAATGCTCGCTAGGTTTCCTAGCATTGTGAGCATCTCGCTTATCTTCATTTGGCTTTGATAATAACTCCCTCTTTGATCAATCCCATTTGATCTTCCAAAATAATCTAATCGATTGATAGTCCTACCTATTACAATTTTTAGAGATAATGATCATTTACCTTAATCGAGAGTATTCCTAAGGAATCCCCTTCTTTAGGATGTAATTAACTATGGGGGCTTTCCCTTCTATGGAACTTAATGAACCTAGTTTTTAATAAACCCTACTTTACTTTTTCATGTAAAGTAGGGGAAGAATCTCTAGTACACATGCAGACCCATTGTCTTTAGGAGTCTTTATTCAGGTGATTAGGTCCATTATAGGATAGTGATTTCTATCTTTTGAGATAATACACTTCTCCTTAATGTCGTACCCGATCACCTTAATAAGAACATCTGTTGATCTAATGGAGTCCAAATGCATAAAATAGAAAGTATATTTCTATCTTAATTTTATCTAGTATAGAGTGAAGATGGATGCATACATTTCTTTTAGAGAAATTAAAAATTTTTCACCATAGTACCTTGGCTATCTTACAATTCATAAGACTGAACTACATGGTTTTAAAATCATAGGAGTTAGTCACGTACCACTTGGTTATAAGTCCAGAAGTTAGATAATTTATTCTCTCTTGTGGAGGTAAACACTTATGTCTACCTATCGCTTAGATTTAGGTCAAGCTAAAGCTCCCTAAATTTAGGATCTGAGGTACATATTTTCTTTGGGCTATGAGCATAAATCCTCACCTCTTAAGCATTCCGACAACATTGTGTTGGTTGATTATAAGCCTTAGTAATCTAATTAAATTTCAACTCAAAATATATAAATCTCATCAACTTCAAAATTATAAAGCCCAACCATAGGATAGATTGGAATGCTCACTAAGCCTCCTAGTATCATGAGCATTTCCTACTTATTTCATTTGGATTCCAAAAATAAGTCTTCTCCTTGAGCTTTCCCAATTGATTTTCCAAATACAACCAATTTTTTGATAGTCTAATCTTGAATCTTCAGAGATGATAATTGTCTACTTTAATCGAGAGTATTCTTAGAAAATTTTATTTTTTAAGAAGTAATTAACTATGGAGGCTTGCCTCCATATGGAACTTAAGAACGTGGTTTAATATAGACCCTGCTTTATTCATCCATATAAAGTAGGGGAAAAATCTCTCATACATTCTAACACCCATCATGCCTTATGAGTTCTTATTACATGAATATCCATTGTAGGGTGATGCCTCTATCTTTTGAGATAGTACATCATACCTCAATGTTGTACTCAATCACCTGAAAAAGTACCCCAGCATACATCCAAAAATAAACACCATAAAGCCCTTTTGCCATGTTCATTGAATCCTCTCAACATCATCCTTTCTTTTTGGAGTTTGGCGATGTTGATCCTCAAGGAGGCAAGGGTTCTTAGACTCATAATGTTGATTGATACATCTGGGTAATCCAAACTCTAGATAGCCTATATCTGCCAACATCCACTATAATGTAAAGAGGTGGTTGTGCTCAATCATCCCTAAGAGTAAGTCTTCAACACTGAATGTAACTCCTAAGATATCCTTCAAGTGGCATGCCTCCTCTTTAGTTTCGTCACTGAGCTATGCATATCTCTAAATCAATTAAGGCCTTGATTAGAGATTTCCTCATCTCTTTGTATAAGACAAGGGCGTCATATATGCATAACTCTAAAAAAACTTTCCAAGGTGAGCTAGGACATTGTAATCAACTATGGGTTGGTCCTCCACAAACATATCCATGGGTGGAGCATCCTATAAAGGGGCTATCTGCTCACTAGAACCCATGACTTGCTTACCCTTACCCTGAGGTGCTACCCTAGGAGGTAGAACTTTACCACTGCGTAGGTTGAATTAATGACTTCTTGGAATGATGAGCTTGTGGAAAGTTTTACCTTCCCATTTAGCATACCCGCAACTTCTCCTATGGGATCCTCAGAGTCAGTTGACTCCAAGTCAATCTTAAGAGGTCAACCTAATTGATTCAGAGAAGGATAGTCTGACTCTGAATCAAAAAAAAAAGGATCAGAACTATTAAAGCAATTTTTTTATTTAGATTTGGAGAGCTTTCAATAGGAATAAAATCAAGAGCATCAAAAGTGGACAATATATAACTAGAATCGGCTTTCTTCATTAATTACTTTTTGGGTAGAGGTACATGACAAAAATCAAGTAAAGTAAGCGGAGTAAGGGATTTAGTGCCCTTATCCACAGATACAATACTCTTGTAGGTAGAAGAGGAGCTAGAATAAGAGGTGGTAGCTCAAAGGGAGGGAGTATTGGACTCGGATGGTGGCAACACTGACTATCTCGGGCAAGTATGGTGAGCTGTTGCTACTGCTGGGCTATCACCCTCCTCGAGTTGTCCTTTGCAACTAACAAACATTCCTTGGTGTTGGAGCTTTGAGCTATTTTAGGCACCTACAAGGAAAGATTCTTGATCTTAGAAATGATCTTCTTAGAGGTTCGGTATAAGGAGATATCCTAACCTTCTTTGGTCTTAAGAGGATCGCAAGTATCCTCAAGGATTACTCTAACAAAACTAGAAGGTTGTTCTAATAAGTATTGCTTAGGAATATCTATGGCTCTCAACTTGTAGCCGCGCTCAAGCTAATCCTTAAAAGTGATACAATCCTCTAAGACATGGCTTAACTTGTGGTGGTAAGGGAAATAGCTAGGATTATTGCTCTTGCCCACTTCCTCTGGCTTCTTAAACTCTGGTAACTGAAAGTCAAGTTTCTTTTAGAGATTCTTAAAGATTTTTCTAACTACCTCCCTCTTGAATGAATAAGGCTTATTCAATATATTGACAAGAGTAGGTGGAAAGTAGCTACCTAGTCATGGATATGAATACCACTGTTGGGTGGCTACTGAGGTGGTGGAAATGACTATTATGTTGGTTGCTGTAGCTAGTACGATGGCCGAGGTGGTGGAAGAGGAGGTGACAAAGGAGGCTACTATAGATGATTGGTTGGGAAAGGAAATTGCTTTGCTTCCTCTTATAGAAGCCTTGTTGATTAATTTCTCAAATATTTTGATGGTAAATCCCTTAAGCATGAAGCGGCGGCCATGGATATTTTGAGAAGAATCTCAATGGCATGATATTCGGACAGTGTGGTTTGCATTTCATGGTCAGGTTGCACCACTTGAGAATGTAATCAACAAGGGACTCATTGAGTTTTTTCTCTAATGAAGCCTACAATCACCCTCTGAGCTCCAACAAACCTCTTGATGAAGAGGTGCTCCAACTCAACAAAGTCTTCACCAAACCATTGGGCGGTTCAAAACCAATCAAATGCAACACCTAATAGACTGTTAATGAAAAGGCAGAAGAGGAGTGTATTGTTGCCACCGATGTTGCAATAGCGAGAACTAAAGTGTGCAATGTGTTGTGTGGGTTCCCACTCCCATCAAGATCTTGAAGGATGGTGGCACAAAATCCTAAATAAAATAAAATCTAAACAAAAACCTAAACCTAAAAAATAAACCTAAAAATAAAACCTAAAAATAATTAAAAAATAAAACATAAAACCTAAACTAAAAAAACCTAAACCTAAAATAAACAAAATAAAATAAACATAAACCTAAACTAAAATAAACTAAATTAAAATAAATAAAACCTAAACCTAAACCTAAACCATAAACAAAATAAAATAAGAAAATTAAAAATTAACCTAAACCTAAACTAAAAAAAAAAACCTAAAAAACCTAAAATAGAAACTTAAAACCTTAACTGAAAAAAATAAAATAAAAATTCAAAAATAAAAAATAAAAAATAAAACCTAAACCTAGAAAATAAAATAAAAATATAACTAAACAAAAAAAATAAACATAAACCTAAAAAAAAATAAACTAAAATAAAAATACCTAAACTAAAATAAATAAAAAAAAAACTAAACTAAACTAAATAAAACTAAAAAATAAATCTAAAAAAAAAAATAAACTAAAATAAATAAAAGAAATAAAATAAAGCGTGCTTGGTTTGCTTAATTAGAAAAACCCTAAATCCTAAACCCTAAACCATAAACCCTGACCCTATAAATCCTAAGCCCTAAACACTAAAAAACCATAAACCTTAAACCCTAAACACTAAATCCTAAATCCTAAATGCTAAACCTTAAATCCTAAACCCTAACCCTGCACACACTAAACCCTAAACTAATCCCTAAAACCCTAAACCAAAACTAAATAAACCTGACCAGACCTTAAAGACTAACCCTAAACCTAAAACCAAACTAACCCTAAACCCAAAGCTAACCTAAACCCTAAACCACCCTAAACCATGGCGTGACAATAATCCCTGCACCCTAAACCCTAAACCCACCTTAAACCTCACTTAAAACCCTAAAAAAACCCTAAACCCAAACCCTAAAAATCGAAAACATAAATCTAAACTAAATAAAACCTATAAAATAAAAATAAAAAAAAAACCTAAACCTAAATAAATGAAAATAAAATAAAATAAAAGCCTAAACTAAAACTAAACCTAAGCCTAAAAATAAAATAAAATAAACTAGTAAAAATAAAATAAATAATAACCTAAACTAAACTAAAAAAATAAACTTAAGAAAAAATGGAAGATAAGTAGGAGAAGCCCATGATGTTAGGAAACTTAGCGAGCATCTTAAACTATCCTATAGTTGGGCTTTACATTTTTGAAATTGATTTAGTTTGGTTAAGTTAAATTTTCATTAGAATTTTAGGACTTAAGATTCCTTAACACAAGATTAAGAAAATGCCTAGGAAGTGAGGAATTAAACATGGCCCACAAAGGGGAGAAGCAACCTCAGAACCAAAATCTAGGGAGCTTCGGTGAGGGTGGAAGCATAACCTAAATCTAAGGAAAAAATGGGTAATTGGTTTTCCTCCATAAGAGAGGACAAACCACTTGACAGCTTGGACTTACAACCACCTAGGTGTGGCTGCCAACTAACCCCTCCTACAATTTTAAATATGTGTAGGCAAGTCTTTATGCTTATGCAAGATAGCTAGGTTATTTTTATTTAGAAAGAGACTAAGTCCTTAAACTCACTCCCTAAAGAGAATAGATCATGTAAAGGGACATGCTCCAAATGACCTAAATCTAATGCAATTCAAATTTCATTTTATTTTCATTATTGGACAATCATTTTGACTCAGCTAATAAGATTTTTATGACTAATGCATGAGAAAGAAGGTTATTAGCCAAAATCAAGGAGAAGGGAGGAGGTGAGTTTCCACCACCACTTAATGGTCAAGCCAGGTTCTCTGGAAAAGGTGGAAGCCCTCCAATCAAGAGTGAAATAAGATGCATTTGGGCATGATATTATAAACAAATACTCATCCAGCTAAGGGGTTGCCAATTCTTTTATTTTGATTTTAAACCTAATCTTTAGGTGAGGTTATGAGTTATTTAATTTTAATTTGAATTATTAAGTTAGGTAAAAAATTTATTTTTCCCTAAAGAGTCTAATCCACATCCAGGCCATACATAAAGCAAGGTAGAAACTAGGAAAATCATGCCACTTAATGAAAAAGCTAAAAAAATCATCAATCAATGTATAAAGCTAATCACAAAAAGAATAAATGGCCATTTGTGGTCTGGCACCACTACACAAACCTAAAAATATGAAACTGGGTAGTCGAGCTCTACCCTTATACAACTCGAATTACAAATAAATTAAATTACAATTTAAGCAAAGGAATTCATTATTATGGGGGTCTTCAAGCTTTCTTTCTTCTTTCTTCTTTCTTCTTATCTTCTTTCTTCTTTTGGTTCCTTCTTTTGGATGGTTGGATGGTAGATGCTCCAAGGCTTTACTTGGTGCATAAGATGGGATCTTATGACCAATGATCATCCTAATCCCTATAACAATCATTTTAAAATATTAATTATATAATTTCTTACATGAATAGGAAAAGTGGAAATCTAACTAACACTTGCAAAATAAAGGTTAGCTAAATCACACCACATAATTTCCAAGCATGTATATTAGAATTATCACCCCACACATGGGTGACTAAGTCAACCTGACTTATGGATTATGCTTAGGGGTACAAAGGACCTACGAGCAAAAGCATTTATATTTTTATTTATGATAGCGCCCCATAAGCACAATCCCTGGTAGAAAAGAATAGTTAGACTAAGCATGTCCTACCATTCATTATATAAGCATACACCCTAGCATCTAGTTTAAAACATTTATCACAAAAAAAAATAAATATCAAACTATGCACTGACCTAACCTAAGATTAGAAGTGGTGACTTAGGCTAATGTGTGTGCTTTGAAGGTTTGTGTGGTATACTTAGCTATGGCTTCAAGTTTAAATTTTCTAAGTGTGAAGAACATGTCCAACTTAGAGGAGGGTTTCATTTAAGTTGTTTAAGTGTTTTAGGTTGGTTTTATTTCATGTTTTAATTTGGTTTAAGTGAAACCTACAATTAATTACTAAGTTATGAAGAGATGGAAAGAGAAGAGAACTTCTCTTTCTTTCCCTAACCTTAAGTAATTTTCTAAAGTAAGTTCATATTTTAGTTTCATTTATGTGAATGTTTTGATTAAATCTTTTAATTAATCCTAAGTTTAGGTAAACTCTAAACAAACCTATCAAAAAAGAAAGGTATTTTAAGATTAAATAAAATGAATCAAAATTCACATAACACACATTATTTCATTTCTTTCCCCAACATATATAACATGCATATGGATGGACCCTAAGCATATCTATACATGTGAATGAGAGTATTTAACACACTTTATGATGCATGCTAAGTAATCCATTTAAGAAAATTTAGAAGTTGAATATGCATGATTTTTTTCTTAAGTAGAAAAGGTTTTCCTTATCTAAATTTTCACATACATACATGAAAGTAAGAAAGGCATAAGTGAGTACAACACCATCGTTAACAAGAGGTGTAAGGTACTAGACCTACTTAAGGCTACTTAAAGCCTCGCAACCTCAGGGTTGTCTAGTCTAATATACCATTTTCCTTAAGTGCAAACATGTATATAAAAGAAATGAAATAGAAAAGGAATATGCAAAAGTTGTTTAGTGGATTCATTTTGTTTATGAAATTTATGTATGTAAGTGTAGGTAACCCTTCTTAGATGGTAGCATAGGGGTGAATAGGATATGAAATTAGGTGAGCATTAGTTCCTTTTCAAATGAACCTTATATCTCACGAAATTCCTATTCAAAACTATACCAACATAGGAGAAAAAGGAAACCTATACTAAGCATACCTTTATAATATTTCACATGCAAGCTTATAATTAAAGTATAAGTAGCACACTTTCAAATTTGGTATTTGATTTATATATTTTGAAAATAATTTGGATTTAGTATGATAATAGCCACTCATATTTTACTTTAGAAACACATGCACATTTGACATAAAGTAAACAATTTCATTTTAAAATTTGAAATAAAAAATTATGAATGAATGAAATCACATGGCACACAACTTAGCATGTTGGGAAAGATCCAAAGCAATGAAAGCATGTAAACAAACTCACTTCACTTAAATCCTAAAGGCATTCTTATAGAATAAGAAAATTTAGAATAAATCAAAGTGAATTTCAAAGTAATTTTTGTTTAGTTTGAAGTTTGATTTAATTTTGAAAATATGAGATAAGTTTGCTATTCCTAACTCATTCCCACATGTGATTTGCATTTTTGTTTAATTGTCAGACAATTAGATCCATTTTTATGTGTTGATTAGGTTAAGGTATGAATTAAGTAGCTTAATAAACCCTTACCTACAGCACCTTAGAAGAATTAACTAAGTAATTATGAGCCAATGAGATGACATAAAACCCACAAGGAATTTAAATTTTAATGCACCTAATAATGAGGCCTAATGCAATTTGGCTCACAATTAAATGTCAATTAAGCAAAGGGGTTTAGCTTAAGTACTTTCAAAACACACTTTCACACATGTGAATTGGGTTTTAATTTAATTAAACTTAGGCTATTAAAACCCAAGCATCTACCCAAGGTAGATTAATTAAGATCTGGAACTTTTAAGAATTTTTTTTAGAAAGTTGATTAAGGGGATAATTAATGAATTAACCCTTAATTACGAGGAGATTAAGGAGAGAAGAGGGGGTTTACGGAATAGCTTAGGGGAAATGGCCTAAAATTATTCCATGAACTTCCTACTTACTGGATCTGACCTTAATCAACCCTAATCAGAGGGTAAAATCACTAATCATACCATAATTATGCTTAATTACATGATAAGGGTAATTAAATAAATCTTATACAATTGCTCTAATCTAGCCTTCAATAAATCCCAAGAAAATTAGGGGAGGCAGAAGTCATCCCCTAAAACTTACCCAAGAAATTGGGATTAATCAAAGGTCTAATTAAAGAGTAATTAACAAAATACAATTTCAAATAAAATCCAAATTTAGAAAAAATCATAATTCAAAACTCATCAAAATTAATTTTAAAATGTTTTAGGTTTAATTATCTATCCATCAATTTTTATTTCATATTTTTCTAATTTTTCTATCAAGAGTTATGCATTTTTGAAGTTCCATGGATTATTAAGAATTATTAATACACTTAACTAATCTCTAGTTAATCCCTAGCTCACGACGCGTGGCGGGTGGTTAATGCACTTTACATGCACGCTATGATGGGACAACTTGTCACCTCACAAAGGGTGGCACACACGCTTATATATTCGATCAAAGATCGAACAACTAAGGATTCTCCTGTGATTTATAAAGCAAATAAATGGATTTCTAAACATGTAAATAATCTCAAACATCCATCTAAGGCATGCAGATGGATGGCTGAGATGATCCAAGTTCTTCCCTTTGATCAATAGAGACCGTCCATGATCAAGGGGAAGATCCAAGCTCGATCAAGCATGGAATCACACAAAATATATCCCACACCATCTAGAGAAATAGAGAGGCAAATCCAATGATCAAAATTTGATGAGGTAAAAATTTCTTTCACAAATCTACACACCACATTGAGTTTAGTGATAAAAAAATTCCATACCTCGAAGGAGGTGATCACTGGCACTCGAGATCAATGAGGTAGCTTCGTCTGGTGGAGATGAAGCCCTGTTGAAATTCCTAGGCCTTAGGATTGAGTGGATCAATGGATGGACCAACTCCTCCTTGCTTGGGCTTCAACATTGATTGAATTTGATCTCTCCTTACTATGGGAACTCCAATAGAAGCTTAGGAAAGCTCAACTTAGCTTTTAGATGAAGTGTGCAAGAGTAATTGGGAAGAAATCAAGTGTGGAAGAAATTCACTAATGGATTGAGCTCCCCTATTTTTGCACTGTGCAAAACTGAGAAATAGGGAATTCAAATCCTCTCTAAGAAACTTGGGAGTGCTCTCTAATAATTGCTCTGGGTTTCTAAGCTTCAATCGATGGAGGGTAAGTTAAAATATCATTGAATTAGGGGGAGTATATCTCCCCCTCTAGAAATTGGATATCCGAACCATGAGTTGCCATTTTGATCCAATTGACCATATGGGAGGGGTTGTTTAGGCTATTAAATTTTAGCACATGGTCAGTTTAAGGCCTTGAGTTGATTGCCAACCTCCCATGTGCATTAAATTGGGTTTAGGAGGGACTTTGAAAATTCAATTTTATGCTAGGTGGTTGGGTTTGGTCTAGGTACCAAATGGGCTAACCCAAAACCATTGGGTTTGGTGCATCACTCATCACTAAGTCCCCTTGAGCTTTTAGGAAAGCCTCAAGTGATTGTGAAGAGGGTATGACCAAAGTACCCATGGTCTAGGCCAAAATTTATTCTATGGCCTAGGGGTAGAATGATCATTTTGCTATTTTTCCACTTTGGATATGTTAGGTATGTGGAGAACTAGGTTTGGCCAAGTTTCATTGGATTTGGAATCCATTTTATAGGATTTGGCTCATGTTGATCCATTTAGGTCAAAATGGGTCAACTTGGGTCAAGTTGACCAATCGGTCAAATTGGGTCAAACCAAGGGTTGGGTCAAGTGGGCCAATTGGGCTAGGTTAGGCTCAAAAGTTGGCTTGGCCATGTTCAAACATAGGTCATAAGTGAACTTAGGTTAATGGTTTCAATCAATTTGGCTTATGGTAGAATTTGGTTATGTAAGGTTTCATTTTAGGTTAAGTGTTAACCTGGTCAACCCTTAGGTTTGACTTGGTTTGACCGAATTTGATTGATTGATCATGCCATGAATTTGAATAGGTTTGATCAAGGTTTAGGTTAAATCAATTCATGTAAAATTAAGGGATTTAAGGGAATTTTAAATTATTATTTACTTTTTTCCTTTGATTGGATTGATTTATATTTATATTTCATTTATATATGAGAATAAAAATAATTTTTGAGAAATTCTCATGAATTTGAATAGGTTTGATCAAGGTTTAGGATTTATTTTGGCTAGGTCCTTTAATGGAATATTAAAGGGACTAAAGAAAATTTTTATGAATTGATTTGAAATTTTGAATTTAGTTGGATTGATTTGAATTTATATTTCATTTATATATGTGAATATAAATGAGAATTTAAATGGATTATGTGATTATCTCAAAGATTTGAATAGGTTTGAATCATGATTTTGGTTAAGTCCTTAAGCGAGGCTTAAGGACTTAGGCAAAATTTGGGACTTAGGAATTTTTGGTGGATTTTGATCATGGGTTTCAATCATATAGAGTTGATTTAAATTTGAAGATAACCAAGTAGAATTAAATTGGAGTTTGACTTGAAGTAAAGAAGGTGAGGAATGGTTTAAACTAAAGGGTAGGAAATTTTCCTAACAACCCTAAGGCATAACCTATTTCTATGGCTAACTCTTTTAAGTCTTTTGGGCTAGGTTGAGTATTCACCTAATCACTAAATATGTCTTAACTCTTAAGACTAAGGAACTCTTAAAGTCTAAGAGAAGTCCTATGTCTAAGATGGAGGGGTTGAGAGTTCATTCTAAAAATGAGGTCAACAAAGGGTGTCCAATAGGTGTGGTGTGACTGACAAGGAACATCGCACGTATTGGTGTTGATCGAAATGATCAACAACACTGGAAGATCACAATCACTAACAGAAACAATCTATCCTTAACCCAAGGAATAGAAAGAATCCCGAGCTTAGTTCAATATGGTTCTACTTATGTCTAAGACATAAGAGAGAGGGAAAAATCCACTAAAGGGTAGAGTATGAACCTTCCACTAGGGAAGCAGGTTCAAGTCATCCACAAGGAGATGAGGCAGTTTGATTTGATTTGAATCTCATTAGGGAGAGATCTCCATTGGGGGATAAGGATGAATTTGTTTAGCAGCCCCTATTTCGGGCAGGCCACTCATCCTCTACACTACTACATTGGACGACTCGCTCAATGCTTTGTTGGCCCAAGCCAACAATGAAGGAAAGGGGAGCACTCTCTACTACCTTAGTCGTCATTTGATCCCTGCAAAAGTGAACTACCCACCTATTGAAAAAAATTATTTGGCTTTGATCTTTACTTCCTAAAAGCTATGACATTATATGTTTTATCATAAAGTGAACTTGATCTCCAGAACCAATCTACTACAGTATCTCATGACACGGCCAGCATTATTAGGATGGTTGGCACGATGGTCCATGATACTTTCACAGTTTGACATTACATTCTTACTCCTCCATGCGGTAAAAGGATGGGTACTAGAGAATTTCTTAGCAGCACACCCACTTCATGTTGATTCTCTGCTTAGTGAGGATCTCTCTGATGAACAAATCATGAACTTAGGGGAGGCCAGAAATCACCAAAGGGAGATGTATTTTGATGGAGCAACTTCTTTTCTTTAAGGGGAAGCACCATGATGTATTCTCCCGGAAAGGGAGGGGTAGGAATAGTTCTTCTAACTCCAGACCATGATGTGATGAGATTCTCATACTATCTATCCAACCCCTGCACCAATAATGAAGCTGAGTATGAGGCTTTGATTATTAGTCTAGAGTTATCCATCACAATCAGTGTCAAGAGCATCAACATCTACTAGGATTCTCAGTTGGTCATCAACCAAATTGCTGGGTCTTACAAGGTTCTCAAACCCATGCTTCGTCATTATCAAATATACCATGAAGTTGTTGGCTCGAATTCCTGAAGTCACCATCTACAAGGTCCCCCGAGCAAAGAACACTGTAGCAGATGCTTTGGCCAAACTTACCAAAGAATTGGCATGTCTGAAAGATGAGTCCATTCCAATAAGGGTCCAAAATAGATAAGTCTTATCCCTTATTGATGTCAAACTCATCCAGAGACTTTCTCTTGAAGGGGAGGTTTCCATTGCCAAAATGGACAAGGAGATGGATTGGAGGCAACCGTTCATAGACTATTTGAACATTGGTAGACTACCTCAAGAAAAGTCATAAGCCCATCAGTTGAAATAGAGAGCTCTCTCCTGTGCTCTTGTTGATGGTACCCTATACCATCAATCCTTTGACCAAATATGGTTACGTTATTTAGACAAAAATAAAGCCCATGACATTGTAATCGAGGTACATTCAGGTCTATGCAGAGCACATCAGTCCGGTCCAAAGATGAAGACAAAGATCAAGAAACTTGAATACACTTCGATGATTGATCGCATGGATGTAGCTAGTTGATGCCATCAGTGTCAGGTACACGGTGTGGTCCTCCACCAACCACCCAACATTCTACACCCTACATTGGCCTCATGGCCATTTGAGTGTTGGAGTACCAACATTGTGGGTCTGATCGATCCTCCTTCTTCCAAGAGTCACCAGTTCATCTTAACTGCCACTGACTACTTTTCCAAGTGGGCTGAGGCAATCCCACTCAGAGGTCACAGCTCAACATGTGCTTCAGTTTTTCAGGAACCATATCATATATAGGTTTGCGTGCCTCAATGAATTATATCTGATAATGGTAGTGCATTGAAAAGCACAAAGATCAATTGCTTCGCTTGAAGACATGGTATAGATTAGAGATACTCCACCATCTACCACCCCAGAGAAAATGGCTTAGTAAAAGCATTCAACAAAACTCTCATCCAAATATTAAAGAAGACTCTTGATGATAACAAGCGGTGGAATGAGTTGGTTGAAGCCTTATAGGCCTACCACACCACACATACCAAACTCCAACTCAATCTATCCCCATTTTCCTTAGTGTATGGGTCTCAGATTTATTCTAACTTTAAAAGTTCAACTCCCATCACTAAGGATAGCATTGGGTAGCAAGATCATTATAGAGCAGAATGCAAAGTTACAGTTAGAAGAGCTCAAAGGTTTGGAGGAGAGTCATCTACGGGTAGGCCAGAATCTCGAGTTGAACAAAGCCAAAATGATTCAGGCTCACAACAAGTTGGTCCGACCTAGGTCTTTCCAAGTAGGAGAACTTGTGTTAGTCCTAAGGAGACCAATGTTGCTCTTCGAAAGATGGGAGGTAAGTTTGAACCCACTTGGGAAGACCCCTATGCTATAGAGAAGGCCTATCAATGAGGATCATATCAGCTTATCGATTGCAAAGGGAAACACCCGATGCTTCCAATTAATGGGCTCTATCTAAAGAAATATTACCCATGAAATAAATCATGTTTGAAAAAATTATTAATAAAAAGAACAAAATCAAATTCCATTCATCAAATTTTGTCTTCTTTCTAAGCTTGTTTGTTTGTCTTGTGAATCGCATGACGTATTTAGGGTAGATGTAAGAGTCCCCTAGCAACATCCTATCCATATTCCACATCACAAACACAACCTTCTGATGCTATTAGAATAGGTGTGAGAGAATCTGAGAGGTATCATATTTCAATTAGCATAACTAAGTTAGGTATAAGAGAACCCGAGCAACATCCTTTCTTGGTGGGAATTCTTGCCATCTCAGGACACCATTTCATCAAACTCACCAGTGTTTAGGACAGTGAGAGAACCCAAGAGGCATCCTATTCCTTTTAAAACATGCACAAAGAACACATATCTTTTATCTCGTTATTTTGATGTGGGAGCAAGCCCCCTGTGGCACTCACTCATTAGCTGCTCTAGGTCGGGTTTACATGCTACCTTGCTTGTATGTTATCCTAGTGGTCATTTATTGGAAGATGTGAGTCCCCATACTTTTTTCCTAACTTGATCATTGTAAACCAATGAGTGCCTTGTTAGTATGGTAGATTTCACTGTCAAACCATTAAACTACCTTATGTTGATTTTATTTAAGAAGATGTGAGTCCCCAAGCTTTCTTCTTGAACTAATTATCAAGATCTAACTAAGTTGAGTATATTTGATGTTTAGGATAAGTCCCCCAGAGCCTCCTTTCCTCTTAACTATGCTTGAGTTGATATAAGTCCTCAGAACATTCACTTAGTAGTCACCCTAGGTCCAAAAAGACTATCCCAACAATCCATTCTACTATAGGGGAATGTGAGTCCCCGAGCTTTCTTCATAAAGTGATTGTTGCAAACTGTCAGGCACCTTAGGTTGGTTGATGTTCGCTATGCTAATAGTGACTCACCCGGCGAGTACACCACTCTTGGCAGATGTGAGTCCCCAGCTTTCTCCTTGAGTTGGACACTGAATACCTATTGGATATATGACTAGCCATATCATCTTCTCGAGGGTGTTGGATTAAGCCCTTAGCGACCCCTCTCCCTACGGGCATTCTAATTGGATCACATCCTTTGTACCTTATTTAGAGACTACTCGGGTTACTCTTGGATTATACAGTCGGCCTTTCCTAGTAGCCACTCTTGTGGTTGAAGATTTTGTTCATCGGATGCATAGATTCTCCTTTGGTTCAGTAAATCTGAGTTAGGACTAGGCTGATATAAGATCCTTCTTAGTTTGATCCCTTGCAAACTGATAGGGTCCACGTTAAAATAAACTAAATAAGCAATCAAATTAAATCGCTTGTGGATTAGGAATTCAAGCCCCCAAAGGGCCTCTTTTCCCAAGCAAGCAACTTATCTTTAAGGCAGTGTCAGCAGAACTCCCTATAGGAATTGCCTGACTACCTGAGTTGAGATAAATCCTCAGGTCAGTACTCACTCCATAGTCACCCTTAGGTTAGGTTCAATCTATTATGCCACAAATAGGTTACCCTAGTAGTCATTCCTTTTTAGAAGATATAAGACACATTCTTTTTAGCATGACTTTTGCAAACTAACAGTCAGTGGGTTCAATTTGTTGCCCAAAGCAATCGATCACCCCAAAGGTCATTTGTAGTGGAAGATGTGAGTCTGAAGCTTTCTTCCATTAAATTGAACATTGCAAACTGAAAGGCACTCCTTTGGTCAGATAGCTCTCTCATCGATCGAGAAGCTACCCCCTTTGGTTCAATAAATTTGAGATAGGTCTGGGATGATATAAGCTCCTTCTCAGTGTGATCCATCACAAACCAATGGAATCCATCAAAATAAATCTAAAAATGAAATTAATCTTGACTATCTTTGAGTTGATTTTGTCCCCGAGGGACATTCACTCAATAGTCAGCCCTAAGTCGGGTTCTATTTGTTGCCCAAAGCAACCGATCACCCTGGTGGTTCCTTATTTTGGAAGATGTGAGTCCTCGCGCTTTCTTTCTAACTTGACTATTGCACACCAAAAGGCACCCCTTTGGTTGGATAGTCCTACCTTGTCATTGATAGACTACTCCCTTTGGATTGGTAAGTCTGAGTTAGGTCTAGGCCGCCATGGCCCCTACTCAGTGTAATCCATCGCAAACTGATGGGATCCATCATAATCAAAAGAAATATAAAAATGAAATTAATCTTGGCTATCTTTGAGTTGATCTAAGTTTCCTGGTGGCATTCACTCAATAATCATCCTTAGGTTGGGTTCAATCTGTTGCCTTGCCAATAGATTACCCCAATAATTGGTCCCTACTTTAAAGGAGATGTCTACTCGCTTTCTTCCTAGTATGTATATCAAAGGCAACCTTTTGATTGGCTAGTCCTACCATGTGTTTAATAGACTACTCCTTTGGATTGGTAAATTTGAGTTAGGTCTAGACCTCTTTGACTCTACTGACATCCATCGCAAATCAACAGTGTTCCATCTCAAAATCCAAAATCTAAAATCTCAAACATATTCAACAAAAAAATTTGAAATAAACAAAACAAAATAATCAATCAATCTAAATCAAATCTTCAATTTCTCCTGAGATGCAAACCTTTCTTGTCCTCCAAAGGATATGGAATTCTAATCCTGAATTTTACAACCCCTCCTTATGTATGACTTGAACTTGCCTTCCTAGTGGAGAGTTCACTTTTCTATCCCCCATGGAGTCAAAATAAACACAAATTAAACAAACAACAAATTTAAACAAATTCAACCCTCTTCCCCAATGAAACTTACTTAAACAAATCAAATTTCTCTCCCCAGTGTGACTCAAATCAAATCAAACCTCATCTTATGGATGACTTGAACCTGCTTCCCTAGTGGAAGGTTCACATATTCTATCCCGAGTGGATTCCTCCTTTTCTCTCTTATGTCTTTGACATAAGTAGAGTCACATTGCACTAAACTCTAGATTCCTTATACACCTTGGGGTAGATTATTTCTATTAGTGCTTGTGATCTTTTGAAGTTGTTGATCATTTCAGTCAACACCAATACAGGCGGTGTTCTTTGTTAGTCACACCACACCTACTAGGTGCCCTTTGTTGACCTCATTTTTAGAATGAGCTCTCAACCCCTCCCTATTAGACATAGGACTTATATTAGACACTAAGAGTTCCTTAGTCTTAAAACACATCTAGTGATTAGGTGGACACTCAACCTACTAGACTTAAAGAGTTAGCCATGAATACGCCATGCCTTAGAGTTTTAAGAAAATTTGACCCTATAGCTTGAACCACAATCCTCACTTCCTTCCTTCAAGTCAAACTCCAAATCAAATCAACATCAAACTTAAATCAATTCTAGCCTAATTAATTTTCTAAATTCAAATCAATTACATATGATTGAAATCCATGATTGAAACCCATGATTGAAATTCCAAGTTTGAAATATTTCTTAAAGTTTTTGATTTCCTTAAGAACTTAGCCCAAATCAAGTTCAAACCATCTCAAATTCATAAAATTTTCTCACAACCCATTTATATTCTCATTTATATTCACATATATAAATGAATTCTAAATTCAAATCAATCAAACTAAATCTAAAATTCAAATCCAAAAATCCAAATCTTTCCTAAGTCCTTTAATCCTCTCTTAAGGATTTAGCCTAAATCATGTTCAAATCACTTCAAATCCTTAAAATTTTCTCATAAACCATTTATATTCTCATTTACATTCACATATATAAATGAAATATAAATTCAAACAACCAAAAAAAAAAATCCAAAAATCAACTCAAATTCATTCAAAATCTAACCTAAGCCTTCCAAGTCAAAATCCTAAACTTGCCAAATCAACTTCAAATCATGCCAAACTCTTGATTTTTCTTCATGATTGAATCAATACTTCAATTATGAATCCAAATATAAATACAAAATTCAAACACTTAACCAAAACTCAATTCAAAAATCAAGCTAAAATCCATCTCATGTTCACCCTTTGAACATGAAATTGTCAAATGAATCAAAACCCATTTGACTTCAAACCACTTGCAAATGGATTTATATTTCAATCATAAGTCCAAATGTGAGTTCAACCAAACTTAAATCAAGCTTTGACCAAGCCATTTGACCTACTTAGGCTCACTTGACCCAAATTGACCTAAAGTACCCTTATGAGCCAAATTCTAATCCTTACCAAATTGGATTGAATGAAGCCCACCTAAGCCTCTCATCGTGATCAACAATCATCATGAGATGACCAATCACTCAAATTCAATCCAAGTAAAACCTAAGGGTTGACCAAGTCAATGCTTAGCCAAAATGAAGCCCAACATAGCCAAAATCCACCATAGGCTAAATTGATTGAAACCAATGATCTAAGTTCATTCATGATCAATGTTTGAACTTAACCAAGTCAACATTTGAGCCTAACCTAGCCCAATTGGCCACTTGACCCAAGTTGAACCAACTTGACCTAAAAAATCAAAATGTGTCAAAACTTAATCTAAGTCAAATTGATTGAAACCAATGGGTCAAGTTCATCCCAAAATCATTGTTGAACTTGACCAAAGCCTCAATTGGCCAACTAGACCTAACCTACCCCAATTGACCTTGAACCTAACTTGACCTAATGGGTCATATTGAGCCAAATTCAAACTTAACCAAAATAGATTGGAAACAAATATACCAATCCATTTCATATGCCAACTAAACCTAAACCAACCCATGACTTAACCCAAATAGGTCAAATGGGTCAACTTGACCCATTTGACCTAAATCAACTCAATTGAACCAAATTCAAACCTAAACCAATTTGAATCAAACCAAAGCAACTAAAATATTTCAAATGGTCATATGAACTTGACCCAACCCTTGGTTTGATCCAATTTTATCAATTGGTCAACTTGAGCCAAGTTGACCCATTTTGACTTAAATAGGTCAACATGAGCCAAATCACATCAAACCAACTCCAAATTCAATGAACTATATCCAAACCAATTTTCTCATCATACAAAATATTCCCAAACTAAAATCAAGGTCAAATGACCATTTAGCCCCTAGGCCATAGGGTAAATTTGGCTAAATCCACTTGAAATTTGGTCAAATCCTCTCCATAACCACTTGGCACCCTCTTAGTAGATCGAGTGAACACTAGGGAGTATGGTGCACCAAACCAAATGAGTTTGGGTCAGCCCAACCTAGCCCAATGGCCAAATCAACCACATTGCTTGAAATGGAGCACATGGAATCATCTTTCCGCTCAATTCAAGCACATGTCCATCTCACCCACTTCTTCCCCGCCAAAATTGAATTCAAGGACATCCTAAATAGCCTAACAAACCCATGGCATAAGCTCAATTGGATCAAAATGGCAAGGAGGCTCACCATCCAATTTACCTTGTTAGAGATATATTCCCCTAATTCAACTCAATCTTCACTCTTGCTAATGAGATTGAAGCAAAGAAACTCAGAGCAAGCCCTAGCTACTCTTCCAAAGCTTCCCAGAGAGAGCTTGAACTTCCCATTTCTTGGTTTCTCAAGCTGAAAATAGGGGAAGAAAACTAAAATCCATTCTTACTCCACACTTAAAACTAGCACAATTCCCTTTGCAAGCTCCCTCAGGGACCCCAATCTAACCTGTCCAAGCTCTTTCCCAAGCTCCAAAGGCAAGAGGGGTGCTAGTTCGATCAAAGTCACAAGGAGTTCAAGGTGGAGTTGGCCTCTAGAAGCAACCACCCAATCTCAAGATCTTAAATTCTCAACAAAGCTTCATCTCCATTAGACGAAGCTTCTCCAAGAGAATTGTGTGCCAGTGATCACCTCCGGTGAGTTAAACCATTTTTTTAGCTTAATCTAGCCATAGTGTGGAGCTTTGTGAAAGAAATTTTCATTGCATGATAAACTAGCCATTGTATATGATCTCCATTGTATGATGAAGGTGTGGGCTAAATTTTAGCCAAATCCAAGCTCAATCGAGCTTGGATCTTACCTTAAAACATGGACGATCTCCATTGCTCACAAGGAATTATGAATCTCTAACCATCCATCCACACATTTTGGATGGATGGTCGAGATTAAAACGCATAGCATCCCACGTTTCACCCTTTAGAATCTGGACTTTAATCTCGCCCATATGATCCTTGATCGACGATTGATGATAAAGCATGTAGCATCATGACGTAGAGATGTGATAAGTTAAAGACCCAATCGTTGCTCCATGGAAAGCGATTTTGCATCACCGCCCACGGAACCGTAGGATTAAACATATAATTAGGTTTTTTTAAATTATTTAATCACCAAACCTTCCTAAATTCATATCTAAGCTTAGAAAAATTAGAAAAATATGAAATAAATTGTATGATAAAGATAATTGAATATAGAATATTATAAAATCAATTTTAATTTTATAATTTTAATTGATTTTGAATTGTTCTTTTCTTTGAATTTGGGTTTTATTATAAATATTAATTTGCTAATTACCCTTTAATTACTCTACTGATTAATCTCAAACTTCTTGTGTATGATTAGTGGGATGACTCCTTCCTCCCCTGAGTATCTTGGGATTTGTTGGTGGCTTAATTAGAGGAATTGCTAACTCATTCCTTAATCACTCCCTTAGGCTTAATTAAGGGTATAATTAGTGATTTAACCCTCTAATTAAGTCAATTAAGATTTGATTAAGTGAATATGAGATTAGGAATAATTTTGAGACACTTTCCTCAAGATATTTCTTAAACTCCCTTTTCTTCCTTAATCCATATTTAATTAAGTGTAATTAACTAATTACCTTCTTAATTAATTTCATAAAATTCTAAAACTTTAAAACTCAATTAATCTATCTTGGGTAGATGCTTAGGTTTCCAAGAGCCTAAGTACAATTAAGGAAATCAAAATCCAATTAACATGTGTGAGGGCGATTATGAAAGTACTTAAGTTAAATCCCTTAGTTTAATTAATCATTAATCATGAGCCAAATGCGTTAGGCCCATTTCTTACTAGGTGCATTGCTGATTTAAATTTCTTGTGTGGTTTTATGTCATCTCATTGTCTAATTTTATTAGATTAACTATGCTAAGGTGGTATAGTAAGGGGTAATTAACACACTTAATTCATACCTTAACCTAATCAAAATATAAAATGGATCTAATCATCTAAAAGTGAATTTAAATATCATACACATGTGGGAATATGTTAGGAACAACAAACACACCTCGCATTTCAAATTAAATCAAACTCAAAACAAAATCAAACCTTTTAAAACAACTTGATTTGCTTTAAGCTGTCTTATTTCATAAGATTGTCTTTAAGAATTAATTAGGGTGGATGAATTTGCATTGCTTTTATCACTTGATTTCTTTCCTAGCATGCTAAATGTGTATGTCATATAGATTTCATGCATTCATGCTTTTCAAAAATAAAATTAAAATGAAAATGTTTTCTTTATGTCAAATTGCATATTTTCAATAAAGTAAAAATATGAATGGCTATTATCACTATTAAATTCCAAATTATTTTCAAAATATATGGTTCAATTACCAAAATTGAAAGTGTGTTTATTTTTTATTTATAAGTTTACATGTGAATATAAAATGTGTCTTATGTTTGTTTCCTTTCTTTCCTCTTAACATGGATTTGAATAAGATTTACAATGTGTATAGTTCTTTTAAAAAAACATAACACCTACTCAAATCTACTCTTATCTCCTTCCATGTTATTACCTAAGAATAATCTTAATATTCACACATATAAATTGCATAAAAAAATCAAACAATCAAGTATAACTTTTTTGTATCCTTTCTTTTCCATTCATTTCTTTTGTACTTATGCTTGTATTTAAGGAAAGTGGTATATTAGCCTAAATAACCCTGAGTTTGCAAGGCTTTAAGTAGCCCTAAGTAGGTCTAATACCTTACACCCCGTGCTAACAATGGTTCCAGACTCACTTATGCCTTTCATATATTCATGTGCATGTGAAAATTGGATAAGAAACTCCCTTTTCTACTTAATGAAAATCATGCATCATAAGCATTCAAATTTTCTTAAGTAACTCATTTAGCATTCATAATAAAGTGTTCTAAACATTCCCATTTGATGTGTACAGATATGCTTAGATTCATCCATGTGCATGTTATACATGTTGGGAAAGAAATCAAGTGATGTGCATTTTGTGAAATTAATTCACTTTACTTAATCTTAAAATGTCTTTCTTTTGAATAGGTTTGTTTAGAGTTGATCTAAACTTATTTTTTTTTTTTTTTTTTTTTTTTTTTTTTCCTTTCTTACAACCTAGTAATTAATTGTAGGATTCACTTGAACCTAATCAAAAAAATAAAATCAACCCAAGATAACTAAAAACTTAAATGAACCCCCCTCTAAATTGAACAGCCTCCATAGTTAGAAAACTCTAACTTAAAGCCATAGCTAACCATACCACACAAACCTTAAATGCACACACATTAGGCTAAGTCACCACTTCTAGCTTTAGATTAGGACGACAATAAGCCAGGTGGACTTAATCACCCATGTGTGGGGTGTTAAGTCCAATATACATACTTGAGATTCGTATGGTTTGTTTTAGTTAATCTCTGTTTTGCAGGTATTAATTAGCTTTCCATTTTTCCCTTTTAATGTAATTTTTGCAATTAGGATTTTCGAATGATTATTATGGGGATTATGATGAACATTGGTTATAAGATCTCATCTTATATACCATGTGAAGCCTCTAGAGCATCCACATTCCAACCATCTAAAAGAAGGAACCAAATAAGAAAGAAGAAAGAAGAAAAGAGGAATGAAGAAATGAAGCTTGAAGGCCCCCATAGCATGAATTTCCTTACTTGATTGTAAATTAATTCATTTATAATCCGGTTGTATAAGGGTGGAGCTCGGCTACCCAATTTGTTTTCAGATTTGTATGATGGTGCCCGACCATAAATGACCTCTTATTCTTTTGCATTAGCTTTATAAATTGATTGATGATTTGTTTAGCTTGTGTATTAAGATGGCATCCTTTTCCTATTTTCTTTCTTTCTTTATGTATGGCTTGGATGACGATTAGGTTCTTAGGAAAAAATAAATATTTTACCAAATTAATCAACTTAAAAGTTAAAATAAACAACTCATAACCTCACTTAAAGCATAAGTTAAAATCAAGATAAAAGAATTTGCAACCCTTGGATGAGTATTTCCTTTAAAATATCATGCACAAAAACATCTTGTTTCACTCTTTATTGGAGGGCTTCCACCTTTTCCAAAGAAACTTAGGTTGACTTTTGAGAGTCATGGTGGAAACACACCTCCTCCCTTCTCATTGATTTTGATCAATAATCTTACTTCTCATACATTAGGCATATGAATCCTATAAGCCTGAGTCAAAATGATTGTCCCAAAATAAAAATAATATGTAATATGTTTTGCATTAGATCTTGGTCATTTTTCATGCCCTTACATGATCTAGTGTCTTAGGGAGTGAGTTTAAGGACTTAGTCTCTTTCTAAATAAATAATAATCTAGCTATCTTGCATAAAGCATATGACTTGCCTATATGAATTTAAAAACATAGGAGGAGTTAGTTGGCAGCCACCCCCAGGCGGTTGTAAGTCTAAGCAGTCAGGTGGTTTAGTCTCTCTTGTGGAGGTAAACCATATACCCTTTTTCACTTTAGATTTAGGTTTTTCTTTTGGCCCTCGCCAAAGCTTCCTAGATTTAGGTTTTGAGGTTGCTTCTTCCCTTTGTGGGCCATAAGTATAAATCCTCATCTCCTAGGCATTTCCACAATCTTGTGTTGTGAAATCATAAGCCCTAAATTTCTAATGAAAAAATCAACTCAAATAAATTAAATCAATTTCAAAAATATAAAGCCCAACCATAGGATAGTTTTAAATGCTCGCTAGGTTTCCTAGCATTGTGAGCATCTCCTGCTTATCTTCATTTGGCTTTGATAATAACTCCCTCTCTTTGATCAATCCCATTTGATCTTCCAAAATAATCTAATCGATTGATAGTCCTACCTATTACAATTTTTAGAGATAATGATCATTTACCTTAATCGAGAGTATTCCTAAGGAATCCCCTTCTTTAGGATGTAATTAACTATGGGGGCTTTCCCTTCTATGGAACTTAATGAACCTAGTTTTTAAATACTTTACTTTTCATGTAAAGTAGGGAAGAATCTCTAGTACACATACACATTGTCTTTAGGAGTCTTTATTCAGGTGATTAGGTCCATTATAGGATAGTGATTTCTATCTTTTGAGATAATACACTTCTCCTTAATGTCGTACCCGATCACCTTAATAAGAACATCTGTTGATCTACGTGGAGTCCAAATGCATAAAATAGAAAGTATATTTCTATCTTAATTTTATCTAGTATAGAGTGAAGATGGATGCATACATTTCTTTTAGAGAAATTAAAAATTTTTCACCATAGTACCTTGGCTATCTTACAATTCATAAGACTGAACTACATGGTTTTAAAATCATAGGAGTTAGCTGGCAGCCACTTCAGGCAGTTATAAGTCCAGAAGTTAGATAATTTATTCTCTCTTGTGGAGGTAAACACTTATGTCTACCTATCGCTTAGATTTAGGTCAAGCTAAAGCTCCCTAAATTTAGGATCTGAGGTACATATTTTCTTTGGGCTATGAGCATAAATCCTCACCTCTTAAGCATTAGAAAACATTGTGTTGGTTGATTATAAGCCTTAGTAATCTAATTAAATTTCAACTCAAAATATATAAATCTCATCAACTTCAAAATTATAAAGCCCAACCATAGGATAGATTGGAATGCTCACTAAGCCTCCTAGTATCATGAGCATTTCCTACTTATTTCATTTGGATTCCAAAATAAGTCTTCTCCTTGAGCTTTCCCAATTGATTTTCCAAATACAACCAATTTTTGATAGTCTAATCTTGAATCTTGAGAGATGATAATTGTCTACTTTAATCAGTATTCTTAGAAAATTTTATTTTTTAAGAAGTAATTAACTATGGAGGCTTGCCTCCATATGGAACAGAACGTGGTTTAATATAGACCCCTTTATTCATCCATATAAAGTAGGGGAAAAATCTCTCATACATTCTAACACCCATCATGCCTTATGAGTTCTTATTACATGAATATCCATTGTAGGGTGATGCCTCTATCTTTTGAGATAGTACATCATACCTCAATGTTGTACTCAATCACACACGAAAAGTACCCCTACATCCAAAATAAACACCATAAAGCCCTTTTGCCATGTTCATTGAATCCTCTCAACATCATCCTTTCTTTTTGGAGTTTGGCGATGTTGATCCTCAAGGAGGCAAGGGTTCTTAGACTCATAATGTTGATTGATACATCAGGTAATCCAAACTCTAGATAGCTATATCGCCAACATCCACTATAATGTAAAGAGGTGGTTGTGCTCAATCATCCCTAAGAGTAAGTCTTCAACACTGAATGTAACTCCTAAGATATCCTTCAAGTGGCATGCCTCCTCTTTAGTCAAGCTATGCATATCTCTAAATCAATTAAGGCCTTGATTAGAGATTTCCTCATCTCTTTGTATAAGACAAGTAGTATATGCATAACTTAGCTAAAACTTTCCAAGGTGAGCTAGGACATTGTAATCAACTATGGGTTGGTCCTCCACAAACATATCCATGGGTGGAGCATCCTATAAAGGGCTATCGCTCACTAGAACCCATGACTTGCTTACCCTTACCACGAGGTGCTACCCAGGAGGTAGAACTTTACCCGTGGTTGAATTAATGACTTCTTGGAATGATGAGCTTGTGGAAAGTTTTACCTTCCCATTTGCATACCAACTTCTCCTATGGGATCCTCAGAGTCAGTTGACTCCAAGTCAATCTTAAGAGGTCAACCTAATTTATTCAGAGAAGGATAGTCTGACTCTGAATCAGAAAAAAAAGGATCAGAACTATTAAAGCAATTTTTTTATTTAGATTTGGAGAGCTTTCAATAGGAATAAAATCAAGAGCATCAAAAGTGGACAATATATAACTAGAATCAGCTTTCTTCATTAATTTTTTTTGGGTAGAGGTACATGACAAAAATCAAGTAAAGTAAGCAGAGTAAGGGATTTAGTGCCCTTATCCACAGATACAATACTCTTGTAGGTAGAAGAGGAGCTAGAATAAGAGGTGGTAGCTGCAACAGTGGAGGGAGTATTGGACTCGGATGGTGGCAACACTTCTGGACTATCTCGGGCAAGTATGGTGAGTCTTTGCAGGCTATCACCCTCCTCGAGTTGTCCTTTGCAACTAGCAAACATTCCTTGGTGTTGGAGCTTTGAGCTATTTTAGGCACCTACAAGGAAAGATTCTTGATCTTAGAAATGATCTTCTTAGAGGTTCGGTATAAGGAGATATCCTAACCTTCTTTGGTCTTAAGAGGATCATATCCTCAAGGATTACTCTAACAAAACTAGAAGGTTGTTCTAATAAGTATTGCTTAGGAATATCTATGGCTCTCAACTTGTGGCAGCTCAAGCTAATCCTTAAAAGTGATACAATCCTCTAAGACATGGCTTAACTTGTGGTGGTAAGGGAAATAGCTAGGATTATTGCTCTTGCCCACTTCTCTCCTTTAAACTCTGGCGAAAGTCAAGTTTCTTTTAGAGATTCTTAAAGATTTTTCTAACTACCTCCCTCTTGAATGAATAAGGCTTATTCAATATATTGACAAGAGTAGGTGGAAAGTAGCTACCTAGTCATGGATATGAATACCACCGTTGGGTGGCTACTGAGGTGGTGGAAATGACTATTATGTTGGCTGCTGTAGCTAGTACGATGGCCGAGGTGGTGGAAGAGGAGGTGACAAAGGAGGCTACTGAGCTCGTAGTCTCTCATAGTGAACTATGGCTTGCTGCTTCCCTCTATTCATTGGCACAACTATCCATGACTTCTTCTTAAACACCTCTGTGGCTTGGGCCTAGATGATTGGTTGGGAAAGGGAAATTGCTTTGCTTCCTCTTATAGGCTAGCCGCCTTGTTGATTAATTTCTCAAATATTTTGATGGTAAATCCCTTAAGCATGAAGGCGGCCGGGCCATGGATATTTTTGAGAAGAATCTCAATGGCATGATATTCGGACAGTGTGGTTTGCATTTCATGGTCAGGTTGCACCACTTGAGAATGTAATCAACAAGGGACTCATTGAGTTTCTGTTTCTCTATAATGAGGTCGCCTACAATCACCCTCTGAGCTCCAACAAACCTCTTGATGAAGAGGTGCTCCAACTCAACAAAAGTCTTCACCAAACCATTGGGCCGTTCAGCACCAATCAAATGCAACACCTAATAGGAAAATGGCGAAGAGAGTGTATTGTTGCCGATGTTGCAATAGCAACTAAAGTGTGCAATGTGTTATTGTGGGTTCCCACTCCCATCAAAGATCTTGAAGGATGGTGGCACAAAATCCTAAATAAAATAAAATCTAAACAAAACCTAAACCTAAAAAAAAACCTAAAAATAAAACCTAAAATAATTAAAAAATAAAACATAAAACCTAAACTAAAAAAACCTAAACCTAAAATAAACAAAATAAAATAAACATAAACCTAAACTAAAATAAACTAAATTAAAATAAATAAAACCTAAACCTAAACCTAAACCATAAATAAAATAAAATAAGAAAATTAAAAATTAACCTAAACCTAAACTAAAAAAAAACCTAAAAACCTAAAATAGAAACTTAAACCTAACTGAAAAAATAAAATAAAAAAAAATTCAAAATAAAAATAAAAAAAATAAAACCTAAACCTAGAAAATAAAATAAAAATATAACTAAACAAAAAAATAAACATAAACCTAAACCTAAACCCAAAAATAAACTAAAATAAAAATACCTAAACTAAAATAATTAAAAAAAAACTAAACTAAACTAAATAAAACTAAAAATAAATCTAAAAAAATAAAAAATAAACAAAATAAATAAAAGAAATAAAATAAACGTAAACCTACTAGTTTACTTAATTAGAAAAAAACCCTAAATCCTAAAATAAACCATAAACCTAAACCCTAAACCTAAATCTAAAATCAAAAAAAAACCATAAAAACCCAACACTAAACCCTAAATCCTAAATGCTAAACCTTAAATCCTAAACCCTAACCCTAGCCCTACACACTAAACCCTAAACCCTAATCCCTAAAACCCTAAACCATAAAATAACAATAAACCACAACCTTAAGCCCTAACCACTAAACCTAAAACCTTAAACTAACCCTAAACCCAAAGCTAACCTAAACCCTAAACCCTTAACCCTAAACCATAAAACGTAAACAATAATCCCTACACCCTAAACCCTAAACTAAAATAAACTAAATTTGAGTTAGGTCTAGACCTCTTTGACTCCTACTCAGTGCGATCCATTGCAAATCAACAGGTTCCATCTCAAAATCCAAAATCTAAAAATCTCAAACATATTCAACAAAAAAAATTTGAAATAAACAAAACAAAATAATCAGTCAATCTAAATCAAATCTTCAATTTCTCCTCAGTGAGATGCAAACCTTTCTTGTCCTCCAAAGGATATGGAATTCTAATCCCTCAGTGAATTTCACAACCCCTCCCTTATGTATGACTTGAACTTGCCTTCCTAGTGGAGAGTTCACTTTTCTATCCCCCATGGAGTCAAAATAAACACAAATTAAACAAACAACAAATTTAAACAAATTCAACCCTCTTCCCCAATGAAACTTACTTAAACAAATCAAATTTCTCTCCCGGTGACTCAAATCAAATCAAACCTCATCTTATGGATGACTTGAACTGCTTCCCAGTGGAAGGTTCACATATTCTATCAGTGGATTCCTCCTTTTCTCTCTTATGTCTTTGACATAAGTAGAGTCACATTGCACTAAACTCTAGATTCCTTATACACCTTGGGTTAGGGGTAGATTATTTCTATTAGTGCTTGTGATCTTTTGAAGTTGTTGATCATTTCAGTCAACACCAATACAGGCGGTGTTCTTTGTTAGTCACACCACACCTACTAGGTGCCCTTTGTTGACCTCATTTTTAGAATGAGCTCTCAACCCCTCCCTATTAGACATAGGACTTATATTAGACACTAAGAGTTCCTTAGTCTTAAAACACATCTAGTGATTAGGTGGACACTCAACTATAGAGACTTAGAAGAGTTAGCCATCAGAATACGTCATGCCTTAGGAGTTTTAAGAAAATTTTTTTGATCCTATAGCTTGAACCACAATCCTCACTTCCTTCCTTCAAGTCAAACTCCAAATCAAATCAACATCAAACTTAAATCAATTCTAGCCTAATTAATTTTCTCTAAATTCAAATCAATTACATATGATTGAAATCCATGATTGAAACCCATGATTGAAATTCCAAGTTTGAAATATTTCTTAAAGTTTTGATTTCCTCTTAAGAACTTAGCCCAAATCAAGTTCAAACCATCTCAAATTCATAAAATTTTCTCACAACCCATTTATATTCTCATTTATATTCACATATATAAATGAATTCTAAATTCAAATCAATCAAACTAAATCTAAAATTCAAATCCAAAATCCAAATCTTTCTAAGTCCTTTAATCCTCTCTTAAGGATTTAGCCTAAATCATGTTCAAATCACTTAAAATCTTTGAAATTTTCTCATAACCCATTTATATTCTCATTTACATTCACATATATAAATGAAATATAAATTTAAACAACAAAACAAAATCCAAAAAATTAAACTCAAATTCATTCAAAATCTAACCTAAGCCTTTCAAGTCAAAATCCTAAACTTAGCCAAATCAACTTCAAATCATGCCAAACTCTTGATTTTTCTTCATGATTGAATCAATACTTCAATTATGAATCCAAATATAAATACAAAATTCAAACACTTAACCAAAACTCAATTCAAAATCAAGCTAAAATCCATCTCATGTTCACCCTTTGAACATGAAATTGTCAAATGAATCAAAACCCATTTGACTTCAAACCACTTGCAAATGGATTTATATTTCAATCATAAGTCCAAATGTGAGTTCAACCAAACTTAAATCAAGCTTTGACCAAGCCATTTGACCTACTTAGGCTCACTTGACCCAAGTTGACCTAAAGTACCCTTATGAGCCAAATTCTAATCCTTACCAAATTTGATTGAATGAAGCCCACCTAAGCCTCTCATCATGATCAACAATTATCATGAGATGACCAATCACTCAAATTGGGTCAATCCAAGTAAAACCTAAGGGTTGACCAAGTCAATGCTTAGCCAAAATGAAGCCCAACATAGCCAAAATCTACCATAGGCTAAATTGATTGAAACCAATGATCTAAGTTCATTCATGATCAATGTTTGAACTTAACCAAGTCAACATTTGAGCCTAACCTAGCCCAATTGGCCACTTGACCCAAGTTGAACCAACTTGACCTAAAAAATCAAAATGTGTCAAAACTTAATCTAAGCCAAATTGATTGAAACCAATGGGTCAAGTTCATCCCAAAATCATTGTTGAACTTGACCAAAGCCTCAATTGGCCAACTAGACCTAACCTACCCCAATTGACCTTGAACCTAACTTGACCTAATGGGTCATATTGAGCCAAATTCAAACTTAACCAAAATAGATTGGAAACAAATATACCAATCCATTTCATATGCCAACTAAACCTAAACCAACCCATGACTTAACCAAATAGGTCAAATGGGTCAACTTGACCCATTTGACCTAAATCAACTCAATTGAACCAAATTCAAACCTAAACCAATTTGAATCAAACCAAAGCCACCAAAATATTTCAAATGGTCATATGAACTTGACCCAACCCTTGGTTTGATCCAATTTTATCAATTGGTCAACTTGAGCCAAGTTGACCCATTTTGACTTAAATAGGTCAACATGAGCCAAATCACATCAAACCAACTCCAAATTCAATGAACTATATCCAAACCAATTTTCTCATCATACAAAATATTCCCAAACTAAAATCAAGGTCAAATGACCATTTAGCCCCTAGCCATAAAATTTGGCTAAATCCACTTGAAATTTGGTCAAATCCTCTTCATAACTACTTGGCACCCTCTTAATAGATCAAGTGAACACTAGGGAGTATGGTGCACCCAACACAATGGGTTTCAGCCCAACCTAGCCTAATGGACAAATCAACCACATGCCTTGAAATGGAGCACATGGAATCCTCTTTCCTCTCAATTCAAGCACATGGCCACCTCACCCGTTCTTCCGCCACCAAAATTCAAGGACATCCTAAATAGCCTAACAAACCCATGGCATAAGCTCAATTGGATCAAAATGGCAGGAGGCTTGCACCATCCAATTTCCCTTGTTAGAGATATATTCCCCCTAATTCAACTCAATCTTCACTCTTGCTAATGAGATTGAAGCAAAGAAACTCAGAGCAAGCCCTAGCTACTCTTCCAAAGCTTCCCAGAGAGAGCTTGAACTTCCCATTTCTTGGTTTCTCAAGCTGAAAATAGGGGAAGAAAACTAAAATCCATTCTTACTCCACACTTAAAACTAGCACAATTCCCTTTGCAAGCTCCCTGGGACCCCAATCTTCCCAAGCTCTTTCCCAAGCTCCAAAGGCAAGAGGGGTGCTAGTTCGATCAAAGTCACAAGGAGTTCAAGGTGGAGTTGGCCTCTAGAAGCAACCACCCAATCTCAAGATCTTAAATTCTCAACAAAGCTTCATCTCCACTAGACGAAGCTTCTCCAAGAGAATTGAGTGCCAGTGATCACCTCCGGTGAGTTAAACAATTTTTTGAGCTTAATCTAGCCATAGTGTGGAGCTTTGTGAAAGAAATTTTCATTGCATGATAAACTAGCCATTGTATATGATCTCCATTGTATGATGAAGGTGTGGGCTAAATTTTAGCCAAATCCAAGCTCAATCGAGCTTGGATCTTACCTTAAAACATGGACGCATCTCCATTGCTCACAAGGAATTATGAATCTAACGACCATCCACGATTTTGGATGGATGGCTGAGATTAAAACACATAGCATCCCACCTTTCACCCTTTAGAACTGTGACTTTAATCTCAGCCATCTGATCCTTGACGATCGACATGATAAAGCATGTATCGTTGATGAGCTACGATGTGATAAGTTAAAGACCCAATCCTGCTCCACGTGGAAAGCGCATTTCGCATCACCGGCCCACGTGGAACCGATAGGATTAAACATATAATTAGGTTTTTTTTAAAATTATTTAATCACCAAACCTTCCTAAATTCATATCTAAGCTTAGAAAAATTAGAAAAATATGAAATAAATTGTATGATAAAGATAATTGAATATAAAATATTATAAAATCAATTTTAATTTTATAATTTTAATTGATTTTGAATTGTTCTTTTCTTTGAATTTGGGTTTTATTATAAATATTAATTTGCTAATTACCCTTTAATTACTCTACTGATTAATCTCAAACTTTGTGTATGATTAGTGGATGACCTCGAAGTTTCTTGGGATTTGTTGGTGGCTTAATTAGAGGAATTGCTAACTCATTCCTTAATCACTCCCTTAGGCTTAATTAAGGGTATAATTAGTGATTTAACCCTCTGATTAAGTCAATTAAGATTTGATTAAGTGAATATGAGATTCAGGGAATAATTTTGAGACACTTTCCTCAAGATATTTCCTAAACTCCCTTTTCTTCCTTAATCCATATTTAATTAAGTGTAATTAACTAATTACCTTCTTAATTAATTTCATAAAATTCTAAAACTTTTTAAAACTCAATTAATCTATCTTGGGTAGATGCTTAGGTTTCCAAGAGCCTAAGTACAATTAAGGAAATCAAAATCCAATTAACATGTGTGAGGGCGATTATGAAAGTACTTAAGTTAAACCCCTTAGTTTAATTAATCATTAATCATGAGCCAAATGCATTAGGCCCATTTCTTACTAGGTGCATTGCTGATTTAAATTTCTTGTGTGGTTTTATGTCATCTCATTGTCTAATTTTTATTAGATTAACTATGCTAAGGTGGTATAGGTAAGGGGTAATTAACACACTTAATTCATACCTTAACCTAATCAAAAATATAAAATGGATCTAATCATCTAAAAAGTGAATTTAAATATCATACACATGTGGGAATATGTTAGGAACAACAAACACACCTCGCATTTCTCAAATTAAATCAAACTCAAAACAAAATCAAACCTTTTTTAAAAACAACTTGATTTGTTTTAAGTCGCCTTATTTCATAAGATTGTCTTTAAGAATTAATTAGGTGGATGAATTTGCATTGCTTTTATCACTTGATTTCTTTCCTAGCATGCTAAATGTGTATGTCATATAGATTTCATGCATTCATGCTTTTCAAAAATAAAATTAAAATGAAAATGTTTTCTTTATGTCAAATTGCATATTTTCAATAAAGTAAAAATATGAATGGCTATTATCACTATTAAATTCCAAATTATTTTCAAAATATATGGTTCAATTACCAAAATTGAAAGTGTGTTACTTATTTTTTTATTTATAAGTTTACATGTGAATATAAAAATGTGTCTTATGTTTGCTTCCTTTCTTTCCTCTTAACATGGATTTGAATAAGATTTACAATGTGTATAGTTCTTTTAAAAAAACATAACACCTGCTCAAATCTACTCTTATCTCCTTCCATGTTATTACCTAAGAATAATCTTAATATTCACACATATAAATTGCATAAAAAAAATCAAACAATCAAGTATAACTTTTTTGTATCCTTTCTTTTCCATTCATTTCTTTTGTACATATGCTTGTATTTAAGGAAAGTGGTATATTAGTCTAAATAATCCCGAGTTTGTAATTTTAAGTAGCCCTAAGTAGGTCTAATACCTTACACCCCTGGTGCTAACAATGGCACCGTACTCACTTATGCATTTCATATATTCATGTGTGCATGTGAAAATTGGATAAGAAACTCCCCTTTTCTACTTAATGAAAATCATGCATCATAAGCATTCAAATTTTCTTAAGTAACTCATTTAGCATTCATAATAAAGTGTTCTAAACATTCCCATTTGATGTGTACAGATATGCTTAGGATTCATCCATGTGCATGTTATACATGTTGGGAAAGAAATCAAGTGATGTGCATTTTGTGAAATTAATTCACTTTACTTAATCTTAAAATGTCTTTCTTTTGAATAGGTTTGTTTAGAGTTGATCTAAACTTAGGATTAATTAAAACACATAATAAAATACTCACTAAATAAAACTAAAATATGAATCTACTTTAGAAATTATTTAAGGTAGGGAAGGAAAGAGAAGTTTTTTTTTCTTTTATTTCCCTCTCTTTACAACCTAGTAATTAATTGTAGGATTCACTTGAACCTAATCAAAATAGAAAATAAAATCAACCCAAGATAACTAAAAAACTTAAATGAACCCCCCTCTAAATTGAACAGTCTCCATAGTTAGAAAACTCTAACTTAAATCCATAGCTAAGCATACCACACAAACCTTAAAAGCACACACATTAGGCTAAGTCACCACTTCTAGCTTTAGATTAGGGCGACAATAGGCCAGGTGGACTTAGTCAACCTTGTGTGGGGGTGTTAAGTCCAATATACATACTTGAGATTTGTATGGTTTGTTTTAGCTAATCTTTATTTTGCAGGTATTAGTTAGATGTCCATTTTTCCCTTTTCATGTAATTTTTGGCAATTAGGATTTTGGAATGATTGTTATGGGGATTAGGATGAGCATTGGTCATAAGATCTCATCTTATATACCATGTGAAGCCTCTAGAGCATCCACATTCCAACCATCTAAAAGAAGGAACCAAATAAGAAAGAAGAAAGAAGAAAAGAGGAATGAAGAAATGAAGCTTGAAGGCCCCCATAGCATGAATTTCCTTACTTGATTGTAAATTAATTCATTTGTAATCCGGTTGTATAAGGGTGGAGCTCGGCTACCCAATTTGTTTTTAGATTTGTGCGATGGTGCCCGACCATAAATGACCTCTTATTCTTTTGCATTAGCTTTATAAATTGATTGATGATTTGTTTAGCTTGTGTATTAAGATGGCATCCTTTTCCTATTTTCTTCCTTTCTTTATGTATGGCTTGGATGACGATTAGGTTCTTAGGAAAAAATAAATATTTTACCAAATTAATCAACTTAAAAGTTAAAATAAACAACTCATAACCTCACTTAAAGCATAAGTTAAAAATCAAGATAAAAGAATTTGCAACCCCTTAGCTGGATGAGTATTTCCTTTAAAATATCATGCACAAAAACATCTTGTTTCACTCTTTATTGAGGGCTTCCACCTTTTCCAAAGAAACTTAGGTTGACTTTTGAGAGTCATGGTGGAAACACACCTCCTCCCTTCTCATTGATTTTGATCAATAATCTTACTTCTCATACATTAGGCATATGAATCCTATAAGCCTGAGTCAAAATGATTGTCCAAAAATAAAAATAATATGTAATATATTTTGCATTAGATCTTGGTCATTTTTCATGCCCTTACATGATCTAGTGTCTTAGGGAGTGAGTTTAAGGACTTAGTCTCTTTCTAAATAAATAATAATCTAGCTATCTTGCAAAAAGCATATGACTTGCCTATATGAATTTAAAACATAGGAGGAGTTAGTTACCACCCCAGGTTGTAAGTCTAAGCGCTAAGTGGTTTAGTCTCTCTTGTGGAGGTAAACCATATACCCTTTTTCACTTTAGATTTAGGTTTTTCTTTTGGCCCTCGCCAAAGCTTCCTAGATTTAGGTTTTGAGGTTGCTTCTTCCCTTTGTGGGCCATAAGTATAAATCCTCATCTCCTAGGCATTTCCACAATCTTGTGTTGTGAAATCATAAGCCCTAAATTTCTAATGAAAAATCAACTCAAATAAATTAAATCAATTTCAAAATATAAAGCCCAACCATAGGATAGTTTTAAATGCTCGCAGTTTCCTAGCATTATGAGCATCTCCGCTTATCTTCATTTGGCTTTGATAATAACTCCTCTCTTTGATCAATCCCATTTGATCTTCCAAAATAATCTAATCGATTGATAGTCCTACCTATTACAATTTTTAGAGATAACGATCATTTACCTTAATCGAGAGTATTCCTAAGGAATCCCCTTCTTTAGGATGTAATTAACTATGGGGGCTTTCCCTTCTATGGAACTTAATGAACCTAGTTTTTAATAAACCCTACTTTACTTTTTCATGTAAAGTAGGGGAAGAATCTCTAGTACACATGTAGACCCATTGTCTTTAGGAGTCTTTATTCAGGTGATTAGGTCCATTATAGGATAGTGATTTCTATCTTTTGAGATAATACACTTCTCCTTAATGTCGTACCCGATCACCTTAATAAGAACATCCGCTGATCTACGTGGAGTCCAAATGCATAAAATAGAAAGTATATTTCTATCTTAATTTTATCTAGTATAGAGTGAAGATGGATGCATACATTTCTTTTAGAGAAATTAAAAATTTTTCACCATAGTACCTTGGCTATCTTACAATTCATAAGACTGAACTACATGGTTTTAAAATCATAGGAGGAGTTAGTGCCACTTGTGTTATAAGTCCGTAAGTTAGATAATTTATTCTCTCTTGTGGAGGTAAACACTTATGTCTACCTATCGCTAGATTTAGGTCAAGCTAAAGCTCCCTAAATTTAGGATCTGAGGTACATATTTTCTTTGGGCTATGAGCATAAATCCTCACCTCTTAAGCATTCCGACAACATTGTGTTGGTTGATTATAAACCTTAGTAATCTAATTAAATTTCAACTCAAAATATATAAATCTCATCAACTTCAAAATTATAAAGCCCAACCATAGGATAGATTGGAATGCTCACTAAGCCTCCTAGTATCATGAGCATTTCCTACTTATTTCATTTGGATTCCAAAAATAAGTCTTCTCCTTGAGCTTTACCAATTGATTTTCCAAATACAACTAATTTTTTGAAGTCTAACCTTGAAAGCTTCGGAGATGATAATTGTCTTCTTTAATCGAGAGTATTCTTAGAAAATTTCATTTCCTAAGAAGTAATTAACTATGAAGGCTTGCCTCCATATGGAACTTAAGAACCTGGTTTAATATAAACCTTGCTTTACTCATCCATATAAAGTAGGGGAAAAATCTCTCATACATTCGAACACCCATCATGCATTATGAGTTCTTATTACATGAATAGCTCCATTGTAGGGTGATGCCTCTATCTTTTGAGATAGTGCATCATACCTCAATGTTGTACTCAATCACCTGAAAAAGTACCCCAGCATACATCCAAAAATAAACACCATAAAGCCCTTTTGCCATGTTCATTGAATCCTCTCAACATCATCCTTTCTTTTGGAGTTTGATGTTGATCCTCAAGGAGGCAAGGGTTCTTAGACTCATAATGTTGATTGATACATCTGGGTAAACCAAACTCTAGATAGCCTATATCTGCCAACATCCACTATAATGTAAAGAGGTGGTTGTGCTCAATCATCCCTAAGAGTAAGTCTTCAACACTGAATGTAACTCCTAAGATATCCTTCAAGTGGCATGCCTCCTCTTATCGGGTCAGCTGAGCTATGCATATCTCTAAATCAATTAAGGCCTTGATTAGAGATTTCCTCATCTCTTTGTATAAGACAAGGGCGTCGTATATGCATAACTTAGCTAAAAACTTTCCAAGGTGAGCTAGGACATTGTAATCAACTATGGGTTGGTCCTCCACAAACATATCCATGGGTAGAGCATCCTATGGGGCTTCGCTCACTAGAACCCATGACTTGCTTACCCTTACCCTGAGGTGCTACCCTAGGAGGTAGAACTTTACCACTGCGTAGGTTGAATTAATGACTTCTTGGAATGATGAGCTTGTGGAAAGTTTTACCTTCCCATTTAGCATACCTGGAACTTCTCCTATGGGATCCTCAAAGTCAGTTGACTCCAAGTCAATCTTAAGAGGTCAACCTAATTGATTCAGAGAAGGATAGTCTGACTCTGAATCAAAAAAAAAAAAGGATCAGAACTACTAAAGCAATTTTTTTTATTTAGACTCGGAGAGCTTTCAATAGGAATAAAATCAAGAGCATCAAAAGTGGACAATATATAACTAGAATCGGCTTTCTTCATTAATTTCTTTTTGGGTAGAGGTACATGACAAAAATCAAGTAAAGTAAGCAGAGTAAGGGATTTAGTGCCCTTATCCACGTGATACAATACTCTTGTAGGTAGAAGAGGAGCTAGAATAAGAGGTGGTAGCTGCAGGGAGGGAGTATTGGACCGGATGGTGGCAACACTGGACTATCTCTGCAAGTATGGAGCTGTTGCACGGGCTATCACCCTCCTCGAGTTGTCCTTTGCAACTAGCAAACATTCCTTGGTGTTGGAGCTTTGAGCTATTTTAGGCACCTACAAGGAAAGCTTCTTGATCTTAGAAATGATCTTCTTAGAGGTTGATAAGGAGATATCCTAACCTTCTTTGGTCTTAAGAGGATTGCAAGTATCCTCAAGGATTACTCTAACAAAACTAGAAGGTTGTTCTAATAAGTATTGCTTAGGAATATCTATGGCTCTCAACTTGTAGTCAGCCAAGCTAATCCTTAAAAGTGATACAATCCTCTAAGACATGGCTTAACTTGTGGTGGTAAGGGAAATAGCTAGGATTATTGCTCTTGCCCACTTCCTCTGGCTTCTTAAACTCTGGTAACTAAAAGTCAAGTTTAGGGTTTAGGGATTCTTAAAGATTTTTCTAACTACCTCCCTCTTGAATGAATAAGGCTTATTCAATATATTGACAAGAGTAGGTGGAAAGTAGCTACCTAGTCATGGATATGAATACCACCATTGGGTGGCTACTGAGGTGGTGGAAATGACTATTATGTTGACCAGAAAAGTAATGATGGCCGGTGGTGGAAGAGGAGGTGACAAAGGAGGCTACTGAGCTCGTAGTCTCTCATAGTGAACTATGGCTTGCTGCTTCCCTCTATTCATTGGCACAACTATCCATGACTTCTTCTTAAACACCTCTGTGGCTTGGGCCTAGATGATTGGTTGGGAAAGGGAAATTGCTTTGCTTCCTCTTATAGGCTAGCCGCATTGTTGATTAATTTCTCAAATATTTTGATGGTAAATCCCTTAAGCATGAAGGCGGCCGGGCCATGGATATTTTTGAGAAGAATCTCAATGGCATGATATTCGACAAGGTGGTTTGCATTTCATGGTCGCACCACTTGAGAATGTAATCAACAAGGGACTCTGATTATTTCTATAATGAGGTCGCCTACAATCACCCTCTGCTGAGCTCCAACAAACCTCTTGATGAAGAGGTGCTCCAACTCAACAAAAGTCTTCACCAAACCATTGGGCGTGGCACCAATCAAATGCAACACCTAATAGATGTAATGAAAAGGGAAGAGGAGTGTATTGTTGCCACCGGTGTTGCAACACCTAACTAAAGTGTGCAATGTGTTATTGTGGGTTCCCACTCCCATCAAAGATCTTGAAGGATGGTGGCACAAAATCCTAAATAAACTAAAACTAAACAAAACCTAAACCTAAAAAATAAACCTAAAAATAAAACCTAAAATAATTAAAAATAAAACATAAAACCTAAACTAAAAAAACCTAAATGTAAAATAAACAAAATAAAATAAACATAAACCTAAACTAAAATAAACTAAATTAAAATAAATAAAACCTAAACCTAAACTTAAACCATAAACAAAATAAAATAAGAAAATTAAAATTAACCTAAACCTAAACTAAAAAAAAACCTAAAAAACCTAAAATAGAAACTTAAAACCTTAACTGAAAAAAATAAAATAAAAATTCAAAAATAAAAAATAAAAAATAAAACCTAAACCTAGAAAATAAAATAAAAATATAACTAAACAAAAAAATAAACATAAACCTAAACCTAAACCCAAAAATAAACTAAAATAAAAATACCTAAACTAAAATAAATAAAATAAAAAAAACTAAACTAAACTAAATAAAACTAAAAAATAAATCTAAAAAAAATAAAAAAATAAACTAATATAAATAAAAAAGAAATAAAATAAACGTAAACCTACTAGTTTACTTAATTAGAAAAAAACCCTAAATCCTAAACCCTAAACCATAAAGCCTAAACCCTAAACCCTAAATCCTAAGCCCTAAACACTAAAAAACCATAAACCTTAAACCCTAAACACTAAACCCTAAATCCTAAATGCTAAACCTTAAATCCTAAACCCTAACCCTAGCCCTACACACTAAACCCTAAACCCTAATCCCTAAAACCCTAAACCATAAAACTGAAATAAACAATAAACCCTGAACCTTAAGCCCTAAACTAACCCTAAACCTAAAAACCTTAAACTAACCCTAAACCCAAAGCTAACCTAAACCCTAAACCCTTAACCCTAAACCATAAAACGTAAACAATAATCCCTACACCCTAAACCCTAAACCCAAACCTTAAACCTCAAACCTTAAAACCCTAAAAACCCTAAACCCTAAACCCTAAAAATCAGAAAACATAAATCTAAACTAAATAAAACCTATAAAATAAAAATAATAAAAAAAACCTAAACCTAAATAAAATGAAAAATAAAATAAAATAAAAGCCTAAACTAAAACCTAAACCTAAGCCTAAAAATAAAATAAAATAAACTAGTAAAAATAAAATAAATAATAACCTAAACTAAACTAAAAAAATAAACTTAAGAAAAAATGGAAGATAAGTAGAGAAGCCCATGATGTTAGGAAACTTAGCAGCATCTTAAACTATCCTATAGTTGGGCTTTACATTTTGAAATTGATTTAGTTTGGTTAAGTTAAATTTTCATTAGAATTTTAGGACTTAAGATTCCTTAACACAAGATTAAGAAAATGCCTAGGAAGTGAGGAATTATGCTTATGGCCCACAAAGGGGAGAAGCAACCTCAGAACCAAAATCTAGGGAGCTTCGGTGAGGGTGGAAGCATAACCTAAATCTAAGGAAAAAATGGGTAATTGGTTTTCCTCCATAAGAGAGGACAAACCCTAAACCATAAACCCTAAATTGACCCTGCTAAACCCTAAACCCTAAATCCTAAAACTAACACTAAACCCAAAGCCCCTAAACTAACCCTAAACCCTAAACTCAAACCCACTCTCCCCTCTCGGCCGTGGCTCTTTAAGGCAATTTCATGTTCCCTTTCAATTTTCTTGTGGTTTGGACGCTCCTCGGCCTTCCCCAATTGTATTTCTGGTTTATTGCTCTCGGTTTGGCCGCTCCTCGACCTTCCCCGATCATATTTCTGGTTTATTGCTCTCGATTTGGCCGCTTATGTGATTTTATCTCGATCTTACAATGGCGGAGGTGCCGTTTGTCGTGCAACCGAGCTCGGCGAACATGGAGGCATCGGCTAAGCCTTCCAATCTATAGGGTATTTTGGATTCAACTGCGTCCGTTGCTACACCTGCTGTTAAGTCCTTCAAGGATGTCTTATCCGATAAGAACACTTGCTCTAATGCTTCGGTTAAATTAATTTCTACTTCCTTCCATGGAATGCCGGCTGTAATGTGCTTTGATCTTGATGTGGAAAAATTGGCAAAGCCCTTTGAATTTTCATTAGTTGGAAAATTTTCCTTACGTCACTCGACTCTTGACAATATCCGATCCTTCTTTCATAGCTTAAAGCTTTCGGGAGTTTTTACTATTGGGTGAATCAATCCTAGGCATATCCTTATTTAGCTATCAAATAATTTAGACTACTCAAGAGTCTTTGCTCGTCACTCCTATTTTGTGTACAATTGTCAAATGAGGCTCTTGAAATGGTCACCTCTTTTTGATGTCAAAGAGGAATCCCCTATTATTCCTTTATGGCTAGCCTTTCCAAACATGAGGATTCATTATGTTACCCATCAAGTCCTATTTGTGGTTGGGGCTCTCTTTGGTAGGCCCCTTCAAATTGATCAAGCCACCGCCGTGAGATCTCGACCAGCAGTTGCATGTATCTTGGTTGAGATTGATATTACCAAAAAGTATCCAAAAGAAGTTTGGGTCAGTTCAAAAAATTTGGGTATAATCAGAAAGTGTAATTTGAAAATTTCCCTATTTTTTGCACACATTGTAAGATCCATGGTCATGATCACTCTAAATGCTTTGTGTTACACCCTAATCTTAAAAGAATAAATTGTCAGATCCTAATCCCTCTCTAGGAAATGAAAAACCCAATAAGTTCTCTTATGTGCCTAAAGCTACTCAAAATGGAACTCACCCTCCTACCACTACTCCTTTACTATCTACTGATTTGCCTATTGAAGAACAATCTGAGCTTGGTAAAAATAATCATATTGAGGTTTGTGAGGAAACTAATCATAACTTATTTAACATTACTCCTACTTGTAATGATTTTCCCTCACAAGACAATCCCTTGACTCATATGAATCATCATGGTGATTTAAATGGAAATCTCAAGTTGGATCAAAATCTCAAAACTAATTCTGGAATTATTCTGAAAAATGTTGATACTTTGATGATGGACCAAAATCTGAATAATCATCATGAAAATGAGAATGAAATTTATGCTATTAATGGCATCACCATCTCTCTTTCTGTTACCCTTCAGAGTGATATCCATGCTAATCCAATTTCTCAACCTAACTCTAATACCAAAGAAGGAGAAATCACCATTAGGAATTCTTTGATAGATACTGCCCCTATTCTAAATATCACCAACCACTCCCTTTCTGATGGAGATACATTGGACATAGATAGGCCTTTTCAAACTGTTATTAAAAAAATTCCTTAAAACTAGAATGTTCACTAATAGCTCCACTAGAACCACTCGATCTTCTCTAACTTCCCATAAATAACTGCTTCATGCTCTCTTTTTCTTCTCCTTCAATTTTTCAGTTAACTCTTTTCTTTTCTTTCCACCTTATTATGATCAATTTTCTTATTTGGAATGTTCGGGGTATTGGGACTCTCACTGTCCGCAATCGTGTTAGGAGCCTTTGTCACACTCATAACATAACCTTACTTATTGTTATTGAGCCATTCATTCACTCTTCTAAGATCACCCAAGTTGCTAGAATGCTTGACTTTCAAAATTTCTTTTACAATATTAGTAATAAAATTTGGTGTTTTTGGAATAATTTAATCAACATTTCTATCCTTGATGATCTCGAACAATTGGTTAATGTTCAAATCTCATTGGGTGAGTTTTTTGCTTTTGGTTCATTTATCTATGCTTCTTGTAATAGAGCTGGTAGGAACATCCTTTGGGATCACTTAAGAACCTTCACCTCTTCGGTTAACAAACCCTGGTTGGTTGGGGGTGATTTCAACACTATTATCGCTTCTTCGAAAAGGAGGGGAGGCTGCTCTCTTAACATCCATTCAATGGAAGATTTCCCTAATATGATCCTCGATTGCAACCTGATTGATATTGGTTTTTTTGGCTCGGACTATACGTGGCATAACTCTAGACTTTGGTAGCGGCTTGATAGGACCCTCTTTAATTCTCTTTGGATCAATCAATGGCCCCTCACTTATGTTGAGCATTTGAACAAAACTTTGTCGAACCTTGCTCCTCTTTTGATCTCTATCAAAACTTCTTCCAGTAATATTTCCTCCCCTTCTCCTTTTAGATTCCAAAATATGTGGACCCAACATCATCATTTCATTAATGTTGTTTCCATTAATTGGATGGCCCCTATTCACTCGGATAATTCTATTAAAGGCATGATTTGGTTTTGGCTTAAGCTCAAACGACTTAAACAAAACCTAAATTGGTGGAACAAGCATCATTTTAAAAATCTTTTTGCCAATCTCAAAATTATGGAACAATTAGTTTGCTCCCTTGAAGATGCTGTCTTAACTGATCCTAGTAAGCTTGATGAGTTGAACACTGCTAAAGATAACTTGATAAATTATTAGAATATGAAAGAAACCTACAGGAGTCAAAAGGCCGCTAGCAAATATATTGCTGATGGTGACAGAAATACAAGATATTTCCATGCTCTTTTCAACAAAAGGAAAGCCTTAAATTCTATTCAAAAAATGAAAAATATTAACGGTAGCTGGATCACTGATAAGAATGAAATTAAAGATTCTGTCATACAACATTTTCAAAATTTATTACACATCAACCCTCCCTTAGAAGCCCTCTCCAACACACATCTGATCCCCTCTATGATTACTAATGATGAGAATCATTTACTCACTTTGCATCCAACGTAAGCTGAGATCAGTAGTACTCTCAATAGCATGAACACTGACTCTGTTGCTGGCCCTGATGGCTACATGACACATTTCTTTTAGCATTGTTGGCCTTTTATTAAGTCTGACCTTATTGATGTTGTTGTTGATTTCTTTGATGGCAGCCCTTTACCTAGATACTTTTCTAGCACTTCCATTTTCCTCATTCCCAAAACTAATAATCCTGATTCTTGAGGAGGTTTTAGACCTATCAGCCTTTACACCTTCTTTCAAAAACTCATTGCTAAATTAATTAATAATAGGATAAGTTTGCTGCTCCCTAAAATTATTTCTCCTAACCAAATTGGCTTCAATAAAAATAGAGCTATATCTGACAATATCCTTCTTGCCTAAGAGCTGGTTCATGACATTGATGTTCCTACTAGAGGTGGCAACATCCTCCTCAAATTGGATATCTCTAAAGCCTTTGATAACCTCTCATGGGATTTTCTCTTTCAAATCTTACATTTGTTTGGGTTTTCTGATAATTTCATCCGCCTCATCAAAAACTATATTACTAATGTTTGGTTCTCTGTTATCATGAATGGTGAGTCCCTTAGTTTCTTTACTTCAAGGCATGGCTTGAGACAAGGAGACCACCTATCACTCTCTCTTTTTATTATTACTGTTGAATATCTTTCGAGGAGACTGAATGATCTTTTCAATAAAAATCCTAACATGTATTTTTTAAAACTCATGGTGGTATCCCTGTTTCTCATCTTAATTTTGCTGATGATTTTATAATCTTTTGCAATGCCTCTATTCAGCACATTAAAACTATTAAGAACCTTTTAAATGAATTTGGCAAAGAAAGTGGTCTCTTTCTCAATGATGGAAAATGTTGTTTCATTCCTTCCACTAAAATCCCTAGCAATAGGACCAACCAAATCTTGAGAATTACTAATTTTCAGCAACATCAACTTCCTATTAATTATCTCGAGGCTCAGCTTTTTAAAGGTTAGAAAAGATCTCATCTTTTTGATGATCTTATCCATAAAATCTCCAATAAAATTTCTATTAGGGAATTTCACTTACTTTCATTTGGTGGTAGGCTCACTTTGATTAAGAGCACCCTTAACTCCATGCCTTTGTATCTCATTCAAACCATTGTGCCAACCAACTCTATTATTAACAGAATTGAGTGGCTCATTAACAAATTTTTCTAGGGTTCTAACAATTTCTCTAAAAAAATGCATAGGACCTCTTGGTATAAAACCTGTGGCACTTCTGCTGAAGGTGGTCTTGGATGTAAACCAATCAAGGAAACTATCACTACTTTTTCTTATAAACTTTGGTGGAATTTTAGGAAAAACAATAGTCTATGGGCTAATTTCATGATCATAAATCGCCGTGGTAAGCATCCTCTCATTTGCCCCTATAAAGTGGGAGACTCTCCTATTTGGAAAAGATTTTATTCTATCAAATGGGATACCAAATCTTTAATTTCCTGGGGGATTAACTCTGGCTCCTCTTCCTTTTGGCAAGACAACTGGACTGGAGGTGGGTCCATTGATGATTTACTTTCTACCCATTCCACTACTACTATTAAAGTGAACTCTTTCTAGCAGAATAATATGTGGAACAATAGTAAGCTTACTGATCATATTCCTCCCTCTCTTTTAAATAAGCTTACTACTATTCCTATCATTCATACCAATCAAGACCAAATCCTTTTTAAGCTTTCACATAATGGTGATTTCAACTTTAAAAATGTTTGGATTCACATTAAAGAAACTCATGATTTTTCCTATGTATTTTCTAAACTTTGGAACAACAATATCCCTACCTCCTATTCTATTCTTAATTGGCATATTTTGAAAAACTTCATCCCTGTGGACTCCTTGTTGTGGGGTAAAGGTTTTCAATTACCTTCAAAATGCCAATGTTATTTTCACATTGAGAATGTGAATCATGTTTTTGTTAATGGGGCCATTGCTTCTAAACTTTGGATTTGGTATGATGACCTTTTTAACATTATCATTTTCAATGGCTCTTTAAGTTTATACCAACTTCTTGAAGTTTATTTTGACAACACTATTAAAGGACATATTAAAGTCATAGCGCTATCACTCTTATTTGGTTCATATGGATGGACAAAATGATGCAAAACATCATTGAGATCCTATGAATCACATGAGGATAATTGCTAGAACTAAAACAAAATCCGTGACTTGTTTAATGCCAATTTAATTAAATACAAACATTTCAAAGGTTGCAAATTTGTGGCCAATAAATTGGGTTTTAACTTGCCGGATCAACACATCTGTAAAGATGACAAGATTATTTATTGGGTTAAACCTCATGCTAACACTATTATAGTTAACACTGATGGTTCTGTCTCTCATAAAGGTTCAGGCTATGGTGGACTTTTTAGAAATCTTAATGAAAAAGTCCTATGTGCTTTTGCATACCCCCTTAATCCTTGCTCTGTTCCCTTTGCTAAACTCATGGCAGTGTACAAAGCCCTTGAAATTTGCCTTCAAAAAGGTTGGCTCAATATTTGGATTGAGGTGGATGCCCTTATGCTGATTGATCTTTTGACTTCCACCAAATAAGGGCTATCTTGCCTTCTTAAACAAACTAGAGCTCTCCTTGCCCAACTCTACTTTAAAATCACTCATGTATGGTGCGAGGGTAATGCATGTGCTGATTATCTGGCCAATCTAAGTGCTAGATTGGATGGTATAAAATTCTTTGATCAACTAACATTCCTAAACATTTGCGTGGCTTGGTTAATCTAGACAATATTGGGCTTCCTTACTCAAAAATTAATCTAATCCATTGGTTTCACCTGTTTCAATACCTCATTTTTTGCATGATCATTTTCTATTTACTGTTGTTACTTCATTGGTCGTGGCTAATGCATCAACCTGATATCCCTTGTTGTTTACTTGTCGATCTCTATGACATGTGCTTTTGGTATAATTGTTCTAGCCTTTATTGGGAGCTTAATGCATATACTATTTTTACTGTTAATGTGCTGTTGTTCCTTTGGAATTTATTGATGCATCATTATATTATTTCTTGCTAGTCCTTTGCTGAGCTTAGTGGCATCTGTTGTTGGTTTAATTATCCCAACCTTGTTTGGGGTCTTGTTGTTTCTGCCTCTCCCATGCTCCATAACCTTACCTTCACAACCTGTAAAAATAATAGATGCAACATCCTGGTTATAACTCTTTCTCTACATATTTGGAATTATTTCTTGATTTCCAATATTCCTGATGTTGTGGGTCTAGCTTTTTGTTTCTTTGTGTTCCTTTGCTCTTTAATGGTTTATCCCTAGGATGCAACATATGTTGAAGGCTTAATAAGTTGTTGATCTTTTGGTCCTTTTGTCCGGATGCAATTGGAGTTGGTTTAATGTATTTCTTTGAATGCCATTACTAACCCTAGTTTGCATACATGTAAGGAAAGTATGCAATACCCTTGTATTATTAATGGTTCTTTGCGTTTGGAATTGTTTAATAACTTCCATTCAGTATGATTTCTTTGAGGATGATAGTTCTACTGCTAACCTGCTCTTCATTGTCCTAAATGATCTCATTGATGAGACTCTTTTGAACCCCTATTTTGGCTCTGTTGCTCCACTACTTTTTATTAGCTTACCCTATGGTTGCAATCATTATAGTGTTATTTTAAGCTATCATTATTGGATTTCCGGATTCACTGTCCTGTAGGCTAACCTTGTTTTAATCTATGGTTGTTGGATTTCTGGCTATTCTCTGTCCTGCAGGCTATAAGATCATCTGCCCCTATATAATGTTTGTCTTTGCTAACATTTGGGATGATCTTTGTTTTCACTGTTCTATTTTTTACTTCTTGGTTTAGCTAGTCTTGGCGGACCACTTCATTAACTATCAGGAATTTACTTATGCATTGTATAATTTGAAGGGTTGGTTTATGGCCAACTTGCTATTATTTTCTTTCTTGGTTGTTGGATGGTGCGGATATTGATCTTATATCCAACAACTTCGGGATGTTTATCACGGTTGGGGTGATTTTGGTGTTTTCTTGATTGTCTTTGACAACCCACTTATCCTCAACACAAGAGATTTTGTAATTTCTGTTCAATTTTATTATTTCCTTGCGGGTTTGGATTTCCTTTAATGGCTTCTGTTAGCCTTTACTATGGTTGTTAGTTTAGCTAACGATCCTTTATCTGGAAGGTTTTTCTATTTATTATCCTTTGAACCCTTTTTCAACCATTGTTGGCTTTTTTTATTTTAGGGTCCTTTGTCCTATGGTCTTTGTGGTTATTATATGTTCCTTATTTTTTGCTTTTGACTATTTTGCTATTAACAATTGCTCTCTTTTTTCTCCTTCTTATTTTATCCCACTTGGTTCTAACATTGTGCAAATCCACTGATTATCCATCGATTATTTGGATCTTTACATATGCTTTTGGGTGGACTCTTGGACTTGTTGGTCTTTGACCTTGGTTGTTGGCTGAACTGGATTAATACTCTACATGTTATGTCTTGAGTTTTGGTTTGTTTTGTTCAGTAAGTCTCTATTGAAGTTGTTGATTGCTTGGTGGATTTTTCTTTGAACACCCTTATTGGTTTATTTTATGCATATCATCTAAATTCATTGGTCTACTTTATCTGCTGCTATTTTCTCCATCTTCTTTCAGTTAAACTTGTATCTATTGCACTATTTATCCTGGATGGGTGGCTTTATAGCTTGTTGGTTTTTATCTTGGTTGTTTCTTGTCTTAGATATTTTATTTGTTTGGTTTTTAGGACTCTATGTTGGCTCCATCTTTATTGGCTTTAGGACTTCAGGGTCCTATGTTTCAACTATTTGACATTCTTCGATGGTTTTGGTGATTGTGTTACGGGTTCTTGCCTTCGGATACTTTTATTTTTGCTCTATCTATTTGGTTATTAACTATTGAAATTTCTACATTGAGAGGTTTTATGGCCAACTTCCTCTGTCTTCTTGTTCTTTGTCTTGTTTGGTTTTTACGCCTTGGTTATCTATTTGTCTTGCTTTTAATTCTAATGTTGATACTCATTTGAATCCACTTTTTGATTTTTCTTCTAGTGGGTTCCAATGTTGCATTAACTATTTTTCTGCTGGGGTTGGCTTTTTGATTGCCCGTACTGTTTATGTATGGGTTGCTGTTCATCTCCTGATTATTGTGATCTACATTATCTGTTGTTGTCTCTATTCCCATCTCAGTTCGATTAGGTTTGTGTATCTATGCACTATATTACGAAGGGTGGTACTATGGGATTCTTGCCTTTGCTCTCTTGCTATCTTGGTTGTTTGTTGATCTGGATTATCGATTTTTTGGTCACGAATCTTTGGGCTGCTCGATTATCTTTACTTGGTGCTATTTTTGGTAGGTTGTAGTCTATTTCCTGTGTTGGGCTATGCTGCCTTCCTTTAAAATTGGTTTTTCCCAATTACTGATATGGATATTAATAAGGGGGTTGTTTCCTTGCTTGAAAGATTCATATATATATATATATATATATATATATATATATATATATATCATATGTTTGGGATGGTGTTAATTATAGGCTCATTGACTTGATTAGCAGGATTTCAGCAAGTTGCTTCCTCTGCTATTTTCTTGTGGAGGGATTATATGCTGGCTTTTTTCTGTTCTTGGATATGACTTTTCATGAGGTTTTGGCAAAGATGGCTCATTCTCATATGTTTATGTATTCTCATGTCAGGGTGACTATATTGATGATACTTGAATGGGACACCTTATCCTTCAGCTCTTTGCAATTTCCTCTCTATATTAGATATGGTTTTGTTTAGGTTTGCAGGTAATAAAGCTCACAAGACTTTCAATACATTCTCTCCTCACAGGTTTGTTGGCTATGATGGCTATGATGATCTCACTCCCTTTTGGTTTGGTAGTAGCTCTTGTGATGTAACCCTTCTGCTGAAGTTTGGATGCTCATATTTGCATCTACCCCAACTTGGTGTGACTGAGCCTGAGCCTTCTCTATCACAATTTCTTACTATCATTCTCAGATTATGTTGTTTTCATTTATCTTTTTGTTTGCATTACCTTAACTGTTATAATCTATTTCTTATTACAATTTTGCAGGTGATTCTCTCTTGTCCTCTTGCAGGTTTGCTCCATATTGTCATGCATTCTCACGTCCTCCAGAGCATTGGCCCTAATCTTCCATTGGCTTATTATGTTAATCAACTTGTATCTTTTGATTGCTTTAATGTCTTCTTTTTCTTTTGGATGTACTTAGATAGGGGATTTACTCCTTAGGTGATTGTAGCTCTTTGAGATAGAGTTTATCCCCTTTAAGGATCTTGTAACCCTCTTTTTTGCAATAAAATACCACATGGGTTTCCCAAAGACACCTAAATTGACCCTAAACCCTAAACCCAAAACCCTAAACCTTAGACCATAAAAACTAATCCCTAAACTTTAAACTAACTCTAAACCTTAAAATTAAATAAACCTAAACTTAAAAACCCCAGAATTACTAAACACTAAACTTAGTATTTCATGGTGGAGGCAAAGGCGAAGGTGGTATTACCATAGTGGTGGTGGGGGATCTGGAGGAGCTGGTGGATATGGAAGTGTTGGCTAGAGTAGTGGTGGTTATGGAGGCAGGAAAAGTGATGGAGTTCTTGTGGTGGTGGTGGAAGATGGGGATAGATGGTGGATCCCACTACTGAGGCCGTGTGGTTTTGATGGGAACTAGAAACTAATGATCAATATAAACGTCTTTATAAGTATAAGTTATCTAGGGTTTTGATTTGCTCTATACATGCTCATTTTTTATCTATGTCTTCGCTTGTGTCTTAGAAAACATGGTGTGTTACTTGGTTGATGAAATCGAAATGGAGAAGTGTTGAATTTGAATTTATTTTCAATTAAAAAAAAAAGAAACTTAAACCCAAAAATAAACCTAAAATAAAAACCTAAAACCTAAACCTATAAAAAATAAAATAAGAACCAAAAACTTGAACCTAAAAATAAAAAATAAAACCTAAACCTAAAGAGTAAAATAAAAATAAAACTAAACAAAAAAAATAAACCTAAACCTAAACCTAAAACTAAACCTAAAAAATAAACTAAAATAAAAGAAACCTAAACTAAAATAAATAAACCTAAAATAAATAAACTAAACTAAATAAAAATAAAAATAAAACTAAATAAAAATATAAAATAAAATAAACTAAAATAAATAAAAAATAAACTAAATAATTCTAAACCTTCTAGTTTAGTTAATTAAATAAAAATAAAATAAATAAAAAAATAAAATAAACCCTAATCATAAACCACAAACTAACTAACCAAACTAAACCTAAAATAAAACCTAACTAAACCCCAAACTAGGCCTTGGACTAACCACACCTAACCACAAACCCTAAAACTTAAACCTAATCAACAAATACCAAAATTAAATAAATAAAAAACCACAAACAAAATAAAATAAAATGTACATAAACTTAAACCTAAAAAAAATAATAATAATTAATAAACTAAATCAAAATAAAATAAATAACTAAACTAAATAAAAATAAAAAACCTAAATATAAAACTAAACCTAAAAACTAAATAAAACCTAAAAGCTATAAAATAAATCTTAAAACCTAAAATATAAAACCTAAAAACTTAAAATAAACTATACTAATACCTAAACTAAATAATAAAATAAACTAAAAGTAAACTTAAAACTAAAAACTAAAAAATAACCTAAAACTTAAAGAAATAAAATAAAATAAACCTAAACCAAAATGAAATAAACCTTTAAAAAATAAAATAAAAAATAAAACTATCTAAATAATAACTATAAATAAAAGACTCAAAGACTAAAAGATAAATAACTTAAAATAAAATAAAGCTAAATAAATAAAAATAAAGTCTATAAAGATAAAATAAAACCCAATAAAGCCTACTGACCTCTATCTACTACCCAAGACCCTGGGCTCTAACCCAAAAACCTAAAAACTTACTAAACCATAAATCCTAAACTGCACCCTAAACTGACCACAACCTAATAACCCTAAAAATCTAAAACCCCTAGGCCTGCTAAACCCTAACCTGATAAACCACAAATCCTAAACCCTAAAATAAACCTTAAAGTGCATAAACCACAACCTGACCCTAAACCCCAAACTAAAACCCTAAAACTTTAAAACCTAAACCCTTAACTAAAAACTAAAAACACTAAAAAAACAAAATAAGAATGGGTGAACCTTGATGGCAGAACATCAGCTTAGTCTGATCTAGCAGGGGAGGCAAAGTGAGCGTTACCACTGGTGGTGCATCGGAGGTGCTAGTGGATATGGAAGTGGTGGTTGTGGAGGCAAGAGGAGTGATGGAGGTTACAACGGTGGTGGTGGTGGAGGGAGAGATCAAGGATATGATAGTGGATCTAGCAACTCGAGAGGCGGTGGTTATGGGAGCTGAGAAACTTAGAATGGTCGATCGAGATCTTTATGGAAGTGTCTTTATTATAGAGATGGTTCTAGTTATCTGGGTTTTGATTTCTCTATTATTTTTATCTATGTTAAACTTGTGTTTTAGAAAACTTGGTGTGTTACTTAGTTGACGAAATCGAAAAGAAGAAATGTTAAATCTGAATTTATTCTCTATTAAAAAAATTAAACTTAAATTTAAAAATAAAACTAAAATAAAAACCTAAAACTTAAACCTTAAAAAAATAAAATAAGAACCTAAACCAAAAACTAGAAATAAAAAATAAAACCTAAACATAAAAACTAAAATAAAAATAAAACTAAATAAACTGAATAAATCTAAATCTGAACTTAAACATAAAAAAAAATAAAATAAATAAACTAATAAAATAAACTAAATAAAATAAACTATAAATAAAAATAAAAAATTGTGATATATGAAAATAAAATAAATAATCCTAAACCTTCTAGTTTTGTTAATTTAAAAAATTAAAAAATTTAAAATAACTAACCTCTAACTAATACTAACTCAACCTAGACCCTACCACAAACCCTAAAACACTAAACCACTAGCCTAATCCTAAAACCTAAACCCTAAACCTACCCCAAACCCTGACCCAAAGAAACCTAAACACTAAAAAAATATTAAGACTTAAGCCAAATAAAATAAAATAAAACATAAACTAAAACCTAAACCTAAACTTCCTAAAAATAAAATAATCAATAAAAACCTAAACTAAAATAAAATAAATAAAAACCTAAAATAAACTAAAAAATAAAAAACCTAAATAAAACAAAAATTAAAACTAAAATAAAAAAACTAAATAAAAATCTAAACCTAAAAAAATCTAAAATAAATAAAACGTAAACCTAAAGTTGAAATAAACTAAACCTAAACCTAAACCTAAATATAATAAAATAAAAAGTAAACACTAAAATAAACCTAAAAATAAACCTAAATCTAAATTCAAAATAAAATAAAAACCATAACCTAAAACCTAAATAAAATAAACCTTTAACAAAATAAAATAAAATAAAACTATACTAAAAAATAAACCTAAAATTAGAAAATAAACTAAAATAAAGCAACCTAAAATAATTAAACTAAACTAAATAAACATAAAATAAAGCTAAACAAAAATGAAAATAAAATAAACTATAAGAAATAAAAAATAAAACCCTGAACCCTAAACTCTAAAACTAATTCGAAACCCTAAACCCTAAAACAAACTCTAAACCCTAAACCCTAACCCTACAACCAAACATACAACCCTAAACTCTAAACCCTAATCCATAAACCCTAAAAAACCCTAAACCCTAAACCATAAACCCTAAATCCTAAACCCTAAAAGCCTAAATCCTAAACTCTAAGCTAACCCTAAACCATAAAACCTTATAAACCTAAACCTAAACCTAATCTTAAACCCTAAGAATGGGAAAAACCTTAACGACAGGAACATCATCATCAACCTGCCTAGATTTAGTGGAGGCAAGAGGCCGCAGCTATCGCAAAGTGGTGGGGATCTAGAGGTGCCGAGGATATGGAAGTGGTGGTCTGAGCATTGGTGGTTATAGAGGGAGGAGTGATGGAGGTTACCGTGGTGGTGGTGGAGGGAGAGATGGATATGATGGGATCCCACTACTCAAAAAAAGCCGGGAGGTTCTGATGGGAACCGCAAACTCAAGAATGATTGATCGATTTGTCGCTATGAAACTGTCTTTATAGAGACGATTCTAGTTATCGTCTTTGATTTGCTCTATGCGTGCTCATTTTTTATCTATGTCATCGCTTGTGCCTTAGAAAACTTGGTGTGTTACTTGGTTGATGAAATTGAAAAGAAGAAATGTTGAATTTGATTTTATTTTCTATTAAAAAAATTAAAATTAAACCTAAAAATAAACTTAAAATAAAAACCTAAAACTTAAACCTAAAAAAAATAAAATAAGAACATAAAGCTAAACCTAAAAATAAAAAATAAAATAAAAATAAAATTAAACTAAAAAAATAAACCTAAAACTAAACCTAAAAAAATAAACTAAACAAAAAAACCTAACCTAAAATAAATAAACCTAAAATAAATAAACTAAACTAAATAAAAATAAAAATAAACCTAAATAAAAATAAATAATAAAATAAATTAAAATAAATAAAAAATAAACTAAATAAACCTAAACCTATTAATTTACTTAATTAAAATATAAAATAAAATAAAAAAATAATAAGAAAAAATCCTAAATCCTAAACCCTAAACCCTAAACCTACAACCCTAATCCCTAAACCCTAAACCCTAAACCCAAAACCCTAAACCCTATACTCTAAAATCGTAAACCCTAAACCATAAAATCTAAACCCTAAAGCCTAAACTGATGGGAACTGTAGAAACTCAAGAATGGTTGATCTGATTTGCTGCTTATGGAAGTATGTCTTTATAGTAGAGACGAATCTAGTTATCTAGGTCTTTTGATTTGCTCTATGCGTGCTCATTTTTTATCTATGTCATCGCTTGTACCTCAGAAAACTTGGTGTGTTACTTGGTTGATGAAATTGAAAAGAAGAAATGCTGAATCTGATTTTGTTTTCTATTAAAAATATTAAAATTAAACCTAAAAATAAACCTAAAATAAAAACCTAACACCTAAACCTAAAAAAAATAAAATAAGAACCTAAAATTAAACATAAAAATAAAAATAAAATTAAAATTAAACATAAAAATAAACTTAAAATAAAAACCTAAAACCTAATCTTAAAAAAATAAAATAAGAACCTAAAACTAAACCTAAAAATAAAAATAAAATAAAAATAAAACTAAACTAAAAAAATAAACCTAAAATTAAACCTAAAAAATAAACTAAACAAAAAAACTTAAACTAAAATAAATAATCCTCAAATAAATAAACTAAATTAAATAAAAATAAAAATAAACCTAAATAAAAATAAATAATAAAATAAATTAAAATAAATAAAAAATAAACTAAATAAACCTAAACCTATTAGTTTACTTAATTAAAATATAAAATAAAATAAAAGATAATAAGAAAAAACCCTAAATCTTAAAAATAACCCTAAATCTTAAACCCTAAACCCTAAACCTGCAACCCTAAACCCTAAACCCTAAACCCTGAACCCCTAAACCCTAAACCCTAAACCCTAAACCCTAAAACTGTAAACCCTAAACCATAAACTCTAAACCCTAAAGTCTAAACCCTAAAACCTATAACCTATAACCCTAAACTCTAAATTGTAAACCCCAAACCCTAAACCCTAAACCCTAAAAACTTGAAAACCTAAACCTAAAGTAAATAAAGCCTAAAAATAAAATGAATAAAAAAACCTAAATAAAAAAATTAAAATAAAAACATAAACTAAAACCAAAAACAAAAAAAAAATATAATAAAACTAAACTAAAATAAAATTAAAAAAACCCTAAACTAAACTAAAAAATAAAAAACCAAAAAAAAAAACTGAACCTAAAATAAAAATTAAAATAAAATAAAAATAAAATAAAAACTTAAACTTAAATAATAAACCTAAAAATAAATTAAAAAAAACAAAACCTAAAATAAAAATAAAATGAACCAAAAACTAAACTAAAATAAATAAAACCTAAACTTAAACCTAAAATGAGTTAAACCAAAACCTAAACCTAAACTAAATAAAATAAAATAAATTGAAAATAAACCTAATCCTTAACTAAAAAGTATAACCTAACAATAAACATTAAATAAAAACCTAAAACCTAAACCCAAAAAAATTTAAAAAATATTCTAAACCTAAACCTAAAAAGAAAAAATAAAACCTAAACCTAAAAAAAAAAAAAAAAAAAAATTAAACTAAAACCTAAACCTAAATGATAAACTTAAATAAAGCAATCTAAAATAAATAAACCAAACTAAATAAACATAAAAATAAAAATAAAAATAAACCAAATATTAAAAATAAACTAAATCAACATAAACCTACCAGTTTACTTAATTTAAAAATAAATAAAAAATAAATAAAGAATAAAACATAAATAAATAAACCCTATCCCAAAACCCTAAACCCTAAAACTAACCCTAAACCCTAAACCCTAAACCCTAAACCTTTATCCTTACCCTAAACCCTAAGACCCTAAACCCTAAACCCTAAGCACTAAACCCCAAACACTAAATCCTAAACCTTAAACCCTAAACACTATAAACATAAAAACCTAAACCTAAACTAAATAAAACCTAAAAATAAAGTAAATAAAAAAACCTAAACCTAAATAAAATAATTAAAATAAAATAAAGTAAAAACCTAAACTAAAACCTAAACCTAAACCTAAACCTAAACTTAAACATAAACCTAAAAATAAAATAAAGAATAAAAACTAAATTAAAATAAAATAATTAAAAACCTAAACAAAATTTAAAAAACAAAATAAACCTAAAAATAAAAAATAAAAACATAAAATAAAAATAAAATAAACCTAAAATAAAATAAAATAAAATAAAATAAAATAAAATAAAATAAAAACTTAATAAAAACCTAAACCTAAAAAATAAATCTAAAAAATACCTAAAAATAAATAAAAAATAAAACATAAACCCTAAAATAAAAAAACATTTAAACCTAAAATAAAAAAATAAAATAAACCTAAACTAAAATAAATAAAACCTAAACCTAAACCTAAAATAAACTAAATCTAAACCTGAACCTAAACTAAAAAATAAAACCTAAAAATAAACTTAAAAAATAAAAACCTAAAGCTAAATAAAATAAAATAAAAACCTAAACTTGACATAAAATTTAAAAAATAAAAGCTTAACCTAAAAAATAAAATCAAAATAAAACTCAACTAAAAAATAAACCTAAACCTAAAAAATAAACTAAAATAGAAAACCTAAACTAAAATAAATAAACCTAAAATAAATAAATTAAACTAAATAAAATTTAAAAACTAAACCAAAATAAAAATAAAAAAGAACATAAACTCAATTAAATAAAATAAATAAATAAATCGACACCTACTGATTTACTTAATTTAAAACAACAACCCCTAAACCCTAAACCCTAAAGCTAACCCTAAACCCTAAACCTATAACCCTAAAACTATAACCCTAAATCCTAATCCCTAAATCCTAAATCCTAAAACTTTAAACCCTAAACCCTAAGCGCTAAACCCTAAACCCTAAACCCTAAACCTTAAACCCTAAAACCCTAAACACTAAACCCTTAGCCTTAAACCCTAAAACCCTAAACCCTAAACCCTAATCCCTAAACCTTGAAACCTACAACCCTAAACTAACCATAAACCCTAAACCCTAAACCCTAACAATGGGCAAAACCTTGATGGCAAGAACATCACCATCAATTAAGCTCAGTCTTGATCTAGAAGTGGAGATGAAGGCGGACGCAATGGTTATCGTAGTGGGGGATCTAGAGGTACTAGTGGATATGGAGGTGGTGGTTGGAGTAGTGGTGGTTATGGAGGCAGGAGGAGCAACAGAAGTTACAGCCTTGGCTGTGGCAGAGGGAGAGATCAGGGATACGAAAGTAGATCCCGCTAATCGACAGGCAGTGGTGGTTCTTATGGGAACTAGAGAAATTGACGAATGGCCGATCCGATCTGCTGGTTATGGAATTATGTCTTTATAGTAGAGATGATTCTACTTATCTATGGTTTTTGAATTGCTCTATGGGTGCTCATTTTTTATCTATCTCATCGCTTGTGTCTTAGAAAACTTGGGGTGCTCCTTGGTTGATGAAATAAAAAAGAAGAAATGCTAAATTTGAATTTGTTCTCTGTTAAAAAAAATCCCTAAACCCTAAATCTTAAACCCAAAACTAAAAATTAAACGCTAAACCTAGAAACTAAACCCTAACCCTAAACACTAAATGCCAAACCCATAACCCTAAACCCTATACTCTAAACTAATCGTAAACCCTAAACCCTAAATCCTAAAAAGCTAAAAACATACACTAAATAAAACCTAAAAATAAAATAAATAAAAAAACCTAAACTAAAATAAAAACTAATAAAAACATAAACTAAAACCTAAAACTAAACCTAAAGCTAAACCTAAACCTAAAAAAGAAAATAAAATAAAATTAAATTAAAACTAAAATAAAATAAAATAAAATAAAAAAACCTAAACTAAACTAAAAAAACTTAAATAAAATAAAAATTAAACCTAAAATAAAATATATTAATAACTAAATAAAAACCTAAACCTGAAAAATAAACCTAAAAACAAATAAAAAATATAACTTAAACCTTAAACTAAAAAAAATCATAAATCTAAAATAAAAATAAAATAATCAAAATAAAATAAACCTATACCTAAACTAAATAAACTAAACTAAAATAAATAAAACCTAAACCTAAACCTAAAATAAACTAAACCAAAACCAAAACCAAAATTAAATAAAATAAAATAAACTAAAATAAACCTAAACCTAAATTAAAAAATAAAACCTAAAAATTAACCTAAAATATAATCCTAAAACTTAAACCTAAAAAAATAAAATAAAAACCTAACCCTAAACCTAAAAATAAAAAATAAAACCTAAACCTAGAAAATAAAATAGAAATATAACTCTACTAAAAAAATTAACCTAATCCTAAAAATAAACTAAATAAAAAACCTAAACTAAAATAAACAATAAACCTAAATAAAAATATAAAATAAAATAAACTCAAATAAATAAAAAATAAACTAAATTTACTAAATAAACCTTAATCCTAAACCTTAAACCCTAAACCCTCAACCCTAAAGCTAACCCTAAACATAAAAACCCTAAACCCTAAACCTTAAACCCTAAACCCTAAAACCCTAAAACCCTAAATCCTAAACCCTAAACCCTAAAACCCTAAACCTTAAACCCTAAACCTTAAACCCTAAATCCCAAACCCTAAACCTTAAAACCTACAACCCTAAACCCTAAACCCCAAACCCTAAACCCTAGAGTAACCCTAAACCCTAAAGTAACTCTAAAACCTAAACCCTAAGAATGGGAAAAACCTTGACGGCAGGAACATCACCATCAATTAGGCTTAGTCTAAATCTTGGAGGTAAGGTGACTACATCGCAAAGGTTAGTGGGGATGGAGGTGGTAGATATGGAGGTGGTGCTCAAAGAAGTGGCGATTATGGAGGCGGGAGGAGCCACAAAGGTTATAGCCATGGTGGTGGAGGAGGGAGAGATTAGGGATATGATGGTGGATCCCGCTACTCAAGAGGCAGGGGTGGTTCTGATGGGAACTAGAGAAACTAAAGAATGCCCGATCTGATCTACTGCTTATGGAACTATGTCTTTACAGTAGAGATAGTTCTACTTTTCTAGGGTTTTTTGATTTGCTCTATGCATGTTCCTTTTTTATCTATGTCATCACTTGTGTCTTAGAAAACTTAGGGCGCTACTTGGTTGATGAAATTGAAAAGAAGAAATGTTGAATATGAATTTATTCTCTATTAAAAAAAACCTTAAACCCTAAACCCTAAACTAAAACTTATACCCTAAATGCTAAACCTTAAATACCCTAAACCCTAAACACTAAACCCTAAACCCTAAACCCTAAATTATAAACCCTAAACCCTAATCCCTAAATCGTAAAACCATAACCCCTAAACCTTAAAACCTACAACCCTAAACCTTAAACCCCAAACTATGAACCCTAAAATCTAAACCCTAAACCCTAAACTAACCCTAACCCTAACCCCTAACCCTAAACCCTAAACCCTAAACCCTAAACCTTGAATAAAGATGTCATTAGGAGTAGAGCTAAAGAATGACCTAATCCTAACATAGTTATGGTAGCTAAAGAAAATGTCTTCAAGAGACTTTTCCTTGATAATTAGAGATTTGAATACCCTAAACCTAACCATAAATCATATTATAATACCATATATTATAGTATAATGTAGCATCATATATTTGAGCATGTAGTGATGTGTTTTTGGATGTTATAAGATGTTTCGAAATGTTTTAGTGTATTATGGTATTGTGCACTATAATCTATATTAAGATAAATAAAAAATATTTATTTAATAATTCAGATGATGAAATTTATTAAATTTGAAGTGGGAATTAGGTTGTAGTACCAAAGGTGCTATGCCACCTATAGTCTAAAAGGTAAGATTTTATGTTCAAAATAAATATTATATGTTGTGGAATAATATAGCATCATATATCATAATATATTGTTCTGCAAATTTTAAATTATTTTAGTATTTTATAATCATGCAGTCAAGCCCACACTAGCATTATTTATAAAAATGTTGATTTAAACTTCAAAATGGTGGAATTTGGCCAAATTCATAATAGGTAGAGCATGGCATCATAATATGTTGTTTCAATTTAAAATATGTAAATGATATGACTAAAATATATAGTTTTCCATTATTTAGGCTAATTTTATGATTTTTTTTATCTTAAGCTATCCCTTGTGATGTGATATGCAATATAATATAATATAATATGCTATAATGTAATATAATATAGGATGCCATAACATAGTGTGGCTACATGCATTATAGCATATTATTGTGTATTACTACTTATTGTTTAGCATATTTTAGTTTATTATACATGTAGTAGAGTAGAAGCATAATTCTTAAAAAATATTGATTTATAGGCTGAGATGATGGGATTTGGCCAAATTTAAGGTAAGCTTTAGGGAACATCATTAGGGGCATGCTATGGTGTGTCATTTAATAAAAAAAAAAATGGAATTTTGCATCCAAAATAAAGATTCATTTTTCAACCAAAGTTTATAAATTTTTTTGCTTAAAGTGATTCATTCTAAGGTGTAATGTAAGATAATATATTATATGAAAGCATATTAAAATAGAGTGTACATAACAATATACCTTCACATATATATGAATGTGGTGGTGTGTTACTAAATGTTATTGTACATTTTACTATGTTTTACTTTTGTTATAATACATTGGGTCAAAACTCACAAAAATGTTAATTTTAAGGTTGAGATGGAAGAATTTGGCTAAATTCACGGCACACAACAAGAAGCAACACCAAAATTATGATATTTTTGACCATTTCTAATAGAAAAAAATAACAATTTTACATCCAAAATGAACATTATTCATATTTTGAGAAAATTTTCTTATTTGTTCCTATTAAGTTATTCTAATGAGGTGTAATGTAAGACAATATATTATATTATTAAAAATTATAATATAACATCATATATTGTAAGATAATATAGTGTGTTAATTCACACAATAATATGTTTAACAAGATATTGTATAGTTAGTTTGAGCTTGCACCATCATAAATCATAAAATGTTGATTACAATGTTAAGATGATGTAATTTGAACTAATACATTATTAGGATTTTGGTTGAAGTATTAAAGGTGTGCATAAGAAAAGAAATAAGATTTGATGAGAATTCCATGTTAAGGGCATCGAGGGAGATTTGCTAGGGGATCACACATGCATTGGACATGACATGTGAGGGGTCTATGTCGAGGGCATAGAAGAAGAAAATCTGTTGGGGATAAGGTTTGAATTTGATTTGAATATATGATTTGTAGAAAGAAGATCTACTGGGGATATGAATCTATAATCCACTTGGGATTAAGATCAAATTGAATTTAATTTATTTTGTTTTAATTGATGTGGAGGCATTCTTGCTAGAGATATGGGCTCGAGTCTGCTAGGGATCAGGTATATGAACTTTCCACTAGGGAAGTAGGTCAGGCTATCCGCTGGGGATTTGGATTTGAGTTTGATTTCATAGATTTGTTTGGGGATGTATGAGCTGGGAATAAGTGTTTGGTTAGATTTCTTGGATTTAGACTCTACTGGGGAGTTGGTTTAATTTGGCTCCATTGAGGAGGTTGGTTTTGAATTTGATTTGTTAGCTTGACTTGTTTATATATGATCTGGGGCACCACTCGGGAGAAGGGTACGATTTAACTCCACTAGGGAAAATCATATTGGGTTTAATTTAATCTGAGTTAATGTATGGATCATGTTGATGTGTAATGGACCCACTGAGAAGGGGCTATATCAGACTTATCTTATCTCAGATTTACAAATCCAAATGGATAGTCTACTAGTAGTGGGATAGAACTAGCCAACCTAAGGGATTTCCTTTGGTGTCCAACGACTATGCTAGGAAGAAGGCATAGCAGACTTACATCTTCTAAAGCAGGGAACAACCACTGGGGTGACTTGTTGGTAGCACAACAAATTGAACCTGCGACTACTGAATGAATGACACTAGGGACCTACATCAACTCAAGAGTAGTTAGGAGATTCTTATAAGGAGTTTTACTGACACTACCCTAAAGATAGGATGCCTGCTTGGGAAAGGTGCACTATGGGTGTCCTCCTAATCCACAAGTGAATATATATTTTGTTTGTATATTTGTCTGGACCTTATTGGTGTGCGAGGGAACACATTGAGAATGGGCTATATCAGCCTTGACTAATCTCAGATTTACAGGACCAAGGGATAATCTACACATCCACAAGATAGATTCTCCAACCACAAGGGTGGTTAATAGGAATGGAAAACTGTCCAATTTGATAGTAACCCGGATAGTGTCTAAATGGGATCGCAAAGGATGTGATCCAACTATAGAGCCCACAGGGGAGGTGCTACTTGGGGCATTATCCTAAGCCATAGAAAAGAAATCTTATAGGTGTACGATGGCCAACTCAAGGAGAAAGCATAACACACTTACATCTATCATGAGTGGTGTATCCTAAGTTACGATAACTAACCAACCTAAGGTGTATCCATCAGCAAAGTAAGAACCAATCAACCTAAAGTGCCCATCTGTGTGTCTAATGATCAATTTAGAAAGTAAGCACATAGGCTTACAACTTTCCAAGTGGAACTGATCATCCTGATAGTTTATCATCGACAGGACATATGTTATCTGACATAGAGTGACTACTAAGCTGGGAGCCCCGAGGAGGGATTGAACCCAGACTTGAAATAATCAAGAGGGAAGGAGTCACTAGAGGACTTATCCTAAACCTCAAATATACTCAACCCAGTCAGTGTACGAAGGCTAATCCAAGAAGAAAGAATACCATGCTCGCATCCTCTTAAATAAAGTCAACATGGGATAGCTTACCAACCACATAGTAAGGCATACCAAACTAACAAGGCACTCATCGGTGTGTTGTGGTGAAGTAAGGAAGAAAAGTATTGCAGACTTACATCCTCCAAAGTAAGAAGACCATGGGGATGACACACTAGTAGGGTAGCACGCCAGCCTGACCAGAGCAGCTACTGAGTGAGTGCCACTAAGGGCATTATCTCAACTTAGAGTAGCCTGAGACAAAATATATGTGTTTGTTCTATATATTTGTGTTTATTTTGTGTTTGTGTTGTGTTGATGAAGAATAGGATGTTGCTTGGGTTCTTTATGCCTACCTTAAACACATCATAGTAGATTCAAAAATAATAATACTTTCAACATGGAAGAGATTGAATTCAAAATGGAATTTTCATTGATGATAATTATTCTTAAACATCATTTATAATATTTCTTTAAGTAGAGCCCATTGATTGGAGGATTTGGGTGCTCTCTCTTATGATTAATAAGCTAATAATCCTCCTTAGTAAGCCTTCTCTATGGTAAAAAGGGCCTTTCTATGTGGGTGCAAACTTGCCTCCCATCTTATGACAAGCAACAATCAGTCTCCTTAGAACTAAAAAAAGCTCTCCAACTTGAAAAGCTCTAGGATGGGCCAACTTGTTATGTGCTTGAATCATTTTAGCTTTGTACAACTCGAGGTTTTTGCATGCGCATAGGTGTCTCTTCTCCAAACCTTTGAGCTCTTCTAACCGCAACTTGGCATTCTTCTTTGTTGTGATCTTGCTACGCATAGCTATCCTTCATGATGGTAGTTATACTTCTAATGGTAGAATGGCTTTGGACCCATACACTAAGGAGAAAGTACTAAACTGAGTTGGAGTTCTATATATGGTGCAATAGGCCCACAAGGCTTCAACTAACAATTCATGCCACTGCTGCTTATTAGTCTCGAGTGTCCTCTTCAGTATTTCGATGAGAGTTTTGTTGAAAGCTTTTGCTAGGCTATTTTTCCTCGGGTAGTTGATGGTAGAATATCTCTAATCTATGCTTTATCATCGATCAATGTTGTTGATCTCAGTGCTCTTGCATGTAGTACCATTATAAGTATAATTCATCGAGGTACTCTGAACCTATATACAATATGTTTCCTAAAAACTAGATCACATGCTGAGTTGTGACCTCTATGAGCAGAATCACCTCCGCACATTAGGAAAGTAGTTAGTAGGAGCTAAGATGAATTGATGACCCTTGGAATAAGGAGGATCAATCGGGCTAACTATGTCGGCTCTCCAACACTCGAATGGCCATGAGGCCAATGTAGGATGTAGAATGTTGACTGGTTGGTGTAGGACAACACCATGTATTTGATGATGACTGAGATATTAGAGTTCATTTTCCTTTCATTCATCATTGGCTTAGGCTAATAAAGCACCAAGGGGGTCATCTAATGCGACACTATAAAGTATGAGCGGCTTGCCTAGCATAGGGGCTACCAGAACTGGCGGCATCATCAGGTAATGCTTGATGTCTTTGAAAGCATGCTCACACTTGTCATCCCACTTGAACTTGGCATCCTTTTTTACAAGTAGAATGCGACATCTTCGATAGGGGATATAAAGCATCTTAGTTACTTAGTATGATCGAGTTCTTTTGCAATTATAAACATCACTAGAGGATTTTGAGGTTAAATTATCTTAACTATTTGAATACTACTCTCAAGTCAAAGAGATGGTCTTTCTTTTGAATACATACCGAAGAGATGGTGAATGAGTTCTCAAAGATTTGACTTGTAACACCAATATCAAGTGAAAAGCATGACATCATTTTCAAGCAATATGACCTTCAAGCAAAGTATTATTTCTTTCATCTCAAGGGCCATCTATATTTTTTTATATCCAGATGAGCCATCCATGAAAAAGAAGACTACATGAGATGAGGCAATGTCCACCATCAACTCTAAGATTGGTAGTGGAAATTCTTCTTTAGGATATGCCTTATTTAAATACCTAAAATCAAAGCATATGTGAATTTGGCCACCCTTTTTCTTAACTGGGATGACGCTAGCTAACCATGTAGGGTATTTATCTTCCTGGATGAAGCTAGCATCGATCAATTTATTGACTTCATAACTAACCTATTGTTTTATGTCTAATTGTATGCATCTAGGAGCTTGCTTTATAGGGTTAGGAGTAGGCTCTATTGCTAGTTAGTGGATCGCTACGTCAAGAGCCAATCTAGGCATCTCTTCATAACTCCATATGAAGCAATCCTTAAACTCAGTAAATAGCCTAACTAAGTCATTGGTTTTAATTTCATTCAACAAAGAGCTGATGTATGTCAGGCATGGATCTTTTTCAGTTCCTATGTTGATTTCCTTGAGCTCATCGATGGTTGACTTGATCTCTTCTTCAAACTTTGGTGGTGCATCTTTGACATCAAAATTATATGGATCATCTGAAGTTTCTATGCACAACTCCTAATATAAGTTAATGAGATTCGAAAAGAACCTATCAGATTCCAAATGGTTGGTGATGACTAAGCAGTAATCATCATCATTGACTGGACCCACTGTACTAAATCCTAGTCCTAGTCTTAATTGAGAGCTTTTGCATTTGTTCTTCCATATTCTTTTGAAGTAGTCTGACTTATGCTTTAACCAAATATATAGGATTAACCCTTTCTTTGCTAAATTATGAACACAAGGCAAGTACCAATCAAAAGATAATTCTATTAAATCTTTATATGAAACATCCTCAAGTTCTACATGAACTTCTTGACTTGAGGATGATGCTCCTAAAAGAACCTTTGAGTCTTCACACCTGTGGATGACTTAGGGGCTTCCTAACTACCAAACCCTCAGCTTTTTGAGAGAAAAGTGGGTCAGAGCTAAAGTTTCTAACGGATGCCTAAATATTTCACATATAGACTTGGATACACTTATCCTTTGCTTTGGAGCCCAGTCTTCATCGCTATGTGGCTCAAGTGTCACCTCAAGGGAATCTACTACTGAGAAGAGCTGGCTGGTGTGCTAACTATATAAGACTCATCCTATGAACTATATTCTAAGTCTATATGGATAGCAGATGAACTCCTGCTAGCTGGGATATATCTTCTGTTGGGTGGCCAATAAGCAAGTTTTCCACCCCTGAGACTGCCTCTAAACTGGCCTATTCCTCTGCCTGATGGAGGTCAGGTCATCCTACCCATATGTTCGAACGGAGTAATGAATTATGGGTGGAATCTAATGTCAAGCACCACTTCCTCCTCCAAGTTTATTTTCGTTCCCTTTTATTTTCTTTTTCATTTTTCTTTTCTTTTCATTTTATTTTTTCTTTCCTTTTCTTTTTCTTTTAATTTTCTTTTATTTTTAAACTTTGGCCAAGTTTTCAAGAATAGACTTATTGATTTTGAGGGAGGTAGCAAGCTGCATCATCATATATGTCAACCTCATGAACTGTAAATAGCTTGAGATCTCCTTTGACACAGTAGACTATCCCACCTCTGACGAACTTCATACACTGATATAGAGAGGATGGTACTATGTTGTTCTCATGTATCCATGGTCTCCCAAATAAAGCATTGAAAGATGTATCCGAGTGTATAATGTGAAACTTGGCATCAGTTTTCTAATCATCTATCTCAAAGGGTAATACTATGGAGCCTAAGGCATGTTGACCTGAATTTTGGTGTGTGGATTCAATCTTCCCATCTTAGACTTATGAGTCTTCTAGACACTAAGACTTCCCTAGTCATAAGACACTTCTAACAATTAGGTAAACACTTAACCTAAGCTTAAAGAAATAAAAGGGTTAGCCATAGGGTTAGGTTATTCCTTAGGGATTAGGATCATCCACCTAACTTACAACCCAAATCCAATCCATGTTCACCTTCTCAAATGAAACATCAAGTTCAATTCAAACATCAAATTCAAGTCCAAATCCAAACCCAAATTCCAAAACCAAATGATTGAATCCTAAGGTCAAATCCAAACTTGAAACCCTTCCTAAGCCATATGACCTATCCCATGGACTTTGCTAAATCTTAATCCAAATTAATTTAAAATCAATTTTTTTTCTCATAACCAATTTATATCTTCAATAATCTTCCTAAATAAAAATTAAATCTACATTCAAATGATCAAAACTAATTCAAACTAATTCAAACTAAATCAAATTAAATCAAAACCCTTCCTAAGCCATATGACCTATCCCATGGACTTAGCCAAATATTAATCCAAATCAAGTCAAACTCAATTTATTTTCTCACAAATCAATCATATTTTCAATCATCTTCACAAATTTAAATGAAATATACATTTAAATCATCAAAATTAAATCAAACCAAATCAAAATCCAACCTAAGCAACATGACCCAACTCCATGGACTTAGCCAAATTCCTTCATTCCAATACCCAAATTCAATTGATTTTCTTATGAATCAATCATACCTTTAATCATATTCACAAATACAAATGAAATCTATAATCATCAAGCCAAACCAAAATCAACCCAAGTCAAACCCAACTTAACCCTTTTGACTTAAAATGTTAAAAAGAACCAGAACCCATTTAAACCCAAGCCAATTGCAATTGAATTTATATATCAATCCCAAATCCATATATAAACTCAACTAAATCAAACTCAACCCAAAATAAATCCAACTAAACCCAATTGGTCCACTTGACCCAAAGTGGCCAATTTGACCAATTTGAGCCAAGTTATAATCCTACCCAAATTGGATTGAACCAAGCCCATCAAAACCTCCCATCATGATTGTTGATCACCCTAGGTTGATCAATTATAACAAATTATGTCAAACCATGCAACTTGTTCATTTGAGCAAGTCAACCCATTAACCCATATGAATCCAAACTAGCCAAATTTCAACTTATGCCAAATCCCTTAAAACCAATGATTCATATCAAATCAAAATCAATTTTTGAATATGACTTGACCTTCAATTGAGTCAAACCAAACCCAATTGGCCCTCTTGACCCAAGTAGACCCAAATTGACCTAAAAATCCAAATTAAGTCAAATCAAAATATAAACTAAATTGATCACAACCAAGGCTTAAGTTCATTCCAAATTGATTGCTGAACTTGACCAAAACCATGATTGGACCCTATTGAACCCAATTAACCTACTTAGATCAAATTGACCTGAAGGTTCAAGATGGCCTAAATCCAAACCAAATCCAAATTAGTTGAAACCAAAGCCTACAATCATTTTCAATTGGTCAACTAAACCCAAACCAACACCCAACCCAAGCTAATTTGGCCAATTTGGTCAATTTGGTCAACTTAACCCATTTGACCCAAATAAATTCAAATGAACAAAAATCAAATCTAAGCCAAACTAAACAACCAAAATATACCAAATAATTATATGAACTTGATCCAACCCTCAGTTTGACCCAATTTGACCAATTGGTCAACTTGATCCAACATAACCTAATTTGACCTAAATAAGTCAAATTGGCCCAAACCAAACAAAATCAACTCCAATTGACTTAAAATTTGTGCTAACCCACTTTTGGCTCCATTCAAATCTTCCCAAATCAAATCCAATGCCAAATAATCATTCTACCCTTAGGTCAAGGGAATCACATGATACAAATCACCCATGTAAGTGGTCATTTCCATTCCTTGGCCACTTGTTACTCTTATAATGGTCTACGTAGGAACTTAGGACACTGCCCAACCTGACCCATGGGGTGGTTGGGTCGGCCATGACCCATGGGATGTGACATCACCTCACCCTCCCCATTAGACATTTGAAACCCATAGAACACCCATGATTCCTCCTTAGCAGCCACCTCGACACCTTCAACCAATGAAGCTGAGCTAACTACTCTCCTCCCTTCCATCCATGACTCCCTAAGATGGTTAGATGACCACTAGAAGCCAAACCAAATCCCACCGCCCAATCAAGATGAAGGGGGTATACACCCCCTCATTTCCACTCGAACACACAGAAAAATCATTCCTCAGAGCCCTACTTACCCAACACGAGCCTCTAGAGCCATTCTCTAAGCTCCCAAGCTTGTTCCTAGATAAAAAAATGCCATTCTCGTTCATCCCAAAATAGGACACTCCCATTTTTGACCTAACTTCCCCATTTCTCCATCAAACTCAAATTAACTTTGCAAGCACCTTCCCTAGGCCTCGTCGAGCAAGAACAAATCATCTCCCAAGCTTCTCAAGCACCAGAGGTGGTACTTTGATGAAAACTGAGCTCTAAATCACCAGTTCATGGCCTTCTGAGCTATCATTGAGGAATTGATCCAATTGTTAGTCAACAGGGCTCTGTTTCCCCTAGATGAAGCTTCATTAATCATTTGAGCCACCACCTACTGCTTTACTAATCCTCGTGAAAAAATGGGTTGCGACTTTTGATGGCTTTTGGATCCTTTTTGGAGTTTATCCAAGTTTGGGTAAGCTTGGATCAAGTGAGCAATGATGGACAGCCTCCATTCTCCCTCACTCACATGATGTTAGATCACACTCCATTTGTTCCACGTGATCATAATGGATGGTGGTGATTAGATTCATTAGATTGATCTAATTTAATCCTATTAAGTTGTGGGATTAATCATAGCCATTTGATCTTATATTGGATGGTGGAAGAGAAAGCGCATTCACCACTACTACGTAGGCTCTAAGTTGGCTATGTTTTAAGTAGCAATCTCGCAGCGCCATGTGGAAAGCACGCTGCATCAGTGCGCCATGTGGTGCCGATAGGATTAGGCTTTAATTAGGCTTAATTAATCATTTTTAATGGCTAAAACTTTTAAAAATTATAAATATCATAGAGAAATAAAAAAATTCCAATAAATACTCAATTCAAAGGTATTTCAGAGGAGAATTAATTAAAAATTATTTTAACTAATTTTGAATAGTAATTAAGGTTTAATTTCAAAATTAATTAGCTTAGTTACTCATTAATTACTTGAGCAATTATTCCCAAATTTTATGGGTTAATTTAGTGGGATGACCTCTACCTCCCATGATTTTCTTGGGATTTATTGCTCACTTAATTAGGAAAATTAACTAATTAAACCTTAACTACTCTTTCAAGTTAATTATTGATTAATTAATCTTATGAATAGTAATAAATTGGTTAATTAAGTTTATCAATCATTGTTCAACAGTAACTAAACTAAGGAATAGGGTTGGGACCCCTTTCCTTAAGTTCATTTCACCCTTTTTTAAAATGAAATTAATTAAGATTTAACTAATTAATTAAATTACTTAATCAAATTAAAATGATAATTACATCAGACCTTAATTAATTAAATCATGAGGTAGATCTTTAGGTGTTTAATAACCTAAAAGAGTTTAATGAAATTATGGTTAGTCCACATGTGTGGGAAAATCATAAGAGTAATTAATTAAGTCCCTTAATCTAATTAACTATTAATCATGATCCAATTGCATTACGCCCCTTTTATCTCCTAGGATCATTACAAGTTTATTTTCCATGCATATCATGTTGGCTCATAAATATCTAGTTAATTACTTTAAGGTGACTTAGGTAAGGGTAATTAATTCATCTAATTAAGGGTTCAACTTAATTAATCCATAAAATCAACTTAATTACATTTGTTTAAATTAAATCAAATCACTATTGTGTGAATAAGTTTAAAATAATAAGTGATGATTTCTATTCTCTTCTATAAATCAAATCAAATCTGAAACTTAATTAATAAATAAGGTTTAGTTTGCTTTAAATAATCATATTTGATTTGATTGTCCTTAAGAACTAGTTTGGTTGAATGAATCACATGCTTATATTTGATTGTCCTATGTCTAATCATGTTAAATTTGGTATGTCATTTGAATTCATGCATCCATGTTTTCAAATTTAAGTAAAATAAAATAGATTTCCTTTATGTGAGCTTGCATGTGTTGATTTAATTTCATATATACGTTGCTATTATCACTATTAAATCAAAATGTATTTTTCAAAAGCTTATAAATGAATAATAATATGTGTTATTAGGCTTGTTATAAATACAAAAAAAATGCATGTTCTTATAGCTTATGTATATGAATGTTGAGTTCACTTTCCTCTATTCATGTGTTGATTTACATAAGATTGAATGGTAATGGGTATATAGTCTAGACATCCCGAGAAAATGAGGCTTTAGCTAGCCCCAAGGTGGTCATTTGATTACCTCACTTCCCTGGTTTAACAATGGCACGTACCCATTTGATTTCATTCTTATGTATATATATATATATATAGATTTCATTCTTATGTATATATATATATATATATATATATATATATATATATCTATGTGTGTGTGTGTGTGTGTGTGTGCAAATGATTCAATAAACAAAATTACAATCTTTGCATGGTTTTCTTTCCCTCATTTATGTATACATCCATGTGTGTCCATGAAAAGCAAGTATATAGTCTAGACATTTCAGGAATACGAGGCTTTAATTATCCCTAAGGAGGTCATTTGATTACCTCACTTCCTTGGTTTAATAATGACACGTACTTGCCTATATCTTTGTACATGTATATGTATATATGATTAGTGAAGGAAAATCCCATTTTACATTAAAATTGCATGCATTCATAATTGACTAAGTGGTTGAATTAATTAGCCATATGATTTGGAGCTTACTTCATATGTTCATGTATACGAATTTACATATGTTTGAATGCAAATGGGTATAATCTGGACATCTCGAGAATTCGAGGCTTTAGCTAGCTCCAAGGAGGTCATTTGATCACCTCACTTCCCTGGTTTAACAACAACACATGCCTATTTAATTTCATTCTTATGTCCTTTTTGTATAAGAATTTGGATAAAGTTTTAGATTAAAATGTTTAAATAATTCAATCAAATAAAATATAAATTCTAAACATACAAATACATTCATCATTTAAGTGTGCTAAAATATGTTGAATGTATAGAAACACTTAGGATTAAATCATATGCATGTTACATGTGATGGAAAGGAATGATTTAATATATGTCATGTGGTAGTAATTTAATTAAATTAATCTTAAGATGCCTTTCATTTTAAATAGTATTATTTAAAGTGAACCTAAACTTAGGATTAATTAAATCATTTAATAAGCCATTCACTAATGAGAACTAAATCAAATTAATATACTTTAGAAAGTGACTTAAAGTAGGGATGAAAGAGGGCAATCCTCTTTTCCTCTCTTTATAACACTTAGTTGTTGAGTGTAATCAAATGAAACAAAAAAAAAAACACAAATTAAAATTCTGAAATCAATTAAACTACTTAAAGTGAAATCAACCTTTCATGTTAAATTGAATCCTTCTATGCTTAGAAAATACAACACTAATGCCTAACAAGACTTACTACACAAGCCATAATACACACATTAGAATTAAGTCACAACTTCTAGCTCTAAGTTAGGATGGTGTATGATGTCATGTAAGTTTTGTTTTATGATGTATTATTTTAGATTGGATGTTAGGGTGTATGCTTCATAGAATGGATGATAGGCCAATATTAGCCTAATTATATTTTCTTCAAGGGATTATGCTTAAGGGATGCTTAAAGAAAAATATGAATGCTCTTTTTACAGGTTGCTTAAATTCTTAAGCATAATCCAAATTAGGACACATGGGCTTAGTTACCCATGTGTAGGGTGCTAAGTCCAAATTATAGATACAACTGCTTGGGATTATATGTATATTTAGCTAACCTTTATTTTGCAGGTGTAGTTAGATTTACTTTTCCCACATAAATGTAATTTTTGTAATTGGAATTAGGATTAATGTTATGGGAGATTAGGATAAGCAGTGGTTAGAAGGCTTTCTCTAGTGGTGCCCTGTGATGCCTTTGAAGCAAGCACCATCCAAATCAAAGGAACCAAATAAAAAATGGAGATATGAAGAAAGAAGTCCCCCATAACATTTAATACAATTATAATTATTCTTTCATATTCCAAGTTGTATAAGGGTAGAGCTCGACTACCCATCTTTTCTCTCTTTGGGTTGTATGATGGTGCCCGACCGCATCGACCTCTTATTCTTTTATGATAGTTTATATAATTGTTTGATGTTATGTTTACATTGTACATTAGGACAACATGCTTTTCATAGTTTCTTAAATGATTGATGCTTTTAATGTGTGGCTTGGATACAATTAGGCTCATAGGATAAAAATAACCTTTTTACCTAACTAATCACCCATAACTAAATTTTAAACAACTCATAACCTCATCATAAAGCCTAAGAGATGAATAAGATAATTAAAAGATTTAGCAACCCCTTAGCTATATGGTTGTATGTTTCACATTATGCATGTATATTCTTTTTCTCTTGAACATGAAGGATCTCCATCCTTGCACGATAAAGGAATGCTTGACTTGTGAGGGCATCCCTTGTGGTGGAGAACACCTTCTTCTAGCTGATTTGACCCATAACCTACTTCATCATGCATTTAGCATAAGAAATCCTAAAGCCTTTGTCAAAATGATGTGTCTAAAATGAAATAAAATTTGAAAAGATTTTACATCTATAGATTAAGTCATATGCTCAAACCACTCATGCTCTAGTCTCTTAGGGAGTCTGTGTTAGACTTTAGTCTCTTTCTAATTAAATAATTGCCCTAGCTATCTTACAATTTATAAGAACAAACTACATGGTTTTAAAATCATAGGAGGAGTTAGCTGGTGGCCTCTCCAAGCGATTATAAATCTGGAAGTCGGACAATTTATTCTCTCTTATGGAGGTAAACCCTTATGGCCACCTGTCACTTAGATTTAGGTTGTGCTTTAGCTCGTACTAAAGCTCCATAGATTTGGGATCTGAGGTAGCTATTTCCTTCGGGCTACAAGCATAGATCCTTACCTCTTAGGCATTCCCACAAATTTGTGTTGGTGGATTATAAGCCCTAGTAATCTAATTAAATTTCAACTCAAAATATATAAATCTCCTCAAATTCAAAATTATGAAGCCCAACCATATGATTGATTGGAATGCTCACTAAGCTTCCAAGTATCATGAGCATTTACTACTTATTTCATTTGGATTCTAAAATAAGTCTTCTCCTTGAACTTTCCCAACTGATTTTCCAAATACAACCAATCCTTTTATAGTCTAACCTTGAAATATTTGGAGATGCTAATTATCTACTTTAATCAAGAGTATTTTTAGGAAATTTTGAGATGTCAATCCTCAAGTAAGCAATGCTTCTTAGACTCATAATGTTGATTGATACACCTGGGTCAACCAGAACTCCAGATAGCTTGTATCTGCCAACATCCACTACAATGTAAAGAGGCGGTTGTGCTCGGTCGTCCCTTGGAGTAAGTCTTCATCGCTAAATGTAACTCCTAATATGTCGTTCGAGTGGCATGCCTCCTCTTTAGTAGAGATCAGATGAGCTAAGCATATCTCTAGATCAAGTAAGGCCTTGATTAGAGATTCCCTTATCTCTTTAGTTAAGACAAGGGCCAAACATATGATTAACTTAGTTGAAAACTTTCTAAGGTGAGCTAGGACATTATAATCAACTCTGGCTTGGTCCTCCACAAGTATGGCTCTCTACAATGAGTTGCCTTCAGTCACCCACTACTAAGCTCCATCAAACCTCTTGATAAATAGGTGCTCCAACTCAAAAAAATTCTTCACCGAACCATTGGGCAATTCGACATACCAATCAAATGCAACACTTGACATATTGCTAATGAAAAGGCGGAAGAGGAGTGTGTTGCTGCCACCGATGTTGCAATAGCCAGCACTAAAGTGTGCAATGTGTTATCATGAGCTCCCTCTGACATCAAAGATCCTGAAGGATGGTGGCACAAAATCCTAAATAAAATAAAAACTAAATAAAAGCCTAAACCTAAAAATTAACGTAAAAATAAATAAAAAATAAAACCTAAACCCTAAACTAAAAAAAAAAACTTAAACTAAAAAAACCTAAACCTAACCTAAAGTAAACTAAACTAAAATAAATAAAACCTAAACCTAAACCTAAAATAAAATAAACCTAAATCCTATATTAAATAAAATAAAATAAACTAAAGATAAACCTAACCTAAACTAAAAAAGTCCTAAAATAAAAATCTAAAACCTCAAACTAAAAAAATAAAATAAAAACCTAAACTTAAACCTAAAAATAAAAAAATAAAACCAAAACCTAAAAAATAAAATAAAAATAAAACTAAACTAAAATAAACATAAACTAAACTAAACTTAAAACTAAAATAAAAACCAAAAAAATAAACTAAACTAAAAAAAATAAACCTAAAATATAAACAAAAATAAAACAAAAATAAAGATGAACTAAATAAACTTAAACCTGCGGTTTATTTTTTTTTTAAAACCTACTAAACCATGATCCTAAATCTTAAACCCTAAATCTACTAAACCATAAACTAACTAAACCCAAAACCCTAAAACCCTAGGCCCTAAACCCTCCCCTGACCCTACTACCCTAGGCCCTGACCACAGGCCCTAAACCCCAGACCCTATACTAACCTACCATACTGAAACTCTAAAACTAAACCCTAAGGCCAGGCCTAGTAACCTGAATCCTAAACCTTAAAACTCTAATCCTAAAGCCTGTGCACTACCTGGGCTGAGCCACAAATACAAGCCACTGAAGCCACAAGCCTAAAACCCTAAAACTAAACCTAGGCCACAAACTAAACTAAACCACAAAATAAAATAAAATAAAATAAAACATGAAGCCTAATAAAATAAAATAATAAATAAAATAAAAACTTAAAAATAAAATAAACCAGATAAAAGAAATAAGCTAAAATAAAATAAATAAAATAAATAAACTAAAATAAAATAAACCTGTTAAAAAATAAATAAAATATAAACTAAATGTAAAATAAAAATAAAATAAACCTAAAATAAAATAAAATAAAAACTAAATATAAACCTAAACCTTAAAAATAAACCTTAAAATAAATAAAAAGTAAAACCAAAACCCTAATCTAAAAAAAAAAACTTAAAAAAATTAAAGATAAAAAAAATAAAAGAAACCTAAACCTAAACTAAAATAAAATATACTAAAATAAATAAAACCTAAACCAAATCCTAAAATAAACTAAACCTAAACCTAAACCTATACTAAATAAAATAAAATAAGATAAACTAAAAATAAACCTAAACCTAAACTAAAAAATAAAACCTAAAAATAAAACTAAAATAAAAACCTAAAACCTAAACCTAAAAAATAAAAAATAAAAACATAAACCTAAAATATATAACTAAAAATGAAACTCAACTAAAAAATAAACCTAAACCTAAACATAAAAAATAAACTAAAATAAAAACCATAAACTAAAATAAGTAAACCTAAAATAAATAAACTAAACTAAATAAAAAATCTTCCTAAATAAAAATAAAAAATTAAATAAACTAAAATAAATAAAAAATATATTAAATAAACTAAATAAAACTAAACCTATAGGTTTACTTAATTTTAAAAAAAAAACCATAAATCCTAAATCCTAAGCCCTAAACCTAAAAACCCCTAAACCCTAAACCCTAAACCCTAAACCCTAACCCTAAACTCTAAACCCTAAAACCCAAACCCTAAACTTAAACTTAAAGTAACTAAATAAATTAAAAAAATAAACCTAAACTATAAAACCTAAACCTAAACATAAACCCTAAGAATGGGCAGAACCTTGACACTAGGAACATCACCGCCAACTAGGCTAAGTCTTGATCTAGTAGTGGATGCAAAGGCAGAGGTGGTTGTTATTACAGTGGTGGTGGGAAAAGCGATGGAGGTTGCTGTCGTGGTGGTAGCTGAGGGATAGATCGGGGATATGATGGGGGGCCACTAATCAAGAGGTCAAAGTGGTTCTGATGGGAACCAGAGAAACTGAAGAATGGCTAATTTGATCTGCTGATTATGGAATTGTCTTTATAGTAGAAATGGTTCTAGAAATCTAGGGTTTTTTATTTTCTCTATGTGTGCTCATTTTTGATCTTTATCATCACTTATCTCTTAGAAACTTGGTGTGTTACTTGGTTGATGAAATTGAAAAGAAGAAATGTTGAATTCGAATTTGTTCTGTGTTAAAAAAAACCAAAAACCCTAAATCGTAAACCATAAACCCTAAACTCTAAACCCTCAATTAACCCTAAACCCTAAAAAGCTGAAAACCTAATCCTAAACTAAATAAAACTTCAAAATAAAATAAAAAAACCTAAACCAAAATAAAATAAAATAATAAAAAAATAAAAACCTAAACTAAAAGCTAAACCTAAAAAGAAAAAAAACTAAACTAAAATAAAATAAATAAAAACCTAAACTAAAGTGAAAAATAAAAACCAAAATAAAATAAAAACTAAACCTAAAATAAAAATAAAATAAACCTAAAATAAAATAAAATAAAAACTAAATAAAAACCTAAACCTAAAAAATAAACCTAAATATAAATAAAAAATAAAACCTAAATCCTAAATTAAAAAAAGCCTAAACCTAAAATAAAAATAAAATAAAACTAATCATAAGCTAAAATAAACTAAACTAAATAAAATAAAACCTAAACCTAATCCAAAAATAAACTAAACCAAATCCTAAACTAAAAAATATAACCTCAAAATAAACCTAAAATAAAAACCTAAAACCCAAACCTAAGAAAATAAAATAAAACCTAAACTTAAACCTAAAAATAAAAAATAAAACATAAACCTAAAAAATAAAATAAAAATAAAACTCAACCAAAATAATAAACCTAAACCTAAGCTTGAACCTAGAAACTAATCTAAAATAAAAAACCCAAACAAAAATAAATAAAGCTAAAATAAATAAACTAAACTAAAAATATATAAAAAATAAACCTAAATAAAAATATAAAATAAATTAAATTAAAAAATAATAAATAAACTAAATAAACTTAATAAACCTAAACCTATTGGTTTACTTAATTTTTTAAAAAAATTCTAAACCCAAAACCCTAAATCCTACACCTTAAACCTTAAACGCTAAATCCTAAATCTAACCCTAAACCCTAAACCCTAAACCAACAACCCCAAACCCTAAACCAACAACCCTAAACCCTAATCCCTAAATCATAACAAAACCCTAAACCCTAAAACCTCAAAACCCTAAACCCTAAAGCTTAAACATTAAACCCTAAACCCTAAATCGTAAATCCTAAACCCAAATCCTAAACCCTAAACCCTAAAACCCTAAAGCTTAAACCCTAACCTTAAACCCTAAACCCTAAAAGGATAAACCCTAAAACCCTAAACCCTAAAACCTAAACCCTAAAGCCTAAACCCTAAACCCAAACCCTAAACCCCAAATCCTAAATCTAAACTTAAAGTAACTAAATAAAATAAAAATTAAACATAAACCCTAAAACCTAATAAATCTAAAACTTGAGAATGGGAAGAACGTTGACAGCAGGAACATCATCATGAACCAAGCCGCCTAGATCAAGGCAGAGGAAAGGCTGAGGCACAATGCTGGGGTGGTGGGGATAAGGAGGTTGGATATGGAGGTGGTGGTCTGAGAAGTGGTTGCTGGTGGAGGGAGGAGAGCAAAGTTACAACCCGTGGTGGTGGCAGAGGGAGAGATCGGGGATATGATGGAGGATCCCGCTACTCGAAAGGAGGGGATGGTTTTGATGGTAATTGGAGAAATTGAAGAATGGGCGATCTGATTGCTACTTATGGAACTATGTTTTTACAGTTCTATTTATCTAAGGTTTTTGATTTGCTCTATGCATGTTCATTTTTTATCTATCATTGCTTATATCTTAAAAAACTTGGTGTGTTACTTGGTTGATAAAATCAAAAAGAAGAAATATTGAATCTAAATTTATTCTCACTTTAAAAAAACCATAAACCCTAAACCCTAAACTAAAACCTCAATGTTAGACCTAAAACCTAAACTCTAAACTCTAAACTCTAAAAACCCCAAACCCTAAACCCTAAAACCCTAAATCCTAAACCCTAAACCCTAAAACCTAAACCCTAAAACCTAAAACCCTAAACCCTAAACCCTAAACCCTAAACCCTAAACCCTAAACCTAAACCCTAAACGCTTAACCCTAAACCCTAAACCCTAAACCCTAAACCCTAAATCTTAAACCCTCAAATAACCCTAAAAAGCTAAAAACCTATTCCCAAACTAAATAAAACCTAAAAATAAAATAAATAAAAACCTAAACTAAAACCTAAACCTAAACCTAAATGGAAAATAAATTAAAAAATAAATACTAAACTAAACTATAAATAAAAATAACTTAAATAAAATAAAAACTAAACTTAAAAAAAATAAACCTAGAATAAAATAGTATAAAAACTAAATAAAAACCTAAACCTAAAAAATAAACCTAAAAATAAATAAAAAATAAAACCTCAATCCTAAACTAAAAAAAACTTAAACCTAAAATAAAAATAAAATAAACAAAATAAAATAGACCTAAACCTAAACTAAAAGAAACTAAACTAAAATCAATAAAACCTAAACCTAAACCTAAACTTAAACCTAAACTAAATAAAATAAAATAAACTAAAAATAAACATAAACCTAAACTAAAAAATAAAACCTAAAATAAGCTTGCTGAGAATCCCCGAAAATGTTAATGTTCTAGATGCTTAGAGTAATGATTAACTCTAGACTAGTAATCAGAGCCTCATATTCAGCTTCATTGTTGGTGCAAGGATTGGACAGATGATATGAAAATCTCATAACATCGTGGTCTGAAGTTAAGATAGCTATTCCTACCCCTGCCTTTCCTAGAATAGTAGATTATGGTTCTTCTCCTCTTCAAGAGGAAGTCACACCATCAAAGTATATCTCCCAGCTGTGAATGCTAGTATCCCCTAAGTTCATGATTTGTTGATCGAGGAGATATTTACTGAGAGTAGAGAGTCAACAGAAAGTAGGTGTGCCACTAAAAAATCCTCTAGCACTTATCCTTTCACTGGACAGAGGGGTACGAACGTAATGTCAAACTATGAGTGGATCATGGACCATCATGCTAACCTTCTAGATAGTGTCGTCGTGTCACTAGATACTATAGTGGATTGGTCCTGAAGATTATGTTTACCTTATGAGGAAGCATGTAGTGTTGTAGCTTTTGGATGCAAAGATTAAAGCTAGATAATGCTTTTTAATGGGTGGATAATCAACCTCAGTAGGAATTAGATGACGGCTGAGGTAGTACAGTGCATTTTCCTTCCCTTCGTCATTGACTTGGGCCAATAAAGCACCAAAGGAGTCATCTAATGCAATAGTGTAAAGTATGAGAGGCTTGCCTAGGATAGGAGCTGCTAGAATCAATGGTGACATAAGGTAATGCTTGATTCCTTCGAAGGCATGCTCACACTTATCATCCCACTTGAACTTGGCATCCTTCTTGACAAGTACTAAGAATGGCTGACATCTTCCTGATAGGTTGGATATAAAGCATCTTAGATACGCCAACTGCCCTTAGAATGATCTAAGTTGAGTTAAACTTTTAAGGGGTGTAATTTATAATATTGCCTTGATCATCTCTAGATCGATTTTGATTCGCTGGTGTCAGACAACAAACCAAAGGAATTTTCATGAAGCTACTCTGAATGCACACTTCTAGGGGTTCATTTTGAGGTTAAATTATCTTAACTATTCAAAAACTACTCTTAAGTCAAAGAGATGGTCTTCCTTTTCTCTACTTTTGACCATGAGATCATCGACATAGCACTCAACTTGATGATGAATGAGTTCATCGAAGATTCGAGGCATAGCTCGCTAGTATGTAGCACTAGCATTTTTAAGGCTGAAGGCATGACCTTATAGCAATAGATTCTGATCGAGGTTCTAAAAGTAGTATTTCTTTCATCTTCAGGGGCCATCTTTATTTAGTTATATCTAGATAAGCCATCTATGAAAGAGAAGACTGCATAAGATGAGGCAATGTCCACCATTAGCTCCAGGATTGGTAGTGAAAAATCATCTTTTGGACATACCTTATTTAAATTCCTAAAATTGACGCATATGTGAATTTGGCCATTCTTTTTCTTAACTGAGATGACACTGGCTAACTAGGTAGGCTATTTTTCTTTCTAGATGAAACCAACATCGATCAGTTTCTTGACTTCAGAAATGACCTATTATTCTATGTCTAATTTCATGTGTCTAGGAGCTTGCTTGATAGGGTTAGTAGTAGGTCTATTGCTAGTTTATGGACTACTATGCTAGGAGCCAATCTAGGCATCTCTTCATAACTCCATGCAAAGTAGTCCTTAAACTCAATCAATAACCTAACTAAGTTATTGGTTTTAATTTCATTCAACAAAGAACTGATTTATGTTTAGCGTGGATCTTCTTCAGTTCCTTAAGTCGATTTCCTTGATCTCGTCGATGGTTGACTTGATCTCTTCTTCAAACTCTAGCAGTGCATCTTTTACTTCAAAATCATTTGGGTCATCTGAAGTTTCTAAGCATAGCTCCTCATATGAGTTAATGTAATTTGGAATGAATCAATCTGATTCCAAATGATTAACTAGACTCACTATACTGAATCTTAGTCTCGGTCTTGATTGAGAGCTTTTGCATTTGTTCTTCCATGTTCTTTCAAAGTAGTCTGACATGTGCTTTTACCTAGTATATGGGATTAACCTTTTCTTTGCTAAAGTATGAACACAAGACAAGTGCCAATCAAAAGGTAATTCTATTAAATCTTTATATGAATCTTCCTAAAGTTCTACATCAGTTTCATGACTTTAGGATGATGCTCCCTAAAAGAACCTCTGAGTCTTCACACCTGTGGATGACTTAGAGGCTTCTTTAACTAACAAACCCTCACTTTTTTGAGAGAAAAGTGGGGTTAGAGCCAAGGTTCCCAACTGATGCTTAACTATTTCACATATAGACTTAGATACACTTATGCTTTACATTGGAGCCTGATCTTCATTGCTATTTGGCTTAAGTGTCACCTCCAAGGGAATTTATTGTTGAGAAGAGCTAGCTGGTATGCTAACCATATAAGACTCATCCTATGAACTACATTCTAAGTCTATATGGATAGTAGGTCTACTCCTGGTAGCTGGGACATATCTTCTATTAGGTGGCCAATAAAGAGGTTTTCCACCCCTAGGACTGCCTCTGAACTGACCTCTTCTTTTGCTTGGTGGAGGTCAGGTCATCCTACCCATATGTTCTAATGGAGTAAAGAACTGTGGTTGGAATTTAATGTCATGCTCCACTTCCTCCTCCAAGTGTCCCTTTTATTTTCTTTATCATTTTCTCTTTTCTTTTCTTTTTCTTTTTCTCTTTCTTTTTCTTTTTCTTTTACTTTATTTTTATTTGTAAACTTTGGACAAGTTCGTAAGAATAGACTTGTTGATTTTGAGAGAGGTAGTAAGCCGCATCCTCATATATGTCGACCTCATGAACTGTAAATAAGTTGAGATCTCTTTTGACACAGTAGATGATCCCACCTCCCATAAACTTCATAAATTGATGTAGAGAGGATGAAACTATGTTGTTCTCATGAATGCATAGTCTCCCAAATAAATCGTTAAAAGATGTATCTGAGTCTATAATATGAAAATTGGCTTCAGTCTTCCAATCATCTATCTGCAAGGGCAACACTATGGAGCCTAAAGACTGTTTACCTCACTTTTGGAGTGTGGATTCAATCTTCCCATCTTAAACTTAGGAGTCTTCTAGACACTAAGACTTCCTTAGTCATAAGAAACCTCGAACAATTAGGTAAACAATTAAACTAAGCCTAAGGACTTAGAAAGGTTAACTATAGGATTAGGTTATGCTTTAGAAATTAAGATAATCCCCATACCTACAACTCAAATCCAATCCATGTTCACCTTCTCAAACCAAACCTCAAGATCAGTTCAAACATCAAATTCAAATCCAAATCCAAACCAAAATTCCAAAACAAAATGATTGAAGCCCATGATCAAATCTAAACTTGAAACCCTTCCTAAGCCATATGACCTATCCCATGGACTTAGCCAAATCTTAATCCAAATCAACCCAAAATCAGTTGATTTTCTCATAATAAATTTATATCTTCAATCATCTTCCTAAATATAAATCAAATCTACATTCAAATGATCAAAAGTATATCAAACTAAATCAAATTAAATCAAAACCCTTCCTAAGCCATGACCTAACCCATGGACTTAACTAAATCTTAATCTAAATCAAGTCAAACTCAATTTATTTTCTCATAAATCAATCATATTTTCAATCATCTTCACAGATTTAAATAAAATAAACATTTTAAGCTTCAAAACTAAATCAAACCAAATCAAAATCCAAACCTATGCCACATGACCCAACTCCATTGACTTAGCCAAATTCCTTCATTCCAAAAACCAAAATCAATTGATTTTCTCATAAATCAATCATACATTCAATCATATTCACAAATATAAATGAAATCTATAATCATAAAGCCAAACCAAAATCAACCCAAGTCAAACCCAACTTAACGTTGACTTGAAATGTTCAAATGAACCAAAACCCATTTGAACCCAAGCCAATTGCAATTGAATTTATATATCAATCCCAAATCCATATATAAACTTGACTAAATCAAACTCAACCCAAAATCAAGCCAACTAAACTCAGTTGGTCCACATGACCCAAAATGGCCTATTTGACCTATTTGAGCCAAGTTTTAATCCTACCCAAATTAGATTGAACCAAGCCCATCAAAATGTCCCATCATGATTGTTGATCACCCTAGGTTGATCAATTATCACATATTGGGTCAAACCAAGTCAACTTGGTCATTTGACCAAGTCAACCCCTTAACCCATATGAGTCCAAACTAGCCAAATTACAACCTAAGCTAAATCTCTTAAAACCAATGATTCATACCAAATCAAAATCAATATTTGAATATGACTTGACCTTCAACTGATTCAAACCAAACCCAATTGGCCCTCTTGACCCAAGTTGACTCAAATTGACCAAAAAGACCAAATTGGGTCAAATCAAAATATAAACCAAATTTATTGCAACCAATGGCTCAAGTTCATTCCAAATTGATTGTTGAACTTGACTAAATCCATGATTAGATCCAATTGACCTACTTAGCCCAAATTGACCTAAAGGTTCAAGTTGGCCTAAATCAAAACTAAATCCAAATTAATTGAAACTAAAGCCTACAATCATCTTCAATTGGTCAACTAAACCCAAACCAACACCAAACCCAAGCTAATTTGTCCAATTTGGCCAATTTGGTCAAATCGATCAACTTAACCCATTACCCCAAATTCAAAAAAAATCAAATCAAATATCAATGAACCAAAACATCCTAAATGATCATATGAACTTGATCTAACCCTTGGTTTGTCCCAATTTGACCTAAATGAGTCAAATTGAGCCAAACCTAACCAAAACCAACTCTAATTGACTTGACATTTGGGCTAACCCACTTTTAGCTCATTTTAAATCTGTCCAAATCAAATCCAATGCCAAATGATCATTCTACCCTTGGGTCAAGGGCATCACATGAGATGAATCACCCATGTAAGTGGTCATTTCCATTCCTTAGACACTTGGTACTCTCCCAATGGTCCACATAGACACCTAAGACACTGCTCAACCTAGCCTAAGGGGTGGTTGGGTCGGCCATGACCCATAGGAGGTGAAATCACCTCACCCTCCCCATTAGAGCATTTGAAACCCATAGGACACCCATGATTCCACCTTGGCAGCCACCTCCACACCTTCAACCAGCCAAGCCGAGCCAACTCACCACCTCCCTGCCACCCATGACTCCTTGAGATGGCCGGATGGCCACTAGAAGCCAAACCTAATCCCACCGTTCGATCAAGATGAAGAAGGGGGGGGGGGGGTATACAACCCTTCGTTTCCCCTCAAACACACACAAAAATCATTCCTCAGAGCTCTAGCTACCTATGAAGAGCTGCTTGAGCCATTTCTTAAGCTCCCAAGCTCATTCCTCGATCAAAAAAAGTCATTCCCGTCCATCACAAAATAGGACACTCTCATTTATGACCTAACTTCCCCATTTATCCATCAAACTCAATTTAACTTTGCATGCACCTTCCATAGGCTTTGTCGATAAGAATAAATCATCTCCCAAGCTTCTCGAGCACTAGAGGTGGGACTTCAATCAAAGTCGATCTCCAAATCGTTAGTTCATGGCCTTTCAAGTGAATGCCAAGGAATGGATCCAAATCCTACTCAACAGGGCTTTGTGTCCACTCAATGAAGCTTTATCAATCTTTCAAGCCATCGATCTTGAGCTCCGGTGAGGTATGCTTCAAAAATTGATCCTTAGGAAAAAATGGGTTGGACCTTTTTGAAGAAAAGTTGCATCTCATGTGATCTTGACCGTTGGATCCCCTTCGATTGATGTTGTGAAGGTGTGAGATCCTTTTGGAGTTAATCCAAGCTTGGGTAAGCTCGGATCAAGTGAGCATTGGCGGACAGACTCCATTCTCCCTCACTCATGTGATGTTGGATCACACCCCGCGCATGATCGTAATGGATGCATGATTAGATTGATGGATCGATTTAATCTTATTCCCTGGATTAATCGTACGATCTTAGATTGGACGTTAGACGAGAAAGCGCGTCCGCATCTGCCACATTGACACTTAGTTAGATAAGTTTTAAGTAACCAATCTCGCATTATCACATGGCAGCATACCACATGGTGCCAATAGGATTAGGCTTTCATTAGGCTTAATTATTCATTTTTAATGGTTGAAACTTCTAAAAATAAAAAAAAATTCATAAGGAAAAAATTCAAATAAATACTCATTTTAAAGGTATTTCATAGGCTTATTAATTTAAAATAATTTTAACTAATTTTGAATAGTACTTACTATTTAATTAAGTTTAATTACAAAATTTATTAGCGTAATTACTCATTAATTACTTCAAAAATTAATCCCAATTTAATGGATTACTATGATTTTCATGGGATTTATTGCTCACTTAATTGGAAAAATTGACTAATTAAACCTTAACTTATCTTTTAAGTTAATTAATGATTAATTAATCTCATGAACAATATAGAATTTGTTAATTAAGTTTTTTAATCATTGTTCAACTAGTAAGTGACTAAGGAATAGGGTTGGGACCCTAAACCTTAAACCCTAAACCTCAAACCAGAAACCCTAAACCCAAAACCCTAAACCCTAAAAACTTAAAAACGTAAACCTAAACTAAATAAAACCTAAAAATAAAATAACCTAAACCTAAATAAAAAAAAATAAAAAAATAAAAACCTAAACCTAAACCTAAAAAAATAATAAAATAAAAACTAAAAACTAAATTAAAATAAATAAATAAAAACCTAAACTAAACTAAAAAATAAAATAAACCTATAAATAAAAATCTAAATAAAATAGAAACTTAACATAGAATAAAAATAAAATAAACCTAAAATAATAAAATAAAAACTAAATAAAAACCTAAACACAAAAAATAAATAAAAAATAAAACCTAAACCATAAACTAAAAAAAGCTAAACCTAAAATAAATAAATAAAAATAAAATAAACATAAACCTAAACTAAAATTAATAAAGCCTAAACCTAAACATAAAATAAACTAAACCTAAACTCTAAACTAAATAAAATAAACTAAACTAAAAATAAACCTAAATCTAAATTAAAAAAAAAACTAAAACTAAACCTAAAATAAAAAAAATAAAATAGAAACCTAAACTAAACCTAAAAATAAAAAATAAAACCTAAACTTATAAAATAAATTAAAAAAAACTAAAAAAAACATAAACCTAAACTTAAACCTAAAAACGTAAACCTAAAAATAGAAAACCTAAAGTAAAACAAAGAAACTTAAAATAAATAAAACACTAAATAAAAATAAAAAATAAACCTAAAAAAATAAAAAATAAAATAAACTAAAACAAATAAAAATAAATTAAATAAACTAATAAACCTAAACCTATAGGTTTACTTAATTTTTTTTTAAAAAACCCTAAACCCAAATCCCTAAATCCTAAACCCTAAACCCTAAACCCTAAATCCTAAACCCTAAACCCTAAAACTAACCCTAAACCTTGAACACTAAACCGATAAACCTAAATATACAACCTTAAACACTAAACTCTAAAGCTTAAACTAACCCTAAATCCTAAACCTAAATCCTAGATCCTAATGCCTAAGCCTAAACCTAAACCATAAACATGAAACCCTAAAAACCCTGAACCTTAAAGCCTAAACCATAAACTCTAAACTAACCCTAAACCCTAAGCTAAAAAAATGTAAACCTAAATTACATAAAATAAAATAAAAATAAATCTAAACTAAAATAAACAAAACTAAACCTAAACCAAAAATAAAATAAACTAAAAATAAACCAAAACATAAACTAAATAAAACTTAAAATAAACCTATAATAAAACTAAAACCTAAAGCTAAAAAAATAAAATAAAAACCAAAACCTAGTCATAAAAAATAAAATAAAAATAAAACTAAACCAAAAAATAAACATAAAGCTAAAAAATAAATTAAAATATATAAACCTAGAATAAATAAACAAAACTAAATTAGCATAAAAAATAAATGTAAATAAAAATAAAAAATAAAATGGACTAAAATAAATAAAAAACAAACTAAATAAGCTAAATAAACTTAAACCTACTAGTATACTAAATTTTAAAAAATAAATCCCCTAAACCCTAAACCCTAAACCCTAAACCCTAAGACCTAAATCCTAAACGCTTAAACCTAAACCTTAAAACTAACCCTAAACTTATAACCCTAAACCTGCAACCCTAAACCCTAAACCCTAAAAAATCCTAAACCATAAACTAACACTAAATCCCAAACCCTAAACCCTAAACACTAAACCCTAAATCTTAAACCCTAAACCCTAACCCTAACCCTAAATCCTATACCATAAACCCTAAACCCTAAACCGCAAAACCCTAAACCATAAACTAATCCTAAACCCTAAACCCTAAATCCTAAACCCTAAACCCTAAATCCTAAACCCTAAACCCTAACCCTAAACCTTAAACCCTAAAACCCTAAATCCTAAAACTCTAAACTTTAAACCCTAAACCCTAAATCCTAAAAACCTAAAAACCTAAATGTAAACTAAATTAAACTTAGAAATAAAATAAATAAATAAATTGAAACCTAAATAAAATAAAAACATAAACTAAAACCAAAACCTAAACCCTAAAAATAAAATAAAAAACTAATAAAAATTAACTAAAATGAAATATAATAAAACCTAAATTAAACTAAAAAATGAAATAAAGCTAAGAATAAAAAACTTAAATAAAATAAAAACTAAACGTAAAATAAAATTATAATAAACATAAAAATATAATAAAATAAAAACTAAATAAAAGCCTAAACTTAAAAAATAAACCATAAAATAAAGCCTAAAAATAAATAAAAAATAAAACCTAAACCCTAAACTAAAAAAACCTAAACTAAAAATAAAAAAATAAACAAAATAAAATAAACAAAAACCTAAACTAAAATAAATAAAACCTAAATCTAAACCTAAATTAAACTAAACCTAAACCTAAGCCTAAATTAAATAAAATAAAATAAAGTAAAAATAAACCTAAACTAAAAAATAAAACTTAAAAAAATCTAAAACCTAAACCTAAAAAAATAAAATATAAACCTTCACCTAAACCTAAAAAGAAAAAATAAAACCTAAACCTAAAAAATAAAATAAAAATATAACTCAACTAAAAAATAAACCTAAATAAAAAAACTAAAATAAAAACCTAAACTAAAATAAATAAACCTAAAATAAAAAAAATAAAATAAATAAAAATTAAAAATAAACCTTAATAAAAAATAAAATAAAATAAACTCAAAGAAATAGTAAGTAAACTAAATAAACTTAAACTTATCGGTTTACTTAATTATAAAAAAAATCCTAAAACCTAAATCATAAACCCTAAACCCTAAACCCTAAACCCTAAAACTAACCCTAAATCCTAAACCCTAAATCTACAACCCTAAACTTACAACCTAAAACCCTAAACCCTGAACCTTAAACCATAAACCCTAAACCCTAAACCCTAAACCATTAACCTTAAAACCCAAAACCCTAAACCTTAAGCCCTAAACCCTAAACCCTAAACCTTAAACCCTGAAACCCTGAAACCCTAAACCCTAAACCCTAAACCCTAAACCCTAAAACCTATGACCCTAAACCCTAAATCCCAAACCCTAAACCCTTAACCCTAAACTAACCCTAAACTCTAAACCATAAACTAACCTTAAACACTATGAATGAGCATAACCTTGATGGCAGGAACATCACTGTCAAGTAAGCCAAATCTAGATTTGGCGGTGGAGGTAAAGGCGGAGGTGGCTATTATTGTAGTGGTGCTGGGGGATCTGGACATGGTGGTTGGAGCAGTGGTGGTTATGGAGGTGGGAGGAGCAACGAAGCTTACAACTATGGTGGTGTAGGAGGGAGAGATTGAGGATATGATGGTGGATTTCGGTACTTGAGAGGCGGGGGTGGTTCTGATTGGAACTGAAGAAATTGATGAACAACCAATCCGATCTACTTCTTATGAAACAGTGTCTTTATCATAGAAATTATTCTACTTATCTAAGGTTTTTGATTTACTCTGTGGGCGCTCATTTTTTATCTATGTCATCGCTTGTGTCTTAGAAAACTTCGGGTGCTAATTGGTTGGTGAAATCAAAAAGAAGAAATATTAAATCTGAATTTATTCTCTCTTAAGAAAAAAAAATCTTAAACCCGAAACCCTAAACCCTAAACCCTAAACTAATACTTAAATCCTAAACCTAAAACCTAAACCCTAAAACTTAAACCCTAAACCCTAAACCCTAAACTCTAAACCCTAAACTAACCCTAAACCCTAAACTCTAAACCCTAAAATGCTAAAATCCTAAACCTAAACTAAATAAAGCCTAAAAATAAAATAAATAAAAAAACTTAAACCAAAATAGAATAAAAAATTAAAATAAAATAAAATAAAAGCTTAAATTAAAACCTAAACCTAAACGTAAACCTTAACCTAAAAAAATAAAATAAAAAATTAAAATTGAGATAAAATAAAATAAATAAAAATCTAGACTAAACTTTAAAATAAAAAACCTAAATAAAATAAAAACTAAACCTAAAATGAAAATAAAATAAACCTAAACTAAAATAAAATAAAAACTAAATAAAAACCTAAACCTAAAAATAAAACCTAAAAATAAATAAAAAATAAAACCTAAACCCTAAACTAAGAAAAAAGCCTAAATCTAAAATAAAAATAAAATAAGCTAAATAAAATAAACCTAAACCTAAGCTAAACTAAACTAAACTAAACTAAAAGAAATAAAACATAAACCTAAACATAAAATAAACTAAACCTAAACCTAAACCTAAACTAAATAAAATAAAGTAAACTAAAAATAAACATAAACCTAAACTGAAATATAAAACTAAATATTATACCTAAAATAAAAACATTAAACCTAAAACTAAAAAAATAAAATAAAAACCTAAACCTAAAAAAATAAAATAAAAATCTAAACCTTAACCTAAAAATAAAAAATAAAATAAAAACCTAAAAAATAAAATAAAAATAAAACTCAACTAAAAATAAAAATAAACCTAAAAAAATATACTAAACAAAATAAAAATAAAAAATTATCCTAAATAAAAATAAAAAGTAAAATGAACTCAAATAAATAAGAAATAAACTAAATAAACTTAAACCTATTGGTTTACGTAATTTTTATTAAAAGAAAGCCCAAACCCAAAATACTAAACCCTAAACCTTAAACCCTAAACCCTAAACCTTAAACCTACAACCCTAAACCCCAAATATTAAATCCTAAAACCCTAAATCCTAAACCCTAAACCCTAAACCATAAACCATAAACCATAAAACCCCTAAACCCTAAACCCTAAACCCTAAAACCGTAAACCCTAAACCCTAAACCTTAAAACCTAAACCCTAAACCCTAAAACCTAAACTAACCCTAAAACTTAAGTTAATCTAAAACCTTAAACCTTAAACTAACCATAAACCCTAAGAATGGGTAGAACCTTGATGGCAAGAACATCACCTTCAACTATACTCAGTCTAGATTTGGCGGTTGAGGCAAAGGTGGAGGCGACGGTTATCATAGTGGTGGTGGGGGATCTGTAGGTGCTGGTGGATATGGAGGTGGTGGTTGGAGTAGTGGTAGTTATGGAGGTAGGAGGAGTGACGAAGGTTACAATCATGGTGGTGGTGGAGGGAAAGATCGAGGATATGATGGTGGATCTCACTACTCTATTGGCGGGGTGGTTTTGATGGGAACTGGAGAAACTGAAGAACGACCGGTTTGATTTGCTGCTTATGGAACTATGTCTTCATAGTAGAGATGGTTTTGCATATCTTGGGTTTTTGATTTGCTCTATGGGTGCTCATTTTTGATCTATCTCATCGCTTGTGTCTTAGGAAACTTGGGGTGCTACTTGGATGATGAAGTCAAAAAGAAGAAATGTTGAATCTGAATTTATTCTTTGTTAAAGAAAATCTTAAACCCTAAATCATAAACCATAAACCCTAAACACTAAACTAAAACTTAAACACTAAACCTAAAACCTAAATCCTAAAACCTAAACCTTAAACCCTAAATCCCAAATGCCAAACCTTAAACCCTAAACCCTAAACTATCCCTAAACCCTATACCCTAAAAAGCTAAAAACATGAACCTAAATTAAATAAAACCTAAAAATAAAATTAATAAAAAAACCTAAACCAAAATAGAATAAAAAAATTAAAAAGAAATAAAAACATAAACTAAAACCTAAAAATAAAATAAAATAAAAAATTAAAACTAAGATAAAATAAAATAAAAAAATTTAAACTAAACTTTAAAATAAAAAACTTAAATATAATAAAAACTTAACCTAAAATGAAAATAAAAGTAACCTAAACTAAAATAAAATATAAACTAAATAAAAACCTAAACCTAAAATATAAACCTAAAAATAAAACCTAAAAATAAATAAAAATAAAACCTAAACCCTAAACTAAAACAAATGCATAAACCTAAAATAAAAATAAACTAAACAAAATAAAATAAACCTAAACCTAAACTAAACTAAACTAAATTAAAATAAATAAAACCTAAACCTAAACATAAAATAAACTAAACCTAAACCTAAACCTAAACTAAATAAAATAAAGTACACTAAAAATAAACATAAACATAAACTAAAAAATTAAACCAAATATTATACCTAAAATAAAAACCTAAAACCTAAACCTAAAAAAATAAAATAAAACCTAAACCTAAACCAAAAAATAAAAAATAAAATCTAAACCTAAAAAATAAAATAAAAATAAAACTCAACTAAAAATAAACCTAAACCTAAAAAATAAACTAAAATAAAAATTCTAAATTATAATAAGTAAATTTAAAATAAATAAACTAAACTAAATAGAAATAAAAAGTAAAACAAATTCAAATAAATAAGAAATAAACTAAGTAAACTTAAACCTATTGGTTTACTCAATTTTTTTAAAAGAAAGCCTAAACCATTAATATTAAACCCTAAACCTTAAACCCTAAACCCTAAAACTAACCCTAAACCGTAAACACTAAACCTTAAACCTACAACCCTAAATCCCAAACCTTAAATCCCAAAACCCTAAATCCTAAACCCTAAACCCTAAACCCTAAATCCTAAACCATAAAACCCCTAAACCCTAAAACCCTAAACCCTAAACCCTAAACCCTAAACCCTAAAACCTACAACTCTAAACCGTAAACCCCAAACCCTAAAACCTAAACCCTAAGCTAACTCTAAAACTTAAACTAATCTTAAAACCTAAACCCTAAACTAAACATCAACCCTAAGAATGGGTAGAACCTTGGCGACAAGAACATCACCGTCAACTATGCTCAACCTAGATTTGGTGGTTGACGCAAAGGTGGAGGTGGCAGTTATCGTAGTGGTGGTGGGGGATCTATAGGTGCTGGTGGATATGGTGGTGGTGGTCGGAGCAGTGGTAGTTATGGAGGTGGGAGGAGTGACGTAGGTTATAGTCATGGTGGTGGTGGTGGAGGGAAAGATCGAGCATATGATGGTGGATCTCGTTACTCTAGTGGCGGGGGTGGTTTTGATTTGCTGTTTATGGAACTATGTCTTCACAGTAGAGATGGTTTTGCATATCTTGGGTATTTGATTTGCTCTATGGGTGCTCATTTTTGATCTATCTCATCACTTGTGTCTTAGGAAACTTGGGGTGTTACTTGGATGATGAAATTAAAAAGCAGAAATGTTGAATCTGAATTTGCTCTTTGTTAAAAAAAGTCTTAAACCCTAAACCATAAACCAACAACCCTAAACCCTAAACTAAAACTTAAAACCTAAACGTAAAACCTAAACCCTAAAACCTGAACCTTAAACCCTAAACCCCAAACCCCAAACCCTAAACTATCCCTAAACCCTAAACCCTAAAAAGCTAAAATCTTGAACCTAAATTAAATAAAACCTAAAAATAAAATTAACAAAAAAACCTAAACCAAAATAAAATAAAAAAATAAAAAAATAAAAACATAAACTAATATCTAAACCTAAACCTAAACCTAATCCTAAACCCTAAACCTAAAAATAAGATAATTAAAATAATAATAACTAAACTAAAATAAAAAAATAAAAACCTAAACTAAACAAAAAAATAAAATAAACCAAAAAAATTAAAAACTTAAATAAAATAAAATCTAAACTTAAAATAAAAAATTAAACCTAAAATAAAATAAAATAAAAACTAAATAAAAACCAAAACCAAAAAAATAAACCTAAAAATAAATAAATAAAAACCAAAACCCCAAACTAAAAAAAACCTAAACCTAAAATAAGCAAAGTAAAGTAAACTTAAATGTATACTAAAATAAACTAAACTAAAATAAATAAAACTTAAACCTAAAATAAACTAAACCTACACCCTAAACTAAATAAAAGAAAATAAACTAAAAAAAAATATAAACCTAAACTAAAAAAATAAAACCCAAAAAATAAACCTAAAAGAAAAATTTAAAACCTAAGCCTAAAATAATTTAATAAAAACCTAAACTTAATTCCAAAAAAAATATATAAAAATTAAACATAAAAGATAAAATAAAAATAAAACTATACTAAAAAATAAACTTAAACTTAAACTTAAATATAAAAATAAACAAAAATAAAATATAAAACCCTAAACATAAAAAATAAAATAAAAATAAAACTATACTTAAAAAGAAACATAAACTTAAACCTAGATAAAAAATAAACTAAAATAAAAAACCTAAACTAAAATAAATTAACCTAAGATAAATAATATAAACTAGATGAAAGTAAAAAAAAATAAACCTAAATAAAAATATATAATAAAATAAAATAAAATAAATAAAAAATAAACTAAATAAACCTAAACCGACTGGCTTACTTAATTTAAAAAAATTTCTTAAACCCTTAAACCTAACATAAACCCTAAACCCTAAACCCTAAACCCGAAAACCCTAAACCTTAAACCCAAACCCTAAATTCTAAATAAAATATACTTAATATAAAATAAATTAAAATCTAAATAAAAACCTAAACCTGAAAAATAAGCTTAAAAATTAAACCTAAAAATAAAACCTAAACCAAAAATAAAAATAAAATAAACCTAAACTTAAATTAAAGTAAATTAAACCTAAACCTTAAACTAAATAAAATAAAATAAGCTAAAAATAAACCTAAACTTAGACTAAAAAATAAAATGTAAAAATAAACCTAAAATAAAAAGAAAAAACCTAAACCTAAAAAAAATAATAAAAACCTAAAACTAAGCCAAAAAATTTAAAATAAAAACTAAACATAAAAAATAAATTAAAAATAAAACTAAACTAAAAAATAAACATAAACTAAAACCTAAACCTAAAAAAATAAACTAAAATAAAAAACCTAAACTAAAATAAATAATCTCAAAATAAATAAACAATACTAAGTAAAAATTTATAAACCTAAATAAAAATATAAAATAAACTAAAAAAACCTTAACCTATTAGTTTACTTAATTAGAAAAATACCTAAACCTTTAACCCTAAAATAAACCCTAAACCCTAAACCCTAAACCTTAAGCCCTAAACCTTAAACCCTAACCCTAAACCGTAACCCAAAAACCCTAAATCATACATAAAATGAACCTAAAATTAAATAAATTAAAAATTAAATAAAAACCAAAACCTGAAAAATAAGCTTAAAAATAAAACTTACAACTAAATAAATAAACCTAAACCTTAAAGTATAAAAAAACCCTAAATCTAAAATAAAAATAAAATAAACCTAAACCTAAACTAAAATAAACTAAAATAAAATAAATAAAACCTAAACCTAAAATAAACCAAACATAAACCTTAAACTAAATAAAATAAAATAAACTAAAAAATAAAACATAAAAATAAACCTAAAATAAAAACAAAAAACTTAAACCTAAAAAAATAAAATAAAAATCAAAACCTAAATCAATAAATTAAAAATAGAACCTAAACTTAAAAAAATAAAATAAAAATAAAACTAAACTAAAAAATAAACATAAACTAAAACCTAAACCTAAAAAATAAACTAAAATAAAAAATCTAAACTAAAATAAATAAACTCAAAATAAGTAAACTAAACTAAATAAAAAATAAAAACTTAAATAAAAACAATAAATAAACTAAAAAAACTTAAACCTATAGGTTTACTTAATTTTTCTTTAAAAAAAACCCTAAACCATAAACCCTAAACCCTAAACACTAAATCATAAACCCTAAACACTAAACCTAAACCTAAAATAAAATATAAACTAAATAAAAATGAAAACCTAAAAATTAAACCTAAAAATAAAACCTAAAAGTAAATAAAAAATAAAATATAAATCCTAAACTAAAAAAAAACCTAAACCTAAAATAAAAATAAAATAAACAAAATAGAATTAACCTAAACCTAAACAAAATAAACTAAACTAAAATAAATAAAACCTAAACCTAAACATAAATAAACTAATCCTAAACCTAAACCTAAACTAAATCAAATAAAATAAATTAAAAAAAAGCCTAATCTTAAACTAAGAAATAAAACCTAAAAATAAACTTAAAATCTAACAAAATAAAATAAAAACCTAAGCTTAAACCTAAAATAAAAAATAAAACCTAAACCTAAAAAATAAAATATAAATAAAACTCAAGTAAAAAATAAACCTGAACCTAAACCTAAAAAATAAACTAAAATAAATAAACTAAACTAAATAAAAATAAAAAAAACCTAAAAAATAAACAAATAAAATAAACTAAAATAAATAAAAAATAAACTAAATAAACCTAAACCTACTAGTATACTTATTTTTTAAAAAAATTAAAAAATCCTAAACCCTAATCCCTAAATCCTAAAACTAACCCTAAACCTACAACACTAAACCTACAACCCTAAACCCTAAACCCTAAACCCTAAACCCTAAACCCTAGCCCTAAACCCTATACACTAAAAGCATAAACCCTAAAATCGTAAACCCTAATCCCTAAACCCTAAATCCTAAACCCGAAACCCTAAACCCTAAATTGTAACCCTAAACCCTAAACCCTAAACACCAAACCCTAAACCTAAACCTAAAGTAACTAAATAAATTAAAAAATAAACCAAAACATGAATCTAAACCCTAAGAATGGGCAGAACCTTGATTGCAGGAACACACGATCAACAAGGCTCAGTCTAGATATGGCGTTGGAGGTGAAGGCGGAGGCGGCGGTTATCACAGTGGTGGTGGGAGATCTAGAGGTGATGGTGGATATCGAGGTGGAGGTCAGAGCAGTGGTGGTTATGGAGGCAGGAGGAGGGACGGAGGTTACCACCATGGTGGTGCCGGAGGGAGAGATCGGAGATATGATGGTGGATCTAGCTACTCATGAGGGCGGGGTGGTTTTGGTGGGAACTAGAGAAACTGAAGAACAATCAATCCAATATGCTGCTTATGGAATTGAGCCTTTATAGTAGAAAGAGTTTTAGTTATCTAGGGTTTTTGATTTACTCTATGCATGCACATTTTTTATTTATGTTGCAGCTTATGTCTTAGAGAACTTAGTGTGTTACTTGGTTAATGAAATAAAAAAATGAAATGTTGAATCTAAATTAGTACTCTATTAAAAAACCAAAAACCATAAAACTTAAACTAAACATTGAACCCTAAACCTAAAAATGAAACACTAAACCCTAAACCCTAGAACCTAAAAATAAAAAATAAATAAATAAAATAAAAGAAACCTTAACCCAAAACCCTAAACCCTAAAACTAACCATAAATCCAAAACACTAAATGCTAAACCTACAACCCTAAACCCTAAACCCTAAACCTTAAACCCTAAACTCTAAAACCCTAAACCCTAAACTCTAAACCCTAAATCATAAACCCTAAACCATAAAACCCTAAACCTTACACCCTAAATTATAAAACCTACAACCCTAATCCCTTAACCCTACACACTAAACCTTAAACCTTAAACCCTAAACCTTAAACCCTAAACCCTAAAAACCTAAAAACCAAAACCTAAACTAAATAAAACCTAAAAATAAAATAAATTAAAAAATCTAAATATAAAAAATAAGAAAATAAAATAAAATAAAAACCTAAACTAAAACCTAAACCTAAACCAAACTTAAAAATAAAATAAAATAAAAAATAAATAAAAACTTAAACTAAACTAAAAAATAAAATAAACTTAAAAATAAAAAACCTAAATAAAATAAAAACTAAGTAAAAAATAAAAATAAAATAAACCCAAAATAAAATAGAATTAAAACTAAATAAAAACCTAAACCTAAAAAATAAACCTAAAAATAAATAGGAAATAAAACATAAACATTAAACTAAAAAAAACCTAAGCCAAAATTAAACAAAATGAAATAAACCTAAACCTAAACTACACTAAACTAAACCAAAAATAAATAAAACCTAAACCTCAAACGAAAATAAACTAAACCTAAACCCTAATCTAAATAAAGTAAAATAAACTAAAAATAAACTTGTACCTAAACAAAAAAAAAACCTAAAAATAAACCTAAAATAAAAACCTATAACTTAAACCTAAAAAAATAAAATAAAAACCCAAACCTAAACATAAAAATAAAAAATAAAACCTAAACCTAAAGAATAAACTGAAATAAAAAACCTGAACTAAAAATAATAAAATAAATAAAAATAAAAATAAAAATAAATCTAAAAAAAATAAATAGTAAAATAAATAAAAAATAAACCAAATAAACTAAAAAAAAGCTTAAACCTACTAGTTTACTTAATTTAAAAAAAAAACCCTAAATATTAAAGCATAAAGCCTAAACCTTAAATCCTAAACCCTAAACCCTAAACCCTAAACCCTAAACCCTAAACCCTAAACCTTAAACCCTAAACCTGCAACCCTAAACCCTAAACCCTAATAGACCTTAAACCCTAAATCATAAACCCTAAATGCTAAACTAACCCTAATCCCTAAACCTAAACCCTAAGTCCTAACCCTAACCTTAAACCTTAAACCCTAAACCTTAAATCCTAAAATCCTAAACCCTAAACCCTATACAAACCCGAAACCATAAACCCTAAACCCTAAAAACCTTAAAGCCTAAACCCTAAACTTTAAACCCTAAACTTTACACTAACCCTAAACCCTAAACTCTAAACCATAAAAACCCTAAACCTAAAGCCTAAAAATTAAACCCTAAACCCTAAACCCAAACCCTAAACCCTAAACCTTAAAACCCTAAACCTTAAAACCCTAAACCATAAATCCTAAACCCTAAACCCTCAACCATAAACCCTAAATACCTAAAAATTTAAACCTAAAGTAAATAAAACTTAAAAATAAAATAAATAAAAAAACCTAAACCCACATAATATTAAAAAGCAATTAAAATAAAAACCTAAACTAAAACCTAAAACCTAAGAATAGAATAAAATAAAAATACACTAAATTAAAATAAATAAAAACCAAAACTAAACTAAAAAATAAAATAAACCTCAGAATAAAAAACAAAAATAAAATAAAAATAAACATAAAATAAAAATAAAATAAACCAAAAATAAAATAAAAATTAAATAAAAACCTAAACCCAAAATATAAACCTCAAAATAAAACCTAAAAATAAATAAAAAATAAAACCCACACTCTAAACTAAAAATAAAAACTTAACCTAAAATAAAAATAAAAGAAATAAAATAAAATAAACCTAAACCTAAACTAAAATAAACTAAACGAAAATAAATAAAACCTAAACATAAACCTAAAATAAACTAAATCTAAACCTTAAATTAAATAAAATGAAATAAACTAAAAATAAACCTAAATCTATTCTAAAAAATAAAACCTAAATAAAAACCTAACCTAAACCCTAAAACATAAACCCTTAAAAGCTTAAAACCTAAACCTAAAAAAAATAAAAGCTAAATATAAAATAAATAAATAAACCTAAACCAAAATAAAATAAAAAAATAAAATAAAATAAAAACTTAACTAAAACCTAAACCTAAACCTAAACATAAAAAGAAAATAAAAGAAAAAAAAATAAAAACTAAACTAAAATAAAATAAATAAAAACATAAACTAAACTAAAAAATAAAAAACTAAACCTAAAATTAAAAAAATTAACCTAAAATAAAATAAAATAAAAACTAAATAAAAAAATAAACATAAAAAATAAACCTAAAAATAAATAAAAAATAAAACCTAAACCCTAAACTATAAAAATACCTAAAACTAAATTAAAAATAAAATAAACCTAAACCTAAACTAAAATAATCTAAATTTAAATAAATAATACCTAACACTAAACATAAAATAAACTAAACCTAAACCTAAACTAAATAAAATAAAATAAACTAAAAATAAACCTAAACCAAAACTAAAAAATATTACATAAAAATAAACCTAAAATAAAAACCTAAAGCCTAAACCTAAAAAAAATAAAAATAAAAGCCTAACCTAAACCTAAAAAAGAAAACAAAAATAAAACTCAACTAAAAAATAAACCTAAACTTAAAACTAAACCTAAAAAATAAACTAAAATAAAAACCTAACCAAAAATAAATAAACATAAAATAAATAGGCTAAATTAAATAAAAATAAAAAATAAACCTAAATAAATATAAATAAATAAAATAAACTAAAAGAAATAAAAAAATAAACTAAATAAACCTAAACCTACCAATTTACTTAATTTAAACAAAAAACCCTAAACCCGAAATCCTAAACCCTAAACCCTATATCTACAACCCTTAACCCTAAACCCTACAAAACCCTAAACCATAACTCTAAACCCTAAACCCTAAAAGCATAAACCATAAAACCCTAAACCCTAATCTGTAAACCCTGCACCCTAAACCTTAAACCCTTAACCCTGAACTCTAACCCTAAACCTTAAACTGTAAACCCTAAACTCTAAACCTAAACCTAAAGTAACTAAATAAATGAAAAAAAATAAACCTAAACCCTAAAACCTAATAAACCTAAACTTAAACCTAAACCCTAAGAATGGGAAGAACCTTTTCGACAGGAACATCACCGTCAACCAAGCTTAGTCTAGATCTGGTGGTGGAGGCAAAGGAGGTGGCAGCAGTTATCATAGTGGTGGTGGGGGATCTAGAGGTGCTGGTGGATATGGAGGTGGTGGTGGAAAAAGTTATGTTTATGGAGGTGGAAGGAGCGACAGAGGTTACAACCGTGGTGGTGGTGGAGAGATAGATTAAGGAAATAATGGTGGATCCTGCTACTCAAGAGGTTGGGGTGGTTCTGATGGGAACTGGAGAAATTGAAGAATGACCAATCCAATCTGCTGCTTATGAAACTATGTCTTTGTAGAAGAGATGATTCTAGTAATCTAAGGTTTTTGACTTGCAATATGCATGCTCATTTTTTATCTATATTGTCGCTTGTGTCTTAGAAAACTTGGTGTGTTACTTGGTTGGTTAAATTGAAAAGAAGAAATGTTGAACCTAAATTTGTTCTCTATTAAAAAAAATAAAAAACACCAAACCCTAAATAAAAACCTAAACCTGGACCTAAAACCTAAACTCTAAACCCTAAACCTTAAAAACCCTAAACCCTAAACCCTAAACCCTAAACCATAAAAGTCCTTAAACCTTAAACCCTAAATCCAAAAACTTAAACCCTAAACCCTAAACCCTAAACCTCAACTAACCCTAAACCCTTAACACTAAAAATTTAAAATGCTAAAGTCAAACTAAATAAAAACTAAAAAGAAAATAAAAAAAACCAAACCAAGATAAAATAAAAAATAAAATAAAATAAAAACCTAAACTAAAACTTAGCCTAAACCTAAACCTAAAAAGAAAATAAAAATATAAAAATTAAACTAAAATAAAAGAAATAAAAATCTAAACTAAATTAAAAATTAAAAAACTTAAATAAATAAAAAACTAAACCTAAAATTAAAATAAAATAAACGTAAAATAAAACAATATAAGAACTAAATAAAAACCTAAACCTAAAGAATAAACCTAAAAATAAAACCTAAAAATAAATAAACAACAAAATCTAAACCCTAAACTAAAAAAAAACCTAAACCTAAAATAAAAATAAAATAAACCTAAACCTAAAATTAAATAAACTAAACTAAAATAAATAAAGCCTAAACCTAAACCCTAAATAAAATAAAATAATCTAAAAATAAACCTAAACTAAACTAAAAAATACAACCTAAAAATAAAGCTAAAATAAAAATCTAAATCCTAAATGTAAAAATATAAAATAAAAACCTAAACCTAAACGTAAAATTAAAAATAATACCTAAACCTAAAAAATAAAATAAAAATAAAACTAAACTAAAAAATAAACTAAAATAAATAAAGAAAATGACAACAACAACAAGCCATTATCTCTCTAAGTGAGGTCGGCTACATGAATCCTTTGTCTCCATTGTGTCTTATTATGTGTCAAATTTTCATTCAATTGAAGTATACTAAGTTCATTTTTTATACATCTTAACCATGTCTTTTTAGGTCTGCCTCTACCTTTCTTAACATAAGGCAATTCTAATGCACCTACTCTCCTAACCGGGTCATTGGAGGCCGACGCTTTATGTGGCCAAACCATCTAAGGAGACTCTCTCAAATTTTATCTGCCACTAGAGCTACTCCAACTTTTTCTCGAAAATAAACATTTCACTTTTATCTCTAAGAGTAAAGCCACTCATCCACCTAAGCATCCTCATCTCTGCAACACTTAACTTAGTGTCATGCTTCTCTTTTATTGGACAACATTCTACCATAAATCATTACAGGTCTTACCACCATTTTATAAAATTTTCCCTTAAGTTTAAGTGGTACTTTTCTATCACACAACAGGCGAGATGCATTCCTAAAACATTCACTTTTGCATTTTAATGACTTGTTCACATAATGTCACAACACGACCACCTTAACTTCTGGAACTAGAGTTACACTCCAAAATTAAACTAAAATAAATAAAAAAAATAAACCTAAATAAAAAATTAAACTAAAATAAATCAAAATTAAACTAAATAAACTAAATAAACCTAAACTTACTAATTTTCTTAATTTAAAAGAAATTTAAAAATTAAAGAAAACTCTAACCCTAAACCCTAAACCCTAAACACTGAGCCCTAAACCTACAACCCTAAACCCTAAACCCAAAACCTTAAAACCCTAAACCCTAAACCCTAAACACTGAGCCCTAAACCTACAACCCTAAACCCTAAACCCAAAACCTTAAAACCCTAAACCCTAAACACTAAACCCTAAAACCGTAAACCTTAAACCCTAAATCATAAACCCTAAATTCTAAACCCTAAACCCTAAATCCTAAAACCTACAACCCTAAACCCTAAACCCTAAACCCTAAACCCTAAATCCCAAACCCTAAACACTAAACCCTAAATACTAAAAAACTAAAAACTGAAACCTAAACTAAATAAAACCTAAAAATAAAATAAATAAAAAACTTGAACCTAAATAAAATAAAATAAAAACCTAAACTAAAACCTAAACCTAAACCTAAATGTAAAAATAAAATAAAATAAAAAATAAAACTAAACTAAAATAAAATAAATAAAAACCTAAACTAAACTAAAAAAATAAAATAAACCTAAAAAACCAAAATAAAATAAAAGCTAAACATAAAATAAAAGTAAAATAAACCTAAAATAAAATAAAATAAAATAAAACCTAAATAAAAACCTAAACATAAAATATAAACCTAAAAAATAAAACCTAAAAATAAATAAAAAGTAAAATTTAAACCCTAAACTAAAAAAAACCTAAAGCTAAAATAAACAAAAGAAGAAAAAACTTAAACCTAAACTAAAATAAACTAAACTAAAATAAATCAAACCTAAACCTAAACTTAAAATAAACTAAATCTACTAAACTAAATAAAATAAAATAAACAAAAAATAAACCTAAACTTAAACAAAAAAATATAACCTAAAAAAAAACCTAAAATAAAAACATAAAACCAAAACCTAAAAAAATAAAATACAAACCTAAACCTAAACCTAAACCTAAAAATATAAAATAAAACTTAAACCTAAAAAATAAAAGAAAAATAAAATTGAACTAAAAACTAAACATAAACTTAAACCTAAGCTTATAAATAAACTAAAATAAAAAACCTAATTAAAATATTTAAACTTAAAAGAAATAAACTAAAATAAATAGAAATAAAAAATAAACGTAAATAAAAATTTAAAATAAAATAAACTAAAATAAATAAAAAATAAACTAAATAAACATAAACCTACATGTTTACTTAATTTAAAAAAAATCTCTGACCCCTAAACCCTAAACCCTAAACTTCAAATCCTAAACCCTAAACAATAAAACTAACCCTAAACCCTAAACCCTAAACCTACAACTCTACACCTACAACCTAAACCCTAAGTCCTAAACCCTATACTATAAACACTAAAAACCTAAAAAGCTAAACCTAAAGTAAATAAAACCTAAAAATAAAATAAATAAAATAATCTAAACCTAAATAAAATAAAAAATAAAATAAAATAAAAACCTAAACTAAAACAAAAAATAAAATAAAGTTAATAAAAAGGCCTAAATATAATAAAAACTAAACATAAAATAAAAATAAAATAAGCCTAAAATATAATAAAATAAGAACTAAATAAAAACCTAACCTATAAAAATAAACCTAAAAATAAATAAAAAATAAAACCCAAACCCTAGACTAAAAATAAAAACATAACATAAAATAAAAATAAAATAAATAAAATAAAATAAACCTAAACCTAAACTAAAATAAACTAAACTAAAATAAATAAAACCTAAACCTAAACCTAAACTTTAAACTAAATAAAATAAAATTCACTAAAAATAAACTAAAAAATTAAACCTAAAAATAAACCTAAAATTAAAACATAAAACCTAAAACCTTAACCCTAAACCCTAAAAAGCTAAAATATTAAACCTAAACTAAATAAAACCTAAAAGTAATATAAATAAAAAAAATTTAAACCAAAATAAAATAAAAAAATAAAATAAAATAAAAACATAAACTAAAACCTAAACGTTAACCTAAACTAAAAAAGAAATAAAATAAAAAAATATTAACTAAACTAATCTAAAAAAATTAAAAACCTAAATAAAATAAAAACTAAACCTAAAATAAAAATAAAATAAACCTAAAATAAAATAAAATAAATAATAACTAAAAACCTAAACCTAAAAAACTAAACCAAAATAAATAAAAAATAAAACTTGGACCTTAAACTAAAAAAATCCTAATCTTAAAATAAAAATAAAATAAAGTTGAACTTAAACTAAAATAAATAAAACCAAAATCTAAACCTAAACCTAAACCTAAACTAAATAAAATAAAAGAAACTAAAAATGAACTTAAACCTAAAGCAAAAAAAAAAAACATTAGCTAAAAATAAACCTCAAATAAAAACCTAAAATCTAAACTTAAAAAAATAAAATAAAAACCTAAACATAAACCAAAACCAAAAAATAAAAAAAAAAATTTAAACCTAAAAAATAAAATAAAAATAAAACTAAACTAAAAAATATACCTAAACCTAAATATAAACCTAAAAAATAAACTAAACTAAATAAACCTAAAATAAATAAACTAAACTAAATAAAAAAAATTAACCTAAATAAAAATAAAAAATAAAATAAAATATAATAATTAAAAATAAATAAATCTAAACTACCAATTTATTTAATTTTTAAAAGAATTAGGAGAATAAAAAAAATAAATAAAAAATATCCTAAACCCTAAACCCTAAACCAACAACCATAAAACCCTAAACACTAAACCCTAAATCCTAAACACTAAAACCCTAAACCTTAAACCCTAAACCACAAAACCTAAACCCTAAACTGTAAACCTTAAATAAAAACACTAAACCCTAAATCCTAAACCCTAAAACCTAAAAACCTAAAAAGAAAATAAAATAAAAAACATAAACCTAAATAAAATAAAAAAATAAAATAAAACAAAGACATAAACTAAAACTTAAACCTAAACCTAAAGCTAAAAAGAAAATAAAAAAATTAAAAATGGAACAAAAATATAATAAATAAAAACCTAAAGTAAATAAAATAAAATAAAATACCTTAATAAAATAAAAACTAGACCTATAACAAAAATAAAATCTAAGCCCAAAAAAAAAAACATAAAAATAAATAAAAAATAAAATTGAAACTCTAAACTAAGAAAACCTAAACCTAAAATAAAATTAAAATAAACTTAAACCAAAACTAAAATAAACTAAACTATAATAAACAAAACTTAAACCTAAAGTAAACTAAACCTAAACCTAAACCTAAACTAAATAAAATAAAATAAACTAAAAATGAACCTAAACCTAAACTAAAAAATAATACCTAAAAATAAACCTAAATTAAAAACTTAAAACCTAAACCGAAAAAAATAAAATAAAAACCTAAACCTAAACCTAAAAATAAAAAATAAAACCTAAACCTTAAAAAAAAAAAAAAAAAAAACTAAAAATAAACTTAAACCTAAACCTAAACCTAAAAATTAAAATAAAATAAATAAACTAAACTAAATAAAAATAAAAAATAAAATAAACTAAAATAAATAAAGAATAAATTAAATAAACCTAAACATACAAGTTTACTTAATTTAAAAAAAATAAAAAATAAAATAAACTAAAATAAATAAAGAATAAAGTAAATAAACCTAAACATACAAGTTTACTTAATTTAAAAAAATATAAATAAAAAAAAAATCAACAAAACCATAATCCATAAGCCCTACACCCGAAACCTACAACCCTAAACCATAAACCCTAAACCCTAAACCCTAAACCATAAAACCTAAAAACCTAAACTAAATAAAAGAAAACCTGAAAATAAAATAAATAAAAAAACCTAAACCTAAACAAAATAAAAAAATAAAATAAAATAAAAACCTAAACTAAAACCTAAACCTAAACCTAAAGCTAAACCTAAACTTAAAAATTAAATAAAATAAAAATTAAAACTTAAAATAAAATAAAATAAATAAAAACCTAAATTAAACAAAAAATAAAATAAACCTAAAAATAAAAAACCTAAGTAAAATAAAAAGTAAATGTAATATAAAAATAAAAGGAACCTAAAATAAATAAATAAATAAAAACCTAAAAAATAAACCTAAAAAGAAATAAATAAATAAAACATAATCCCTAAACCTAAAATAAACAAGATAAAAGAAACTTAAACCTAAACTAAAATTAATAAAACCTAAACCTAAACCAAAAAGAAACTAAACTAAACCCTAAACTAAATAAAATAAAATAAACTAAAAATAAACCTAAAATATAAACCAAAAACATAAACCATAAACCCTAAACCCTAAAAAGCTAAAAACCTAAACCTAAACTAAATGAAAACTAAAAATAAAATAAATAAAAAACCTAAACCAAAATAATATAAAATAAAAACCTAACTAAAATTGTAACCTAACCCTAAACCTAAAAGAAAATATAATAAAAATTAAAAACTAAATTAAAATAAAATAAATAAAAACCTAAACTAAACTAAAAAAAATGAAAAACCTAAATAAAATAAAAACTAAACTTACAATAAAAATAAAATAAACCTAAAATAAAATAAAATAAACATTAAAAAAAAACCTAAACTTAAAAAAGAAACCTAAAAAAATAATAAATAAAACCTGGACTCTAAAGTAAAAAAAACCCTAAACCTAAAATAAAAATAAAATAAACCTAAACCTAAACTAAAATAAACTAAACTAAAATAAACAAAACCTAAACCTAAAATTGAAATAAATTAAACCTAACCCTAAACTAAATAAAATAAAATTAACTAAAAATGAACCTAAACCTAAACTAAAAAATATTAGCTAAAAATAAACCTAAAATAAAAAGCTAAAACCTATACCTAAAAACATAAAATCAAAACCTAAACCTACCTAAACCTAAACCTAAAATGAACTAAACATAAACCTAAACCTAAACCTAAACTAAATAAAATAAAATAAACTAAAAATAAATGTAAACCTAAACTAAAAAATAAAACCTAAAAATAAACATAAAATAAAACCTAAAACCTAAACAAACAAAAAATAAAATAAAATAAAAACCTTAACCTAAACCTAAAAATAAAATAAATAAAACCTAGACCAAAATAATAAAATAAAAATAAAACTAAACTAAAAAAATAAACATAAATATAAACCATAACGTAAAAAATAAACTAAAATAAAAAACCTAAAGTAAAATAAATAAACCTAAAATAAATAAACAAAACTAAATAAAATTTAAAAATTAACCTAAATAGAAAAATCAAATAAACCTAAACCTACAGATTTCTTAATTTTAAAAAAAACTCTAAACCATAAACTCTAAACCCTAAACCCTAAATCCTAAACCATAAACACTAAACCCTAAACCCTCAAACTAACCTGAAGCACTAAACCCTAAACCTACAGCCCTAAACATATAACATTAAACCCTAAACCCTAAATTATAAACCCTAAAAAAGTAAAAATAAATAAAAAACCCTAACCTTAAACCCTAAACCCTTAACCCTAAAATAAACCCTAAACCCTAAACCATAAACCTACAATGTTAAACCCTAAGCCTTAAACCCTAAAATCCTAAACTGTAAACCCTAAACCCTAAAACCTATAGCCCTAAGCCTAAAACCCTAAACTAAAAATCATAAAACCTAAAAAGCTAAAAACCTAAACCTAAACTAAATAAAACCTAAAAATAAAATAAATAAAAAACCTAAATAAAATAAAATAAAAACATAAACTAAAACCTAAACCTAACCCTAAACCTAAAAAGAAAATAAAATAAAAAATAAAAACTAAAGTAAAATAAAATAAATAAAAACCTAAACTAAACTAAAAAATAAAAAACCTAAATAAAATAAAAACTAAACCTAAAATACAATAAAATAAAAACTGAATAAAAACATAAACCTAAATATTAAACTTAAAAATAAATAAAATATAAAACATAAATTTAAAATAAAAATAAAATAAATTAAACCTAAATAAAAATAAACTATACTAAAATAAATAAAACCTAAACTTAAACCTAAACCTAAACTAAATAAAATAAAATAAACCTAAACTTAAACTAAAAAAATAAAACTTAGAAATAAACCTAAAATAAAAACCTAAAACCCAGACCTAAAAAAATAAAATAAATACATAAACATAAACATAAAAAAGACCTAAACCTAAAAAATAAAATAAAAATAAAACTAAACTAAAAAATAAACCTAAACCTAAACGTAAAAAATAAACTAAAATAAATAAACCTAAAATAAGTAAACTAAACTAAATAAAAATAAAAATAAACTTAAATAAAATTAAAAGTAAAATAAAATAAATTAAATAAACTAAAGAAACTAAATAAACATGAACCTACCATTTTCTTAATTTAAAAAAAATAAAATAAAATTAAATAAAAAATGCTAACCCTAAATCCTATACCCTAAAACTAACCCAAAACCCTAAACCCTAAACCCAAAACTTTAAACCCTAAATTCTAAAGCCTAGGACCCTAAACCCTAAACCCTAAACCCTACAACCTTAAACCCTAAACCCTAAACCCTAAACCCTAAAAACCTAAAAACTTAAACCTAAAAATAAAATAAATAAATAAAACTAAACCTAAATAAAGTAACAAAAAAATAAATAAATAAAAACCTAATTAAAAACCAAAGCCTAAACCTAATAATAAAATAAAATAAAAAATAAAAACTAAACTAAAATAAAATAAATAAAAACCTAAACTAAAGTACAAAATAAATTAAATCTATAAGTTAAAAACCTAAATAAAATAAAACCAAAACATAAAATAAAAATAAAACATACCTAAAATAAAATAAAATAAATTAAAAACTAAAACCTGAAAAATAAACCTAAAAATAAATCAAAAATGAAACCAAACCCTAAGCTAAAAAAAAACCTAAACCTAAAATAAATAAAATAAAATAAACCTAAACCTAAAGTGAAATAAACTAAACTAAAATAAATAAAGCCTAAACCTAAACCAAAAATAATCTAAACCTAAACCCTAAACTAAATAAAATAAAATAAACTAAAAATAAAATTGAACCAAAAATAAAAAATAAAACCTTAAAATAAACCTAAAATAAAAACCTAAAACTTAAACCCAAAAAAATAAAATAAAAACATAAATCTAAACATAAAAAATAAAATAAAAATAAAAATAAACTAAAAAATAAACTAAAATAAATAAACATAAATAAATAGTCTAAACTAAATAAAAATAAAAAATAATCCTAAATACAAATATAGAATAAACTAAATAAACCTAAACCTACCTGTTTACTTAATTTTAAAAAAAAGCCCTAAGCCCTTAACATTAAATCCTAAACCCTAGACCATAACTCCTAAAACCTAAAATTAACCCTAAATCCTTACCCAAAAAAAAAACCTAAACACAAATAATAAAATAAACTCCACCAATGCTACCCTTAAAACTAAAACTAAAACTTAAACCCTAAAAAATAACTAAAACTAATAAAACTTTTAAAAGACTAAAATAAATAAATAAAACATAAAACCTAACTATTAAAATTAAAGAAAACCTAAACTTAAACATAAAAAAAAAAAAAAAAAAACTAAACCTAAACCCAATAATAATAATAATAATAATAATAACCTAATAATAATTAAAACTAAATTAAAAATAAAAACTAATAAATAATAAATAACTAAAAAACAAAACTAATAGAAAGAACCTAAATCCCTAAACCTAAAAAACTAACTAAACTAAACTAATAACTAAAAAAACCTAAACCCTTAAACCCTATAATAAATTAACAACTAAAATAAAAAACCTAAACCCATTCCGCAGCCCCTTCCCATCTTGATCTCTAGCAATTCTTGAATCCCTTTCCTTCTCGTTCTCTTTTTCGGTGTTTCTGGGCTGGTTTTCCAAAAATTTCTTCTAGTTTTGCTTCGGATCTTCTACCTTAGGCTGATCCTTCTTTGGTTCTTAAGTGGCACCATTTTCCATGGCATCGAGTTCTGCGAATACTTAAGGAATACTAAATGCTCCAGCTACTTCAGCTCAGGCTTCTGATTCTTTGGTTATAGCTAAATCTTTTGCCTCTAAGTCTTTCAAAGATGCCTTATTTGGTAAGGATTCTTCAACTTCTTCTGATCTTTCTTTAAAGCTGGTTTATATGACCTTAAAAAGTGTTTCGACTATTATGTGCTCTAACTTGGATACAAAAAAACTAGCTGAGCCTTATGCATATAATTTGATTGGAAAATTTTCTTTTTGACATCCTAGTATGGAGAAAATTCAGTTTTTCTATCATGATTTGAATCTTTTTGGTGTTTTTTGATTATTTTACTAGATTGTAGACATGCGCTAATTAAATTATCAGATGACGTTGATTATAATCCTATCTTTTCTCATCAATCTTATTAGGCTAAAAATTGTCAAATGCTTATTCTTAAATGGACTCCATTTTTATGACATTAAAAAGGAATCTCCTATAATGCCAGTTTGGTTATCTTTACCTAATCTTCAGGTTCACTTTATTAATTATCAATTCTTGCATGCTGTGAGTTCTATTTTGGTAGACCCTTGTAAATCGATCAACCAACTACAACCAAATCTAGGTTGCTGATTGCTCGGATCCTTATTAAAATTGATGTAACAAAGAAATTTCCTAAGGAGGTGTGGATTGGATCGGAGAAATATGGATATTAACATTAGGTCGAGTTTAAAAACTTCCCTACTTTCTGCAATCATTGCAAAACTCATAGCCATGATGTATTGAAATGTTTTGTTACTCATCAACATCTTTGGAAGAAAGTGGTTAAAGATCTTAAGGTTGCTGGCAAAATTGGAGATTTAAAAAGTGATAAAAGAAATTCTACTTTAAATGAAAAGGATAGTGGTGTTGTGAATGAAATTGTTGATGTTTCTAATGATGTTCTTAATGTTTCTAATGTTACTCCCAATGTAAGTGGAAGTGATAAGCTTGTTAAAAATGCTTATGTAATTATTTTAGAGAGTAATCAGGTTTCGACTGCTATTATTTTTGATATTCTTGAAAACTTACAAATGGCTGATTTTCCTATTTTAGTTTCTGATTCTAAGTAGATTTGTGATAAATTTGCTAAAAATCTTATAGAAAATGTTTCTCTTATTTCACCTCAAAAATCTTTAAAAGAAAATTTAACCTCATCTTCAAAAAAGTGATAAGCATGTTAAAAAATAAACTAAACTAAAATAAATAAAACCTAAACCTAATCCAAAAATAAACTAAACCAAAACCTAAACTAAAAAATATAACCTCAAAATAAACCTAAAATAAAAACCTAAACCTAAACCTAAAAATAAAAAATAAAACATAAAATAAAAATAAAATAAATAAACTCAAAATAATGGCTGAAACCTAAACTTGAACCTAGAAACTAAACTAAAATAAAAAACCCAAACTAAAATAAATAAAGCTAAAATAAATAAACTAAACTAAATATAAATAAAAAATAAACCTAAATAAAAATAGAAAATAAATTAAATTAAAAAAATAATAAATAAACAAAATAAACTTAATAAACTTAAACCTATTGGTTTACTTAATTTTTAAAAAAAACCCTAAACCCAAAACTCTAAATCCTACACCTTAAACCTTAAACCCTAAATCCTAAACCTAACCCTAAACCCTAAACCCTAAACCAACAACCCTAAACCCTAATCCCAAAACCATAACAAAACCCTAAACCCTAAAACCTCAAAACCCTAAACCCTAAAGCCTAAACATTAAACCCTAAACCCTAAATCATAAATCCTAAACCCTAAACCCTAAAACCTTAAAGCTTAAACCCTAACCTTAAACCCTAAACCCTAAAAGCATAAACCCTAAAACCCTAAAACCCTAAAACCTAAACCCTAAACCCAAACCCTAAACCAAAAATCCTAAATCTAAACCTAAAGTAACTAAATAAAATAAAAAATAAACCTAAACCCTAAAACCTAATAAACCTAAAACTTGAGAATGGGAAGAACCTTGACAGTAGGAACATCATCATCAACCAAGCTCCGTCTAGATCTAGTGGTCGAGGCGAAGGTGAAGGCGGTGGTTATCACAGTGGTGGTGGGGGATCTGGAGGTGCTGGTGGATATGGAGGTGGTGATCGGAGAAGTGGTGGTTATGGAGGCGGGAGGAGCGACAGAGGTTACAACTATGGTGGTGGCAGAGGGAGAGATCGGGGATATGATGGAGGATCCCGCTACTCAAAAGGAGGGGATGGTTTGATGGTAATTGGAGAAATTGAAGAATGGGCGATCTGATCTGCTGCTTATGGAACTATGTTTTTACAGTTCTATTTATCTAAGGTTTTTGATTTGCTCTATGCATGTTCATTTTTATCTATCATTGCTTATATCTTTAAAAACTTGGTGTGTTACATGGTTGATGAAATCGAAAAGAAGAAATGTTGAATCTAAATTTATTCTCACTTAAAAAAAACCATAAACCCTAAACTAAAACCTCAACGCTATACCTAAAACCTAAACTCTAAACTCTAAACTCTAAAAACCCCAAACCCTAAACCCTAAAACCCTAAATCCTAAACCCTAAACCCTAAAACCTAAATCCAAAACCCTAAACCCTAAACCCTAAAACCCTAAACCCTAAACCCTAAACCCTAAACCCTAAAACCTAAACCCTAAATACTTAACCCTAAATCCTAAACCCTAAACCCTAAATCTTAAACCCTTAAATAACCCTAAAAAGCTAAAAACCTAAACCTAAACTAAATAAAAACTAAAAATAAAATAAATAAAAAAACCTAAACTAAAACCTAAACCTAAACCTAAATGGAAAATAAATTAAAAAATAAATACTAAACTAAACTATAAATAAAAAACTTAAATAAAATAAAAACTAAACTTAAAAAAAAAATAAACCTAGAATAATATAATATAAAAACTAAATAAAAACCTAAACCTAAAAAATAAATATAAAACCTCAATCCTAAATTAAAAAAAGTTAAACCTAAAATAAAAATAAAATAAACAAAATAAAATAATCCTAAACCTAAACTAAAAGAAACTAGACTAAAATCAATAAACCTAAACCTAAACCTAAACTTAAACCTAAACTAAATAAAATAAAATAAACTAAAAATAAACATAAACCGAAACTAAAAAATAAAACCTAAAAATAAACTAATTGAGAATCCCCAAAAATGTTAATGTTCTGGATGCTTAGAGTAATGATTAACTCCAAACTAGCAATCAGAGCCTCATATTCAGCTTCGTTGTTGGTGCAAGGATTGGGCAGATGATATGAAAATATCATAACATCATGGTCTGAAGTTAAGATAGCTATTCTTACCCTGCCTTTCCTAGAATAGTAGATTATGGTTCTTCTCTTCTTTGAGGGAAGTCACGCCATCAAAGTATATCTCCCAACTGTGAATGCTAGTATCCCCTAAGTTCATGATTAGTTGATCGAGGAGATATTTACTGAGAGCAGAGAGTCAACAGAAAGTAGGTGTGCCACTAAAAAATCCTCTAGCACTTATCCTTTCACCGTACAGAGGGGTACGAAGGTAATGTCAAACTATGAGAGGATCATGGACCATCATGCTAACCTTCTGGATAGCGTCAGCCATGTCACTAGATACTATAGTGGATAGGTCCTGGATATTATGTTTACCTTATGAGGAAGCATGTAGTGTTGTAGCTTTTGGATGTAAAGATTAAAGCTAGATAATGCTTCTTAATTGGTGGATAATCAGCCTTAGTAGGAATTAGATGACGGCTGAGGTAGTACAGTGCATTTTCCTTCCCTTCGTCATTGACTTGGGCCAACAAAGCACCAAAGGATTCATCTAATGCAACAGTGTAAAGTATGAGCAGCTTGCCTAGGATAGGGGCTGTTAGAATCAATGGTGGCATAAGGTAATGCTTGATGCCTTCAAAGGCATGCTCATACTTATCACCCCACTTGAACTTGGCATCCTTCTTGACAAGTACTGAGATGGCTGACATCTTCCTGATAGGTTGGATATAAAGCATCTTAGATATGCCAACCCTTATAATGATCTAAGTTGAGTTAAACTTTTAATGGGTGTAATTTATAATATCACCTTGATCATCTCTAGATCGATTTTGATTCCCTGGTATCAGACAACAAACCAAAGGAATTTCCATGAATCTACTCTGAATGCACACCTTTAGGGGTTCATTTTGAGGTTAAATTATCTTAACTATTTGAAAACTACTCTTAAGTCAAAGAGATGATCTTCCTTTTCTCTACTTTTGACCATGAGATCATCGACATAGCACTCAACTTGATGATGAATGAGTTCATCAAAGATTCAAGACATAGCTCGCTAGTATGTAGCACCAGCATTTTTAAGGCTGAAGGCATGACCTTATAGCAATAGATTCTTATCAGGGTTCTAAAGTTAGTGTTTCTTTCATCTTCAGGGCCATCTTTATTTAGTTATATCTAGATAAGACATCTATGAAAGAGAAGACTGCATAAGATGAGGCAATGTCCACCATCAGCTCCAGGATTGGTAGTGAAAATTCATCTTTTGGACATACCTAATTTAAATTCCTAAAATCGAGGCATATGTGAATTTGGCCATTCTTTTTCTTAACTGAAATGACGCTGGCTAACCAGGTAGGCTATTTTTCTTTCTTGATGAAATCAACATCGATCAGTTTCTTGACTTCAAAAATGACCTATTATTCTATGTCTAATTTCATGTGTTTAGGAGCTTGCTTGATAGGGTTAGTAGTAGGTCTATTGCTAGTTTATGGACTACTATGTTAGGAGCCAATCTAGGAATCTCTTCATAACTCCATGCAAAGTAGTCCTTAAACTCAGTCAATAACCTAACTAAGTCATTGGTTTCAATTTCATTCAACAAAGAACTGATGTATGTTTAGCGTGGATCTTCTTCGGTTCTAAGTCAATTTCCTTGATCTCGTTGATGGTTGACTTGATCTCTTCTTCAAACTCTAGCAGTGCATCTTTTGCTTCAAAATCATTTGGATCATCTGAAGTTTCTAAGCATAGCTCCTCATATGGGTTAATGTAATTTGGAATGAATCAATCTGATTCCAAATGATTAACTAGACCCACTATACTTAATCTCAGTCTCGATCTTGATTGAGAGCTTTTGCATTTGTTCTTTCATATTCTTTCAAAGTAGTCTGACATGTGCTTTTACCAAGTATATGGGATTAACCCTTTCTTTGTTAAATTATGAACACAAGACAAGTACCAATCAAAATTTTGAATGAAAGAAAAGGGGGTTCTTTACAGAATTTACATTCAATGAAAGATTTTGCAAATATGATTTTGGATTGTAATCTTTATGATGTTGGTTTCATTGGTTCTCAATTTACTTGGAATAATCATAGATTATGGCAACAGTTGGATCGTACATTATTTAATAATTATTGGTTAAATCATTGGCCTTTAACTTCGGTGGAGCATCTTAGTAGAACTCTCTCGGATCATGCTCATTTTTTAGTTTCTATTAAGGATGCTATTCATAATAATAATGTCATTAAAATTTTTTATTTTCAAACTATGTGGTTACAAGATAAAAGTTTTCTTGATGTAATTGCTTATAATTGGTGTGCTCCGCTTTCTCTTGATGATTATGCATTTGGTATGAAGAGATTTTGGCTTAAGCTTAAAAGGCTTAAGCCTAATATCACTTGGTGGAATAGAAACTACTTTAAAAATCTTATTAATAATTTCAAGAATAAGGAAAAAAAGGTGAAAGATTTGGAAGAAGTTGTTATTACTGATTCTTCTTTATGTCCTAATCTTACTGAAGCTAAAGATAATCTCATTAAGTTTTAGGATTTAGAGGATAATTATTGGAGACAAAAAGCTACCTCTAAGCATCTTTCTCAGGGGTAAGAACCACTAAATATTTTTATGCTTTGGTAATGAAAAGGAGAGTTCTATTATGTCTACTGAGGATATATTTTCTTATGCTCTTAATTATTTTAAAGATCTTTTAAATAAAAAATGTCAGCTTGAGCATTTATCCAATTCATCTATCATCCCTTCTATTATGTCTACTGAGGATGAGTGCTTGGTTGCTCCTCCTTTGATCAATAAATTTTTAGTATTCTTAATGGTATGACTGATTCTCAGGTATCGATGGTTACACTACTTTATCCTTTCAAAAAGCTTTGTTTATTATTAAAATTGATCTTGTTAATGCTGTTAAGGTTTTTTTCAAGGGAATTCTATTCCTAAATATTTTGCTAGCACTTCTATTATTCTTATTCCTATGAAAGATAATCCTGACTTTTGGAATGACTTTATACCTATTAGTCTTTGTACTTTTTTCAATAAATTGATTTCTAAAATTTTGACTAATAAGCTTAGTAAGTTTCTTCATAAGATTATCTCTCCTAATCAAACTAGCTTTATGAAAGGTAGAACTATTTTGGATAACATCTTGCTTACTCAAGAATTGATTTATGGTTTGAATGTTAAGACTATCGGTGGAAATTTACTTTTTAAGCTTGACATCATGAATGCTTATGATAACATTTCTTGGGATTTTCTTAATATTTTTTACTTTATTTGGTTTTTCTAATCATTTTATTTCTATGGTTAATAATATAATTAGAAATGTTTGGTTTTCATTAGTTATCAATCATGAAAACTTTGGTTTGTTTAATTCCTCTCAAGGTATAATACAAGGTGACCCTCTTTCTCCGTCACTTTTTATTATTGTGGTTGAATATTTGTCTCGTTGGGTTAATCTTTTTTTAGAAGAATTCTAGTATGTATTTAAAGAATATTGGTGGTTTGGCTATCTCTCACTTAAGCTTTGCTGATGAATTCATAATTTTTTGTAATGGCTCATTACATTATGTTAAAAAGTTTAAGGATTTTTTAAATAAAATTTGAAAATGAAATTAGCCTTTGATTAATACTCACTTCTACATCTATTTCTATTCATAGAATTAATAAAATAAAACATATCACTCCTTTTTCTCATCAAAATCTTCCAATTAAATATTTAGGCTCCCCTTTATATTGTGGCCATAAGAGATCCCATCTCTTTGATGAGGTAATTCATAATATTCAAAATAAAATTGTCTACCATTGAATTTCAATTTTATCTTTTGGTGGTAGATTACTTGTTATTAAATGTAATCTTTATTCTCTTTCTTTTTACTTGTTGCTTAATATTGTTCCTACTTCCCATGTTCTTATCAGGATTGAAAGACTTTTTGATAAGTTTTTTTGTGGCTCTAGGAATTTGGCCAAAAGGCTTCATTGGAATTCTTGGTCTAATATGTGTGGTACTATTTATGAAGGTGGTATTAGGTGCAGATCTTTGATGGATTCCACCAATGTAAGTCTTTGGGATAAATTCATGAAATTTAAATATTGCAAAAGTAAGCATCCTTTAATTTGCAATTATAAACATGGTGACTTTATTGTTTAGAAATGACTCTGTGATATGAAATGGAAAGCATGACGTCTCATTTTTTGAGGTATTAATAATGGATCTTTTTTCTTTTGACGAGATAATTGGATGGGGCATTTTTCCAATGATTCTTTGCTGAGTACTCACTCTACTTCTTCTTTGAAAGTTAGTCATTTTATTTATAATGGTGAATGTAATTTCTCTCTTTTAAATGATTTGATTCCTGATTTCATTAGTAATAACATCATTAATATTCCCATCGATGGTAATTTTCTAGATCAAATTTTTTTCAAAATTTCTAGTAATGGAGAATTTTCTTTTAAAGATACTTGGCACTATATTAGAGTTAAAAAATCCTCTTCTCCTATTTTCCTTAAAATTTAGAATAATATTATTCCTACTTCTTATTCTATTCTTGTGTAGAGAATTTTAAGGGATTATATTACTATTGATTCTTTACTTTTGAACAAAGGTTTTTATCCACCCTCTAAATGCATGTGTTGCTATCATATTGAGAATGTTAGTCATGTTTTGGTTAATGGTGCCATTACCTCTACAGTATGGGGTTGGTATAACGATTTATTTAAATTAAGTTATTTTAATGGTAATTTAACTTTAATGCAACTTCTTGACACATATTTTCTTAATACTGTTAAAGGGCACATCAAAATTGTGGTAGCTATTACTTTGATTTGGTTTATTTGGCTTGACATAAATGATGCTAAGCATTATAATGTGACAATAATCATAAGAGGATTATTGCTAGGACTAACGAATATATTTTTTTACTTTAAATAAGGCTTCGCTTCTTAGTGGTACTAATTTTAGAGGTTGCAAGTTTCTTGCCTCTAAATTGGGTATCAGTTTTTTTATTGTTACTCATCTCTGGATTATAAAATTATTCATTGGATTAAGCCTCTTAATTGTTGTATTAAAATTAATACTGATGGCTCTATTGCACAGAACAAGTCGAGTTGTGGTGGTATTTTTATAAATAATCTTGGAAATATTATCTTAGCTTTTTCCACTCCTCTCTACTAATTCTGTTATTTTTGCTTAATTGATGGTTATTTATCATGCTCTTAAGCTTTGTTTGTATAGAAATTTTCATACTATTTGGTTGGAATCTGATGCTGAGATGGTTGTTGCTATAATCAATTCTAACCATAAGGGTAATGTTGAGTTTTTTTATTTAATTAGAAATATTAAAGCTATTATCTCTAAACTTTCTTTTAAAATTTCACATATTTTAAGAGAAGGTAATGTTTGTGTGGATTTCTTAGCTGGTTTAGGTTGTAATCTCTATGGTTTTACTTTGTTTACCAATGTGAATATTTCTAAGAAATTAAAAGGGTTGTCTAATATAGATAAATCTGATTTTCCTTATGTTAGATTTTCTTAGATTTTTTTTTTTGCTTTTCTGTTGGTGGTTTTCTTGGGGCTTCTGTTTGGGAACTTTTGGTGGTTTTGGTTTGTTTGATTGCTGTTGGCTCCTATTCTTTCTTGGGCACTTTTTATTCTTATTTCATTCTTGTATTTTATAAGTTGGAATGCAGGCTTCTGCTATTTTGGTTGTCAAGCTATTGTCGATTACTGCTCTTACTTTTATTGTGGTATCTCTTGTGGGTTTATTTTCTTGGCTTTTGGTTGGTTGGTTGGCTTTCTTTGGGGGCTTGAGCTTCCTGATTTTGGGTGCCTTCTCTGGATGTGATGTTGGTTGTGCTTATCTTCCTTCTATTTCCTTTACTGGTTAATTTTAATTTGTACTTTCTTTGATGGCTTTGGTGGTTGTGTTGTTACTTATTTTGGTTGGTGGTTGTTGTGGTCCCTTTTGGTTTCTTTAGTCTGGTTGGAGTTGGTGAGCTTGCTGGTTACTTATCTTCTTCCCCCTTGCTTCTATTTTAGGTATTTCCTCCTTGGTTGGTGACTTTGTTTCTTTCTCCTACTACTTCTGGGTGGTTGGATGGTTGTGCTAGCTTGGAATTTTTTCTTTGTTGGCTCAGTTTTTTTTGCTATTGCCCGATTTGGCTGGTGGCTTTATTGCTATTCTTCCTTTTTTGGTGGCTAGTTCTAGATCTTTAGTGGTTATTAGTGTTTGCTCAAGTGCCTTTGTGAGGTTTGTTGGCTATGATGGCTAGGATTTTTACTCTTTTTTGTTGGTTGGTAGCATTTTTGATCAGAACCCTCCTTCTGAGTTTGGCTACTCAAAATTTTATTGCCCCTTCTAAAGTTTCAGGATCGATCCTGAGCCTTTTCTTTGGCTTTTCTTTCCTTTCTCTTTATGTCCATTTATTTTCTTTTAATTGTGCTTATCTCTGCTTTAGTTTTTTCCTACAGGTTTCCTTCATTTGCACTTGGGTCTCTTCATGTGGTATGCTAACCTGCTCAGGGATTCTATGTTGTTGCTGTTCTTTTCTTAGTTTTCCTTTTGCTTTTTGTTTTCTTCTATATTAGTTAGGGGATTTTTTTCTCTTTAGGTCTTTCTGTAGCTCTTCAAGTAGTAGTCTTTGAGATTTATCCCCTCTAAGGATGTTGTATACTTCTCTTTTGGTAATAAAAAATCCCTCTTTTTAAACCTAAACCCTAAAGCCTAAAGCTTAAACCATAAACCATAAACCCTAATCCCTAAACCCTAACAGTAAACCCTAAACCCTAAAACCATAAACCTTAAACCCTAAACCCTAAAAACCTAAAAACCTAAACCTAAACTAAATAAAACCTAAAAATAAAATAAATAAAAAACATAAACCTAAATAAACTAAATAAAATAAAATAAAATAAAAATCTAAACTAAAACCTAAACCTAAACCTAAAAAAAAATTAAAAAAAATAAAAATTAACTAAAATAAATAAATAGAAACCAAAACTAAATGAAAAAAATAAAATAAACCTAAGAAGAAAAAAACCTAAATAAAATAAAAACTAAACGTAAAATAAAAATAAAATAAACCTAAAATAAAACAAAATAAAATCTAAATAGAAACCTAAACCAAAAAAATAAACCTAAAAATAAAAAAAAATTAAACCTAAACCCTAAACTAAAAAAACCTAAACCTAAAATAAAAATAAAATAAACTTAAACCTAAACTAAAATATACTAAACTAAAATAAATTAAACCTAAACCTAAACCTAAAATAAACTAAACCTAAACATAAACCTAAACTAAATAAAATAAAATAAATTAAAATAAGCCTAAACATAAACTAAAAAATAAAACCTAAAAATAAACCGAAAATAAAAACATAAAACTAAACCTAAAAAAATAAAATAAAATCGTAAACCAAAACCTAAAATTAAAAAATAAAATAAAAATAAAACTCAACAAAAAAATATACTTAAACCTAAACCTAAACTTAAAAAATAAACTAAAATAGAAAACATAAACTAAAATAAATAAGCTATACTAAATAAAAATAAAAAATAAACCTATGTAAAAAAAATTGAAGTAAACTAAAATAAATAAAAAATAAACTAAATATACTAAATAAACCTAAACCTACAGGTTTACTTAATTTGCTATTTTAAAAAAAAAACACCTTAAAAATCATAAACCCTATACCCTATACCCTAAATCCTAAACTACAGCCCTAAACTTATAACCCTAACATTCATTTTAGAGGTTACAAATTTACGGCTAAAAAAATGGGTATCATTTTGCTTGATCTGGACTAAAGGTGCTAGGATCATCCATTGGATCTAACCTAAACACAATGTGATTAAAGTTAATACTTATGGTTCTCTTGCTTCCAATAAATATGGCTGTGGTGGTATCCTTAAGGATTCTAAAGGTACAGCCATTTGTGCTTTTGCCTATCCTCTTAAAGCCTGTTCTGTTCTCTTTGCTAAGCTTATGGCTATTAATAAAGCAATTGAAATTTGTTTGAATAAAAGTTTCCTTAACATCTGGGTTGAAGTTGATGCTCTCTTGCTTCTTGACATCCTTAATTCCAATAGAAATGGGAATGTTGAATTATTTTATCTTCTTAATCATACTAAATTTCTGCTTTCTCAAGTTTGTTTTAAAATTTCCCACATCCTTCATGAAGGTAATGCTTGTGCTAATTAGTTAGCTAATTTTGGTGCCAACTTAACTGATTTCACTTTATTTGATAATTAAACATTGCCTAAATTATTAAGAGGTTTGGTTAATCTGGATAACACTGGATTGCCTTATCTCATAATATAATTTTTTAATTTTTTTTTATTATTGGTTTTTGATGATCCCTTGTTTTTGTTTTGCCCTTTTTAAACCATCTTCGGGTTGTCGTGATCTACTAATTTTCCCTCTTTGGGTTTATGTTTTTCAACTCCTGCTTTTGTTTTGGCTTGGTTGTTACTCACATGTGCTTTTTGTAAGTGTAGCCTGGGGTGTTTTGGTTTTTTCATCTAGGTGGTTTTTGATTGCCTGGCTAGACTTTTACCAAAATTTTCCCTTGGCTGTTTCTTATTTCCTCCTTCTAGGTTGTAGCTTTGGCTATTGTAGGCTTTTCTTTCTGCATGGGTTTTGCCTCCTTCCTAGCCTGCTTCCAACCCTATTAAATCTACTGCTGTGGTGGTTGAGTGTATGACTTTGTTGGCTAGCTGGGTTGGCTGGCATTTTTGGCTGGTTGGGTTGGTTGGAAGGTTATTTTTAGTGGTTTATCTATTGCTTAATTTAAGCATGGTGGAGGTGGTTGGCAAGTTTTGTTTACTGGGGCTTGGTGGTAGGATTTGTTGTTTCTATTTTTATTCTTTTGGTTATGGGTTGGACATCTTCCTACTGTGGCTTTGGGTTTGGGTATTATTCTGAAATTGCTGGTTGACGGCTACTGTGTGGTCGTTATTTGGCTTTTGCAGCTGGTGGCTGGGTTGGGTGCCTTTATTGCTGCTATTTTTGTTGGTCGGCTTGTTTTCTATATTATTGGGCTTTGTATCTTTTTGTCTCTGGCTGGCTTTTCTACCCTTATGGATTGGATTTTCTTTTGTCTTCATTGGGTTTGGTGACTGTTGTCTGTCTCTACCCTTTTCGAGGCTGTCTTGGATGGTTTTGGCTTCATGACTGTTGTTGTTCTCTATTATGAGGTTTTTGGGTTAGATGACTTGGATCTTTTGCTATTGAGGTGGTTTGCTAGAAGGATTTGTTGGATGGCTGGTTGGGTTCATTATTTTGGTGGGCTGGACTAGTTGGAGGGGTAGCTACTTTGCCGGGTTTTTTTTGCTCCATTGGTGACAGTTCTAGGAACCTGCTGGTTATCTTTCAATGTTTTTTTATGCTGGTTTCCACCTCCTTTTCTTTTCTCTGTCAAAGAACACCCCTAAACCCTAAACCTACAACCCTAAACCCTAAACCCTAAAATCCTAAACCCTAAACCGTAAACCCTAAATCCTAAACCCTAAACCTAAAAACTCTAAACCCTAAACCCTAAACACTAAAACCTACAACCCTAAACCCTAAACCCTAAACCCCAAACCCTAAACCCTAAACACTAAAAACCTAAAAACCTAAACCTAAACTAAATAGAACCTAAAAATAAAATAAATAAAAAAACCTATACCTAAATAAAATAAAATAAAATAATAACCTAAACTAAAACCTAAACATAAACCAAAACCAAAACCTAAACCTAAACATAAAAAAAAAATTAAATAAAAAATAAATAACTAAATAAAATAAAAATAAATAGAAACTAAACTAAACTAAAAGTAAATAAACCTAACAATAAAAAACCTAAATAAAATAAAACCCAAATGTAAAATAAAAATAAAATAAAAATTAAATTAAAAACTAAACCTAAAAAATAAACCTAAAAAAATCTAAAAATAAATAAAAAATAAAACCTAAACCCTAAACTAAAAAAACCTAAACTAAAATAAACTAAACTAAACTAAATATAACATCAACCTAAACCCAAAATAAACTAAACCTAAACCCTGAAGTAAATAAAATAAAATAAACTAAAAATAAACCAAAACCTAAACTAAAAATAAAACCAAAAAATAAACTTAAAATAAAAACCTAAAACCTAAACCTAAAAGAATAAAAATAAAAACATAAACATAAACCTAAAAATAAAAAATAAAACCTATACCTAAAAAATAAAATAAAAATAAAAATAAAGTAAAAAATAAACATAAACCTAAACCTAAACCTAAAAATAAACATAAATAAAAAACCTAAACTAAAATAAATAAACTTAAAATAAATAATTGAAACGAAAAAAATAAAAAATAAACCTAAATAAAAATAAAAAATAAATTAAACTAAATAAACCAAAAATTACAAGTTTACATAATTTTAAAAAAACCTTAAACCCTAACCTAAACAATAAACCATAAATTCTAAACCCTAAACCCTAAACCCTAAAACTAGCCCGAAATCCTAAACCTACAACCGTAAATCCTAAACCCTAAAACCTAAACCTTAAACCATAAGCCCTAAATCCTAAACCCTAAACCCTAAACCCTAAATCCTAAACCCTAACCCTAAACCCTAAACCCTAAACCCTAAACCCTAAACCCTAAAATTCTAAACCTTAAACTATAAACTAACCCTAAACCCTAAAGCATAAACTCTAAGCTATAAATCCTAAAGCCTAAAGCCTAAACCTAACCTTAAACCCTACACCTTAAAAGCATGAACCTTAAACCCTAAAACCTAAACTCTAAACCCTAAACCCTAAACCCTAACCCTAAAACCTAAACCCTAAACCTAAACCCTAAACCTAAATTGAAAGTAACTAAATAAGTTAAAAAGTAAACCAAAACCTTAAAACTTAATAAACCTAAACCTAAACCTAAACCCTAAGAATGGGTATAACCTTGACGGCAGGAACATCATCATCAACCAGACTCAATCTAGATCTGGCGGTGGAGGCTAAGGTAGAGGGCGTGGTTATTCTAGTGGTGGTGGGGGATTTGGAGGTGCTGGTGGATTTGGAGGTGGTGGTCAGAGTTGTTGTAGTTATGGAGGTGGGAGGAACGGTGGAGGTTATAACAGTGGTAGTGGTGTAGGGAGAGATCGAGGATATAATGGTGGATCCTGCTACTCGAAAGGCCAGGGTGGTTCTGATGGGAACAAGAGAAATTGAAGAACCAATTAACCGATCTATCACTGAACTGTTCACAAGATAGTTCTAGTTATCTAGGGATTTTTATTTGCTCTATGCGTGCTCATTTTTATCAATATGATCGCTTGGGTCTTAGAAAACTTGGTGTGTTACTTGGATGATAAAATCGAAAAGAAGAAATGTTGAATCTAAATTTATTCTTTGTTAAAAAGAAACCAAAAACCCCTATGCTAAAACAATAACCCTAAACCTAAAACATAAACCCTAAACCCTAAACCCTAAACCCTGTACCTTAAAAATTAAAAAAAATATAAATAAATAAAAAATCCTAACCCTAAACCCTAAACCTACAACACTAAACCTACAACCCTAAACCCCAACCCCTAAACCCTAAACCCTAAAACCTAAACCTAAACCTAAACCCTAAACCCTAAAAGCATAAACCCTAAAACCCTAAACCCTAAATCCTAAATTCTAAACCCTAAACCTTAAACCTTAACCCTAAACCCTAAACCTTAATCCCCAAACCTTAAACCTAAACATAAAGTAACTAAATAAATTAAAAATAAACCTAAACCCTAAAACATAATAAACCTAAACCTAGACCTAAACCCTAAGAATGGGTAGATCCTTGACAGAGGAACATCACCGTCATCCAGGTTCAGCCTAGATCTGGCGGTGTGGGTGAAGGCGGAGGTGGTGGTTATTGCAGTGGTAGTGGGGGGTCTGGAGGTGCTGGTGGAAATGGAGGTGGTGGTCGGAGCAGTGGTGATTATGGAGGTGGGAGAAGCAATAGAGGTTACATCCATGGTGGTGGCGAAGGGATAGATCATGAATATAATGGTGGATTCCACAACACGACAGGCCGGGGTGGTTCTGATGGGAACTAGAGAAACTGAAGAACGGTTGATCCGATCTGCTGCTTATGGAACTGTGTCTATGCAGTAGAGGCAGTTCTAGTTATCTATGGTTTTTTATTTGCTCTATGCATGCTCATTTTTTTTATGTTGTCGCTTGTGTCATAGAAAACTTGGTGTGTTAATTAGTTGATGAAATCAAAAAGAAGAAATGTTGAATATGAATTTTCTCTCTGTTTTAATAAAAAACCAAAAACCCTAAATGCTAAGCTATAACCTGAACCCTATACCTAAAACCTAAACCCTAAAAACCTTCAACTCAAACCCTAAACCCTAAAACACTAAACCCTAAACCCTAAAACCTAAACCCTAAATCCTAAACCCTAAACCCTAAATGCTAAACTCCAAACCTTAAACCCTAAACTCTAAACCCTCAACTAACCCTAAACCATATAAGCTAAAAAAACTAAACCTAAACTAAATAAAACATAAAAATAAAATAAATAACAAAACCTAAACCAAAATAAAATAAAAAAATTAAATTAAATAAAAACCTAAATTAAAACCTAAAGCTAAACCTAAACCTAAAATGAAAATAAAATAAAAAATAAAAACTAAACTAAAATAACATAAATAAAAACCTAAACGTAACAAAGAAAATAAAAAACCTAAAAAAATTAAAAACTAAACCTAAAATAAAACCTAAAAATAAATAAAAAAATAAAACCTAAACCCTATATTAAAAAAAACCTAAACCTAAAATAAAAATAAAATAAACCTAAACCTAAACAAAAATTAACTAAACTAAAATAAATAAAACCTAAAATAAAACCTAAACCTAAACCCTAAATAAAATAAAATAAACTAAAAAAAATGAAAACCTAAACTAAAAAAAATCTAAACCTAAAAAAATTAAATAAAAACCTAAACCTAAACCTAAAAATAAAAAGTAAAACTTAAACCTAAACTTAAAATAAAAATTAGAATAAAAAACCTAAACTAAAATAAATAAACTAAAAATAAATAAACTAAACTAAATAATAATGAAAATAAAAAATAAACTAAACCAAAATAAATAAAAAATAAACTAAATAAACCTAAACCTACCATTTTACTTAAATTGACTAAAAAATTAAAAATAATTAAAAAACCTAAACCAAAAAAAAAAGTAAACCAAAAAAATAAAATAAAATAAAATAAACTAAATAATAAACATAAACCTAAACCTAAACCTAAACAATAAACTAAATTAAAAAACCTAAACAAAAATAAATAAACCTAAAATAAATTAAATAAATTAAATAAAAATAAAAAAAACTTAAATAAAAATAAGAAATAAAATAAGCTTAAATAAATAAAAAATAAACAAAATAAAAAAATGCCTAAACCTACCAATTTACTTTAATTAAAAATAAATCTAAACTAAAACTTGAACCTTAAACCTAAAACTTAAACCATAAACACAAAACCCTAAAACCCTAAAAATAAAAATAAATTAAAAAAACACTAACCCTAAACCCTAAACCCTAAAACAAACCTTAAACCCTAAACCTTAAACCTACAACCCCTAAACCCTTAACCCTAAACACAAAAACCCTAAACCCAAACCCAAAATGCTAAACCCTAAACCTTAAACACTAAACCTTAAGATTCCTAAACCCTAAAGCCAAAACCCTAATCCTTAAACCCTAAACCATAAACCTTAGCCCTAAATGCTAAACCTAAAACTCTAAACCCTAAAACCCAAAACCTTAAACCCTAAACTCTAAACCCTTAACCCTAAACCTAAAAAACCTAAAAATCAAAACATAAAAAATAAAATAAAAATAAAATTCAACTAAAAAATAAACTTAAACCTAAAAAATAAACTAAAATAAAAACTTAAACTAAAATAAATAAACAAAAAAAACTAAATTAATTAAAAAATAAGCTCAATAAACTAAATAAATTAAATAAACCTAAAAAAAACCCTAAACCCTAAACCCAAAAACTAACCCTAAATCATAAACCTAAAACTCTAAACCCTAAAAACCCCTAAATCCTAAACCCTAAACCCTAAACCCTAAACCCTAATTCGAAACCCTAAAAGCATAAACCCTTAAACCCTAAACCCTAAACCCTAAACCTTAAACCCTACACCATAAACCCTAAACCATAAAACCTAAACCCTAAACCCTAAACCCTAAATCCTAAACCCTAAACCCTAAACACTAAAACCCTAAACTAAAATAAAATAAAACAAAAAATAAAAACTAAACTAAAATAAAATAAATAAAAACCTAAACTAAACTAAATAAAATAAAATAAACCTAAAAACAAAAAACCTAAATAAAATAAAAACTTAACGTAAAATAAAAATAAAATAAACCAAAAATAAAAAAATAAATAAAAACCTAAACCTTAAAATAAATATAAAAATAAAACCTAAACCCTAAACTAAAAAAAACCTAAACCTAAATTAAACAAAATAAAATAAACATAAACCTAAACTAAAATAAACTAAACTAAACAAAATAAAACCTAAACCTAAACCTAAAATAAATTAAACTTAAACCCTAAACTAAATATAATAAAATAAACTAAAAATAAACCTAAAATAAACCTAAAAGAAAAACCTAAAATATTAACCTAAAAAAGTAAAATAAAAACCTAAACCTAAACATTAAAATAAAAAATAAAACTTAAACATAAAACTTAAATAAATAAAAAATAAACTAAATAAACCTTAACCTACTGATTTACTTAATTTAAAAAAAAAAACCTCAACTCTAAACCCTAAACTCTAAAACTACCCTTAAAACCTAAATCCTAAACCATAAACCCTAAACTTACAACCCTAAACTTACAACCCTAAACTTACAACCCTAAACATTAAACCATAAACCCTAAACCCTAAACCCCAAACTAACCCTAAACCCTAAATCGTAAACCCTAAACCCTAACCCTAACACTAAACCCCAAACCCCATAAACCTAAACCTTTAACCCTAAACTAAATCTAAACCTAAACTATAAAGTATAAAATTCTAACCTAAAGTTTAAACCTAAACCCTAAACTAACTTGAACCTCAAAACCTAAACCCTAAATTCAAACACTAAACCTAAACCCTAAACTAACCTTAAACTTAAACCATTAACTCTAAATCCTAAACTCTAAACCCTAAACCCTAAACCTACCCTTAAACCATAATCCCTAAAGCCCTAAAACCCTTAACCCTAAACCCTAAAAGCATAAACCCTAAAACCCTAAACCCTAACCCTAAACCATAAATCCTAAAAGCATAAACCATAAAACCTTAAACCCTAAACCATAAACCCTAAACCTTAAACCTAAACCTAAAGTAAATTAGTAAATTAAAAAATAAACCTAATAAACTTAAACCCTAAGAATGGGCCGAACCTTGACGGTTGGAACATCACCGTCAACCAGGCTCTGTCTAGATCTGGCCATGGAGGCAAAGGTAGAGGCTTTGGTTATCATAGTGTTGGCGGGGCATCTAGAGATGCTGGTGGATATGGAGGTGGTGGTCAGAGCAGTGGTGGTTATGGAGGCTGGAGGAGTGACGGAGGTTACAACTGTGGTGGTGGTAGAAGGAGAGATGGGGGAAATGATGGTGGATCACGCTACTAGTGAGCCGAGGTGGTTGTGATGGGAACTAGAGAGAAACTTAAGAATGGTCGATCTGAGCAGTTGCTTATGGAACTATGTCTTTATAGTAGATGCAGTTTTAGTTATCTGGGTTTTTGATTTGCTTTATGCATGCTTATTTTTTATCTATTCGTCGCTTTTTTCTTAGAAAACTTATTGTGTTACTTGGTTGATGAAATTGAAAAGAAGAAATGTTGAATCTGAATTTATTTTGTGTTAAAGAAAATTAAAAATACTAAACCCTATACTAAAACCTGAACCCTAGACCTAAAACTTAAACCCTAAACCCTAAACCCAAAACCTTAAACACTAAAAATCCTAAACCTAAAACCCAAAACCTTAAATGCTAAAACCCTAAAGTCTAAACCCTAAACCCTAAAACCTACAACCCTAAACCCTAAAACCTAAACCCTAAACTCTAAATCATAAACCTTAAAAACATAAAATCTTAAACCCAAAACTAAATAAAACTTAATAATAGAATAAATTAATAAACCTAAACCTAAAGCAATAAATAAAATAAAAACCTAAACTAAAACCTAAACCAAAACCTAAAAATAAAATAAAATAAAAATAAAAATAAACTAAAATAAAATAAATAAAAACCTAAATTAAACTAAAAATAAACTAAACCTAATAATAAAAAGTTTAAATAAAATAAAAACTAAACATAAAATAAAAATAAAATAATGATAAAATAAAATAAAATAAAAACTAAATAAAAACCAAAACCTAAAAATAAATAAAAAATAAAACCTAAACCCTAAACCAAAAATAAAACCTAAACCTAAATTAAAAATAAAATAAATAAAATAAAATAATCTTAAATGTGAACTAAAATAAATTAAACAAAAATAAATACAACCTAAACCTAAGCCTAAAATAAACTAAACCTAAACCTAAACCTAAACTAAATAAAATACAATAAACTAAAAATAAACCTAAACCTAAATGTAAAAATAAAATAAAATAAAAAATAAAAACTAAACTAAAATAAAATAAATAGAAACTTAAACTAAACTAAAAAATAAAATAAACCTACAAATAATAAACGTAAATAAAATGAAAACTAGATGTAAAATAAAAATAAAATAAAATAAATACTAAACAAGAACCTAAACCTAAAAATAAATAACAAATAAAACCTAAACCCTAAAATAAAAAAAACCTAAACTAAAATTAAATAAACTAAAATAAATAAAACCTAAACCTAAACCTAAAATAAACTAAACCTAAACCCTAAACTAAATAAAAAATAAACTAAAATTAAACATAAACCTAAACTAAAAAAATAAAACCTAAAAATAAACCTAAAAGAAAAACATAAAACCTAAACCAAAAAAAATAAAATAAAACCCTAAACATAAAAAATAAAATAAAAATAAAAATAAGCTAAAAATAAACATTAATATAAACCTAAACCTAAAAAAATAAACTAAAATAAAAACCTAAACTAAAATAAATCAACTAAACTAAATAAAAATAAAAAATAAGCCTAAATAAATAAAATAAGATAGACTAAAATAAATAAAAAATAAATTAAATTAACATAAACCTACTGGTTTACTTGATTTAAAAAAAAAACCCTCAACCCTAAACCATAAACCCTAAAACCTAAATCTTAAACCCTAAACCCTAAATCCTAAACCCTAAATTGTAAACTTACAACCCTAAACCTGCAACCCTAAACCCAAAATCCAAAACTATAAAACCTAAACCCCATCCTAAACCCTAATAACTAAACCCTAAACTCTAACCTAACCTAAACCCTAAACCTAAAACTTAAACCTAAACCCTAAAACTAAACCTAAACTAAACTAACCTTAAACCTAAAACTATAAAGTATAAAACTTTAAACCCTAAAGCTAAACCCTTAACTAAACTCCCTCAACCTGCTAACCTAAACCCTAAACCATCAAAATCCTAAACCTTAATACCTAAACACTAAATCCTAAACCCTAAACACTAAAATCTTATCCTAAAACCTAAACCCAAAAACCCTCAAACCCTAAACCCTAAACCCTAAAACCTACAACCATAAACTCTAAGCACTAAACCCCAAACCATAAATACTAAACCCTAAACCCTGAAAAACTAAAAACTTAAATGTAAACTAATTGAAACCTAATAATAAAATAAATAAAAAGCCCACACATAAAAAAATAAAAATAAAATAAAATCCTAAATTAAAACTTAAACTTAAACCTAAAAAAATAATAATAAAAATAAAAATAAACTAAAATAAAATAAATAAAAACCTAAACTAAACTAAAAAATAAAATAAACCTAAGAATGAAAAACTTAAATAAAATAAAAACTAAGCATAAAGTACAAATAAAATAAACCTAAAATAAAATAAAATAAAAACTATATAAAAACCTAAACTTGAAAAATAAACCTAAAAATAAATAAATAAATAAAACATAAACCCTAAACCAAAAAAAAACCTAAACATAAAATAAAAATAAAATAAACAAAATAAAATAAACCTAAACCTAAACTAAAATAAATACAACCTAAACCTAAACCTAAAATAAACTAGACCAAAACTTAAACCTAAACTAACTAAAATAAAATAAACTAAAAATAGACTTAAACCTAAACTAAAAAATAAAACCTAAAAATAAACCTAAAATAAAAACCCAAAACCTAAACATATGAAAATAAAATAAAAACTTAAACTTAAACCTAAAAATAAAAATAAAACCTAAAACTAAAAAATAAAATAAAAATAAAATAATAATAATAAATAAGTATAAACCTAACCGTAAACCTAAAAAATAAACTAAAATAAAAAAACCTAAAGTAAAATAAATAAACCTAAAATAAATAAACTAAACTAAATATAAAAAAATAAACCTAAATAAAAATAAAAAAATAAACTAAAGTACAATAAATAAAAAAATAAATGAAATAAACTTAAACCTACAAGCTTACTTAACTAAACAGAAACCCTAAACGATAAACCCTAAACTTTAAACCCTAAATCCTAAATGCTAAACCCTAAACCCTAAACCCTAAAACTAACTCTAAACTCTAAGCACTAAACCATAAATCAACAACCCTAAACCCTAAACCCAAAACCCTAAATCGTAGAAAACCCTAAACCCTAAACTAACCCTAAAACCTAAACCTTAAGCCCTAAAAACCTAAAAATCTAAACCTAAAAAAATAAATAAAATAAAACTCAACCAAAAAATAAACCTAAACCTAAACCTAAACCTAAAAAATAAACTAAAATAAAAACTTAAATTAAAATAAATAAACCAAAAATAGAAAAATAAACTAAATAAAAAAATAAACTTAAATAAAAATAAAAAATAAAATAAAATAAAATAAATAAAAAATATACTAATTAAACCTAAACTTAGAAGTTTACATAATTTTTTTTAAAAGAAAAAACCCTAAACTCTTAATCCTAAACCCTAAACCCTACACCCTATACCCAAATACTAACCCTAAACCATAAACCTACAATCCTAAATCCTAAACCTTAAACCCTAAACCCTAAATCCTAAAAAACCCTAAACCCTAAACCCTAAACCCTAAAAGCATAATCCCTAAAACCCTAAACCCTACACCCTATACCCTAAACCCTAAACCCTAAACCCCAAACCCTAAACATAAACCTAAAGTAACTAAATAAATTAAAAAATAAACCTAAACCCTAAAGCTTAATAAACTTAAACCTAAACTTAAATCCTAAGAATGGGCAGAACCTTGACGGCAGGAACATCACCATCAAAGAGGCACAACCTAGATCTGGCGGTGGACACGATGGCAGAGGCAGCGATAATCACAGCAGTGGTGGGAAATCTAGAGGTACTGGTGGATATGGAGGTGGTGATTGGAGTAGTCGTGGTTATGGAGGTGGGAGGATTGACGGAGGTTATAGCAGTGGTGGTGGTGGAGGGAGAGATCGGGGATATGATGTTCGATCCTGCTACTAGAGAGGCATGGGTGGTTCTGATGGGAATTAGAGAGAAACTTAAGAATGGTCGATCTGATCAGTTGCTTATGGAACTATGTCTTTATAGTAGAGGCAGTTCTAGTTATAAAGGTTTTTGATTTCCTCTATGCATGCTTATTTTTTATCTATGTCATTGCTTTTTTCTTAGAAAACTTGTTGTGTTACTAGGTTGATGAAATTAAAAAGAAGAAATATTGAATCTAAATTTATTTTGTGTTAAAAAAACTAAAAATACTAAACCCTATACTAAAACCTGAACCCTAGACCTAAAACCTAAACCCAAAACCCTAAATCCTAAACCTTAAAAACCCTAAACCCAAAACCCAAAACCCTAAATTCAAAACCCTAAACTCTAAACCCTAAACCTTAAGCCCTAAACCTTAAAACTACAACCCTAAACCCTAAACCCTAAACTATAAACTATAAACCTTAAAAACATAAAATCTTAAACCTAAACTAAATAAAACCTAATAATAGAATAAATAAATAAACCTAAACCTAAAAAAGTAAATAAAATAAAATAAAATAACAACCTAAATTAAAACCTAAACCTAAACCGAAAAATAAAATAAAATAAAAATAAAATAAACTAAAATAAATTAAATAAAAACCTAAACTAAACTAAAAAAATAAACTAAACCTAATAATAAAAAGTCTAAATAAAATAAAAACTAAACATAAAATAAAAATAAAATAAACACAAAATAAAATAAAATAAAAACTAAATAAAAACCAAAACCTAAAAAATAAACCTAAAAATAGAAAAAATAAAACCTAAACCCTAAACTAAAAATAAAACCTAAACATAAAATAAATAAAATAAAATAATCTTAAACGTGAACTAAAATAAACTAAACAAAAATAAATACAACTTAAACCTAAGCCTAAAACTAAATAAAATATAATAAACTAAAAATAAACTTAAACCTAAATGTAAAAATAAAATAAAATAAAATAAAAAATTAAAACTAAACTAAAATAAAATAAATAGAAACTTAAACTAAACTATAAAAATAAAATAAACCTAAAAATAATAAACATAAATAAAATAAAAACTAGATGTAAAATAAAAAGAAAATTAAATAAATACTAAATATGAACTTAAACCTAAAAATAAATAACAAATAAAACCTAAACCCTAAAATAAAAAAAACCTAAACTAAAATTAAATAAACTAAAATAAATAAAACCTCAACCTGTACCTAAAATAAACTAAACCTAAACTGTAAACTAAATAAAAAAAATAAACTAAAAATAAACCTAAACCTAAACTCAAAAATAAAACCTAAAAATAAACCTAAAAGAAAAACATAAAACCTAAACATAAAAAAATAAAATAAAATTCTAAACATAAAAAATAAAATAAAAATAAAACTAAGCTAAAAATAAACATTAACCTAAACCTAAACCAAACAAATAAACTAAAAAAAACTTAAACTAAAATAAATAAACCAAACTAAATAAAAATAAAAAATAAGCCTAAATAAAAAAAATAAACTAAAATAAATAAAAATTAAATTAAATTAACCTAAACTTACCGGTTTACTTGATTTAAAAAAAAAAAACCCTCAACCCTAAACCATAAACCATAAACCATAAACCATAAAACCTAAATCTTAAACCCTAAACCCTAATATTTATCCTAAACCCTAAATCCTAAACCCTAAACTGTAAACTTACAACCCTAAACCTGCAACCCTAAACCATAAAAAACCCTAAACCCTAATCCCTAAACCCTAAACTAACCTAAACCCTAAACCCTAAACCCCTTAAACCCTAAACCATTTAAACCTTAATACCCTAAACCCTAAACCCTAAACTAACCCTAAACCCCAAACCATAAAGCATAAAAACTTGAAACCCTAAAGCCTAAACCCTTAACCCTAAACTAACCCTGAACCCTAAACTAACCCTCAAAATCCTAAACCTTAATGCCTAAGCACTAAATCCTAAACCCTAAACCCTAAAATCTAACCCTAAAACCTAAACCCAAAAACCCTAAACCCTAAACCCTAAAACCTACAACCATAAACTCTAAACCCTAAACCCCAAACTGTAAACACTAAACCTTAAACCCTAAAAACCTAAAAACTTAAATGTAAATTAATTAAAACCTAATAATAAAATAAATAAAAAATCCTACACCTAAGAAAATAAAAATAAAATAAAATCTAAATTAAAACTTAACCTAAACCTAAAAAAATAATAAAAATAAAAATAAACGAAAATAAAATAAATAAAAACCTAAACTAAACTAAAAAATAAAATAAACCTAAGAATAAAAACCTAAATAAAATAAAAACTAAACATAAAGTATAAATAAAATAAACCTAAAATAAAATAAAATAAAAACTATATAAAAACCTAAACCTAAAAAATAAACCAAAAAATAAATAAATAAATATAACCTAAACCCTAAAGCCAAAAAAACTTAAACATAAAATTAAAATAAAATAAACAAAATAAAATAAACCTAAACCTAAACTAAAACAAATACAACCTAAACCTAAACCTAAAATAAACTAGACCAAAACTTAAACCTAAACTAACTAAAATAAAATAAACTAAAAAAACACCTAAACCTAAACTAAAAATAAAACCTAAAAATAAACCTAAAATAAAAACCTAAAACCTAAACATAAGATAATAAAATAAAAACCTAAACTTAAACCTTAAAATAAAAATAAAACCTAAAACTAAAAAATAAAATAAAAATAAATAAACAAAAACTAAATATATAAAAATAAAGCTAAATAAAAATAAAAAATAAACTAAAGTAAAATAAATAAAAAATAAATGAAATAAACTTAAACCTATGAGCTTACTTAATTAGAAAAAAACCCTAAAGCATAAACCCTAAACTTTAAACCCTAAATCCTAAATGCTAAACCCTAAACCCTAAACCCTAAAACTAACTCTAAACTCTAAACACTAAACCATAAACCAACAACCCTAAACCCTAAACCCAAAACCCTAAACCTTAGAAAACCCTAAACCCTACACCCTAAACTAACCCTAAACCCTAAAAACCTAAAAATCTAAACTTAAAAAATAAAATGAAATGAAAACTCAACCAAAAAATAAACCTAAACCTAAAAAATAAACTAAAATAATCCTAAATTAAAATAAATTAACCAAAAATAAAAATAAACTAAATAAAAATAAAAATAAACCTAAATAAAATCAAAAAATAAGATAAAATAAAATAAATAAAAAAAAAAAATAACCTTAAACTTAGATGTTTACTTAATTCTTTTTAAAAGAAAAAAACCCTAAACTCTTAATCCTAAACCCTAAACACTACACCCTATACCCAAATACTAACCCTAAACCATAAACCTACAATCCTAAACCCTAAACTCTAAACCCTAAACCCCAAACCCCAAACCTTAAACCTAACCTAAAGTAACTAAATAAATTAAAAAATAAACCTAAACCCTAAAACCTAATAAACTTAAACCTAAACCTAAATCCTAAGAATGCACAAAACCTTGATGGCAGGAACATCACCATCAAAGAGGCACAACCTAGATCTGGTGGTGGACACGATGGCATAGGCGGCGATTATCACAGCGGTGGTGGGAAATCTAGAGGTACTGGTGGATATGGTGGTGGTGATTGGAGTAGTCGTGGTTATGGAGGCGGGAGGAGCGATGGAGGTTATAGTCTTCGTGGTGGCAGAGGGAGAGATCAGGGATATGATGTTGGATCCTGCTACTAGAGAGGCATGGGTGGTTATGATGGGAACTTGAGAAACTAAAGAACAACGGTTCCAATATGCTCCTTATGAAATTGTGTCTTTACAGTAGAGACGGATCTAATTATCAAGAATTTTTTATTTGCTCTATGTGTGCTCAATTTTTATCTATGTTATCGCTCTTATCTTAGAAAACTTGGTGTGTTAGTTGGTTGATAAAATCAAAAAGAAAAATATTGAATCTGAATTTTTTATCTATTAAAATAAAAAAAGCAAAAGCCATAAACCCTAAACTATAACCTAAACCCTAGACTAAAAATCTAAACCATAAACCCTAAAACCTAAACCCTAAACCCTAAACCCTAAAACCTAAACCCAAAACCCTATAAGCTAAAAACCTAAACCTAAACTAAATAAAACTTAAAAATAAAATAAATAAAAAACCTAAACCAAAATTAAATAAAAAATTAAACTAAATTGAAACCTAAACTAAAACCTAAACCTAAACCTAAAAAGAAAATAAAATAAAAAATAAAAACTAAACTAAAATAACATAAAGTAAAACCTAAACTAAACTAAAAGATAAAAAAACCTAAATAAAATAAAAACTAAACCTATAATCAAATTAAATTAAACCTAAAATAAAATAAAATAAACCTAAAAATAAATAAAAAAAATAAACCTAAACACTAAACTAAAAAAACATAAACTTAAAATAAAAATAAAATAAACCTTATCCTAAATAAAAATAAACTAAACTAAAATAAATAAAAATAAAAATTAAACATAAACCTACACCTATCAATAAAGTAAAATAAATTAAAAATAAATCTAAACCAAAAAAATAAAACCTATAAATAAACCTAAATTAAAAACATAAAACCTAAACCCAAAAAAAGAAATAAAAACCTAAACCTAAAAATAAAAAATAAAACCTAAACATAAAAACTAAAATAAAAATAAAATTGAACTAAAAAATAAACCTAAACCTAAAAAATAAACTAAAATAAAAAATCTAAACTAAAATAAATGAACCTAAATTATTTAAATTAAAATAAATAATAATAAAAATAAAAAATAAATTAAACTAAATTAAATAAAAAATAAACTAAATAAACCTAAACTTACCAATTTACTCAATTAAAAAAATAAAAAATTTAAAAAATATAAAAATTTTTTTAAAAGAAACCCTGAACCCTAAACCCTAAACCCTAAACACTAAACCTTAAAACCATAGACCCTAAACCCTAAACCCTAAAACCCTAAACCCTAAATCCTAAACCCTACGCCCTAAAACCTACAACTTTAAACCCTAAACAATAAACCCCAAACCCGAAACCCTAAATCCTAATCCCTTAAAACATAAAAAATAAAACCTAAAAATAAAATAAATAAATAAACCTAAAGTTAAATAAAATAAAATAAAATTCTAAACTAAAACTGAAACGTAAACATAAAAATAAAATTAAATTAAAAATAATAACTAAAATAAAATAAAATAAATAAAAATGTAAACTAAACTAAAAATAAAATAAACATAAAAATAAAAACCTAAATTAAAATTAAATAAACCTAAAATAAAATGAAATAAAAACTAAGTAAAAACCTAAACCTAAAAAATAAACCTAAAAGTAAATAAAAAATAAAACCTAAACCCTAAACTAAAAGAACCTAAACCTAAAATAAACAAAACAAAATAAACCTAAACCTAAACTAAAATAAACTAAACTAAATAAATAAAACATAAACCTAAACCTAAACTAAAAAATAAAACCTAAAAATAAACCTAAAAGAAAAACCTAAAACCTAACCAAAAAAATAAAATAAAAACCAAAACCTAAACCTAAAAATAAAAAATTAAAACCTAAACATAAAAAAATAAAAATAAATTTAAGATAAAAAATAAACATAAGCCTAAACCTAAACCTAAAAAATAAACTAAAATAAAAATTCTAAACTAAAATAATTAAACATAACTAAATAAAAAAATAAACCTAAATCAAAATAAAAAAATAAAATAACCTAAAATAAATAAAAGTAAACTAAATAAACTTAAACCTAACAGTTTACTTAATTTAAAAAACCCTAAAGCCAAAATCCTAAACCCTAAATCCTAAACCCTAAACCCCAAACCCTAAACCTAACCCTAAATCTATAACCTTAAATCATAAACCCTAAAAAACCTTAAACCCCAAACCTTAAACCCTAAACACCCAAAACCCTAAAATCTAAAACACTAAACCCTAATGTAACCCTAAACCCTAAACCCTAAACACTAAAAACTTTAAACCCTAAATCATAAACTCACTAAGAACCCTAAGCTAATTGTGAACCCTAACCTAACCCTAAACCTTAAACCCTCAAATCCCTAAACCCTAAAACCTAACCCTAAATGCTAAACTTTAAAACCCTAAACCCTAAAACCCTAAACCCTAAACCCTAACCCTAAACCCGAAACCTAAAAGCATAAATCGTAAAACCCTAACCCTAAACATAAAACCCTAAACCTAAACCTAAAGTAACTTAATAAATTAAAAAATAAACCTAAGCCATAAAACCTAATAAACCTAAACCTAAAGTAACTTAATAAATTAAAAAATAAACCTAAGCCATAAAACCTAATAAACCTAAACCTAAGAACCTTGATGGCGTAAACATCATCATCAAGGCTGTGGTTCACAGTGGTGGTGGGGGATCTGGAGGTGCTGGTGGATATGGAGGTGGTGGTCAGAGCAGTGGTGGTTATGGAGGGTGAAGGAGCAATGGAGGTTACAGCCATGGTGGTGGCGGAGAGAGAGATTGAAGATATGATGGTGGATCACGCTACTAGAGAGCCAGGGTGGTTCTGATGGGAAATGGGGAAACTAAAGAATGATCGATCTGATCTATTGCTTATGGAACTATGTCTTTATAGTACAAAAGATTCTAGTTATCTAGGGTTTTGGATTTGCTCTATGTGTGGTCATTTTTTATCTATGTCATCGCTTGTGTCTTAGAAAACTTGGTGTGTGACTTGGTTGATGAAATTGAAAAGAAGAAATGTTGAATATGAATTTTTTCTCTCTTACAAAAAAACCCTAAACTCTAAACTAAAACCTGAACCCTATACCTAAAACTTAAACCCTAAACCCTAAACCCTAAAAGCCCTAAACCCTAAACCCTAAAACCTAAACTCGAAACCCTAAACCCTAAATCCCTAAATCCTAAACCCTAAACCCTATACCCTAAACCTTAAACCCTAAACCCTAAATCCTAAACCCTAAATCCTAAAACCTACTACCCTAAACTAAACCCTAAACCCCAAACCCTAAACCCAAAACTTAAACCTAAAAACCTAAGGTAAACTAAATAAAACATAATAATAAAATAAATAAATAAATCTAAACTATAAAAAAATAGATAAATTAAAATAAAATAAAAACTTAAATTAAAACCAAAACCCAAACTTAAAAATAAAATAAAATAAAAAATAATAATAAACTAAAATAAAATAAATAAAAACCTAAACTAAACTAAAAATAAAATAAACCTAAATTAAATAAAATAAAACCTAAATAAAAACCTAAACTTAAAAAATAAACCTAAAAATAAATAAAAAATAAAACCTAAACCTAAAATAAAAATAAAATAAACTAAATAAAATAAACCTAAACCTAAACTAAAATAAATATAACCCAAACCTAAACCTAAAATAAACTAAACCAAAACTAAACCTAATATAAATAAAATAAAATAAACTAAAAATAAACTTAAACCTAAACTAAAAAATAAAACCTGAAAATAAACCTAGAATAAAAACTTAAAACCTAAACCTAAAAAAATATTATAAAAACCTAAACCTAAACCTAAAAATAAAAATAAAAATAAAAATAAAAATAAAATTTAAACTAAACTAAAAAATAAGCATAAACCTAAACCTAAAAATAAAAAATAAACTAAAATAAAATACCTAAACTAAAATAAATAAACTAAACTAAATAAAAATAAAAAATAAACTTAACTAATATTAATAAAATAAAAAAATAAAAATAAATAAAAAATAAACTAAATAAACCTAAACCTACTAGTTTACTTAATTAAAAAAACCCCATAAACCATAGACCCTAGACCCTAAACCAAAAATCCTAAATGCTAAACCCTAAACCCTAAAACTAACCCTAAACCCTAATCCCTAAAAAAACCTAAATCATAAACCCTAAACTAACCTTAAACCCTAAACCCTAACACTAACCTTAAACCCTAAACCCTAAACCCATCAACCCTAAACCTAAAACATAAACCCTAAACCTTAAACTCTGAACCGTAAACCCTAAACCCTAAACCTACTCCCTAACCCTAAACCCTAAACCTTAAACCCTAAATAAAACCTAAAACATAAACCTAAAGAAACCCTAAACCTAAACTAAACCCTAAACCCTAAAAAATAAACTAAATTAAATAAACTCTAAAGTCTAAACAATAAAAACCTAGAAACCTATACCAAAACTAAATAAAACCTAATAATAAAATAAAAAATAAACCTAAACCTAAATAAAATAAAATAAAATAAAAACCTAAACCTAAACCTAAAAATAAAAAAAAATAAAAAATAAACTAAAATAAAATAAATAAAAACCTAAATAAAACATAAAAAAATAAACCTAAGAATAAAAAACTTTATGAGAAATTAAACTAAACATAAAATAAAAATAAAATAAACCTAAAATAAACTAAAATAAAAACTAAATAAAAATCTAAACCTAAAAATAAATGCTAAAAATAAATAAAATATAAAACCTGAACTCTAAACTAAAAATAAACCTAAACCTAAAATAAAAATAAAATAAATAAATAAATAAACCTAAACTAACTAAAATAAAATAAATTAAAATAAAAAACCTAAACCTAATCCTAAAATAAAGTAAAATAAACCTAAATTTAAACTAAATAAAAAAATAAAATAAACTAATAATAAACCTAAAAAACTAAAAATAAAACCTAAAATAAAGGTAAAATAAAACCTAAACCTAAACCAAAAAAATAAAATAAACCAAACCTAAACCTAAAAAATAAAAATAAATGTAAACCAAAAAAAAAATAAAATAAAAAACTAAAAAAATAAACCTAAACCTAAAAAATAAACTAAAAATAAAAAAACCTAAACTAAAATAAATAAACCCAAAATAAATATACTAAACCTAAAAAATAAAAATTAAAATAAAAAAATAAAAAAATAAAATAAATAAAAAAAAAAAAATAAACTAAAAATCTAAACCAATATATAAAATAAAAAACCTAAATAACTAAACCTAAACCTAAACCAAAATAAAAATAAAACAAAAAAATAAAAAAAATAAAACTAAAAAAAAAAAAATAAATAAAATAAAAAAAACTAAACCTAAATAAAATAAACTAATAAATAAAACTAAAATAAATAAATAATTAAACTAAATAAAATAAAATAATAAACTAAAATAAAAAAAAAAAATAAAAAATAAAACTAAACCTAAAATAAAATAAAAAATAAATAAAATAAAAACCTAAAATAAACTTAACTAAACCTAAACCTAAACTAAAAAAAATAAAAAAAATAAAACTAAAAAATAAAATAAATAAAATAACTAAATAAAATAAAAAGCCAAAAAAACCTAAATAAAAAAAAAAAACCTAAATAAAAATAAAAATAACTAAAAAATAAACTTAAAAATAAAAAAAGAGAAAACCTAAACTAAAAAATAAAAAAAAAAAATAAAAATAAATAAATAAATAAATAAAAAATAATAATAAATAAAAATAATAAATAAATAAACTTAAACATATCAATTTACTTAAGTTAAGAAGAAACTCTAAACCCTAAACCCTAAACCCTAAACCCTAAACCTACAACCCTAAACCCTAAACCCTAAACCCTAAACCCTAAAACCCTAAACCCTAAACCCTAAACTAACTCAAAATGCAAAGAATGGGCATAACCTTGACGGCAGGAACATCACCAATTGGCTCGCAGATCCCGGTGAGGCGAGGTGATGGTTATCATAGTGGTGGTGGGGAATCTGGGGGTGCTGGTGGATATGGAGGTGGTGGTTAGAGCAGTGGTGGTTGAGTCTGGTGGAGTGATGGAGGTAGCAACCATGGTGGTGGCATAGGGAGAGATCAGGGATATGATGGTGGATCCTACTACTCGAGAGGTGGGGTGGTTCTGATGGGAACTGGAGAAATTGAAGAACAGCCAATCCGATCTCCTGTTTATGGAATTTTATCTTTATAGTAGAGATGATTCTACTTAGTAGGGTTTTTGATTTGCTCTATGGGTGCTCATTTTCTATCTATGTCGTCACTTGTGTCTCATAATACTTGGGGTGCTACTTGGTTGATGAAATTGAAAAGAAAAAATGTTGAATCTAAATTTGTTCTTTATTAAAAAAACCTTAAATCCTAAACTAAAACTTAAACCCTAAACCTAGAACCTAAACCCCAAACCCTATATCCTACATCCTAAAAACCATAAACCCTAAACCCTAAACCTTAAACACTAAACCCTAAACCATAAACCATAAAACCCTAAAACCCTAAACCTTAAACCCTAAACCTTAAACCCTAAACCTTAAAACCTTAAACACTAAACCCTAAACTCTAAAACCTATAACCTTAAATCCTAAACCGTAAACCCCAAATCCTATACCCTAAACCCTAAACCCTAAACTGACCATAAACCCTAAACTCTAAACTAACCCTAAATGCTAAACCCTAAACCTGCCAAACCCAAGCTTACACTAAATTTAAATCTAAAATGACCTAATCCTAACATAGTTATGGTAGATAAAAAAATGTCTTCAGGAGACTATCCCTTGACTGTTAAAGATTTGAATACCCTAAACCCTAACCCTAAATCATATTATAATACCAAATATTATAGTATGATGTAGCATCATATATTTGAGCATGTAGAAGTTTTTTTTGGATGTTATAAGATGTTTTGAAATGTTTTAGTATATTATGGTATTGTGCCCTATAATTTATATTCATATAAATCATAAATATATTGATTTAATAAATCAGATGATGAAATTTGTTAAATTGGAAGGGGAATTAGGTTGTAGTACAAAAGTTATGCTATGCCATTTGTAGTACAAAAAGTAAGATTTTATGTTCAAAATATATATTATATGTTGTAGCATAGTATAGCATCAACAACAACAACAACAACAACAACAAGCCTTAATCCCACTAGGTGGGTTCGGCTACATGAATCCTTCATCTCCATTGTGTCCTATTATGTGTCAAATTCTCATTTAATTCAAGTAAACTAAGATCATTTTTTATACATCTTAACCAAGTCTTTTAGGTCTACCTCTACCTTTCTTAACATAATGCAAATCTAATGCATCTACTCTCTAATCGGTCATGGACGGTAGGCGCTTTATGTGGCCAAACCATCTAAGGCTCTCCCTAATCTTATCTACCACGAGCTACTCCAACTTTTTCCCAAACATGCTCATTTTGCATTCTATCTCTAGGGTAAAGCCACTCATCCACTGAGCATCCTCATCTCAGTAACACTTAACTTAGTCTTATTTTCTCTTTTATTGGCCAACATTCCATAAGTCATTGCGGTCTTACCACCATCTTATAAAATTTTCCTTAAGTTTAAGTGGAACTTCTCTATCACATAATAGGCGGATGCATTCCTCCACTTCAACCATCCAACTTGAATTCTACTAATAATATCTCCATCTATTTCACCATCATTTTGAACAATAGAGCCTAAATATGATCGCTCACTCTTATTAATGACTTGATCACCTAAGGTCACAACACTACCACTAAAACTTCTACAACTAAAATTACACTCCATATATTCAGTTTTAGATGCTTAAATGAAAACCTTTAGACTATAAAGTTGACCTCCATAATTCAAGTTTCGTTGGACTCCTCTCTAGTCTTATCAACAAGAAGAATGTCATCACAAAAGCATACACCAAGGTACATCTTCTTGTAAATGCCTCGTAAGAACATCCATAACTAAAGTAAAAAAAAAGGGCTTAATGTTGATCCTTGATGTAATCCAAAAAATAGGAAAATAGTTTTCAATCCTCCTTGTGTTTGGACACAAGTGAGACTCTAGTATACATATCCTTAATGACTTGAATATAACCAATATTAACTTCTTTCTATTCTAGAACTCTCCAAAGAACATCTATTGAGACTTTATCATAACCTTTCTCTAAATCAATAAATATCATATGTAGATCCTTTTATTTTCTCTATGCTTCTCCATCAAACCTCTTAACAAATGTATAGCATCCATAGTAGATCTACGGCATGAAACCAAAGGATTGTGAGAAACGTATCACATCGTAAATGCTCAATTACTCTCTCCCATAATTTTAATGTATGACACATTAACTTAATTCCTCTATAATTTGCACACTCTTATGCATCACCTTTATTCTTAAATAAAGGAACCAACAAACTCTTTCTCCACTCATCATCTTTTTAGTCTTTAAAATAACATTAAAAGATTTGTAAGCCAAGAAATTCCTTGATCTCCTAAACATTTCCACACTTCTTGGAATATTATCCGTCCTCTTGCTTTTCCACATTTCATTTTCTTTAAAGCTTCACTAACTTCAGTTACTAATCTGACGATAAAATGAAATTCTCTATTTTTTATTTAGTATTAAGATTGCTAAAATCAATCATAATTTCAGATCCTTCATTGAAAAGTTTATTAAAATACCTCATCCACCTATTTTCAATATCTTTTTCTAAGAAAAACACTTTATTATTTTCATCCTTAATACTCCTCACTTGAACTATGTCTTTACTTCTCCTATCTCTTTGGTTGGCAAACTTATACATACATCTTTCACCTTCTTTGGTATCTAATCTATTGTATAAATCACTAAAAGCTAAATTTTTTGCATCATATATTGCTTTCTTAGAATCTCTGAGCCATTTTATATCTTTCCCAATTCTCAGTTTTACATCTAAACCAAGTTTTATAACAATGCTTCTTATTTTTTATCTTTTCTTGCACACTCGACTCCACCACCAACTTTTCTTATTAAAGAAGTTTTTCCTTTTGATTCAAGCACATCTTTAGCAACTTGTTTAATAGCACTTGATACTTTTCCCACATAACATTAGCTTCCTTATGAACATCCCAAACTTTAATTTCTTGTAGCTTGCTCTTAAAATATTTTTATTTGTGTTCTTTAAGTGTCCCCATCTAATCCTAGGACAATAATTAAGTTTATTTTTTTTCTTACAACCTTTCATCTTAAAATCTAAAACTAATAGTCGATGTTGGGTACTTAAAATTTCACTTGGAATGACCTTACAATCTTTACAATCTAAACGATTCATTTTTCTTATCAAAAAATAATCAATCTATGTTTTACTAGATCCATTTTTATAAGTAATAATATGTTCATCTCTTTTCTTAAATAAAGTATTAGCAACTACAAAATCATAAGCTAAGGCAAAATCTAATATAGTTCTACCTTCTTCATTAGTCACTCCAAATCCATAACCACCATGAATACTTTTAAAATCTTCTACCACTCTACCAACATGTCCATTTAAATCTCCCCAATAAATACTTTTTCTTCAAGAGGTATCTTTTGTATTAATCCCTCTAATTCATTCCAAAATTTTTCTTTTTAGCTTACCTCCAAACCTACTTGAGGAGCATAGACACTTATAACATTGATAATCTTAGTATCAACAATAATCTTTTAAGCTATAATTCTATCTCCACATCTATTAATACTTATAGCATCATATTTCATAATATATTATTCTACATATTTTAAATTCTTTTATTATTTTATAATCATGCAGTCAAGCCTACACTAGTATTGTTTATAAAACTATTGATTTAGACTTTAAAATGGTCAAATTTGGCCAAATTCATAATAGGTGGAGCATGGCATCATAATATATTGTTTCAATTTAAAATATGTTAGTGATACGACTAAAATATATAGTTTTTTTATTATTTAGACTAATTTTATAATTTTTTCTATTTTAAGCAATCCCTTGTGATGTGATCTGCAATATAATATAATATAATATGTTATAGTGTAATACAATATAGGATGCCATAACATAGTGTAGCATCATGCATTATAGCATACTATTATGTATTACTACTTGTTTGTTATCATATTTTAGTTTATTACAGTATGATGCAGTAGAGTTTGTACTGGTATAATTCATAAAAATTTTGATTTATCGGATGAGATGATGGGATTTGGCCAAATTTAAGGTAAGCTTTAGGGAACATCATTGGGGGGTGTGGTATGGTGTGTCATTTAATCAAAAGAATGGAATTTTGCATCCAAAATAAATGTTCATTTTTCAACCAAATTTTATAAATTTTTTTCTTAAAGTGATTCATTTAAGGTGTAATGTAAGATAATATATTATATGAAAGTATATTAAAATATAATGTACATAATAATATAAATTCTCATATATATGAATGTGGTGGGGTGTTACTAAATGTTATTGTACATTTTAAAATGTTTCACTTTTGTTATAATACATTGGGTCAAAACTCAAAAAAATGTTAATTTGAAGGTTGAGAAGGAAGAATTATGCCAAATTCATGGCACACACCAAGAAGAAACACAAAAAATTATGCTATTTTTACCTTTTCTAATAGAAAAATAATAATTTTACATTCAAAATGAACATTATTCATATTTTGAGATAATGTTGTTATTTGTTCTATTTCGGTGATTCTAATGAAGTGTAATGTTAAACAATATAATATATTATAGCAAATTATAATATAACATCATATATTATAATATAATATAGTGTGTTAATTTACACTATAATATGTTTAACATAATATTGTATAGTTAGTTTGAGCTTGCACCATCACAAATCATAAAATGTTGATTACAATGTTAAGATGATGTAATTTAAATGAATACATTGTTAGGCTTTTTGTTGAAGTATTAAAGGTGTGAATAAGAGAAGAAATTAGTTTTGATGAGAATTCCATGTTAAGGACATGGAGGGAGATCCTCTAGGAGATCACACATTCATTGGGCATGACATGTGAGGGTTCTATGTTAAGGGCATAGAATAAAAAAATCTACTGGGGATAATGTTTCAATTTGATTTGATTATATAACTTGTTTAAAGAAGATCTACTGGGGAAAAGAATCTATATTACACTAGAAATTAAGATCGAATCAACTTTAATCTATTTTGTTATAATTGATGTGGAGGCATATCTACCAGAGATATGGGATGGAATCTGCTGGGGATCGGGTATATGAACCTTCCACTAGGGAAGCAGGTTCGAGCTATCCAATGGGGATTGAGATTTGTGTTTGATTTCATAGATTTGTTTGGGGATGTATCAGCTGGGAATTAGAGTTTGGTTGGATTTCTTTGATTTAGACTCTATTGGGAGAGTTAGTTTAATTTGGATCCACTAGAGAGGTTGGTTTTGAATTTGATTTATTTGCTTAACTTTTTTATATATGATTTGGGGCTCCACTGGGGAGAAGGGTGTGATTTAACTCCATTGAGAAAAATTAGATTGGGTTTAATTTAATCTGACTTAATGTATGGATCCTGTTGGTGTGCAATAGACCCACTGAGAAGGGGCTACATCAGCTTTGACCTACCTCAGGTTTACAAATCCAAAGGGATAGTCTACTAGCTGTGGGGTAGAGCCAGCCAACCTAAGGGGTTTCCTTTCGGTGTGCAATGGCTATGCTTGGAAGAAGAAGTAGTAAACTTACATCTTCTAAAGTGAGGAACACCTATTAGGGTGACCTGCTAGATGCACAACAAATCAAACCTAACCTAGGTCAACTAAGTGAATGTCGTTGGGGACTTATGTCAACTCAAAAGTAATCAGGAAGAATTTTATCTAAATTTCATGTGATTTGATATGGTTTGTTTGGTTTAGTTTGATTTAGAATTGAGAGCATATCCGTTGAGGATGTGAGCTCGGTCAAGTTTAATAGATTTAATTTATGGACCATTTCAGTATGCAATGGACCCACTGAGAAGGGGCAATATTGGACTAGTCCTATCTCAAATTTATAAATCCAAAAGTATAGTCTACTGGCTGTGGGATAGAGCTAGCCAACCTAAGATGTTGCCTTTCGGTGTGCAATGATTGCGCTAGGAAGAAAGCATAGCTTACTTACATCTCCTAAAATAGAGAACAACCACTAGGGTGACCTATTGGTAGCACAACAAATCAAATCTGACTTAAGGGCGACTATATAGTGAATGTCATTGGGGACTTATATTAACTCAAGAGTAGTTAGGTGATTCCTATATGGAGTTTTCCTAACACTGCCCTAAATATAGGAGGTCTACTTGGGAAAAGGTACTACTAGTGGTGTCCTCCAAATCCATAAGTGAATATATATTTTGTTTATATGTTTGAGTTGACCTTGTTGGTGTGCGAGGGACCACAATGAGAAGGAGCTATGTCAACTTGACCTATCTCAGATTTACTGGACCAAGGGAGAATCTGCACATCCACAGGACGGATTCTCCAACCATAAATCTGGTTTCTATAAAAGGAGAACTATCTAATTCAATAGTAACCCGGGTAGTGTCTAAAATAAACTTAAACCTAAACCTAAACCTAAACCTAAACCCTACCAGTTTACTTAATTTAAAAATAAAAAAAGACATAAATCCTAAATCCTAAAACTAAACCCCTAAACCAACCTGACCTAAAACCATAAACCCAAAAAAAACTCTAAACCTTAAACCCTAAATAGTAACCGTAAACCCTAAACCCTAAAAGGGATAAACCCTAAAATCCTAAACCTTAAACCCAAAACACTAAACCCTAAACCCTAAACCTTAAAACCTAAACCCTAACCCTAAACCCTAAAACCTAAACCTAAACTTAAAGTAACTAAATAAATTAAAAAATAAACCTAAACCTTAAAACCTAATAAACCTAGACATAAACCTAAACCCTAAGAATGGGCAGAACCTTAATGGCAGGGGCATAACCGTTAACTAGGCTCAGTCTAGATCTGGTGATGGAGGCGAAGGTGGAAGCAGCGGTTATCACAGTGGTGGTGGGGGATCTGGAGGTGCTGGTGGATATGGAGATGGTAGTCAGAGCAGTGGTGGTTATAGATGCTGGAGAAGCGACGAAGGCTATAGTCGTGGTGGTGGCGGGGGGAGGAATCGAGGATATGATGGTGGATCGCACTACTCGAGAGGCTTGGGTGGTTCTGATGGGAACTAGAGAAACTGAAGAATGGCAGATCTGATCTGCTGATTATGGAATTGTGTCTTCATTATAGAGATAGTTCTAGTTAACTAGGGTTTTTGATTTGCTCTATGCATGCTCATTTTTTATTTATGTTGTCCCTCATTTCTTAAAAAACTTAGTGTGTTACTTGGTTGATGAAATCAAAAATAAGAAATGTTGAATCTGAATTTATTCTCTGTTAAAAAAAACTCAAACCTAAAACCCTAAATCAAAATCCTAAACCCTAAACCTTAAACCTTAAAACCCTAAACCCTAAACCCTAAAACTTAAACTATGAACCCTAAATTGTAAACCCTAAACCCTAAACCCTAAACCCAAAAAAACACCTAAACCCTAAAAAGCTAAAAACCTAAACCTAAACTAAATAAAACCTAAAAATTAAATAAATTAAAAACCTAAACCAAAATAAAATAAAAACATAAACTAAAACCTAAACCTAAACCTAAACCTAAACCTAAACCAAAAATGAAAATCAAATAAAAAATAAAAATTAAACTAAAATAATATAAATAAAAATCTAAACTAAACTACAAAAATAAAAAACCTAAATAAAATAAAAACTAAACCTAAAATAAAAATAAAATAAACCTAAAATAAAATAAAATAAAATCTATATAAAAACTTAAACCTAAAAAATAATCCTAAAATAAATAAAATAAAATAAAACCAAAACTAAAAAAAAAATCTTATATAATAAAATAAATAAACCTTAACCTAAACCTAAACTAAAATAAATAAACTAAAATAAATAAAACCTAAACCTAAACCTAAACTTAAGATATACTTAAACTAAAGCGTTAACCTAAACTAAATAAATGAAATAAACTAAAAAATAAACCTAAACCTAAACTAAAAATAAAGTGATAAACAAACCTAAAATAAAACCTAAAACCTAAACCTAAAAAAATAAAATAAAAACCTAAACCTAAACCTAAAAATAAAAATAAAACAAAAACCTAAAAAATAAAATAAAATTTAAATTTAAATAAAAAATAAACCTAAACCTTAAAAACAAACTAAAATAAATAAACCTAAAATAAATAAACCTAAAATAAATAAGCTAAACTAAATAAAAGTAAAAAAATAAACCTAAATAAAAAATAAACTGAAATAAATAAAAAATAAACTAAATAAACCTAAACCTACCGGTTTACTTAATTTAAAAAAGAAGAAGAAAAATCATAAACCCTGAATCCTAAAGCCTAAACCATAAACCCTTAGCCCAAACCCTAAACCAACAACCCTAAACCCAAAACCCTTAACCCTAAAAAACATTAATCCCTAAACTGTAACCTGAAACCTAAACCCTAAAAGCATAAAACCCTAAACCCTAAACCCTAAACCCTAAACTATAAACCTTAAACCCTAAACCTTATAGCCTAAACTCTAACCATAAAATGTAAACCCTAAACCCCAAACCCTAAACCAAAACCTAAAGTAACTAAATAAAATAAAAAATAAACCTAAACCCTAAAACCTAATAAACCTAAACCTAAACACACGAATGGGGAACCTTGGATGGGGTCATTGTCAACTAGGCTAAGTCTATATATGGCGGTGGAGGGGAAGGTAGAGGCGACAGTTATCATAGTGGTGGTGGGGGATCTAGAGGTGCTGGTGGATATGGAAGTGGTGGTCAGAGCAGTGGTGGTTATGGAGGCGGGAGGAGCGATGGAGGTTACAATTGTGGTGGTGGCGGAGGGAGAGATCAGGGATATGTTTTTTGGATCCCACTACTCGAGAGGCCGGGTTGGTTCTGATGGAAACTAGAGAAATAGAAGAACAGGCAATCTGATCTGCTGCTTATGCAACTATGTCTTTACAGTAGAAACAGTTCTAATTATTTAGAGTTTTTTATTTGCTCTATGCATGCTCATTTTTTATTTATGTCATCTCTTGTGTCTTAGAAAACTTGGTGTGTTACTTGGTTGATGAAATAGAAAAGAAGAAATATTGAATCTGAACTTATTCTCTACTAAAAATAAAAAAAATAAAAACCATATACCATAAACTAAAACTTGAACACTTGACCTAAAACCTAAACCCTAAACCCTAAACCCTAAACACTAAACTTAAAACCTTATTCCTTAAACCCTAAACCCAAAAATCTAATCCTTAAACCCAAAACTCAAAACATATAACCGTAAACCCCAAATCCTAAACCTTAAACTTTAAACTCTCAACTAACCCTAAACCCTGAACCCTAAACCCTAAAATGGTAAAAAACTAAACCTAAACTAAATAAAACCTAAAACTAAAATAAATAAATATAACCAAACCAAAATAAAATAAAATAAAAACCTAAACCTAAAAAAATAAAATAAAATAAAAACTAAACTAAAATAAAATAAATAAAAATCTAAATTGAACTAAAAAAATAAAAAACCCACAACAATGACAAGAACAACAAGAACAAGCATTTATCCCACTATGTGGGGTTGGCTACATGAATCCTTCGACTCCATTGTGTCTTATTATGTGTCAAATTCTCATTTAATTCAAGTATACTAAGGTCATTTTTTATACATCTCAACCATGTCTTTTTAGGTCTACTTCTACCTTTCTTAACATAAAGGAAATCTAATGCATCTACTCTCCTAATTGGGTCATTGGATGGCTTATGCTTTATGTGGCCAAACCATCTAAGGTGACTCTCTCTCTAATCTTATCTACCATTGGAGCTACTCCAACATTTTCTCGAACATACTCATTCAATATTTTATCTCTAGGAGTAAAGACACTCATCCACTTGAGCATCCTCATCTCTCCAACACTTAACTTATTCTCATGCTTCTCTTTTACTAGCCAACATTTTGTAGAATAAATCAATGCAGGTCTTACCACCATCTTATAAAATTTCCCCTTAAGTTTAGGCAATACTTTTCTATCACACAACAGGCCAGATGCATTCCTCCACTTCAACTATCCAACTTGAATTCTACTAATAACATCTCCATCTATTTTACCATCATTTTGGATAATAGAGGCTAAATATTTGAATCGCTCACTCTTTTTAATGACTTGTTCACCTAATGTCACAACACTCCCACTATAACTTCTACAACTAAAATTACACTCCATATATTCAGTTTTAGATCTACTTAAACAAAAATCATTAAACTCTAAGGTTGACCTCCATAATTCAAGTTTCTCTTGGACTCCCTCTCTAGTCTTATCAACAAGAAGAATGTCATCAGCAAAAAGAATACACCAAGATACATCTTCCTAGTAAGAACACCCATAACTAAAGAAAAAAGATAAGGGCTTAAAGCTGATCCTTGATGTAATCTAACTAAAATAGGAAAATATTTGGTCAATCTTCCTTGTGTTTGGACATAAGTCATAGCTCTAGTATACATATCCTTAATGAATTGAATATAACCAATATTAACTCCTTTATTTTCTAGAACTCTTAAGAACAACTCTTCAAACTTTAACATAAGCTTTCTCAAAATCAATAAATATCATATGTAGATCCTCCTTGCTTTCTCTATAATCCTCCATCAAACCTCTTAACAAATGTATAACATCCATAGTAGATCTACCTAGCATGAAACCAAACTGATTGTGAGAAACTTTTGTATCACATTGTAACATATGCTCAATTGCTCTCTCCCATAATTTTAATGTGTGACACATTAACTTAATTCTTCTATAATTTGCACACTCTTGTGCATCACCTTTATTATTAAATTAGGAATCAACAAACTCCTTCTCCACTCATCTAGCATATTTTTAGTCTTTAAAATAAGAATAAAAATATTTGTAGGCCAAGAAGTTCCTTAATCTCCTAAACATTTCCACACTTCTATCGGAATATCATCAGGTCCTACTATTTTTCCACATTTCATTTTCTTTAAAGCTTCTCTAACTTCATATTTACCAATATGATGTTAAAAACAAAATTCTTTATTTTTATTTAAGGTAATAAGGTTACTAAAATCAATCATTTTTTAGATCCTTCATTGAAAAGTTTATCAAAATACCTCATACACCTACTTTTAATATCCTTTTCTAAGAAAAGTACTTTGTAATTTTCATCCTTAATACACCTCAGTTGAGCTAGATCTTTACTTCTCCTATCTATTTGGTTGGTTGTAACATATACATACATCTTTCACCTTCTTTGGTATCTAATCTATTGTATAAATCATTAAAAGCTAAATTTTTTAGCATCATATATTGCTTTCTTTGAATCACTACATGCCATTTTATATTTTTCCCAATTCTCTAAGTTGTTACATCTAAACCAAGTTTTATAACAACACTTCTTTTTTTTTTCTTTTCTTGTAGATTTTGACTCCACCACCAACTATTTATACTAAAAGAAGCTTTTCCTTTTAATTCTCCAAGCACATTTTTAGCAACTTGCTTAATTTCACTTACTACTTTTTCCAACATAACATTAGCTTCTTTATTAACATCCTAAATTCTAAGCTCTTGTAGCTTGCTCTTAAAAATATTTTTACTAGTGATTTGTAAGTGCCCCTATCTAATCTTAGGGCAAAAAATTGATTTATTTTTCATCTTCCAATCTTTCATCTTAAAATCTAACAGTAATAATCAATGTTGGGTATTTAAACTTTCACTTAGAATGACATTACAATCTTTACAATCTAGATGATCTAATTTTCTTATCGAAAAATAATCAATCTATGTTTTACTATATCCATTTTTATAAGTAATAAATATGCTTATCCCTTTTCATAAAAAAAGTATTAGCAACTACAAAATCATAGGCTAAAGCAAATTCTAATATATTCCTACCTTCTTCATTAGGCACTCCAAATCCATAACCACCATGAATACTTTTAAAATCTTCGCCACTCTACCAACATGTCCATTTAAATCTCCTCCAATAAATACTTTTCTTCAAGAGGTATCTTTTGTATTAATCCCTCTAATTCATTCCAAAATTTTTCTTTTTACAACCTACTTGAGTAGCATAAACACTTATAACATTAATAATCTTTCAATAATAATATTTAAAGCTATAATTCTATCTCCGAATCTATTAATATTTATAACATTATCCTAAAACTAAAAAAAAACTTAAACCCTAAACTAAAATTAAAACCTAAAATTAAAATTGAAAAATAAAACCTAAAAATAAATAAAAAATAAAACCTAAATCCTAAACTAAAAAAAACCTAAACCTAAAATAAAAATAAAATAAGCCTAAACCTAAACTAAAATAAATAAAACCTAAACTTAAACCTAAAATAAACTAAATTGAAACCTAAACTTAAAACCTAAATAAAATAAAATAAACTAAAAATAAACTTAAACATTAACTAAAAAATAAAAACTAAAATAAATAAAAAATAAGAACCTAAAAAATAAAATTAAAACCTAAACCTAAACCAAAAAATAAGAAATAAAACCTAAACCATAAAAAAATAACACTAAACTAAGAAAGAAACCTACACCTAAACCTAAACATAAAAAAAAAACTAAAATAAAAAACCTAAAATAAAATAAATAAACTAAACTAAATAAAAATAAAAATAAACCTAAATAAATATAAAATATAAAATAAACTTAAATAAATAAGAAAATAAACTAAATAAACCAAAACATAGGAGTTTACTTAATTTGAAAAAAAATAATAAAAAAATCTTAACCCTAAACCCTAAATCTTAAAACTAACCCTAAACCTTAAACCTTAAAACCATAAACCCTAAACCTAATAAAACCCTAAAAACCCTAAACCTAAACCTTAAACCTAAACCCTAAACCTTAACCCTAAACCTAAAACCTAAACCTAAACCAAACCCTAAATCAGAACTCTAAACCCTAAAATCCTAAAAGCCTAAACCTAAATAAAACCTAAAAATAAAATAAATATAAAAAACCTAAACCTCAATAAAATTAAAAAATTAAATTAAATAAAAACATAAACTAAAACCTAAACCTAAATCTAAACGTAAAAAATAAAATAAAATAAAAAATATAAACTAAACTAAAATAAAATAAATAAAAACCTAAACTAAACTAAAAAATAAAATAAACCTAAAAATTAGAAACCATAATAAAATAAAAACAAAATGTAAATTAAAAATGAAATAAACCAAAAATAAAATAAAATAAAAACTAATTAAAAACCTAAACCTAAAAAATAAGCCTAAAAATAAAACCTAAAAATAAATAAATAATAAACCTAAACCCTAAACTAAAAAAAAACCTAAACCTAAACCTAAAATAAACAAAACCTCAACCCTAAACTAAATAAAATATAATAAACTAAAAATAAACCTAAACCTAAACTAAAAAAATAAAACCTAAAACCTAAACCTAAAAAAATAAAGTAAAAACTTGGCCTAAACTTAAAAATAGAAAATAAATCCTAAACCTAAAAAATAAAATAAAAATAAGCTTAAACCTAATCCTAAAACTAAAAAATAAACTAAAATAAAAAAACATAAACTAAAATAAATAAACCAAAAATAAATAAACTAAACTAAATAAAATTAATTAAATAAACCTAAACCTACCCGTTTACTTAATTTTTTTTTAAAAAAACCCTAAACCCTAAAAAACCCTAAACCCAAAATCATAAACCCTAAACCCTAAACTAACCCTAAAGTAACTCTAAACCCTGAAAACCCTAAACCCTAAATCTAAAACCCTAAACCAAGCTCAGTCTAGATCTGGCGATGGGGACGAAGGTGGAGGCGGAGGTTATTGCAGTGGTGGTTGGGGATCTGTAGGTGCTGGTGGATATGGAGGTGGTGGTCGGAGCAGTGGTGGTTTTGGAGGCGTGAAGAGCGACGGAGGTTACAACCATGGTAGTCATGGAGGGAGAGATCGGGGATATGATGGTGGATCCTGCTACTCAAGAGGTCAAGGTGGTTCTGATGGGAACTGGAGAAACAGAATGGTCAATCCGATATATGAACTATGTAACATAGTAGAGATGGTTAGTTATCTAGGGTTTTAATTTGCTATGTCTCATTTTACAATGTCGTACCTTGTGTCTTAGAAAACTTGGTGTGTTACTTGGTTGATGAAATTGAAAAGATGAAAGGTTGAATCTAAATTTGTTCTCTATTAAAAAACACCAAAACCCTTAACCCTAAACTAAAACATGAACCTTAGACCTAAAACCTAAACCTTAAACCCTAAACCTTTAACCCTAGGCCCTAAAAACCCTAAACCCTAAACCCTAAACCCTAAACCCTAAACCATAAACCATAAAACCCTAAACCCTAAACCCTAAATGCTGAACTAAAAGAACCTAAACCTAAAATAAAAAAAAATAAAATAAGCCTAAACCTAAACTAAAATAAATTAAACCTAAACCTAAACCTAAAATAAACTAATCCCAAACCCTAAACTAAATAAAATAAAATAAACTAAAAATAAACCTAAATCTAAATTAAAAAATAAAACTAAAAATAAACCTAAAACCTAAACATAAAAAAATAAAATAAAAACTTAAAACCTAAACCTAAAAAAATAAATAAAACTTAAACCTAAGAAATAAAATAAAAATAAAACTAAACTAAAAAATAAGCATAAATCTAAACCTAAATATAAAAAATAAAATATAATATAAAACATAAACTAAAATAAATATGCTAAACTAAATAAAAATAAACTAAATAAACATAAACCTATTAGGTTAATTAATTTTTTAAAACCCAAAAATAAAAAACCCTAAAACCCAAATCCTAAACCTTAAACTAACCTAAACCCTAAAACCATAACTAAACCTTAAACCTAAACTAACCCTAACTTTAATCCTAAACCCAACCCTAAACCCAAAAACCATAAACCCTAAAGCTAATCCATAAACCCTAAACCCAACCATAATGCTAAACACTAAATCCTAAACTAAACCCTAACTAGCCTAAATCCTAAAACCTTAAACTAAAACCCTAAACCATAAACCCTAAACCTTGAAAGTAAACCCTAAACCTAAAAACTAAAACCCAAACCCAAACTAAAAATCTTCTGAACTAAAGTAACTAAATAAATTAAAAATAAACTTGAAACCTAAAACCTAATAAACCTAAACCCTAAGAATGAGTAGAACATTGATGGTAGAAACATCACCGTCAACTAGGATCAGTCTCGATCTAACGGTGGAGGCGAAGGCTGAGGCAAAGACAGAGACAACGATTATCACAGTGGTGGTTGGGGATCTATAGGTGCTGGTGGATATGGAAGTGAGAGGAGCGACGGAGGTTACAATCATGATTGTGGCGAAGGGAGAGATTGGGGATCTGATGGTGGATCCCACTACTCAAGAGGTCGGGTGGTTCTAATGGGAACTAGAGAAATAGAAGAATGATCGATCATATCTGCTACTTATGGAACTGTGTCTTTACAATAGAGATAGTTCAAGTTATCTAGCATTTTTTATTTTCTTTATACATGCTCATTTTTTTATCTATGTCATCGCTTATGTCTTAGAAAACTTGGTGTGTTACTTGGTTGATGAAATCGAAAAGAAGAAATATTGAATATGAATTTGTTATCTATTAAAAGAAAAACCAAAAACCCTTAATCCTAAATTAAAACATGAACCCTAGACCTACAACCTAAGCCCTAAACCCTAAACCCTAAACACTAAACCCTAAACTCTAAAAATCATAAATCCTAAACCCTAAACCCTAAACTAAAAAAAAACCTAACCTAAAAAAAAAATAAAATAAAAAACTAAACTAAATAAATAAATACTAAACTAAACCTAAACCCTTAACTATACAAAATAAAATAAAATAAAATACTAAACCTAAATTAAAAAATAAAATTTAAAATAAAAATAAAATAAAACTAAACCTAAAAATAAAATAAAACATATAAATAAAATAAAACCTATAAAAATAAAATAGAAACAAAAATAAATAAAAAAAATAAACTAAAATAAACCTAAAAAACTAAAATAAAAAACCTAAACTAAAATAAATAAACAAAACTAAATTAAAATAAAAAATAAACCTAAATAATAATAAAAAATAAATTAAATTAAAAAATTTAAAAAAAAAAAAACATAAACCTACTAGTTCACTTAATTTAAAAATATATATATAAACCAAAACCCTAAACCATAAAAACAAAATCCTAAACCCTAAACCCTAAATAAATCCCAAAAACTAACCACACAAATCCTACCCTAAACCCTGACCCTAAACCCTAAACCTTAAACCTAAACTATAAAAAACCTAAACCTAAAAACTAAAAAGCCCTAAACCCTAAACTAAACCATAAAACCTAAACCCTAAACCCTAAACTAACCCTAAACCCTAACCTAATCCTAAACCCTAAACCTTAAACCCTAAAGCCTAATCACTCAACCCTAAACCCTAAACCCTAAACCCTTAACACTAAAAATTTAAAAACCTAAAACTAAACTAAATAAAACTTAATAATAAAATAAATAAAAAAACCTAAAGCTAAATAAAATAAAATAAAATAAAAAATTAAACTAAAACCTAAACCTAAACCTAAAAAAAATGAAAAATAAAAAATAAAAAATAAACTAAAATAAAATAAATAAAAACCTAAACTAAATAAAAAAAATAAATCGATGAATAAAAACCTAAATAAAATAAAAAACTAAATGTAAAATAAAAATAAAAAAACTTAAAATAAAATAGAATTAAAACTAAATAAAAATCTAAACCTAAAAAATAAACCTAAAAATAAATTAAAAATAAAATTTAATCCCAAAAAAAATAAAAACCTAAACCTAAAAGAAAAAAAATAAAATAAATAAAATAAACCTAAACCTAAACTAAAATAAATAAAACCTAAACCTAAATCAAAAATAAACTAAACCTAATCCTAAACCTAAACACTAAACTGATCCTAAACTAAACTAAAATAAAATAAAATAAGCTAAAGAATAAATGAATCACAATAAAGACAAACCTAAAATAAAACCTAAAATAAAGACACAAAATAAAATAAAACCAACTGACAAACTAAAGCCAAGCAAAAACAAACTAAAAGAAAATAAAATAAAATAAACTCTACTAAAAAATAGACATAAACCTAAACCTATACCTAAATAATAAACTAAAATAAAAAATCTAAACTAAAATAAATAAACCAAGAATAAATAAACTAAACTAAATAAAAATAAAAAATAAACCAAAATAAAAAGAAAAAATAAAATAAACTAAAATAAATAAAAATTAAACTAAATAAACCCAAACCTACTAGTTTACATAATTTTAAAGAAAAATAACCCCAAACCCTAAAGCCTAAACCCTAAATCCTAAACCCTAAGCCCTAAACCCTAAACCCACACTAACCTACTACCAACCCCTAAATTCTAAACCCTAAACCCTGAATCCTAAAAACCTTAATCCCTAAAACCTAAACCTAAACCCTAAAAACCTAAACCCTAAACCCTAAAACCCTAAACCCTAAACCCTAAACTAATAAAAAAAACCTAAACTTAAAATAAACATAATAAAATAAGTCTAAACCAAAACTAAGATAAGTGAAACTAAAATAAGTAAAACTTGAACCTAAAAGAAACTAAAACTGGACCCTAAACTAAATAAAATAAAAAAATTAAAGATAAACATAAACCTAAATTAAAAAATAAAACCTTAAAATAATCCTAAAATAAAAACCTAAAACTTAAACCTAAAAAAATAAAGTAAAATCTTAAACCTAAACATAAAAATAAAAAAATAAAACCTAAACTTAAAAAATAAAATGAAATTGAAAAATAAGCATAAACCTAAAGCTAAACCTAAAAAATAAACTAAAATAAAAAAACTTAAATTAAATAAATAAACTAACTAAATAAAAATAAAAAATAAATCGGAATAATAATAAAAATGTTAAATTAATTGAATAAACCTAAACCTATCGGTTTACTTAATTTAAAAAAAAAACCCTAAACCCTAAACCCTAAAGCTAAACACTAAATCCTAAACCCTAAACCCTAAACACTAAACCCTAGAACTAACCCTAAGCCCTATACCTTAGACCAACAACCCCTAACCCTAAACACTAAAACATTACCTAAACCTAAACACTAAACTAAATAACCTAAACCCTAACTGCTACACTAAGCCATGACCCTAAACTAAACCCTAAACCACCAGTCCTAAATCCTAAAGCATAAACCCTAAACACTAAACCACTAACTCCTAAACCCACCCTAAACTGAGCCTAAAACCCTAAACCCTAAAACCATAAACCCTAAAATCTAAACCTTAAACCTTAAAAACCTTAAAAGCTAAATCTAAACTAAATAAAACTTAGTAATCAAATAAATAAAAAATCATAAACCTAAATAAAATAAATAAATTAAAACCTAAACTATAACCTGAACCTAAACCAAAAAATAAAATAAAATAAAAATAAAAAGAAATTAAAAATAAATAAATAAAAACCTAAACTAAACTAAAAAATAAAATAAACATAAGAATAAAAAACATAAATAAAATAAAAACTAAATGTAAAATAAAAATCAAATAAACCTAAAATAAAAAAATAAATAAAAAATAAAACCTAAGCTCTAAACTAAAAAAAAACCTAAACTTAAAATAAAAATAAAATAAGTAAAATAAAATAAACCTTAAACCAAAACTAAAATAAAATAAATAAAATAAAGAAAACTTAAACCTAAAGTTAAAATAAACTAAACTTAAACCTAAACCAAATAAAATAAAATAAACTAAAAATAAACCTAAACCTAAACTAAAAAATAAAACCTAAAAATAAACTTAAAAAAAAACTAAACTAAAACGTAAGAAAATAATATAAGATCCTAAACCTAAACATAAAAATAAAAAATAAAACCTAAACCTTAAAAATAAAATAAAAGTAAAACTCAACTAAAAATAACCCTAAATCTAAAAAATAAACTAAAATAAAAAACCTAAACCAAAATAAATTAACCTAAAATAAATAAACTAACTAAATAAAAAGAAAAAATAAACCTAAATAAAAATAAAAATAAAATAAACTAAAATAAATAAAAAATGAACTAAATACACTAAATAAACCTAAACCTACCTGTTTACTTAATTTAAAAAGAACCCCTCAATCCTAAATCCTAAACCTTAAACCGTAAAACTAATACTAAACCCTAACCCTTAATCAAACAACCCTAAACCTACAACCCTAAATGCTATGCCCGAAACCCTAAAAACCTAAACCCTAAAGCCTAACCAGAAACCCCAAACCCTAAACCCTAAAATCCTGAACCCTAAGCTCTAAACCCTAAACCCTAAAACCCTAAACCCTAAATTCTAACATCTAAACCCTAAGACCTAAAACCTACAACCCTAAACCCTAAACCCTAAACCCTATAACTTAAACCTTAAACCCTAAACCCTAAACTAACCCTAAAGTATAAGAATGTGTGAAACCTTGATGGCAGGAACATCACCGTCAACTAGGCTTAGTTTAGAACTGGTGGTGGAGGTGATGGTGGAGGCAGCAGTTATCATAGTGGTTGTGTAGGATCTGGAGGTGCTGGTGGATATGGAGGTGGTGGTCAGAGCAGTGGTGGTTACTGAGGTGGGAGGAGCGATGGAGGTTACAGCCGTGGTGGTGTTGGAGGGAAATATCGATGGTATGCTGGTGGATCTCGCTACTCGAGAGGTGGGGTTGGTTCTGATGGGAACTGGAGAAATTGAAGAACAGTCAATCTGATCTATTGCTCATGGAACTTTATCTTTACGGTACAGACAGTTCAACTTATCTAGGGTTTTTGATTTGTTTTATGGATGCTCATTTTTTATCTATGTCGTTGCTTATGTCTTAGAAAAATTAGGTGCTTGGTCGATGAAATCGAAAAGAATAAATGTGGAATATGAATATGTTCTTTATTAAAAAAACCCTTAAACCATAAATCCTAAACCCTAAAGTAAAAATTAAATCCTAAACCTAAAACTAAATCCTACACACCCTAAACTAATGCTAAACCCTAAACCCTAAATAATAAAGTGCTAAAAACATAAACTTAAATTAAACAAAACCTAAAAAATAAAATAAATAAAAAAACCTAAACCAAAATAAAATAAAAAATTAAAATATAATAATAATGTAAACTAAAACCTAAACCTAAAAAGAAAATAAAATAAAAAATAAAATCTAAAATAAAATAAAATAAATAAAAACCTAAACTAAACTAAAAAGAAAAGGCCTAAATTAAATAAAAACTAAACCAAAAATAAAATTAAAATAAACCTAAATAAAATAAAATAAAGAAACTAAATAAAAATAAATAAAAATAAATAAACATAAGTAAAATATAAAACCTAAACCCTTAATTAAAAAAAGAACCTAAACCTAAAATAAAAATAAAATAAGGAAAAAAAACCTAAACCTAAATTAAAATAAACTAAACTAAAATTAATAAAACATAAACCCTAAACCCTATATGGGTTTCCAAAAAAAAGAACCCTAAAACCTAAACCCTAAAACCATAAACCCTAAACCATAAAACCTGCAACCCTAAACCCTAAACCCTAAACCTGTCATCCTAAACCCTAAAGCCCAAACACTAAATGCTAAACCCTAAACCCTACACTAATAGTAAACCCTATGAATGGGTAGAACCTTGATGGCAGAAACATCACTGTCAACTAGGCTTAGTCTAGATCGGGCAGTGGAAGTGAAGTCGATGGTGGCAGTTATCATAATGGTGGTGGGGAATCGTGAGGTACTGGTTGATATGGAGGTGGTGAACAGAGCAATGGTGCTTATGGATGCAGGAGGTGGGATGGAGGTTACAACAATGGTGGTGGCAGAGGGAGAGATCAGGGATATGATGGCAGATCTTGCTACTCAAGAGGCGGGGGTGGTTTTGATGGGACATGGAGAAACTGAAGAATGGTTGATTTGATCTACTGCTTCTAGAACTATGACTTTACTGTATAGATGGTTCTACTTATCTAGTATTTTTTATTTGCTCTATGGGTGCTCATTTTTGATCTATGCCATCACTTGTGTCTTAGAAAACTTGGGGTGCTACTCAGTTGATCAAATTGAAAGGAAGAAATGTTGAATTTGAATTTATTCTCTATTAAAAAGTACCTTAAACCCTAAACCATAAACCCTAAATCTTAAATCAAAACTTAAACCATAAACTTAAACTCTAAACCCTAAATCCTAAACTCTGAACCCTAAACCCTAAAAACTCAAAACATTAAACTCTAAACCCTAAACCCTAAATCTGAGAAACCTAAACATTAAACCTTAAACCCTAAACCGTAAACTCTAAAACCATAAACCCCAAACCAAACCTAGAATCCTAAACCCTAAACCTAAAACCCTAAGCCCTAAACCCTAAACCCTAAACCCTAAACCTTAAACTAAACTGAAATACTAATCCTAAACCCTAAACCCTAAACCTTGAATAAAGATGTCATTATGAGTAGAAGTGAAGACCTAATCTTAACATAGTTCTGGTAACTGAGGAAAATGTCTTCAAGAGACTTTCCCTTGACTTTTAGAGATTTGAATACCCTAAACCCTAACCCTAAATCATATTATATTGCCATATATGATAGTATAATGTAGCATCATATATTTGAGCATGTAACGCTGTCTTTTTAGATGTTATAAGATGTTTTGAAATATTTTAGTATATTATAGTATTGTGTCCTATAGTCTATATTAATATAAATCATAAAAATATTGATTTAATAAATCAAATGATGAAATTTGTTAAATTTGAAGTTGGAATTATGTTGTAGTACCAAAGGTGTGCTATGCTACTTGTAGTCTAAAAAGTAAGATTTTATATTCAAAAAATAAATATTATATGTTGTAGCATATATCATATATCTATGCATTTTAAATTCTTTTAGTATTTTACAATCATGCAGACGAGCCTACACTAGAATTATTTATAAAAATGTTAATTTAGACTTTAAAAAGATGAAATTTAGTCAAATTCATAATAGGTAGGGCATGGCATAATAATATATTATTTCAATTTAAAATATGTAAGTGATACAACTAAAATATAAAGCTTTTTATTATTTTGAGTAATTTTATGATTTTTTATCTTAAGCAATCCATTGTGATGTGAAATGCAATAGAATATAATATAATATGTTACAGTGTATTATCATATAAGATTCCATAACATAATGTATCATCATGCATTATAGCATGCTACTGTGTATTACTACTTGTTGTTTAGCATATTTTAGTTTGTTATAATAAGATGTAGAGTTTGTACTGGTATAATTCATAAAAATACTGATTTATATGATGAGATGATGGGATTTGGCCAAATTTAAGGTAAGCTTTAGTGAACATCATTGGTGTTGTGCTATGGTGTGTCATTTAATCAAAATAATGGAATTTTGCATCAAAAATAAATGTTCCTTTTTCAACCAAATTTTATATATTTTGCTTAAAGTGATTCATTTTAAGGTGTAATGTAAGATAATATATTATATGAAAGCATATTAAAATTAAATGTACATAACAATATAACTTCACATATATATGAATGTGGTGGTGTGTTACTAAATGTTATTGTACATTTTAGTGTGTTTTACTTTTGTTATAATACATTGGGTCAAAACTCACAAAAATGTTAATTTGATGGTTGAGATGGAAGAATTTGGCCAAATTCATGGCACACACCAAGAAGCAACACCAAAATTATGATATTTTGTATCATTTCTAATAGAAAAATAATAATTTTACATCCAAAATGAACATTATTCATATTTTGAGAAAATTTTGTTATTTGTTCCTTTTAAGTGATTCTAATGAGGTGTAATGTTAGACAATATATTATATTATAGCAAATTATAATATAACATCATAAATTATAATGAAATATAGTGTGTTAATTCACACTATAATATGTTTAGCATGATATTGTATAGTTTGTTTGAGCTTGAATCATCAGAAATCATAAAATGTTGATTACGATGTTAAGATGTAATTTGAATGAATACATTGTTAGGCTTTTAGTTGAAGTATTAAAGGTGTGAATAAGAGAAGAGGGGTCTATATCGAGGGCATAGAAGAAGAAAATTTGTTGGAGATAAGGTTTGAATTTGATATGATTATATAATCTATGGAAAGAAGATCCGCTTCTATAATCCACAGAGGATTAAGATTGAAATGACTTTAATTTATTTTATTTTAGTTGATGTGGATGCATATTTGCTAGAGATATGGGCTCGAGTCCACTGGAGATTAGATACATGAACCTTCCACTAGGGAAGTAGGTTTGGGCAATCCATTGTGGATTAGGATTTGAGTTTGATTTCATAGATTTGTTTGGGGATGTATCCACTAAGAATAAGAGTTTGGTTGGATTTCTTTGATTTAGACTCTACTGGAGAGTTGTTTTAATTTTGCTCCCCTATAGAGGTTGGTTTTAAATTTGATTTGTTTGCTTCATTTTTTTATATATGATTTAGGGCTCCATTAGGAAAAGTTAGATTGGGTTTAATTTAATCTAAGTTAATCTATGGACCCTGTTGGTGTGCAATGGATCCACTAAGAAGGGGCTATATCAACCTTGACCTACCTCAGGTTTACAAATACAAAGGGATAGTTTACCGACTACTATGGGGTAGAGCAAACCAACCTAAGCGGTTGCCTTTCGATGTGCAACAGTTGTGCTAGGAAGATGGTGTAGCAAACTTACATCTTGCAAAGCGAGAAACAACAACTGGGGTGACCTGTTGGATGCATAACAAATTAAACTTGACCTAGGGAGACTACTGAGTGAATGTTTCTAAGGGCTTTTGTCAACTCAAAAGTAGTAGGATTAGTTTTATCTTAATTTCATGTGATTTTATATGGTTTGTTTGGTTTAGTTTGATTTCGAATTGAGGGCATATCCACTTGGGATGTGAGCTCAATCAAATTTGATAGATTTAATTTATGAACCATGTCGGTGTGTGATGGACCCACTGAGAAGGGCTATATCAGACTTATCCTATCTCAGATTTATAAATCCAAAAGGATAGTTAATTGGTTGTGGGGTAGAGCTAGCTAACCTAAGGGGACCTTTTGGTGTGCAATGGTTGTACCAGAAGAAGGCGTAGCAGACTTACATCTTCTAAAGTAGGGAACAACCTCTAAGGTGACATGTTGGCAGCTCAACAAATCAAACTGACTTAGGGATGACTACTGAGTGAATGCCACCGGAGACTTATATCAATTAAAGAGTAGCCAGGTGATTCCTATAGGAAGTTTTGCTAACACTGCCCTAAAGAGAGGATGCCTACTTGGGAAAAGGTACCACTAGGGGTGTCCTCCTAATCCACAAGTGAGTATATATTTTATTTATATGTTTGCATGTACCTTGTTGGTGTGTGAGGGACCACACTAAGAAGGGGCTATGAAGGCCTTGACCTATCTTAGATTACTGGACCAAGGGAGAATCTACACATCCACATGATGGATTCTATAACCACAGGGGTGATTACTATGAAAGAGGAACTATCCAATCTGTAGTAACTCGGGTAGTGTCTAAATGGGGTCACAAAGGATGTGATCCAAATATTGTGCCCATTGCGGAGGTGCTGCTAGGGGCATTATCCTGAGCCCTAGAAAAGAAAGCCTATAAATGTTCGGTGGCTAACTCTAGGAGAAAGTGTAGAAAACTTACATCTACCATGAGTGGTGTATCCAAAGGTGCAAGAACCAACAAACCTGTTAAATCCATCAATATGAGTGATCTATCTATCAGCATAGTGAGAACCAACCAACTTAAGGTGCCTGTTGGCTACACGAATCCTTCGACTCCATTATGTCTTATTATGTGTCAAATTCTCATTTAATTCAAGTATACTAAGGTCATTTTTTATACATCTCAACCATGTCTTTTTATGTCTTCTTCTACCTTTCTTAACATAAAGGAAATCTAATGCATCTACTCTCCTAACCACGTCATTGGATGGCTGATGCTTTATGTGGCCAAACCAACTAAGGAGACTTTCTCTAATCTTATCTACCACTGGAGCTAATCCAATATTTTATTGAACATACTCATTCAACATTTTATCTCTAAGAGTAAAGACACTCATCCACATGAGCATCCTCATCTCTGTAACACTTAACTTATTCTCATGCTTCTCTTTTACTGGCCAATATTTTGTAGAATAAATCAATGCAGGTCTTACCACCATCTTATAAAATTTCCCCTTAAGTTTAGGCGATACTTTTTCTATCACACAATAGGCCGATTCATTCCTCCACTTCAACTATCCAACTTGAATTATACTAATAACATCTCCATCTATTTAGCCATCATTTTGGATAAATGAGCCTAAATATCTAAATCGCTCACTATTTTTTAATGACCTATTCACCTAATGTCACAACACTCCCACTATAACTTCTACAACTAAAATTACACTCCATATATTCAGTTTTAGATCTACTTAAAAAAAAATCATTAAACTCTAAGGTTGACCTCCATAATTCAAGTTTCTCTTGGACTCCCTCTCTAGTCTTATCAACAAGAAGAATGTCATCAGCAAAAAGAATACACCAAGATACATCTTCCTAGTAAGAACATCCATAACTAAAGAAAAATGATAAGGGCTTAAAGCTGATCCTTGATGTAATCTAACTAAAATAAGAAAATATTTGGTCAATCCTGCTGAGTTTGGACACAAGTAGTAGCTCTAGTATACATATCCTTAATGACTTGAATATAACCAATATTAACTCCTTTATTTTCTAGAACTCTAAACAACAACTCTTCAAGCTTTAACATAAGCTTTCTCTAAATCAATAAAAATCGTATGTAGATCCTCCTTGCTTTCTCTATACTCCTCCATCAAACCTCTTCACAAATGTATAGCATCCATAGTAGATCTACCTGGCATGAAACCAAACTGATTGTGAGAAACTTTTGTATCACATTGTAACCTATGCTTCATTGCTCTCTCCCATAATTTTAATGTGTGACACATTAACTTAATTATTCAATAATTTGCACACTCTTGTGCATCACCTTTATTCTTAAATTAGGAATTAACAAACTCCTTCTCCACTCATCTGGCATCTTTTTAGTCTTTAAAATAATATTAAAAATATTTGTAGGCCAAGACGTTCCTTGGTCTCCTAAACATTTCCACACTTCTATTGGAATATCATCAGGTCCTACTATTTTTCCACATTTCATTTTCTTTAAAGCTTCTCTAACTTCAGATTTACTAATATGATGTTAAAAACAAAATTATTTATTTTTGTTTAAGGTATTAAGGTTACTAAAATAAATTATTTTTTAGATCCTTCATTGAAAAGTTTATCAAAATACCTCATACACCTACTTTCAATATCCTTTTCTAAGAAAAGCACTTTATAATTTTCATCCTTAATACACCTCCTTGAGCTAGATCTTTACTTCTCCTATCTATTTGGTTAGCTAACATATACATACATCTTTCACCTTCTTTGGTATCTAATCTATTGTATAAATCATTAAAAGCTAAATTTTTTGCATCATATATTGCTTTCTTTGAATCTCTACATGCCATTTTATATTTTTCCCAATTCTCTGAGTTGTTACATCTAAACCAACTTTTATAACAACACTTCTTATTTTTTATCTTTTCTTGTAGATTTTGACTCCACCACCAACTATTTATATTAAAAGAAGCTTTTCCTTTTAATTGTCCAAGCACATTTTTAGAAACTTGCTTAATTTCACTTACTACTTTTTCCAACATAACATTAGCTTCTTTATTAACATCCTAAATTCTAAGCTCTTGTAGCTTGCTCTTAAAAATATTTTTACTAGTGATTTGTAAGTTCCCCATCTAATCTTAGGACAAAAAATTTGATTTATTTTTTATCTTCCAATCTTTCATCTTAAAATCTAATAGTAATAATTGATGTTGGGTATTTAAACTTTCACTTGGAATGACCTTACAATCTTTACAATCTAGATGATCTAATTTTCTTATCAGAAAATAATCAATCTGTGTTTTACTATATCCATCTTTATAAGTAATAAATATGCTTATCTCTTTTCAAAAATAAAGTATTAGCAACTACAAAATCATAGGCTAAAGCAAAATCTAATATATTCCTACCTTCTTCATTAGGAATACTTTTAAAATCTTCTGCCACTCTACCAACATGTCTATTTAAATCTCCTCCAATAAATACTTTTTCTTCAAAAGATATCTTTTGTATTAATCTCTCTAATTCATTCCAAAATTTTTCTTTAAGCCTAAATCCAAACCTACTTGAGTAGCATAAACACTTATAACATTAATATTCTTAAACAATAATATTTAAAGCTATAATTCTATCTCGCATCTATTAATATTTGTAACATTATCCTTCAAACTTTTATCTATAATCACACTTACGCCATTTCTAATTGACTTCTACCGAATACCAAAGTTTAAAACCTAAACTATCAATCTCCTTGGCTTTCTCCCCAACCCATTTGGTTTCTTAAACATAAAATATTTAACTTCCTATGAACCATAATATTTATTAATTCTATTAGTTTACTTATAAGTGTACCTATATTCCAAGATCCTGACCTAATTCTAGTTTCATAGACTAACTTCTTTGCCCACATTCGTCCATAATGTGGGAACCCTTGCTTATTTAACACTGCACCTGTGAGTCAATGCAAAGACTTACACTTTTTTAATGTATTCAAGCTATACAGCACGTCGCTTCTAGGGGACGCACTAGCATTAACACTATTTTAAAGGATTCATGTCATTATTAAATCGACAAGTATTGCATAAATAAAATTAAAACTAAACCTAAAATAAAAATAAAATAAAATAAAAACTTAATAAAAACCTAAACCTAAAAAATAAACCTAAAATTAAAACCTAAAAATAAATAAAAAAATAAAACCTAAACCCTAAACTAAAAAAAAACCTAAACCTAAAATAAAAATAAAATAAGCCTAAACCTAAACTAAAATAAAAAAAGATCTAAACCTTAAACCCTAAATAATAACCAGAGACCTAAACCCTAAATAATAATCAAAACTCTAAACCCTAAAAGTATAAACCCTAAAACCCTAAAACCATAAACCTTAAACCCTAAACATTAAACCCTAAACCCTAAACCCTAAACCCTAAACCTTAACCGTAAACCTTAAACCCTAAACCTAAACCTAAAGTAACTAAATCAATTTAAAAATAAACTTAAACCTTAAAACCTAATAAAACTAGGCTTAAACCTAAACCCTAAGAATGGGCGTAACCAATAGGGGCATCACCGCTAACTAGGCTCCTAGATCCAAGCATGGAGGCAAGGTAGAAGAAGCGGTTATCACGCAGGGGATATGGAGGTGGTAGAGCAGGTGGTTATAGAGGCGAGGAGCACGGAGGCTATAGTCATCTTGGTGGGGAAATCGGGATATGATGGTGGATCTCACTACTGAGAGGCCGTGGTGGTTCTGATGGGAACTAAAGAAATCAAGAATGGTGATCTCATCGGATTATGGAATTGTGTCTTCATTATAGAGCCTTATCTAGGTTTTTTGATTTGCTCTATGCATGCTCATTTTTATTTATGTTGTCCTCATTTCTTAAAAAACTTAGTGTGTTGCTTGGTTGATGAAATCAAAAATAAGAAATGTTGAATCAATTTGTTCTCTTTAAAAAAACATAAAACCTAAAACCCAAAACCCTAAACCTTAAACCTTAAAACCCTAAACCCTAAACATTGAACCCTAAACTATAAACCCTAAACCCTAAACCTTAAACCCTAAACCCTAAACCCAAAAAAACCCTTAAACCCTAAAAAGCTAAAAACTTAAACCTAAACTAAATAAAACCTAAAAATTAAATAAATTAAAAACCTAAACCAAAATAAAATAAAAATATAAACTAAAACCTAAACCTAAACCTAAACCTAAACCAAAAATGAAAATCAAATAAAAAATAAAAACTAAACTAAAATAATATAAATAAAAATCTAAACTAAACTACAAAAAATAAAAACCTAAATAAAATAAAAACTAAACCTAAAATAAAAATAAAATAAACCAAAAATAAAATAAAATAAAATCTATATAAAAACTTAAACCTAAAAAATAATACTAAAAATAAATAAATAATAAAACCAAAACCCTAAATTAAGAAAAATGTTAAACCTATAATAAAAATGAATAAACCTAAACCAAAAACTAAACAAAACTAAACTAAACTAAAATAAATAAAACCTAAACCAAAACTTAAAATATACTTAAACTAAACATTAACCTAAACTAAATAAAATGAAATAAACTAAAATAAACCTAAACCTAAACCAAAAAAAATAAAATCGATAAACAAACCTAAAATAAAACCTAAAACCTAATCCTAATAAAATAAATAAAACCTAAACCTAAACCTAAAAATAAAAAATAAAATAAAAACCTAAAAAATAAAATAAAAATAAAACTTAACTAAAAAATAAACCTAAACCTTAAAAATAAACTAAAATAAATAAACCTAAAATAAATAAGCTAAACTAATTAAATGTAAAAAACAAACCTAAATAAAAAAATAAATTGAAATAAATAAAAAATAAACTAAATAAACCTAAACCTATCGGTTTACTTAATTTAAAAATAAAAAGAAAAACCATAAACCATGAATCCTAAAGCCTAAACCCTAAACGCTAAACCCGAACCCTAAACTAACAACCCTAAACCCAAAATCTTCAACCCTAAAAAACATTAAACCCTAAACCCTAAACCCTAACCTGAAAACTTAAAACCTAAAACCCTAAACCCTAAACCCTAAACTATAAACCTTTAACCCTAAACCATATAGCCTAAACTCTAACCATAAACTGTAAACCCTAAACCCCAAACCCTAAACCAAAACCTAAAGTAACTAAATAAAATAAAAAATAAACCTAAGCCCTAAAACTTAATAAACCTAAACCTAAACCTACACCCTAAGAATGGGCGTAACCTTGATAGAACGCCATCAAGTTAACCAGCTAAGTCTATATCTCATGGGTGGAGGGAAGGCGAGGCATATCATAGTGGTGGTGGGGATCTAGAGGTGCCGGTGGATATGGAAGTGGTGGTCGAGCAATGGTGGTTATGAAGAGCGATGGAGGTTACAAATGTGGTGAGAGAGATCGGGATATGATATTGATCCCCGATACTCAAGAGGTCAGGTTAGTTCTGATGGAAACTAGAGAAATAGAAGAACAGGCAATATGATTTGCTGCTTATGCAACTATATCTTCATAGTAGAAACAGTTCTAGTTATGTAGAGTTTTTTATTTTCTCTATGCATGCTCATTTTTTATTTATGTCGTCGATTGTGTCTTAGAAAACTTGGTGTGTTACTTGGTTGATGAAATAAAAAGAAGAAATGTTGAATCTGAATTTGTTCTCAGCTAAAAAAAAACCCTATACCCTAAACTAAAACTTGAACACTAGACCTAAAACCTAAACCCTAAACCCTAAACCCTAAACACTAAACTTAAAACCCTAATCCTTAAAACCTAAACCCTAAAATCTAATCCTTAAACCCAAAACCCAAAACACAAAACCGTAAACCCCAAATCTTAAACCTTAAACCTTAAAACCTCAACTAACCCTAAACCATAAACACTAAACCCTGAACCCTAAACCCTAAAAGCTAAAAACCTAAACCTAAACTAAATAAAACCTAAAACTAAAATAAATAAATAAAACTAAACCAAAATAAAATAAAATAAAAATCTAAACTAAAACCTAAACCTAAACGTAAACCTAAAAAGAAAATAAAATAAAAAATAAAAACTAAACAAAAATAAAATAAATAAAAACCTAAACTAGACTAAAAAAAATAAAAAACCCACAACAATGACAACAACAATAACAACAAGCCTTTATCCGACTATGTGGGTTATTACATGAATCCTTCGACTCCATTGTGTCTTATTATGTGTCAAATTCTCATTTAATTCAAGTATACTAAGGTCATTTTTATACATCTCAACCATGTCATTTTAGGTCTACTTCTACCTTTCTTAACATAAAGGAAATGTAATGTATCTACTCTCCTAATCGGGTCTTTGGATGGCTGATGCTTTATGTGGCCAAACCATCTAAGGTGACTCTCTAATCTTATCTACCACCGGAGCTACAACTTTTTCTCGAACATACTCATTCAACATTTTATCTCTAAGAGTAAAGACACTCATCCACTTGAGCATCCTCATCTCTGCAACACTTAACTTATTCTCATGCTTCTCTTTTATTGGCTAACATTTTGCAGAATAAATCAATGCAGGTCTTACCACCATCTTATAAATTTCCCCTTAAGTTTAGGCGATACTTTTCTATCACACAACAGGCCAGATGCATTCCTCCACTTCAACTATCCAACTTGAATTCTACTAATAACATCTCCATCTATTTCACCATCATTTTGGATAATAGAGCCTAAATATTTGAATCACTCACTCTTTTTAATGACTTGTTCACCTAATCTCACAACACTCCCACTATAACTTCTACAACTAAAATTACACTCCATATATTCAATTTTAGATCTACTTAAACAAAAATCATTAAACTCTAAGGTTGACCTCCATAATTCAAGTTTCTCTTGGACTCCCTCTCTAGTCTTATCAACAAGAAGAATGTCATCAGCAAAAAGAATACATCAAGATACATCTTCCTAGTAAGAACATCCATAACTAAAGAAAAAGGATAAGGGCTTAAAGCTGATCCTTGATCTAATCTAACTAAAATAGAAAAATATTTGGTCAATCCCCCTTGTGTTTGGACACAAGTAATAACTCTAGTATACATATCCTTAATGACTTGAATATAACCAATATTAACTCCTTTATTTTCTAGAACTCTCTAAAGAACAACTCTTCAAACTTTAACATAAGCTAAATCAATAAATAAAAATCCTCTAAATGTATCCTCTGACAAATGTTTTGTATCACACAAAACCTATGCTCAATTGCTTCTCCCATAATTTTAATGTGTGACACATTAACTTAATTCTTCTATAATTTGCACACTCCTGTGCATCACCTTTATTCTTAAATTAGGAATCAACAAACTCCTTCTCCACACATCTGGAATTTTTTTAATTTTTAAAATAAGATTAAAAATATTTGTAGGCCAAGAATTTCCTTTATCTCCTAAACATTTCCACACTTCTATTGGAATATCATCGTCCTACTATTTTTCCACATTTCATTTTCTTTAAAGCTTCTCTAACTTCATTTACTAATATGATGTTAAAACAAAATTATTTATTTTTGTTTAAGGTATTAAGTTACTAAAATAAATCATTTTTTAGATCCTTCATTGAAAAGTTTATCAAAATACCTCATACACCTACTTTCAATATCCTTTTCTAAGAAAAGCACTTTATAATTTTCATCCTTAATACACATCTTGAGCTAGATCTTTACTTCTGTCTATTTGGTTAGCTAACATATACATACATCTTTCACCTTCTTTGGTATCTAATCTATTGTATAAATCATTAAAAGCTAAATTTTTTGCATCATATATTGCTTTCTTTGAATCTCTACATGCCATTTTATATTTTTCCCAATTCTCTGAGTTGTTACATCTAAACCAACTTTTATAACAACACTCTTATTTTATCTTTTCTTGCAGATTTTGATTAACCACCAACTATTTATATTAAAAGAAGCTTTTCCTTTTAATTTTCCAAGCATTTTAGCAACTTGCTTAATTTCACTTACTATTTTTTCCAACATAACATTAGCTTCTTTATTAACATCCTAAATTCTAAGCTCTTGTAGCTTGCTCTTAAAAATAATTTTACTAGTGATTTGTAAGTGCCCCCATCTAATCCTAGGACAAAAATTTGATTTATTTTTCATCTTCCAATCTTTCATCTTAAAATCTAAAAGTAATAATCGATGTTGGGTATTTAAACTTTCACTTGGAATGACATTACAATCTTTACAATCTAGAGGATCTAATTTTATCTAAAAATATTCAATCTGTTTTACTATATCCATTTTTATAAGTAGTAAATATGCTTATCTCTTTTCATAAATAAAGTTTTAGCAACTACAAAATCATAGGCTAAAGAAAAATCTAATATATTCTTACCTTCTTCATTAGGGACTCCAAATCCATAACCACCATGAATACTTTTAAAATCTTCTACTACTCTACCAACATGTCCATTTAAATCTCCTCCAATAAATACTTTTTCTTTAAGAGGTATCTTTTGTATTAATCCCTCTAATATTCCAAAATTTTTCTTTTGAGCCTACATCCAAACCTACTTGAGTAGCATAAATACTTATAACATTAATAATCTTAGTATCAATTATAACTTTTAAAGCTATAATTCTATCTCCGCATCTATTAATATTTATAACATCATCCATTAAACTTTTATCTAAAGTCACACTTACATCATTTCTAATTAACTTCTACTAATACCAAAGTTTAAAACCTAAACTATCAATCTCCTTAGCTTTCTCCCCAACCCATTTGGTTTCTTAAACACATAAAATATTTATCTTCCTATGAACCATAATATTTATTAATTCCATTAGTTTACTTATAAGAGTACATATATTCTAAGATCATGACCTAATTCTCGTTTCATAGACTAACTTCTTTGCCCACATCCGTCCATAAAGTGGGAACCCTTTCTTATTTAACACTCAAGGAGTCGATGCACTCTTACCCTTTTTTTATCAGATTCAAGCCATACAACACGCCACTTGGGACGACATTAATAGTATTTTAAAGGATTCATGTCATTATTAAATCGACAAGTTTTGCATAAATAAAATTAAAACTAAACCTAAAATAAAAATAAAATAAAATAAAAACTAAATAAAAACCTAAACCTAAAAAATAAACCTAAAATTAAAACCTAATAATAAAACCTAAAAATAAATAAAAAATAAAACCTTAACCCTAAACTAAAAAAACCTAAACCTAAAATAAAATTAAATAAGCCTAAACCTAAACTTAAACCTAAAATAAACTAAACTTAAACATTAACTTAAACGCTAAATAAAATAAAATAAACTAAAAATAAACTTAAACATTAACTAAAAAATAAAAACTAAAATAAATAAAAAATAAAAACCTAAAAAAATAAAATTAAACCCTAAACCTAAACCAAAAAATAAGAAATAAAACCTAAACCTAAAAATAAAAATAAAAATAACACTAAACCAAAAAAGAAACCAAAACCTAAACCTAAACCTAAACATAAAAAAAACTAAAATAAAAAACCTAAACAAAAATAAATAAACCTAAAATAAATAAACTAAACTAAATAAAAATAAAAATAAACCTAAATGAATATATAATATAAAATAAACTTAAATAAATAAAAAAATAAACTAAATAAACCTAAACATACGAGTTTACTTAATTTAAAAAAAATAATAAAAAATCTTAACCCGAATCCCTAAATCCTAAAACTAACCTTAAACCTTGAACCTTAAAACTATAAACGCTAAACCCTAAACCCTAAACCTTAAACCCTAAACCCTAAAACTTAAACCCTAAACCCTAAAACCTACAACACTAAACCCTAAACCCTAAACCCTAAACCAAAACCCTAAATCAGAACCCTAAACCCTAAAAATCAAACCTAAACCTAAACTAAATAAAATCTAAAATTAAATAAATATAAAACCTAACCCTCAATAAAATTAAAAAATTAAATTAAATAAAAACATAAACTAAAGCCTAAACCTAAATATAATCATAAAAAATAAAATAAAATAAAAAATATAAACTAAACTAAAATAAATTAAATAAAAACCTAAACTAAACTAAAAAAAAATAAATTAAACCTAAAAATTAAAAGCCATAATAAAATAAAAACAAAATGTAAATTAAAAATAAAATAAACCAAAAATAAAATAAAATAAAAACTAAATAAAAACCTAAACCTAAAAAATAAGACTAAAAATAAAACCTAAAAATAAATAAATAATAAAACCTAAACTCTAAACTAAAAAAAAAACCTAAACCTAAACCTAAAATAAACTAAACCTCAACCCTAAACTAAATAAAATATAATAAACTAAAAATAAACCTAAACCTAAACTAAAAAGTTAAAACCTAAAAGAAAAACCTAAAACCTAAACCTAAAAAAATAAAATAAAAACCTAGACCTAAACTTAAAAATAAAAAATAAATCTTAAACCTAAAAAAATAAAATAAAAACAAAACTAAAATAAAAATAAGCATAAACCTAATCCTAAACCTAAAAAATAAATTAAAATAAATAAACAAAAATAAATAAACTAAACTAAATGAACCTAAACCTACCCTTTACTTAATTGTTTTGAAAAATACCCTACACCTTAAACCCTAAACCCTAAAAAACCCTAAACCCTAAATCCTAAACCCTAAACCCAAAATCATAAACCCTAAACCCTAAACTAACCCTAAACCCTAAACTAAACTTAAACCCTCAAAACCCTATACCCTAAACCCTAAAGCCTAAACACTAAACTCTAAACCCTAAACCCTAACCCTAAACCCTAAACCCTAAAATCCTAAACCATGAAACCCTACGCCCTAAACCCTAACCTTAAACCTTGAACACTAAAAGCATAAACCCTAAAACCCCAAACTCTAAACCCTAAACCCTAACCCTAAACCTAAACCTGAAGTAATTAAATAAATTAAAAAAATAAGCTTAAACCCTAAAACCTAATAAACATAAACCAAAATGGACAAAACCATGATGGCAAAATATCAATCCAACCAAGCTCGCCTAGATCTATGGGGACCGGTGGAGGTGGGTGGTTATTGGTGGTTGGGGATCTAGTGCCGGGTGGATATGGAGGTGATGGTCGGAGCAGTGGTGGTTTTGGAGGCGTGAAGAGAAACAGAGGTTACAACCGTGGTAGTCGCAGAAGCAGAGATCGGGGATATGATGGTGGATCCCGCTACTCAAGAGGTCAAGGCAGTTCTGATGGGAACTAGAGAAACAGAACGGTCAATCCGATCTATAGCTTATGGAACTATGTCTTTATAGTAAAGATGGTTCTAGTTATCTAGGGTTTTTAATTTGCTCTATGTGTGCTCATTTTTTACAAAATCGTAGCTTGTGTCTTAGAAAACTTAGTGTGTTACTTGGTTGATGAAATCGAAAAGATGAAATGTTGAATCTAAATTTGTTCTCTGTTAAAAAACACCAAAAACCCTTAACCCTAAACTAAAACATGAACCTTAGACCTAAAGCCTAAACCTTAAACCCTAAACCCATAACCCTAGACCCTAAAAACCCTAAACCCTAAACCCTAAACCCTAAATCCTAAACCCTAAAACCCTAAACCCTAAACCCTAAAATACTAAACCCTAAACTCTAAACCCTAAACCCTAAACCCTAAACCCTAAATTAAAAAAACCTAAACCTAAAATAAATAAAATAAAATAAGCCTAAACCTAAACTAAAATAAAATAAACTAAAATAAATAAAACCTAAACCTAAACCTAAAATAAACTAATCCCAAACCCTAAACTAAATAAAATAAAATAAACAAAAAAACCTAAATCTAAATTAAAGAAACCTAAATATAAAAAACCTAAACCTAAAAAAATAAAATAAAACTTAAACCTAAACCTAAAATAATAAATAAAATGTAAACCTTAAATAAAATAAAAATAAAACTAAACTAAAAAATAAGCATAAATCTAAACCTAAATAAAAAAATAAAATCAAATATAAAACATAAACTAAAATAAATATGCTAAACTAAATAAAAAATAAACTAAATAAACATAAACCTAATTAATTAATTTTTTAAAACCCTAAAAATAAACCCTAAAACCCTAAACCCTAAACCTAAACCATAACACCTAAACCTTTTAAACCTAAACCCCAACTTTAAACCCTAAACCTAAAAAACCATAAACCCTAAAGCCTAATCCATAAACCCTAAACTAACCTGAAACCCTAAACCCTCAAAACCCTAAACCATAATGCCTAAACACTAAATCCTAAACCCTAAACCCTAACCCTAAACCCTAAATCCTAAAACCCTAAACCCTAAATCCTAAACCTAAATCCTAAACCTTGAAAGCATAAACCCTAAACCCTAAACCCTAAACCCTAAACCCTAACCCTAAACCCTAAACCTTAAAAACCAAAGTAACTAAATAAATTAAAAATAAACTTGAACCCTAAAACCTAATAAACCTAAACCCTAAGAATGAGTAGAACCATGGTAAAAACATCACAACTAGGATCCCTAGATCTAGCGGTGGAGGCTAAGGCGAGAAGACGATGCAATGATTATCACGGGTGGTTGGGGACCAGGCTTGTTGATATGGAAGTGGGAGGAGCGACGGAGGTTACAATCATGGTTGTGGTGAAGGGAGAGATCAGGGATCTGATGGTGGATCCCACTACTTAAGAGGCCGGGGTGATTCTGATGGGAACTAGAGAACTAGAAGAATGATCGATCCTATCTGCTACTTATGGAACTGTGTCTTTACAATAGAGATAGTTCAAGTTATCTATTTTTTGATTTGCTTTACATGCTCATTTTTTATCTATGTCGCCGCTTATGTCTTAGAAAACTTGGTGTGTTACTTGGTTGATGAAATCAAAAAGAAGAAATATTGAATATGAATTTTTATCTATTAAAAGAAAAACTAAAAACCCTTAATCCTAAATTAAAACATGAACCCTAGACCTACAACCTAAACCCTAAACCCTAAACACTAAGCCCTAAACTAAAAAAAATCCTAAACCCTAAACCCTAAATTCTAAACTAAAAAAACCTAAACCTAAAATAAATAAAATAAAATAAGCCTAAATCTAACCTAAAATAAACTAAAATATAATAAATAAATCTTAAACCTAAACCTAAACCTAAACCCTAAACTATATAAAATAAAATAAAATAAAAATAAATCTAAACCTAAAAAATAAAACTTAAAATAAACTAAAAATAAAAACCTTAAACCTAAACCTAAAAAAAAATAAAATAAAAACATAAACTTGAAAATAAAAATAAAAACCTAAGCCTAAAAAATAAAATAGAAATAAAACTAAATTAAAAAATAAGCCTCAACCTAAACCTAAACCTAAACCTAAACCTAAAAAAAAAACTAAATTAAAAAACCAAAACTAAAATAAATAAACTAAACTAAATAAAAATAAAAAATAAACCTAAATAATAATAAAAAAACTAAATTAAATTAAAAAATAAAAAAATAAAAAAAATAAACTTAAACCTACCGGTTCACTTAATTTAAAAAAAAAACTAAACCTAAACCCTAAACCCTAAACCGTAATCCCTAAAATTAACCCTAAAACCTAACCCTACAACCCCAAACCCTAAACCCTAAACCCTAAATCCTAAACCATAAACCCTAAAAAACCCTAAACTATAAACCCTAAACCTAAACCCTAAACCCTAACCCTAAACCTTAAACCCTAAACCCTAAACACTAAACTAACCCTAAACCCTAAAACCTAACCCCTAAGCCCTAAACCCTAAACCCTAAACCTTAAACCCTAAACACTAAACTAACCATTAAACCCTAAAGCCTAAACCCTAAAACTTAAAACATAAACTAAACTAAATAAAATTAAGAATAAAATAAATAAATAAACCTAAAGCTAAATAAATAAAATAAAATAAAATAAAATAAAATAAACTAAAACCTAAACCTAAACCTAAAAAAATGAAAATAAAAAATAAAATAAAATAAAATAAATAAAACCTAAACTAAACAAAAAAATAAACCAAGAATAAAACTAAATAAACAAAAAACTAAATGTAAAATAAAATAAAAAAATCTAAAATAAAATAAAATAAAACTAAATAAAAATCTAAACCTAAAAATAAACCTAAAAAATAAATTAAAATAAAACTTAATCTCTAAACAAAATAAAACCTAAACTTAAAAGAAAAATAAATAAAATAAAATAAACCTAAACCTAAACTAAAATAAATAAACCTTAACCTAAACCTAAAAAATAAACTAAACCTAATCCTAAACCAAAACTAAATAAAATAAAATAAACTAAAAATAAAAGTAAACCTAAACTAAAAAAATAAAACCTATAAATAAACTTAAAATAAAACTTAAAACCTAAACTAAAAAAAATAAAACAAAACACATAAACCTAAACCTAAAATAAAAAATAAACTTAAACCTAAAAAAATAAAAAATAAACTCAACTAAAAATAAACCTAAACCTAAACCTATACCTAAATAATAAACTAAAATAAAAATCTAAACTAAAATAAATAAACCAAGAATAAATAAACTAAACTAAATAAAAATAGAAAATAAACCTAAATAAAAAGAAAAAATAAAATAAACTAAAATAAATAAAAATTAAACTAAATAAACCCAAACCTGGTTGTATTTTTTAAAGAAAAATAATAAATCCTAAAGCTAAATCCTAAATCCTAAACCCTAAGCCTTAAACCCTAAACCCTAACACTAACCCTAAACCTACAACTTTAAACCCTAAATCCTAAACCCTAAACAACCATAAAACCCTAATCCCTAAACCCTAAACCCTAAACCCTAAACCCTAAACCCTAAACCCTAAAACCTAAACCCTAAACCCTAAAACCTAAACCCTAAACCCTAAACCCTAAACTAATAAAAGAAACCTAAACCTAAAATAAATATAATAAAATAAGTCTAAATCTAAACTAAGATAAGCAAAACTAAACTAAATAAAACCTGAACCTAAAAGAAACTAAAACTGGACCCTAAACTAAATAAAAGAAAATAAAATAAACATAAACCTAAATTAAAAAATAAAACCTTAAAATAATCAGAAATAAAACCTAAAACCTAAACCAAAAAAAATAAAGTAAAATCCTAAACCTAAACCTAAAATAAAAAAAAAATAAAACCTAAACCTAAAAAAATAAAATGAAATTGAAAATAAGCATAAACCAAACCTAAACCCAAAATAAACTAAAATAAAAAACTTAAATTAAAATAAACTAACTAAATAAAATAAAATAAATCTAAATAATAATAAATTAAATGAAAATAAACCTATGATAAATTTTAAAAACTAAACCCCCTAAACCTAAATATAAACCTAAACCTTAAACCCTAGAACTAACCTAAGCCTAAACTTAAACCTACACCCTAACCCTAAACACTAAAGACTATACCTAAACCCTAAACACAAAAACCCTAAGGTAAACCTAAACCCTAAACCCTAAACCCTAACCCTAAACCCAAACTAACTAAACCTGAACCTATACACTAAACTAAACCATAAATCAGAAACCCTAAACCCTAAACCTCAAAATCATAAACCCTAAAGCATAAACCCTAAACACTAAACCCTAAACCCAAACTAACCCTAACCCTAAACTCTAAAACCTAAAACCCTAAACCCTAAAACCATAAACCCTAAAATCTAAACCCTAAACCTTAAAAACATTAAAAGCTAAACCTAAACTAAATAAAACTTAATAATCAAATAAATAAAAAATCATAATCCTAAATAAAAAAATAAATTAAAACCTAAACTAAAACCTAAACCTAAACCAAAAAATAAAATAAAATAAAAAATAAAAATAAAAATAAATAAAATAAATAAAAACCTAATCTAAACTAAAAAAAATAAAATAAACATAAGAATGAAAAATCTAAATAAAATAAAAAACTAAATGTAAAATAAAATCAAATAAACCTAAAATAAAAAAAAAAATAAAAAAAATAAAACCTAAACCCTAAACTAAAGAAAAACCTAAACTTAAAATAAAAATAAAATAAACAAAATAAAGTAAACCTTAAACCAAAACTAGAATAAACAAAACTAAAATAAAGAAAACTTAAACCTAAACTAAAATAAATAAACTAAACTAAATAAAAATAAAAAATAAACCTAACTCATAATAAAAAATATATTAAATTAAAAAATAAGAAAATAAAAAAAATAAACTTAAACAGCTCACTTAATTTAAAAAAACTAAACTAAACCCTAAACCATAAAATAAAATCCTAAACCCTAAACCCTAAATCAATCCCTAAACTAACTAAAACCTAAACACCCTAAACCCTAAACCCTAAACCTAAACCCCTAAACCTAAACTAAAATCCAAAACTATAAACCCTAAACCTAAACCCTAAACCCTAAACCCTAAACCATTAAAGTCCTAAACCCTAAACCCTAAACTAACCCTAAACCCTAACCTAACCCTAAACCCTCAAATCCTTAAACCCTAAAGCCTAATCACTAAACCTTAAACCCTAAATCCTAAACCCTAAAAACTTAAAAACATAAAACTAAACTAAATAAAACTTAAGAATAAAATAAATAAAAAAAACCTAAAGCTAAATAATATAAAATAAAATAAAATAAAATAAAAATTAAACTAAAACCTAAACCTAAACCTAAAATGAAAATGAAAATAAAAAAATAAATTAAAATAAAATAAATAAAACCTAAACTAAAAAAAAATAAACCAAGAATAAACCTAAATAAAATAAAAAAAAACTAAATGTAAAATAAAATAAAAAAATCTAAAATAAAATAAAATAAAACTAAATAAAAATCTAAACCAAAAAATAAACCTAAAATAAATTAAAAATAAAACTTAATCCCTAAACAAAACAAAAACCTAAACTTAAAAAAAAATAAAATAAATAAAATAAACCTAAACCTAAACTAAAATAAATAAAACCTAACCTAAACCGAAAATAAACTAAACCTAATCCTAAACCTAAACTAAATAAAATAAAATAAACTAAAAATAAAACTAAATCTAAACTAAAACATAAAACCTAAAAATAAACCTAAAATAAAAACCTAAAACCTAAACTAAAAAAATAAAAATAAAACACATAAACCTAAACCTAAAAATAAAAAATAAAACCTAAACCTAAAAAAAATAAAAAATAAACTCTACTAAAAAATAGACATAAACCTAAACCTATACCTAAATAATAAACTAAAATAAAAAATCTAAACTAAAATAAATAAACCAAGAATAATAAACTAAACAAAATAAAAATAAAAAATAAACCTAAATAAAAACACAAAATAAAATAAACTAAAATAAATAAAATTAAACTAAATAAACCTAAACCTACACTTATGTAACTTTAAAGAAAATAACCATAAACCCTAAACGTTAAAGCCTAAATCCTAAATCCTAAACCCTAAGCCCTAATCCCTAAACCCTAACACTAACCCTAAACCTACAACCTTAAACCCTAAACCCTAAACCCTAAAAACCCTAATCCTAAACCCTAAACCCTAAACCCTAAACCCTTAAAACCTAAACCCTAAACCCTAAAACCCTAAACCCTAAACCCTAAACCCTAAACTAATAAAAAAAACCTAAACCTAAAATAAACATAATAAAATAAGTCTAAACCTAAACTAAGATAAGAGAAACTAAAATAAATAAAACCTAAACCTAAAAGAAACTAAACCTGGAGCCTAAACTAAATAAAACAAAAAAAAAACTGAAAATAAACATAAACCTAAATTAAAAAATAAAACCTTAAAATAATCCTAAAATAAAAACCTAAAACCTAAACCTAAAAAAATAAAGTAAAATCCTAAACTTAAACCTAAAAATAAAAAATAAAACCTAAACCTAAAAAATAAAATAAAATTGAAAATAAGCATAAACCTAAACCTAAACCTACAAAAAAAACTAAAATAAAATAAAACTTAAATTAAAATAAATAAACTAACTAAATAAAAAGAAAAAATAAATCTAAATAATAATAAAAATGTAAAATTAAATGAATAAACCTAAACCTACCAGTTTACTTAATTATAAAAAAAAAAACTAAACCCGAAACCATAAAGCCTAAACATTAAATCCTAAACCCTAAATCCTAAACCTTAAACCCTAGAACTAACCCTACTTAAACCTTAAACCTACAACTTAACTCTAAACACCAAAGACTATACCCTAAACCCTAAACACTAAACCCCAAACTAACCCTAAACCCTAAACCATAAATCGTAAACCCTAAACCCTAAAACCTCAAAATCCTAAACCCTAAAGCGTAAACCCTAAACACTAAACACTTAACCCCAAACCCTAACTCTAACCCTAAACCCTAAACCCTAAAACCCTAAACCCTAAAACCATAAACCCTAAAATCTAAACCCTAAACCTTAAAAACCTTAAAAGCTAAACCTAAACTAAATAAAACTTAATAATCAACTAAATAAAATATCATAATCCTAAATAAAAAAAAATAAATTAAAACCTAAACTAAAACCTAAACCTAAACTAGAAAATAAAATAAAATAAATAATAAAAACAAACTAAAATAAAATAAATAAAACCTAAACTAAACTAAAAATAAAATAAACATAAGAATAAAACCTAAATAAAATAAAACTAAATGTAAAATAAAAATCAAATAAACCTAAAATAAAAAAATAAATAAATAATAATAAAACCTAAACCCTAAACTAAAGAAAACCTAAACTTAAAATAAAAATAAAATAAACAAAATAAAGTAAACCTAAACCAAAACTAAAATAAACAAAACTAAAATAAAGAAAACTTAAACCTAAACTTAAAATAAACTAAACTTAAACCTAAACCAAATAAAATAAAATAAACTAAAAATAAACTTAAACCTAAACTAAAAAATAAAACCTAAAAATAAACCTAAAAAAACCTAAAACCTAAACTTAAGAAAATAAAATAAAATACTAAACCTAAACATAAAAATAAAAAATAAAACCTAAACCTTAAAAATAAAATAAAAGTAAAACTCAACTAAAAATAACCCTAAACCTAAAAAATAAACTAAAATAAAAAAAACCTAAACCAAAGTAACCTAAAATAAATAAACTAAACTAAAAAAAAAAATAAACCTAAATAAAATAAAAAAATAAAATAAACTAAAATAAATAAAATGAACTACACTAAATAAACCTAAACCTATTTACTTAATTTAAAAAAAACCCCTAAATCCTAAATCCTAAACTTAAACCCAAAAACTAACACTAAACCCTAACCCTTAAACATACAACCCTAAACCTACAACCCTAAATGCAATGCCCTAAACCCTAAAAACTTAAACCCTAAAGCCTAACCTAAAACCCTAAACCCTAAGCCCAAAAATCAACTAAGCCCTAAACCCTAAACCCTAAAACCCTAAACCCTAAACCCTAACATCTAAACCCTAAGCCCTAAAACTTACAACCCTAAACTTAAACCATAAACCCTATAACTTAAACCCTAAACCCTAAACTAACCCTAAACTATAAGAATGCGTAACCTGATAAAGAACATCACCGCCAACTAAACTTAGTCTAGAACCTGGGGAGGCAATGTCAAGAAGCTATTATAGTGGTCGGAGGATCCTGAGGTGTGGATATGGAGGTGGTGGTTACTGAGGTGGGAGGAGCGACAGAGGTTACAGCCGTGGTGGTGGTGGAGGGAAAGATCGAGGGTACCGGTGATCCTCTACTGAGAGGTGGGATTGGTTCTATGGGAACCGGAGAAATTGAAGAACTAATCTATTGCTCATGGAACTTTATCTTTAAAAGATGATACTAACTGGGTTTTGATTTGTTCTATGGATGCTCATTTTTTATATATGTTGTCGCTTGGGTCTTAGAAAAATTGGGGTGCTACTTGGTCGATGAAATCGAAAAGAAGAAATGTGGAATATGAATATGTTCTTTGTTAAAAAAACCCTTAAACCATAAATCCTAAACCCTAAAGTATAACTTAAATCCTAAACCTAAATCCCAAAATCCTAAACCTGAAACCCTAAACCTTAAACCCTAAACCCTAAACTAATGTTAAACCCTAAACCCTAAATAATAAAGTGCAAAAACCTAAACCTAAATTAAAAAAAACCTAAAAATAAAATAAATAAAAAAAATCTAAACCAAAATAAAATAAAATTAAAATAAAATAATAATGTAAACTAAAACCTAAACCTAAACCTAAACTAAAAGAAAACAAAATAAAAAATAAAATCTAAAATAAAATAAAATAAATAAAACCTAAACTAAACTAAAAAAAAAGAAAAGACCTAAATTAAATAAAATTGAACCAAAAAAAAATAAAATTAAAATAAACCTAAAATAAAATAAAATAAAAACTAAATAAAAACCTAAACCTAATAAATAAACCTAAACATAAGTAAAATATAAAACCTAAACCCTTAACTAAAAAAGAACCTAAACCTAAAATAAAAAAATAAAATAAAAAAAAAACTAAACCTAAACTAAAATAAATAAAACATAAACCTTATCCTAAAATAAACTAAATCTAAACCTAAACCTAAACAAAATAAAATAAAATAAACTAAAAAGAAACCTAAACCTAAACTAAAAATAATACCTAAAAATACACCTAAAATAAAAAACTAAAACATAATCTGAAAAAATAAAATAAAAACCTTATCCTAAACCTAAAAATGAAAATTGAAACCTAAACCTAAAAAATAAAATAAAAATAAAACTAAACAAAAAAATAAAGCTAAGCCTAAAAAATAAACTAAAATAAAATAACTAAAATAAAATAAATAAACCTAAAATAAACAAACCAAACTAAATAAAAAATAAACCAAAATTAAAATAAAAAATAAAATAAGCTCAAATAAATAAAAAATAAACTAAATAAACCAAAATCTACCAGTTCACTTATTTGTTAAAAAATAGAACCCTAAACCCTAAAACTAACCCTAAATCCTAAACCCTAAAGCTATAACCCTAAACCCTAAACCTTAAACCCTAAAACCCTAAACCCTAAACCCTAAACCTTAAACCCTAAATTTTTCCTAAACCCTAAGCCCTAAACCATAAACCCAAACCCTAAACCTTAAAACAATTAACCCTAAAACCTAAACCTAAATCATTTGCTTATATATGTTAATCAATTTGTAACTTTTGCTTGTAACTCTTTTCTTTTGCTTTTGGATGTACTTAAATAGATTTATTCCCAAGGTGATTAGCTCTTTGAGGTAGTTCAGAGTTTATCCCCTTTGGGACATTGTAACCCTTTTTTTGTGGCAATAAAATTCTCCCATATGGGTTTCCCAAAAAAAAACCTAAACCTAAAACCATAAACCCTAAACCTAAGACCCTAAACCCTAAAACTAAAAAAACCCTAAAGCCCAAACACTAAATGCTAAACCATAAACCCTATACTAACATTAAACCCTAAGAATGGGTGAGAACATCACGTCAACTAGCTTAGTCAGATCGGCAATTAAATGAAGCCAAAGGTGGCGATTATCACAATGGTGGTGGGGAATCAAGAGGTGTTGGTTGATATGGAAGTGGTAAGCAGTGGTGGATGGATCTTTGGAGGTGGGATGGAGGTTTAAACTGGTGGTGGCCGGAGGAGAGATCAGGGATATGATGGCGACTACTCAGGCGAGGGGTGGTTTGATGGGACATGGAAACGAAGAATGGCCAGTCGATCTACTCCTTCTAGAACTATGTCTTTCATATAGATGGTTCTACTTATCTAGTATTTTTATTTACTCTATGGGTGCTCATTTTGATCTATGCCATCACTTGTGTCTTAGAAAACTTGGGGTGCTACTGGTTGATCAAATTGAAAGAAGAAATGTTGAATTTGTTCTCTATTAAAATACCTTAAACCCTAAACCTAAACCCTAAATCTTAAACAAACATAAACCATAAACTTAAACCCTAAACCTAAATCCTAAACCACACAACCCTAAATGCTAAAAACCCATTAAACTCTAAACCTAAACCCTAAACCTTCCACTGTCCCTAAACTAACCTAAACCCAAGCTAAACCAACTCCCAACCCAAACACAATCTGACCCTAAACCCAACCCAAACCCTAAACCTAAACCTAAACCCTAAACCCTAAACCCTAAACCCTAAACTCTAAACTAAACTGAAACCCTAACCCTAAACCCTAAACCTTGAATAAAGATGTCATTATGAGTAGAACTAAAGAATGACCTAATCTTAACATAGTTTTGGTAATGGAGGAAAATGTCTTCAAGAGACTTTCCCTTGACTATTAGAGATTTGAATACCCTAAACCCTAACCCTAAATCATATTATATTGCCATATATGATAGTACAATGTAGCATCATATATTTGAGCATGTAATGATGTGTTTTTGGATGTTATAAGATGTTTTGAAATGTTTTAGTATATAATAGTATTGTGTCCTATATTTTATATTAATATAAATCATAAAAATATTGATTTAATAAATCGAATGATGAAATTTGTTAAATTTGAAGTGGGAATTATTTTGTAGTACCAAAGGTGTGCTATGCTACATGTAGCCTAAAAAGTAAGATTTTATGTTCAAAATAAATATTATATGTTGTAGCATAGTATAGCATCATATATCATAATATATTGTTCTACGCATTTTAAATTCTTTTAGTATTTTATAATCATGCGACGATCCTACACTAGAATTATTTATAAAATGTTAAGACTTTAAAATGGTGGAATTTAGCCAAATTCATAATAGGTAGAGCATGGCATCATAATATATTATTTCAATTTAAAATATGTAAGTGATATCGACTAAAATATAAAGCTTTTATTATTTTAAGTAATTTTATGATTTTTTATCTTAAGCAATCCATTGTGATATGAAATGCAATATAATATAATATAATATGTTATAGTGTATTATAATATAAGATTCCATAACATAGTGTATCATCATGCATTATAAGATGCTATTGTGTATACTACTTGTTGTTTTAGCATATTTTAGTTATTATAGTAAGATGTAGAGTTTGTATTGGTATAATTCATAAAAAATACTGATTTATAGGATGAGATGATGGGATTTGGCCAAATTTAAGGTAAGCTTTAGTGAACATCATTGGTGTTGTGCTATGGTGTGTCATTTAATCAAAATAATAGAATTTTGCATCAAAAATAAATGTTTCTTTTTCAACCAAATTTTATATATATTTTTCTTAAAGTGATTCATTTTAAGGTGTAATGTAAGATAATATACTATATGAAAGCATATTAAAATTAAATGTACATAACAATATAACTTCACATATATATGAATGTGGTGGTGTGTTACTAAATGTTATTGTACATTTTAGTGTGTTTTACTTTTGTTATAATACATTGGGTCAAAAATCACAAAAATGTTAATTTGATGGTTGAGATGGAAGAATTTGGCCAAATTCATGGCACACACCAAGAAGCAAAACCAAAATTATGATATTTTGTATCATTTCTAATAGAAAAATAATAATTTTACATTATTCATATTTTGAGAAAATTTTGTTATTTGTTCCTTTTAAGTTATTCTAATGAGGTGTATTGTTAGATAATATATTATATTATAGCAAATTATAATATTACATCATATATTATAATATAATATAGTGTTAATTCACACTATATTATGTTTAGCATGATATTGTATAGTTAGTTTGAGCTTGCACCAAGATAAATCATAAAATGTTGATTATGTTAAGATGATGTGATTTGAATGAATACATTATTAGGCTTCTGGTTGAAGTATTAAAGGTGTGCATAAGAGAAGAAATAATATTTGATGAGAATTTCATGTCAAGGACATGGAGGGAGATCCTCCGGGATCACACATGCATTGGACATGAGCATGTGAGGAGATCTCGATTGGATCACATTTGGACATGACATGTCAAGGACATAGAAGAAGAAAATTTGTTGGGGATAAGGTTTGAATTTGATTTGATTATATAATCTTTGGAAAGAAGATCCGTTAGGATAAGAATCTATAATCCACGAGGATTAAGATCAAAATGACTTTAATTTATTTTATTTTAATTGATGTGGAGGCATATCTACTAGAATATGGGCTCAGTCCAGGGATTAGATACATGAACCTTCCACTAGGGAAGCAGTTTGGGCAATCCATTGTGGATTGGGATTTGAGTTTGATTTCATAGATATTTTGGGGATGTATCTGAGAATACATGAGTTGTGGCTAACTCAAGGAGAGTAAACTTACATCTACCATGAGTGGTGTATCCTAAGGTGCAAGAACCAACAAACCTAAGTTGTATCCATCAATATGAGTGGTGTATCCATCAACATAGTGAGAACCAACCAACTTAAGGCACCTATTGGTGTGCAATGATCAATTTGGAAAGAAAGCATATAGGTTTATAACTTTCCAATTATAAATGATCATCGGGATAGTCTGCATCAGTGGGACAGATGCTATCTAACCTTGAGTGACTACTACGGAGCCTCGAGGAAGGAATGGACCCAAATTGAAGCAATCCGGAGGAAGGATCCACTAGGGGACTTATCCTAAACTTCAAATATACTCGACCCATTCAGTGCATGAAGGCTAATCAAAGAAGAAAGTGTAGCAGACTCACATCCTCTTAAATGAAGCCAACATGAGGTAGCTTATCAACCATGCAGTAAGGCCTACCAAACTAACAAGGTGCTCATCAGTGTGCAATGGCCAAGTAAGGAAGGAAAGCATAGCAGCTTACATCCTCCAAAGCAAGAACACCACTGGGGTGACACACTAGCAGGGTAGCACATCATCCCTACCTAGAGCATCTACTGAGTGAGTGCTGCTAGGGGCGTTATCTTAACTCAGTGTATCCCGAGATAAATGATATGTGTTAGTTTTAGATGTTTGTGTGTAGTTTGCATTTGTGTTGTGTCAATGAATGATAGGATGTAGCTCGGGTTCCTTACTACCTAAACATCATGGCAAATTCACAAACAAGAATACTTTCGACATGGAAGAGATTGAATTCAAAATGGAATTTACATTGATGATAATTATTTTCAAACATGATTTATAATTTAATTTTATGTAGAGCTCATTGATTGGAAGTATTGGGCACTCTCCTTATGATTAATAAGTAAGATCCTCCTTGGTAAGCCTTCTTTATGGAAAAAGGGCCAATGTGGGTTCAAACTTGCCTCCCATCTTTTGACTACAATCAATCTTCTTAGAACTAAAATAAGCTCTCTTACTTGAAAAGCTCTAGGAAGGACTAACTTTTTGTGATCTTGAATCATTTTAGCTTTGTACAACTCAAGGTTTTTGGTATGTAGGCTCTCCTCCAAACCTTTGAGCTCTTCTAACTGGCATTCTGCTCTATTATGATCTTGCTACCCACAGCTATCCTTCGTGATGGGAGTTGGACTTCCAATGGTAGAATAGCTTCGGACCCATACACTAATGAGAAAGGAGTAGACTAAGTTGGAATTCTATATGTGTGGTAGGCGCACTTCACCAACTACTCATGCCATTGTTGTTGTCGAGTGTCTTCTTTAGTATTGAAATGAGAGTTTTGTTGAAGGCTTCTAAGTTATTTTCCCTCGGTAGTTAATGTTAGAATATCTCCAATCTTTTGTTGTGTCTCGACAAAGTTGTTGATCTCGTTCTTAAATGCGTACCATTACGATATAATTCATTGAGGCACTCCAAACCTATATATGATATGGTTCCTTAAAAAATGGAGCAGATTCCGAGTTGTGACCTCTCTGAGCAGAATCACCTTAACACATTTGGAAAAGTAGTCAGTAGCTGCTAAGATAAACTGATGGCCCTTGAAAGAAGGAGGATCAATTGGACCCACTACATGGTACCCCAACACTTTCATGGTCATGAGGCAATGTAGGATCTAAAATATTGGGTTGTTGGTGTAGGACCACACAGTGTATTTGACATTGGTGGCATTGCCTAGTTGTATCTGTGCAATCTTTCATCATGAACGAGTAGTATCCTAATCTCTTGATCATGTATTTCATCTTTCAACCAGATTGGTTGGCTCCACATAATCCTGAGTGTACCTCGGTCATGATCTTATGGGTTTCATGCTTGTCTAAATAATGTAACCACATATGATTGAAAATATCACTGGTATAAGACACCATCCACAAGAGCATAGGAAAATGCTCTCTCCTTCTTTTGATGAGCTTGAGACTTCTCTTGAGGTAGTTTTCCTATATTTAGGTAATCCATGAATTATTGCCTCCAATTTATCTCCTCATCCATCTTGGCAATGGAAACCTCCCCTTCAAGAGAGTACTTTTTGATGAGTTCAAAATTAATTAGGTATAAGACTTGTCTATTTTAGACTTTTATTAACATGGACTCAACCTCCGAACATGTCATGAGAACTATTCCTCCTTGGTAAGCTTTAAAGCATATGCTATGACATTTTCTCCAGAGGCATCTTATAAATGGTAACCTCTAGGATTGTGCCAACAACTCCATGGTGTACTTATGGTAGTGATGGAGCTTGGGCTTTATAACCATATAGGACCCAATGATTTGGTTGATAACTAGCTGAGAATCCTCAAAATGTTGATGTTCTAGATTCTAGAGTAATGGCTAGCTTCTGAGAGGCAATCGGGTTTCATATTCCTTCATTATTGTTGTACGAGATTGGACAAATGATATGAGAATCTCATAAGATCGAGAGTTTAGAAATATTTACATCTGCATTTTGAAATAGTAGATTATGGTTCTTTTCCTCTTTGAGAAGCGAAGCCATCAAATTACATCTCCCGGTGAATGCTAGTATCCCCTATGTTCATGATTTGTTCATCGAGGAGATCATCACTAAGTGGAGAGTCAGCGAGAAGTGGGTGTCTTCTAAAATTAGCTAATTTGTCCTTTCGCAGAGGGGTATGATGGTAGTGTCAAACTATGAGAGGATCATGTATTGTCCATGCAAATCATCCGGATAGCATTGGTTGTGTCATGAGATCGTGGTGAATTGATCCAAGAGATTAAGTTTACCTTATGAGGAAGCATGTATTGTAGTACCTTTTGGGATGCAAAGATTAAAGCTAGGCAATGCTTCTCAATGGGTAAATAATTAGCCTCATTAGGGATTAGATGACGGTTGAGGTAATAGAGTGCATTTACCTTTCCTTCGTCATTGGCTTGGGCCAACAAAGCACCAAGGGAGTCAACTAATGTTGTAGTGTAAAGTATGATCGGCTTGCCCAGGATAGGAGCTGCTAGAACCGTGGTGTCATCAAGTAATGTTTGATTTCTTTGATGGCATGCTCACACTTGTCATCCTTTTTGACAAGTACTGAGAATGGCTGACGTCATCCCGATAGGTTGGATATAAAGTATCTTAGATATGCCAACAACCCTTGGAAAGATCTAAGTTGAGTTAAAATTTTAGGGGGTGGCATTTCTAACATTGCCTTGATCTTCTCCTGATCGATTTAGATTCCCTGGTGTCGGACAACAATCCCAAGGAATTTCCTTGAAGCTACTCCAAATGCACACTTCAGGGGGTTCCTTTTAAGGTTAAATTATCTTAACTATTCACATGCATCTAGGAGCTTGCATGATAGGGTTAGCAGTAGGCTCTATTGCTAGTTTATGGACTGCTAAGTTAGGAGCCAATCCAATCATCTCTTCATAACTCCCTGCAAAGTAATCCTTAAACTCAGTCAATAGCATAACTAATTTATTGGTTTAAATTTCATTCAACAAATAACTGATGTTTGTCTGGCGTGCATCATCTTCAGTTCTTAAGTTGATTTCCTTGAGCTCATCGATGGTTGACTTGATCTCTTCTTTGGACTCTAGCGGTGCATCTTGGACTTCAAAATCATCTGGATCATCTCAAGTTTCTAAGCATAGCTCCTCATATTAGTTAATGTGATTTGATAAAAAAACCTATCAGATTCTAAATGATTTGTGATGACTAAGCTGTAATCGTCATCATTGTCTGGACCCACTATACCAGATCCTAGTCCTGCTCTTGATTGAGAGCTTTTGCATTTATTCTTCTATATTCTTTCGAGGTAGTCTGACTTGTGCTTTGACCATGTATGTGAGATTAACCCTTTCTTTGCTAAATTATGAATACAAGGAAGTACCAATCAAAAGGTAATTCTATTAAATCTTTATATGAATCATCCTCAAGTTCTACATCAACTTCTTGACTTAAGAATGATGTTCCCAAAAAGAACCTTTGAGTCTTCATACCTGTGGATGACATAGGGGCTTCCTTAATTACCAAACTCTCAACTTTTGAGAGAAAAAGGTTAGAGCTAAGGTTCTTGATGCCTTACTTCACATATAGACTTGGATACACTTATGCTTTGCTTTGGAGCCCAGTCTTCATCGCTATCTAGCTCAAGTGTCCCCTCCAAAGGAATCCTTTGCAAAGAATAGTTGGGTGGTGTGCTAATCATATAAGACTCATCCTATGAACTAGATTCTAAGTCTATATAGATAGTAGGTGTATTCCTGATAGCTGGGACATATCTTCTATTGGGTGGCCAATAAGGAGGTTTTCCACCCATGATACAATCTCTGAATTAGCCTCTTCCTCTACCTAGTAGAGGTTAGTTTGTCCTACCCATATGTTTGAATGGAGTAACGAACTGTGGGTGGAATCTAATGTCACGCTCCACTTCCTCCTCTAAGTCTATTTCCGCTCCCTTTTACTTTCTTTTTCATTTTCTCTTTTCTTTTCTTTTTGTTATCCTCTTTCTTTTTCTTTTTCTTTTTATTTTATTTTTAAACTTTGGCCAAGTTCACAAGAATAGAATTGTTCATTTTGAGGGAGGTAGTAAGCAACATCCTCATATATGTTGACCTCATGATTGTAAATGGCATGAGATCTCCTTTGACATAGTAGACGATCCCACCTCTCACAAACTTCATACATTGATGTAGAGAGGATGGAACTATGTTGTTCTCATGTATCCATGGTCTCCCAAGCAAAGCATTCAAAGATGTATCTGAGTCTATAATGTGAAACTTGGCTTCAGTCTTCCAATCATCTATCTCCAAGGGCAACACTATGGAGCCTAAGGTATGTTAACCTCACTTTTGGAGTGTAGATTCAATCTTCCCAACTTAGACTTAGGAGTCTTCTAGACACTAAGACTTCCCTAGTCATAAAACACTTAACCTAAGCCTATAGACTTAGAACGGTTAACCATAGGATTAGGTTATGCCTTAGGGATTAGGATAATCCACCTACCCTACAACCCAAATCTAATCCACGTTCACCTTCTCAAACCAAACCTCAAGTTCAATTCAAACATCAAATTCAAATCCAAATCCAAACCCAAATTCCAAAACCAAATGATTGAAGCGCATGATCAAATTCAAACTTGAAACCCTTCTAAGCCATATGACCTATCCCATGGACTTTTGCCAAATCTTAATCCAAATCAATCCAAAATCAATTGGTTTTCTCATAATCAATTTATATCTTCAATCATCTTTCTAAATATAAATCAAATCTACATTCACATGATCAAGACTAAATCAAACTAAATAAAATTAAATCAAAACCCTTCTAAAGCCATATGACCTATCCCATGGACATAGCCAAATCTTAATCCAAATCAAACTTCAATTGATTTTCTCCCAAATCAATCATATTTTCAATCATCTTAATAAATTTAAATTAAACATACATTTAAATCATCAAAACTAAATCAAACCAAATCAAAATCCAAACCTAAGCCACATGACTCAACTCCATGGACTTAGTAGCCAAATTCCTTCATTCCAAAAACCAAATTCAATTGATTTTCTCATGAATTAATCATACCTTCAATCATATTCACAAATATAAATCAAATCTACAATCATCAAGCCAAACCAAAATCAACCCAAGTTAAGTCCAACTTAACCCTTTTGACTTGAAATGTTCAAATGAACCAAAGCCCATTTGATCCCAAGCCAATTGCAATTAAAATTATATATCAACCCAAAATCAATATAAAAACTCAACTAAATCAAACTCAACCCAAAATCAAGCCAACTAAACCCAATTGGTCCACTTGACCCAAAGTGCCCAATTTGACCCATTTGAGCCATGTTCTAATCCTACCCAAATTGGATTGAACCAAGCCCATCAAAACCTCACATCATGATTGTTGATCAGCCTATGTTGATCAATTATCATTAATTGGGTCAAACCAAGTCAGCTTGATCATTTGACCAAGTCCTTTACCCATATGAACCCAAACTTGCCAAATTGTAACCTTAGCCAAATCCCTTGAAACCTTCAATTGAGTCAAACCAAACCTAATTGGCCCTCTTGACCCAAGTTGACCTAAATTGACCTAAAAGACAAAATTGGATCAAATCAAATTATAAACCAAATTGATTGAAACCAGTGGCTCAAGTTCATCCCAAATTGATTGTTGAATTTGACCAAAGCCATGATTGGACCCAACTAAACCTAATTGAACTCCTTAGCCCAAATTGACCTAAAGGTTCAAGTTGGCCTAAAATAAAATTAAATCCAAATTAATTGAAACCAAAGCCTACAATCATCTTCAATTGGTCAACTAAACCCAAACCAACACCTAACCCAAGCCAATTTGGATAATTTTGTCAAATTGGTCAACTTAACCCATTTGACCCAAATGAATTCAAATGAGCCAAAATCAATTCTAAACCAAACTAAACAAAACCAATTGAACCAAAACATCCCAAATGATCATGTGACCTTGACCTTCTAATTTGACCTAAATGAGTAGCCAAACTTAACCAAATCAACTCCAAACTTAATCCTGAATCTATCGCACTTTGGTATTTCAAATCAGCCCAAATCAAATCCAATATCAAATGATAATTCTACCCTTAGGTCAAGGGCATCACACAAGAAAGATCACCCATGTAAGTGGTCATTGGGATGTTTTGGTTCAAATCTAAGCCATACTAAACCAAACCAATTGAACCAAAACATCCCAAATGATCATATGAACTTGAACTTGACCTAACCTAACCCAATTTGACATAAATGAGTCAAATTGAGCCAAACCTAACAAAATCATCTCCAATTAACTTGAAATTTGGGCTAATATGCTTTTGGCTCATTTCAAATCTGCCCAAATCAAATCCAATATCAAATGATAACTCTACCCTTAGGTCAAAGACATCACACGAGATAGATCACCCATGTAAGTGGTCATTTCTATTCGTTGGCCACTTGATACTCTCCCAATGATCCACCTAGGAACCAAGGACACTGCCCTACCTGACCCAAGGTGTGGTTAGGTCAGCCATGACCCATGGGAGGTGAAATCACCTCACCCTCCCCATTGGAGCATTTGAAACCCATAGGACACCCATGATTCCTCCTTGGCAGCCAGCTCCACACCTTCAACCAACCAAGTAAGCCAACTCACCTCCTCCCTACTACCCATGACTCCTTGAGATGGCTAGACTACCATTATAAGTCAAACCCGATCCCACCATCTTATCAAGATGAAGTGGGGTATACACCTCCTCATTTCCACTCAAACACACAAAAATCATTCTTCAGAGCCCTAGCTACCAAGACCACTAGCTAGAGCCATTTCCTAAGCTCCTAAGCTCATTCCTCGATCAAAAATTTTCATTCCCATTTGTCCTGAAATAGGACACTCCCATTTTTGAACTAACTTCCCCATTTCTCCATAAAACTCAAATTAACTTTGCACGCACCTTCCCTAAGTCTCATCGAGCAAGAACGAAGCATTTCCTAAGCTTCCTGAGCACCAAAGGTTGGACTTCGATCAAAGCCAAGCTCCAAATCATCGGTTCATGGCCTTCTGATTGAACATCGAGGAATTGATCTGATTGCTGCTCAACAAAGCTTCATCTCCACTAGATGAAGCATCCTCAATCATTTGAGCCACTGGTCTTGATCTCCGATGAGGTATGCTTCCAAAACTGATCCTTAAGCAAAAATGGGTTGGAGCTTTTTGAAGGAAACTTGCATCTCATGTGATTTTTATCATAGGATCCCCTCCGATCAATGTCATGAAGGTGTGGGATTCATTTGGAGTTGATCCAAGCTCAGGTTAGCTTAGATCAAGTGAGCAATGGTGGATGGACTCCATTCTCCCTCACTCACGTGATGTTAGATCACGCATCATCCATTCCACATGATTTAAATGGACAGTCATGATTACATTTGTTAGATTAATTTGATTTAATCCTATTAAGTTGTGGGATTAATCGTAGACATTCGATCTTAAATCAAATGACAGATGAGAAAGCACGTCCACTCCCATCACGTAGGTGTTGTGTCGGATAAGTTTTATGTAGCCAATCTCATGGCGCATGTGGAAAGTAGACCACGATAGCACGCCACATGATGCCAATAGGATTTGGATTTAATTAGGCTTATTAATCATTTTTAATGATCGAAACTTCAAAAAATCATTAAAAATCATAGAGAAATAAAAAAATCCAAATAAATACTCATTTTAAAGGTATTTTGGAGGAGAATTAAAAATAATCTTAACTATTTTTGAATAGTTATTAAATTTTAATTAAAGTTTAATTACAAAATTAATTAGCTTAATTACTCCTTAATTACTTAAGCAATTAAACCCAAATTTTGTTGGTTAATTTAATGGGATGACCACTGCCTCCCATGATTTTCTTGAGATTTATTGCTCATTTAATTAGAAAATTTACTAATTAAACCTTAACTACTCTTTTAAGTTAATTAATGATTAATTAATCCCATGAACAATAATAAACTGGTTAATTAAGTTTATTAATCTTTATTCAACATTAAGTGAACTAATGAATAAGGGTGGGACCCCTTTCCTTAAGTTCATTTCACCCTTTTTTAAAATGAAATTAATTAAGATTTAACTAATTAATTAAATTACTTAATCAAATTGAAATTATAATCACATCAGACCTTAATTAATTAAATCATGGGGTAGATCTTTAATTGTTTAATAACCTAAAGTAGTTTAATGAAATTATGGTTAGTCCACATGTGTGGGAAAACTATAAAAGTAATTAATTAAGTCCCTTAATCTAATTAACTATTATTCATGAGCCAATTGCATTAGGCCCATTCTATTCCCTAGGATCATTGGAAGTTTATTTTCCATGCATATCATGTTGTCTTAGAATTATTTAGTTTATTACTTTAAGGTGAAATAAGTAAGAGTAATTAATTCATCTAATTAAGGGTTCAACTTAATTAACCCATAAAATCAACTTAATTACATTTTCTTTAATTAAATCAAATCACTAATGTGGGAGTGGGTTTAAAATAGCAAGTGATGATTTCTCTTCTCTTCTTTAAATAAAATCAAATACAAAACTTAATTAATAAAGAAGGTTTAGTTTTTAAATAATCTTTTTTGATTTGATTATCCTTAAGAACTAGTTTGGTTGAATGAATCACATGCTTATATTTGATTGTCCTCCTTCCAATCATGTTAAATTTGGTATGTCATGTTAATTCGTGCATCCATCTTTTCAAAATCAAGTAAAATAAAATGGATTTACTTTATGTAAGCTTGCATGTGTTGAATTTAATATAATGGCTATTATCGATTAAATCTAAATGTATTTTTTAAAAGCTTATAATTGAATAATAATATTTTTATAATGCTAGTTATAAATACATAACAAATGCATGTGCTTATAGCTTAAGTGTATGAATGTTGAGTTCTCTTTCCTATATTCATGCGTTGATTTATATAAGATTGAATGGTAATGAGTATATATTCTAGACATCTCAAGAACATGAGGCTTTAGCTAGCCCCAAGGAGGTCATTTGATTACCTCACATCCCTTGTTTAACAATGACACATACCCATTTGATTTCATTGTTATGTATTTTAACATTACAATTTGGATAGAGCTTTAATTCATATATATAATTGATTCAATCAAAAAAATATGCAATCTTTGCATGGTTTTCTTTCCCTCATTTATGTATACATCCATGTGTGTCCAAGAAAATAAAGTCTGGACATCCCGAGAATAAGAGGCTTTAGTTAGCCCCAAGGAGGTCATTTGATTTCCTCACTTCCCTAGTTTAACATTGACATGTACTTGCCTATGTCTTTGTACATGTATATGTATATGTGATTAGTAAATGAAAATCCTATTTTACATTTAAATTGCATGCATTCATAATTGACTAAGTGGTTGAATTAATTGTCCATATGATTTGGAGCTTATTTCCTATATTCATGTATACAGATTTACATATGTTTGAATGAAAATGGGTATATATTATGGACATCCTGAGAATACGAGGCTTTAGCTAGCTCCAAGGAGGTCATTTGATTACCTCACTTCCCTGGTTTAATAATGGCACATGCCTATTTAATGTCATTCTTATGTTGTTTTTGTATAAGAATTTGGATAATGTTTTAAATTAATATGTTTAAATAATTCAATCAAATAAAATATAAATTCTAAACAAACATACATTCATTTAAGCTAAAATATGTTGCATGTAGATATACTTAGATTAAATCATGCATGTTACATGTGATGGAAAGAAATGATTTAATATATGTCATGTGGTAGTAATTCAATTAAATAAAGCTTTAGATGCATTTAATTTTGAATAGAATTATTTAAAGTGAACCTAAACTTAAGATTAATTAAATCATTTAATAAGCCATTCACTAAAGAGAAATAAATCAAATTAATATACTTTAGAAAGTGACTTAAGTTAGAGATGAGAGAGGGCAATCTTCTTTTCCTCTCTTTAAAACACTTAGTTGCTAAGTGTAATGAAATGAAACAATGGAAAACACAAATTAAAATTCTCAAATCAATTAAACTACTTTAAGTGAAATCAAACTTTCATGTTAAATTGAATCCTTCTTCATTTAGAAAATACAACACTAATGCCTAATAATACTTACCACATAAGCCTTAATACACACATTAGAATAAAGTCACCACTTCTAGCTCTAAGTTAGGATGGTGTATAATGTGATATATGTTTTTTTATGATGTATTATTTTAGATTGGATGTTAGGGTGTATGCTTCATAGACTGGATGATAGGCCAATATTACCCTAATCATGTTTTCTATAGGGGATTATGCTTATGGGATGCTTAAAAATAAATGTGAATGCTCCTTTTCCAGGTTGCTTAAATCCTTAAGCATAATCCAATTTAAGATAGGTGGGCTTAGTTACCTATGTATAGGGTGCTAAGTCAAAATTATAAATACAACAGGTTGGTATTATATGTATATTTAGCTAACCTCTATTTTGCAGGTGTAGTTAGATTTACTTTTTCTATATAAATGTAATTTTTGCAATAAGAATTAGGATTAGTGTTATGGGGGATTAGGATGAGCGGTGGCCAGAAGACTTTGTCCTGGGGTGCCTTGTGATGCCTTTGAAGCAAGCACCAACCAAATCAAGAAGGAACCAAATCAAAAATGGAGATATGAAGAAATAAGACCCCCATAGCATTTAGTATAATTATAATTATTCTTTTATATTCCAGGTTGTATAATGGTAGAGCTCAGCTACCCATCTTTTTCGTCTTCGGGTTGTACGAAGGTATCCGACCGTACCGACCTTTTATTCTTTTACGATAGTTTATATAATTATTTGATGTTATGTTTACATTATGCATTAGGACAGCATGCTTTTCATAGTTTCTTAAATGATTGATGCTTTAATGTGTCTTGGATAATGATTAGGCTCTCGGATAAAAATAACTTTTCTACCCAACTAATCATTAATAATTAAATTTTAAATAACACATAACCTCATCATAAAGCCTAATAGATAAATAAGATAATTAAAAGATTTAGCAACCTCTTAGTTGTATGGTTATATGTTTCACATCATGCATGCATACTCTTTCTCTCTTTAACATGAAGGATCTCCATCCTTGCTGACCTGTGAGGTCATCCCTTGTGGTGGAGAACACCTTCTTCTACGTGATTTGACCTATAACTTATTTCATCATGCTAAAGCCTCTATCAAAATGACTTGTTTAAAATAAAATAAAATTTGAAAATATTTTGCATCTATAGATTAAATCATATGCTCTATGGTTTTAAAATTATAGGAGGAGTTAGGCCACCCCGTGCGTTATAAGTCAAGCTAGACAATTAATTCTCTTGTGGAGGTAAACCCTTATGTCCACCTGTCGCTTAGAATTAAGTCATGCTTTAGCTCGTACTAAAGCTCCCTAGATTTCATATCCAAAGTAGCTATTTTCTTCAGGCTACGAGCATAAATCCTCACCTCTTAAGCATTCCCACAACCTTGTGTTGGTGGATTATAAGCCCTAGTAATCTAATTAAACTTTCAACTCAAAACATATAAATCTCCTCAACTTTAAAATTATAAAGCCTAATCATAGGATAGATTGGAATGCTCATTAGGCTTCCAAGTATCATGAGAATTTCCTACTTATTTCATTTGGATTTCAAAAATAAGTCTTCTCCTTGAACTTTCCCAATTGATTTTCCAAATAAAACCAATCTTTTGATAGTGTAACCTTAAAATCTTTGGAGATAATAATTATCTACTTTAATTGAGAGTATTCTTAGGGAATTTCATTTCCTATGATTTAATTAAGTATAGAGGCTTGCCTCTATAGGGAACTTAAAAATCTAGTTTAATATAAACCTTGATTTATTCATTCATGTAAAGTACGGGAGAAATCTCTAGTACATTCAAAGATAGATCATGCCTAAAGTGTCCTTATTACATGATTTGGTCCATTATAGAGTGTTGTCCTTATCTATCAAAATAGTACATCATACATCAATGTTGTACCAGATAACCTCAAAAAGTGTCCCCCCCTATAATCTGTATGGTGTGCCCCAGCCCCCCACCCACATACATCCAAAAATAAACACCACAAGGCCCTCTCGCCTTGTTCATTCAATCCTCTCAACATCATCCTTTCTATTTGGAGTTTGGAGATGTTGATCCTCAAGTAGGCAAGGGTTCTTAGACTCATGATGTTGACTGATACACCTGGGTCAACCAGAACTCTGGATAGCTTGTATCTACCAACATCCACTTTAATGTAAAGTGGTGATTGTGCTCTGTCGTATCTAGGAGTAAGTCTTCATCACTGAATGTAACTCCTAAGATGTCCTTCGAGTGGCATGCCTCTTCTTTAGTAGCGGTCAGCGAAGCTAAGCATGTCTCTAGATCAAGTAAGGCCTTGATTAGAGATTCCCTCATCTCATTGGATAAGATAAGGGTGTTGTATATGCTTAACTTAGCTGGAAACTTTTTAAGGTGAGCTAGACATTGTAATCAACTCTGGCTTGGTACTCCATAAGCATATCCATGGGTGGAGCATCCTATGGAGGGGCTATCTAAACATTTGAACCAATAACTTGCTTATCCTTATCCTAAGGTGTTACCTTAGGAGGTAGAACTATGCCACTGCGTAGGTTGACTATAGTGACATCTTGGAATGATGAGGTTTTGAAAAGTTCTACCTTCTCATCGGGCATACCTACAACTTCTCCTATGGGATCCTCAGAGTTAGTTAACTCTAAGTCAATCTCAAGAGGTGAACCAGATTGATTCATGGAAGGATAGACTGACTCTGAATCAGAAAGGAAAGGATCAGACCTATTAGAGCTATTATTTTTATTTAGACTCGGAGAGCTTTCAATAAGAATAAAATCATGAGAATCAGATGTAGACAATATATAAGTAGAATTAGCTTTCTTCATTAATTTCTTTTTGGGTGGAGGTACATGATAGAAATCAAGTAAAGTAAGTGGAGTAAATGATTTAGTACCCTTATCCGTAGATACACCACTCTTGCCAGTAGAAGAGGAGCTAGCAGAAGAGGTGATTCAACTGGAGGGAATCTGACTTGGACGGCTATGCTACTAGACTATCCCGCAAGTATGGTAGCACCGGTGGGCTATCACCCTAGAGTTGTCCTTTGCAACTAGCAAACCTTCCTTGGTGCTGGAGGTTTGAGCTACTTCAGGCATCTACAAGGAATGATTTTTGATCTTAGAAATGATCTTCGTAGAGGTTCGGGATAGGGAGATATCCTAACCTTCTTTGGGCTTAAGCGGATCTCAAGTATCCCCAAGGATTACTCTAATAGAACTAGATGGTTGTTCTAATAAGTATTCCTTAGGGATAACTATGGCTCTCAACTTGTAATTGCGCTCAAGCTAGTCCTTAAAAGTGATACAATCCTCTAATACATGGCCTAACATGTGGTGGTAGCGGCAATAGCTAGGATCATCGCTCTTGCCCACTTCCTCTAGCCTCTTAGGCTCGTAACCCAAAGTGCTCTTTAGGAGATTCTTAAAAATTTTCCTAACTACCACCCCTCTTGAATGAATATGGCGTATTCAATCTATCTACAAGAGGATGTGGAAAGTAGATAACTAGTGATGGATATGAATACCGCCACTTGGGTAGGCTACAAGGTGGAAATGGTCATCATGGCGGTATGATGATGGCCGGTGGTGGAAAAGGAGGTCTTCGTAGTCTCTCATACATCTCCGGCGGTTACTTCCTTCCACCCGACACAACTATTCCTAGCTTCTTCTCAACACCTTCTGGTGCTTGGGCCTAGATGATTGGTCTGGAAAGGGCAACTATTTGCATCCTCTTGTAGACTTTCCACCTTGTAGATTAATTTCTTGAATGTTTTGATGGTAAAGCCCTTAAGCATGAATGAGATCGGGCCATGGATATTCTTGAGAAGATTCTCAATGCCATGATGTTCAGACAGCTGTGGTTCGCATTTCATCAACAAGTTGTGCCACTTGAGAAAGTAATCAACAAGGGACTCATTGAGTTTTTGTTTCTCTACAATGAGGTCGCCTACAATCACCCTCTATTGAGCTCCAGCAAAGCACTTGATGAAAAGGTTCTCCAACTTAGTAAAGTGTTCATCGAACTATTAGACAATTCTGCATACCAATCAAATGCAACACCTAACAAACTGCTAACGAAAAGGCGAAAGAGCAGTGCATTGCTGCCACCGGTGTTCAAACAACCTGCTCTAAAATGTGCAATGTGTTACTGTGGGTTCCCACTGCCATCAAAGATCTCGAAGGATGGCGGCATAATACCCTAAATAAAATAAAAACTAAATAAAAACCTAAACCTAAAAAATAAACCTAAAAATAAATAAAAAATAAACCCAAAACTAAAAAAAAACCTAAACCTAAAATAAAGAAAATAAAATAAACTTAAACTTAAACTAAAAGAAACTAAACTAAAATAAATAAAACATAAACCTAAACCTTAATAAATTAAACAAAACCCTAAACAAAAAATAAACCTAAACCTAAACTAAAAAAAAAACCTTAACAAAAACCTAAAATAAAAACCTAAAATCTAAACCTAAAAAAATAAAATAAAACCTAAACCTAAACCTAAAAAATAATAAAACCTAAACCTAAAAAAATAAAATAAAATAAACTAAAAAATAAACATAAACAACTTAAACCTAAAAAACCTAAACTAAAATAAATAAAACATAAACTAAAATAAATAAAACTAAATAAATAAACTAAACTAAATAAAAATAAAAAATAAACTTAAATAAAAATAAAAAATAAAATAAACTAAGATAAATAGAAAATAAACTAAATAAACTAAATAACCCTAAATAAAAATATACATTAAAATAAAATAAAATAAAATAAATAAACTAAATAAACTAAACCTGTTGATTTACTTAATTTTAAAATCAAAAAAAACCAAAACCCTAAACCCTAAACCATAAATCCTAAACCATAAACCCTAAACCCTAAACCATAAAATTAAACATAAACCTTCAACCCTAAACCTACAAACCTAAACCCTAAACCCTAGATCCTAAACTAACCCTAAACCCTAACTTTAACCTTAAACCCTAAACCCTAAACCCTAAACCCTAAAACCTTAAAGCCTAAACCCTAAATCCTAAACTGATCCTAAAACCTAAACCCTAAAGCCTAAACACAAAACCCTAAACCCTAAAGACTTAAACCCCTAAACCACTAAACCCTAAACCCTAAACCCTAAAACCTAAACTATAACCTACCTAAACCTACACTAAACAAACCCTAAACCCTAAAACCCTAAACCTAACCCTAAACCAAAACCCTAAAACCATAAACCCAAAACCCTAAACTAAACCAAACCTAAACCTGAAACCTAAAACCTAAACTAAAAATAAAACCTAAAAATAAAATAAATACATAAACCTAAACCTAAATAAAATAAAGTAAAATAATAAAAATAAACTAAAATAAAATTAATAAAAACCTAAACTAAATAAAAAAATAATATAAACCTAAGAATAAAAAACCTAAATAAAACAAAAACTATACATAAAATAAAAATAAAATAAACCTAAATAAAATAAAATAAAAACTTAATATAAACATAAACATAAAAAATAAACCTAAAAAATGAAACTTAAAAATAAAAAAAAATAAAACTCAAACCATAAACCAAAAATAAAAACTAAACCTAAAATAAAATTAAAATTAAAAAAATAAAATAAAAGCTAAACCTAAACTAAAATAGACTAAACGAAAATAATAATACCTAAACCTAAACCCAAAATAAATTAAGCCTAAACCATAAACTAAATAAAATAAAATAAACTAAAAATAAACTTAAACCTAAACTAAAAAATAAAACCTAAAAATAAACCTAAAATTAAAAAAATAAAATAAAAACCTAAACCTAAACCTAAAAATAAAAACTAAAACTAAAACCTAAAAAATAAAATGAAAATAAAACTAAACTAAAAAATAAACGTAAACCTAAACCTAAGAAAAAAAAATAAACTAAAATAAATAAACCTAAAATAAATATACTAAACTAAATAAAAATAAAAATAATGCTAAATCAAAATAAAAAATAAAAGAACTAAAATAAAAAATAAACTAAGTAAACGTAAACCTACCAATTTACATGTTTAAAAAATAAATAACAAAATAAAAAAAAAACTTAACCCCAAATCCTAAACCCTAAAACTAACCTTAAACCCTAAATCCCTAACCTATAACCCTAAACGTATAACCTTAAACACTAAACCCTCAACCCTAAGAAACCCTCAACCCTAAACCATAAGCTAACCCTAAACCCTAAAAACCCTGAACCCTAAACCCTAAAGCTTAAACACTAAACCCTAAACCTTAAACCCTAAACCCTAAACTAACCCTAAACCCTAAACCCTAAACCCTAAACTCTAACCCTAACCCTAAACCCTAAACCTAAACCCTAAAATGCTAAACCCAAAACCCAAAACCCCAAACCCAAAACCCAAAACCCTAAACCCTAAAACCATAAACACTAAAACCCAAAACCCTAAACCCTAAGCCTCAAACCCTAAACCCTAAACCCTAAACCCTAAAAACCTAAAAAACCTAAACCTAACTAAATAAAACCAAAAAATAAAATAAATAAATACCATCTAAACTTAAATAAAATAAAACCTAAACTAAAACTTAAGCCTAAACCTAAAAATAATATAAAATAAAAAATAATAAAAATAAATAAAATAAAATTAATAAAAGCCTAAACTAAATAAAAATATAATATAAACATAAGAATAAAAAACCTAAATAAAATGTAAACTTTACGTAAAATAAAAATAAAATAAACCTAAAATAAAATAAAATAAAAACTAAATAAAAAGATAAACCTAAAAAATAAAACATAAAAATAAATAAAAAATAAAAACCCTAAACTAAAATAAAACTAAACCTAAAATAAGAATAAAATAAAAAATAAAATAAACCTAAACCTAAACTAAAATAAATAAAACCTAAACCTAAACTTAAAATAAACAAAGCCTAAACCATAAAATAAATAAAATAAAATAAACTAAAAATAAACCTAAACCTAAACTAAAAAATAAAACCTAAAAATAAACCTAGAATGAAAACCTAAAACCTAAAATAAAAAAAATAAAATAAAAACCTGAACCTAAACCTAAAAATAAAAAGTTAAACTAAAACCTAAAAAATAAAATGAAAATAAAACTAAACTAAAAAAATAAACCTAAACCTAAACCTAAATAAAAAAATAAACTAAAATAAACAAACTTAAAATAAATAAACTAAACTAAATAAAAATAAAAATAAACCTAAATCAAAATAAAAAATAAAATAAACTAAAATAAACAATAAACTAAATAAACCTAAACCTACTAGTTTACTTAATTTAAAATCAAATAACAAAATAAAAAATAAAAAAATACCTTAACCCTAAACCCTAAACCCTAAAGCCTAAACCCTAAGCTTTAAAAACCCTAAACCTTAAACCCTAAACACTAAACCCTAAAATCCTAAACCTAAAACCGTAAACCTTAAAATCCTAAACCCTAAAATACTAAACCCTAAGTCCTAAACACTAAACCCTAAACTTTAAACCCTAAATACCTAAAAACCTACACCTAAACTAAATAAAATATAAAAATAAAATAAATAATTGAACCTAAACCTAAATAAAATAAAGAAATAAAATGAAATAAAAACCTAAACTTAAACTTAAAAATAAAATAAAATAATAAATAAATAAAGAAAAACCTAAAATAAACTAAAAATTAAAATAAACTTAAGAATAAAAAACTTTAATAAAATAAAAATAAATATAAAATAAAAATAGAATAAACCTAAAACAAAATAAAAACCTAAACCTAAAAAAACCCTAAAAGTAAATAAAAAATAATTCCTAAACCCTAAACTAAAAAAAACCTAAACCTAAAATAAAAATTACATAAACAAAATAAACTAAAATAAACTAAAATAAAATAAATAAAACCTAAAATAAACTAAACTTAAACCTAAACCTAAACTAAATAAAATAAAATAAACTAAAAGTAAACCTAAACTAAAAAATAAAACCTAAAAATAAACCAAAAATAAAAACCTAAAACCTATACATAAAAATAAATAAATATGTAAACTTATACCTAAAAATAAAAAATAAACCTAATCCTAAAAAATAAAATAAAAATAAAACACAACTAAAAAATAAACCTAAACCTGAACCTAAACTTAAACCAAAAAAATAAGCAAAAATGAAAAATTTAAACTAAAATATATAAACCTGAAATAAATTAACTAAACTAAATAAAAATAAAGAATAAACATAAATTAAAATTAAAATTAAAATAAACTAATATAAATAAAAATAAACTAAATAAACCTAAACCTATCAGTTTACTTAATTTAAAAAAAAACCTAAACTTTAAATCCTACAACCCTAAACCATAAACCTTGAACCCTAAAAAATCCTAAATCCTAAACCCTAAACATTAAACCCTAAACCCTAAAAGCATAAACCCAAAATCCCTAAACCCTAAACCATAAGCAATACACCTTAAACCCTAAACCCTAAACCCTAGCCCTAAACCCTGAACCCTAAACCCAAAATCCTAAACCTAAACCTAAAGTATCCAAATAAATTTAAAAATAAACCTAAACCCTAAAAAATAATTAACCTAAACCAAGCCTAAACATTAAGAATGGGCAGAACCTTGATGGTAGGAACATCACTGTCAAACTGGCTCAGTCTAGATCTAACAATGGAGGTGAAGGCAGACATGAAGATTATCTCAGTGGTGGTGGGGGAACTAGAGGTGCAGGTGGATTTGGAGGTGGTGGTCAGAGCAGCGATGGTTATAGAGTTTGGCAGAGTGACGGAGGTTACAACCGTGGTGATGGCAGAGGGAGAGATCGGGGATATGATGGTGGGTCTTTCTACTCGAGAGGCTGAGATGGTTCTGGTGGGAATTAGAGAAACTAAAGAATAGTTGATCTAATATGTTGCTTATGTAACTTTGTCTTTATAGTAAAGATAATTCTACTTATTTACAGTCTTTGATTTGCTATGTGTGCTAATTTTTGATCTATGTCATCGCTTGTGTCTTAGAAATCTTGGTGTGTTACTTGGTTGATGAAATAAAAAAAAGAATTGTTGAATCTAAATTTATTCTTTGTTAAGAAAAACCAAAAAGCCTAAACTGTAAACTAAAACTAGAACCCTAGACTAAAACCTAAACCCTAACCCCTAAACACTAAACCCAAAACACCCTAAACCATAAACACTAAGCCCTAAACCCTAAACCCAAAATACCCCAAACCCTAAACCCTAAACCATAAACGCTGAGCCCTGAACCCTAAATCGAAAAACCTAAATCCTAAATCATAAACCCTAAACCCAAAACCCAAAACCCTACACCCCAAACCTTAAACCCTAAACAAACCTTAAACCCTAAACCAAAAACCCTACACCCCAAACCTTAAACCCTAAACCCTAAAAATCTAAAAAGTTAAACCTAAACTAAATAAAACCTAAAAATAAAATAATTAAAAGAACATAAACTAAATAATAATAATAATATAAAATAAAATAAAAACCTAAACTAAAACCTAAACCTAAACATAAACCTAAACCTCAAAGGAAATAAAAATAAAAAAAATAAAAAAAACTAAAATAAAATAAATAAAAACCTAAACTAAACTAAAAAATAAAATAAATAAAATAAAATAAAAACTAAACCTAAAATAAATATAAAAAATAAAAAAAAATTAAAATAAAAACTAAATAAAACCCTAAACCTAAAAAATAAACTTAAAAATAAATAAAAAATAAAACCTAAACCCTAAACCTAAAATATACTAAACCTAAACCTAAACATAAACCCTAAATAAAATAAAATAAACTAAAAATAAACCTAAACCTAAACTAAAAAATAAAACTTAAAAATAAACCTAAAATAAAAAACTAAAACCAAACTTAAAAAAATAAAATAAAAATGTAAACCTAAACCTAAAAATAAAAAATAAAGCCTAAACCTAAAATATAAAATAAAAATAAAACTAAACTAAAAAATAATCCTAAACCTAAACCTAAACCAAGAAAATAAGCTAAGATAAAAACCTAAACTAAAATAAATAAACCTAAAATAAATAAATTAAACTTAATAAAATAAAAAAAAATAAATATAAAAAATAAAATAAAATAAAATAAATATAACATAAACTAAATAAATATAAACCGATCAGTTTACTTAATTTTTTTAAAAAAACCCTAAACCTTAAATCCTAAACCCTAAACCCTAAACCCTAAAACTAACCCTAAACCTATAACCTTAAACCATAAACCCTATACCCTAATCCCTAAAAACCCTAAACTATAAACCGTAAACTCTAAACCCTAAGCCCTAAACCCTAAAATCATAAACCATAAACCCTAAAACTTATAACCCTAAACCTTAAACCCCAAACCCTAAACCCTAAATTCTAAAACCATAAACTCTAAACCCTAAGCCCTAAACCCTAAAAGCATAAACCATAAACCCTAAACCCTAAACCCTAAACTAACCCTAAACTTTAAACCCTAAACCATAAACTAACCCAAAACCCTAACCCTAAACCCTAAACCCTAAACCTTGAATAAAGATATCATTAGGAGTATATCTAAAGAATGACTTGATCCTAACATAGTTATAGTAGATAAAGAAAATGTCTTCAAGAGACTTTCCTTTGACTATTAGAGCTTTGAATACCCTAAACCCTAACCCTAAATCATATTATAATACCATATATTATAGTATAATGTAGAATCATATATTTGAGCATGTAGTGATGTGTTTTTGGATGTTATAAGATGTTTTGAAATGTTTTAGTATATTATGGTATTATGCCCTATAGTCTATATTAATATAAACCATAAAAATATAGATTTAATAAATTAGATGATGAAATTTGTTAATTTTGAAGTGGGAATTAGGTTGTGGTACCAAAGATGTGCTACACCACTTGTAGTCTAAAAAGTAAGATTTTATGTTCAAAATAAATATTAGTTTTTGTAGCATAGTATAGCATTTGATATCATAATATATTGTTATGGGAATTTTAAATTCTTTTAGTATTTTACAATCATCCAATCAAGCCTACACTAGCATTATTTATAAAAATATTGATTTAGACATTAAAATGGTGGAATTTGGCCAAATTCATAATAGGTAGAGCATGGCATCATAATATATTATTTCAATTTAAAATATGTAAGTGATATGACTAAAATTAATAGTTTTTTATTATTTAGACTAATTTTATGATTTTTTATATTAAGCAATCCCTTGTGATATGATATGCAATATAATATAATACAATATGCAATGTATTATAATATAAGATGCCATAATATAGTGTACCATCATGCATTATAGCAAACTATTATGTATTACTACTTGTTATTTAGCATATTAGTATGATGTAGTAGAGTTTGTACTGGCATAATTCATAAAAATATTGATTTATAGGCTGAGATGATGGGATTTGGCCAAATTTAAGGTATTCTTTAGGGAACATCATCATGGTGTGTAATGGTGTGTCATTTAATTAAAAGAATGGAAATTTGCATCCAAAATAAATGTTAATTTTTCAACCAAATTTTATAAATTTTTTTGCTTAAAGTGATTCATTTTAAGGTGTAATGTAAGATAATATATTATATGAAAGCATATTAAAATATAATGTACATAACAATATAACTTCACATATATATATGAATGTGGTGGTGTGTTACTAAATGTTATTGTACATTTTAGTATCTTTTACTTTTTTTTATAATACATTGGGTCAAAACTCACAAAAATGTTAATTTGAAGGTTGAGATGGAAGAATTTGGCCAAATTCAAGGCACACACTAAGAAGCAACACCAAAATTATGCTATTTTATGCCATTTTTAATAGAAAAATATCAATTTTACATCCAGAATGAACATTATTCATATTTTGAGAAAATTTTGTTATTTGTTCCTTTAAAGTGATTATAATGAGGTGTAATGTTAGGTAGTATATTATATTATAGGAAATTATAATATAACGTCATATATTATAATATAATATAGTGTGTTAATTAACATTATAATATGTTTAGCATGATATTGTATAGTTAGTTTGAGCTTGCACCATCACAAATCATAAAATGTTGATTATAATGTTAAGATGATTTAATTTGAACGAATAAATTATTAGGCTATGGTTGAAGTATTAAAGGTGTGCATAAGAGAAGAAATAAGATTTGATGAGAATACCATGTCAAGGACATGGAGAGAAATCCACAAGGGGATCACACATGCATTGCACATAAGATGTGAGGGGTCTATGTTGAGGACATAGAAGAAAAAAAATCTGCTAGTGATAAGGTTTGAATTTGATTTGATTATATAATTTATTGAAAGAAGATCTGCCAAGGATAAGAATCTATAATCCACTTGGGATTAAGATCAAATCAACTTTAATTTGTTTTATTTTAATTGATGTGGAGGCATATCTACTAGAGATATGGGCTCAAGTCTGCTGGGGATCAGGTATATGAACCTTCCACTAGGAAAGCAGGTTCCGGATATCCATTGGGGATTGGGATTTGAGTTTGATTTCATAGATTAGTTTGGGGATGTATCTACTAGGGATAAGATTTTGGTTGGATTTCTTCGATTTAGACTCTACTCGAGGAGTTGGTTTAATTTGGCTCCACTAGGGAGGTTGGCTTTTAATTTGATTTGCTTGCTTGACTTGTTTATATATGATTTGGGGATCTACTAGGGAGAAGGGTGTGATTTAACTCCACTGGGGAAAATAAGATTGGGTTTAATTTCATCTGAGTTAATGTATGGACCTAGTAGGTGTACGATGGACCCACTGAGAAGGGGCTATATCAGCCTTGACCTACCTCTAGTTTTCATATCCAAAGGGATAGTCTACTGGTTGCAGGGTAGAGCTAATAAACTTAAGGGGTTGCCTTTCAATGTACAATAGCTGTGCTAGGAAGAAGGCATAGCAGACTTACAACTTTCAAACTGAGGAACAACCGTAGGGTGACCTGTTGGATTCACAACAAATCAAACCTGACCAAGGGTGACTACTGAGTGAGTGCCACTGGAAACTTTTATCAACTCAAAAGTAGTTAGGATTAATTTTATATAAAATTCATATGATTTGATAAGGTTTTTTTTCTTTAGTTTGATTTCAAATTGATGGAATATTTGCTAAAGATGTGTGCTCGGTCAAATTTGAAAGATTTAATTTATGGACCATGTCAATTTGCGATGGACCCACTGAGAAGGGGCTATATCGAACTTACCCTATCACAAATTTACAAATCTAAAGGGACAGTCTACTAGTCGTGGGGTAGAGCTAGCCAACCTAAAGGGTTTTCTTTTGTTGTGCAATGGCTATGCTAGGAAGAAGGCATAGCAGACTTACATCTTCTAAAGCAGGAAATAACTACTAGGGTGACTTATTGGTAGTAGAGAAAATCAAACTCGACTTAGGGGCGACTACTAAGTGAATGCCGCTAGGTTCTTATATCAACTCAAGAGTAGTCAGGTGATTCCTATAGGTAGTTTTGTTGACACTTTCCTAAAGATAAGATACCTACTTAAGAAAAAGTATCGCTATGGGTGTCCTCTTAATCCACAAGTTAATGTATATTTTATTTATATGATTGTGTGGACTCGGTGTGTGGGACCACCCTGAGAAGGGTTATGTCAGCCTTGACCTATCTCAGATATTCTAAACCAAGGGAGAATCTGCACATCCATAGGATAGATTCTCTAACCACAGGGGTGGTTACTAGAAAAGGGAAACTGTCCAATCTAATAGTAACCCAAGTAGTGTCTAAATGGGGTCATAAAGGAAGTGATCCAAATATAGTGCCCACAGGAGAGCTACAGCTAGGGGCGTTATTCTTAGCCCTGGAAAAGAAAGTCTATAGGTGTATGATGGCTAACTCAAGGAGAAAGCATAGGATACATACATCTTCCATGAGTGGTGTATCCTAAGGTGCAAGAACCAACCAACCTAAGGTGTATCCATTAGAATAGTGAGAACCAATCAACCTAAAGTGCCTGTGGGTGTGCAATAATCAATTTCAAAAGAAAGCATGTATGCTTACAACTTTCCAAGATGAACTTATCATCAGGGTAGTATGTCGTCGATGGGACAGATGCTATCTGATCTAGAGTGATTACTAATCGGGGAGCCCCGAGGAAGGACTTGACCCAGGCTTGAAGCAATCAGGAGGGAAGGAGCCACTAGGGGACTTATCCTTAACCTCAAATATACTTGACCCAGTCAGTGCATGAAGGCCAATCCTAGAAGAAAGCGTAGCAGACTCACATCCTCTTAAACAAAGCTAACATAAGGTAGCTTACCAACCACACAGTAAGGCCTACAAAACTAATAATGTGCTCATCGGTATGCAGTGGCCAAGTAAGGAAGGAAAGCATAGCAGACTTACATCCTCCAAAGCAAGAAAACCACTGGGGTGACACACTAGCAGGGTAGAACGTCAGCTCGATCTAGAGTAGCTACTAAGTGAGTATCGCTGGAGGTGTTATCTCAATTAAGAGTAGCCCGAGACAAAAGATATGTGTTTATTTTATATGTTTATATGTAGTTTGTATTTGTGTTGTGTCGATGAAGGATAGTACACTGCTCAGGTTCCGTACACCTACCCTAAACACATTATCGTAGTGGATTCACATACAAGAATACTTTCAACATGGAAGAGATTGAATTCAAAATGGAATTTTCATTGATGATAATAATTTTGAAATATGATTTATAATATTTCTTTAAGTAGAGACCATTGATTGGAAGAATTGGGTGCTCTCCCTTATGATTAATAAGCTGATAAGATCCTCCTTGGTAGGCCTTCTCTATAGCGAAAGGGTCTTCCCAAGTGGGTTCAAACTTTCCTCCAATCTTACGATGGGCAAGAATTGATCTCCTTAGAAATAAAATAAGCTCCCCTACTTGAAAAGCCCTAGGACGTGCCAACTTATTGTGAGCTTGAATCATTTTATCTTTGTACAACTCGAGGTTTTGGCATGCCCACAGGCGTCTCTCCTCCAAACTTTTGATCTCCTCCAATCACAACTTGGCATTCTGCTTTATTATGATCTTGCTACCCACAAATATCCTTAGTGATAGGAGTTGGACATCTAATGGTAGAATGACTTAGAACCCATACACTAAGGAGAAAGGAGTAGTCTGAGTTGGAGTTTTTATGTGGTTTGGTATGCCCACAAGGCTTCAAATAACTGCTCATGCCACTATCACTTATTATTGTTGAGTGTCTTCTTTATTATTTGCATGAGATTTTTGTTAAAGGCTTCTACTAAGATATTTTCCCTTGGGTAGTTGATGGTAGAATATCTCCAATCTATGTTGTTCCTTTGGGCAATGTTGTTGATCATAGTGCTCTTAAATGCAGTACCATTATAAGATATAATTCATCGAGCCACTCCAAACATATATACGATATAGTTCCTAAAATGTTGGAGCACATGCTAAGATGCGGCCTCTCTAAGAGAAATCACCTTCAATCATTTGGAAAAGTAGTCAGTACTAGCTAAGATGAATCAATGACCCTTGGAAGAAGGAGGATCAATCAGACCCACTATGTCAATACCCCAATACTCGAATGGCCATGGGGCTAATGTAGGATATAAAATGTTGTGTGGTTGGTGTAGGACCACACCATGTATTTGAGATTGGTGGCATCGCCTAGTCATATCCATGCAATCTTTGATCATTAATGGCCAGTAGTATCCTAGTCTCTTGATCTTTGCTTTCATCTTCGGACTGGATTGGTTGGCTCCAGATAATCCTGAGTGTACCTCGGTCACGATCTTATGGGCTTCGTGCTTGTCTAGACAACGTAACCACATATAATTAAAATACCATTAGTATAAGATACCATCCATAAGAGTATAAGAAAGTGCTCTCTGCTTCATCTGATGGGCATGGGACTTTTCTTGAGGTAGTTTTCCTTTATTTAGGTAATCCATGAATGGTTACCTCTAATCTAACTCCTCATCCTTCTTTGCAATGGCAACCTCCCCTTCAAGAGAGTACTATTTGATGAGTTCAATATTAATAAAAAATAAGACTTGTCTATTTTGGACCTTCATTGATATGGACTCAACCTTCGAACATGTCAACTCCTTGGTAAGCTTGGCTAAAGCTTATGCTACAATGTTCTCTCCTTGAGGAATCTTCTAAATGGTAATATCTGGGATATGGGCTAATAACTCCATGGTGTACTTGTGGTAGTGATGGAGCTTGGGCATTATAACCTTATAGGACCTAGTGATTTTGTTTATAACTAGCTGAGAGTCCCCAAAGATGTTGATGTTCTAGATGCTTAGAGTAATGGCTAACTCTAGACTAGCAATCTGAGCCTCATATTTGGCTTAATTGTTGGTGCAAGGATTGGACAAATGATATGATAATCTTATCACATTGTGGTCAGGAGTTAATAGCACTATTCCTATCCGTGACTTTCATGGAATAGTAGATTGTGTTCTTCTCCTCTTTGAGAGGAAGCTGCACCATCGAAGTACATCTCCCAGCGGTGAATGCTAGTATCCCCTAAGTTCATGATTTGTTCATTGGGGAGATCATCATTAAGCAAAAATTTAATAGGAAGTACTAAGAAATCCACTAGCGCTTATCCTTTCACCACATGGAGGGGTATGAAGTTAATGCCAAACTGCTAGAAGATCATGAACCGTCATGCCAACCATCTGAATAGCATCTCCTATGTTATGAGATACTGTAGTTGATTAACCCTAGAGATTATGTTCACCTTATAAAGAAGCATGTAGTGCTGCAGCTTTTGGGATGCAAAGATTCAAACTAGGCAATGCTTCTCAATGGGTGGATAATTAGCCTCAGTAGGGATTAGACATCCCTGCTTAGGTAGTATAGTGCATTTTCCTTCCCTTCATTGTTGACTTGGGCCAATAAAGCACCAAAGGAGTCATCTAATGTATCAGTGTAAAGTATGATTAGCTTTCCGGGATAGGTCATAGAACTACGGTCATCGTAATGCTTGATGTCTTCGAAGGCATGCTCACACTCATCATCCCACTTCAACTTGGCATCCTTTTTGACAAGTGCTAAGAATGGCGGACATCTTTTTGATAGGTTAGATATAAAGCATCTTAGGTATGCCAACCACCCTTGGAAAGATTTGAGTTGAGTTAATCTTTTAGGGGTGGCATTTCTAATATCGCCTGGATCATCTCTAGATGATTTCGATTCCTTGGTGTCGAATAATAAACCCAAAGAATTATCTTGAAGCTACTCTGAATGCACACTTCAGCGGGTTCATTTTGAGGTTAAATTATCTTAACTATTCAAAAACTACTCTAAAGTCAAAGAGATGGTCTTCCTTTCTCTACTTTTGACCACAAAATCATTGACATAGCACTTGACTTGATGACAAATGAGTTCATCGAAGATTCGAGTCATAGCTCACTGGTATGTAGCACCGACATTTTTAACGCTGAAAGGCATGACCTTATAGCAAAAGATTCCGATAGAGCTCCTAAAAGCAGTGTTTCTTTCATCTTCAGAGATGATCTTTACTTGGTTATATCTAGATGACCCATCTATGAAATAGAAAATTGTATGAGATGAGCAATGTCTACCATTAGCTCAGGATTGGTAGTGGAAATTCATCTTTTGGACATGCCTTATTTAAATCCATAAAATTAACACATATGTGAATTTGGCCTTTATTTTCTTAAATAGGATGATGTTGGCTAACCAGGTAGGTTATTTTCTTCTTGGATGAAGCCATCATTGATTAGTTTCTTGACTTTAGAAATGACCTGTTGTTCTATGTCTAATCGCATGTGTCTAGGAGCTTTCTTGATAGGGTTAATTGTAGGCTGTATTGCTCATTTATGGACTACTATGTTAGGAGCCAATCTAGGCATCTCTTCATAACTCCATGCAAAGCAGTCCTTAAACTCATTCAATATCCTAACTAAGTCATTGGTTTCAATTTCAGTCAACAAAGAACTGATATATGTAGATCTTCTTCAGTTCCTAAGTTAATTTCCTTAAACTCTTCGATGGTTGACTTGATCTCTTCTTCGAACTCTGGCGATGCATCTTTGACTTCAAAATCATTTAGATCATCTAATATTTCTAAGCACAGCTCCTCATTTGAGTTAATGTGATTTGAAAAGAACCTATCAAATTCCAAATGATTGGTGATGCAAGAATCATCATTATCGACTACCCACGCAATCAATCCTAGTCCCAGTCTTGATTGAGAGCTTTTGCATTTATTTTTCCATATTCTTTTGAAGTAGCCCGACTTATGCTTTGACCAAGTATGTGGGATTAACCCTTTCATTGCTGAATTATGAACACAAGGAATGTACTAATCAAAAGGTAATTCTATTAAATATTTATATCAATCATCCTCAAGTTCTACATCAACTTCTTGACTTGAGGATGATGCTCCCAGAAAGAATCTCTGAGTCTTCACACCTGTGGATGATTTAGGGGCTTTCTTAACTACCAAACCCTCAACTTTTTGAGAGGAAAGTGGGGTTTGACCTAAGGTTCCCAACTGATGCTTAACTATTTCACAAATAGACTTGGATACACATATGCTTATGCTTTGCAGCCCAGTCTTCATCGCTATCTGGCTCAAGTGTCACCTCAAAGGGAATATGCTGCTGAGAAGAGCTTGCTAGTGTGCTAAACATATAAGACTCATCTTATGAACTAGATTATAAGTCTATATGGATACCTGGTGTACTCATTTATAGCTGGGACATATCTTCGATTAGGTGGCCAATAATGAGGTTTTCCACCCTTGGGACTACCTTTAAACTAGCCTATTCCTCTGCTTGGTGGAGGTCAGGTCGTCCTACCCATATATTCGAATGGAGTAACGAATTGTGTTTGGAATCTAATGTCAGTCACCACTTCCCCCTCCAAGTTTATTTCCGCTCTCTTCTATTTTCTTTTTCATTTTTTCTATTCTTTTCCTTTCTTTTTCTTTTTCTCTTTCTTTTTCTTTTTCTTTTTATTTTTTTTATTTTTTAACTTTGGACAATTTCATGAGAATAGACTTTTTGATTTTGAGGAGGTAGTAAGCCACATCCTCATATATGCTGACCTTGTGAATTGTAAATGGCTTGAGAACTCCTTTGACATAGTAGATGATCCCACCTCTCACAAACTTTATACACTGATGTAGAGAGGATGGAATTATGTTGTTCTCATGTATCCATGGTCTCCTAAGCAAAGCATTGAAAGATGTATATAAGTCTATAATTTGAAACTTGGCTTTGGTAATCCAATCATCTATCTCCAACGGCAACACTATAGAGCCTAAGGCCTGTTGACCTCACTTTTGTAGAGCAGATTCAATCTTCCCATCTTAGACTTTGGACTCTTCTAGACACTAAGACTTCCCTAGTCATAAGACACTTCTAATAATTAGGTAAACACTTAATGTAATCCTAAAGAATTATAAGGGTTTACCATAGGATTAGGTTATGCCTTAGGGATTAGAATAATCCACCTGCCCTACAACCCAAATCCAATCCATGTTCACATTCTCAAACCAAACCTCAAGTTCATTATAAACATCAAATTCAAATTCAAATCCAAATCTAAACCCAAATTCCAAAACCAAATGATTGATGCCCATGATCAAATCCGAACTTGAAACCCTTCCTAGGACATATGACCTATCCCATGGACTTAGCCAAATCTTAATCCAAATCAATCCAAAATCAATTGATTTTATCATAATAAATTCATATCTCCAATCATCTTCCTAAATGTAAATAAAATCTACATTTAAATGATCAAAACTAAATCAAACTAAATCAAATAAAATCAAAACCCTTCCTAAGCCATATGACCTATCCCATGGACTTAGCCAAATATTAATCCAAATCAAGTCAAACTCAATTGATTTTCTCACAAATCAATCATATTTTCAATCATCTTCACAAATTTAAATGAAATATACATTTAAATCATCAAAACTAAATCAAACCAAATCAAAATCCAAACCTAAGCCACATGACCCAACTCCATGGACTTAGCCAAATTCCTTCATTCCAAAACCTAGATTCAATTCATTTTCTCATGAATCAATCATACCTTCAATAAAATTTACAAATATAAATGAAATCTACAATCATTAAGCCAAACCAAAATCAAACCAAGTCAAACCCAACTTAACCCTTTTCACTTGAAATGTTCAAATGAACCAAAACCCATTTGAACCCAAGCTAATTGCAATTGAATTTATATATCAATCCCAAATCCATATATAAACTCAACTAAATCATGCTCAACCCAAAATCAGGCCAACTAAACCGAATTGGTTCACTTGACCCAAAGTGTCCTGTTTGACCTATTTGAGCTAAGTTCTAATCCTACCCAAATTGGATTGAACCAAGCCTATCAAAACCTCCCATCATGATTGTTGATCACCCTAGGTTGATCAATTATCAAAAATTAGGTCAAACCAAGTCAACTTGGTCATTTGATCGAGTCAACCCCTTAACCCATATGAACCCAAACTAGCCAAATTGCAATCTAAGCCAAATCCCTTGAAACTAATGATTCATACCAAATCAAAATCAATATTTGAATATGACTTGACCTTCAATTGAGTCAAACCAAACTCAATTGGCCCTCTTGACCCAAGTTGACCCAAATTGGCCTAAAAGACCAAATTGGGTCAAGCCAAAATATAAACCAAATTGATTGCAACTAATGGCTTAAGTTCATTCCAAATTGATTATTGAACTTGACCAAAGCCTTGATTGGTCCTAATTGAACCCAATTGACCTACTTAGCCCAAATTGACCTAAAGGTTCATGTTGGCCTAAATCAAAACCAAATCCAAATTAATTGAAACCAAAGCCTATAATCATCTTCAATTGGTCAACTAAATCCAAACCAACACCCAACCCAAGCCAATTTTTCTAGTTTGGTCAAATTGGTCAACTTAACCCATTTGACCCAAATGAATTCACATGAGCCAAAATGAAATCTAAGCCAAACTAAACTAAACCAATTGAACCAAAACATCCCCAATGATCATATGAACTTGACCCAACCCTTGATTTGACCTAATTTGATCAATTGGTCATCTTGATTGAACCTAACTCAATTTGACCTAAATGAGTCAAATTAAGCCAAACCTAACCAAATCAACTCCAATTAACTTGAAATTTAGGCTAACCCACTTTTGGCTCATTTCAAATCTGCCCAAATCTAATCCAATGCTAAATGATCATTCAACCCTTGGGTGAAGGGCATCACATGAGACAAATCAACCATGTAAGTGGTCATTTTCATTCCTTGGCCACTTGGTACTCTTCCAATGGTCCACCTAGGAAAATAAGTCACTGCCCAACCTAACCCAAGGGGTGGTTGAGTTGTCCATGACCCATGGGTGGTGAAATCACCTCACCCTCCCAATTGGAGCATTTGAAACCCATAGGACACCCAGGGTTCCTCATTGGCAGCCACTTCCACACCTTCAACCAACCAAGCCGAGCTAACTCACCTCCTCCCTACAACCCACAACTATCTGAGATGGCTGGATTGCCACTAGAGGCCAAACACAATCCCACCATCCGATCAAGATGAAGGGGGGTATACACCCCCTTGTTTTTACCCAAATACACACAAAAATCATTCCTCGGGGCCCTAGCTATTGAAGAAGAGCCGCTAGAGCCATTCCCTAAGCTCCCAAGCTCATTCCTCGATCAAAAAATGCCATTCCCACCCATCCCAAAATACAACACACCCATTTTTGATATAACTTCCCCATTTCTCCATCAAACTCAAATTAACTTTACACGCACCTTCCCTAGGCCTCGTCGAGCAAGAATGAATCATCTCCCGAGCTTTGCGAGCACTGAAGGTGGGACTTTGATCAAAGCTAAGCTCTAAATATTTAATTTGTGGCCTTCCGAGAGAAGATCGAGGAATTGACCCAATTATTGCTCAACAAGCTTCATCTCCACTAGTTAAGCTTTCTCAATTGTTCGAGCCGCCGATCTTGAGCTTCGATGAGGTATGCTACCTAAACTAATCCTTTGGGAAAAATGGACTAGAGCTTTTTGAAGTAAACTTGCATCTCATGTGATCTTGATTATTGGATCCCCTTTGATCGATGTTGTGAAGGGGTAGGAACCTTTTGGAGTTGATTCGAGCTCGGGTAAGCTTGAATCAAGTTAGCAATGGCGGATGGACTACATTCTCCCTCACTCACATAACGTTAGATCATGCACTGTCCATTTCAAATGATCGAAATGGACGGTCATGATTAAATTTGCTAGATCGATCTAATTTAATCCTATTAAGCTGTGGGATTAATCATAGTCATCCGATCTTAGATCGGATGATGGACGAGAAAGCGCATCCGCTGCTGCCCCATAAGTGCTAAGTCGGATAAGTTTTAAGTAGCCAATCCCACGACGCCATGTGGAAAGCATGCCATGTCAACATGCCATGTGGCGCCAATAGGATTTGGCTTTAATTAGGCTTAATTAATCATTTTTAATGGCTAAAACTTCTAAAAAGCATAAAAAATCATAGAGAAATAAAAAATTCAAATAAATACTTAGTTAAAATAAAAATAAACTAAACTAAAAAAATAAACTAAAATAAAATTAATAAATAAACCTAAGATACTTAGTTTAGTTAATTTTTTTAAAAAAAAAACACTAAACCTTAAATCCTAAACCCTGAACACTAAATCCTAAACCCTAAAACTAACCCTAAACCCTAAACCCTAAACCTACATCACTAAACCTACAACCCAAAATCCAAAACCCTAAACCCTAAACCCTAAACCCTAAACTCTAAACCTTAACCTTATCCCTAAACCCTAAACCCTAAACACTAAAAGCATAAACCCTAAAACCCTAAATCCTAAACCCTAAACCTAAAACCTAAACCCTAAACCCTAAACCCTAAAACCCTAAACCCTAAACCCTAAACCCTAAACACTAAACCTTGAAACCCTAAACCCAAAACATTAAACCCTAAAATCTTAACCCAAAACCCTAAACCCTAAACCCAGAACACTAAACCCTAAACCATATAAAGCAAAAATAAAAAAAACAAAACCTAAATAAAATAAAACCTAAAAATAAAAAAATAAAAAAACCTAAATTAAAATTAAATAAACTAAATAAAATAAAATAAAAACATAATATACAACCTAAACCTAAACCTAAACCTAAACCTAAAAAGAAAATAAATTAAAAAAATAAAAACTAAACTAAAATGAAATAAATAGAAACCTAAACTAAATTAAAATATAAAAAACCTAAATAAAATAAAACTGAAACCAAAAATAAAAATAAATAAAACATAAAATAAAATAAAATAAAAAGAAATAAAAACCTTGACCAAAAAATAAATCAAAACCTAAAACCTAAAAATAAATAAAAAAATAAAACCTAAACCCTAAACTAAAAAAAACTTTAAACTAAAATAAAAATAATATAAACCTAAACCTAAACTAAAATAAACTAAACTAAAATAATTAAAACTGAAACCTAAACCTAAAATAAACTAAACCTAAACCAAAACCTAAACTAAATAAAATAAAATAAACTAAAAATAAATCTAAACCTAAACTAAAAAATAAAACCTAAAAATAATCCTAAAATAAAAACTTAAAACCTGAACTTTAAAAAATAAAATAAAAACTTAAACCTAGACCTAAAAAAAAAACCTCAACCTAAAAAATAAAAAAATAAAACTAAACTTTAAAATATACTAAAATAAAACTAAACTACAAAATAATTTAAACTAAACCTAAACCTAAATGTAAACCTAAGAAATATACAAAAATAAAAAACCTAAGCTAAAATAAATAAACTAAACTAAATACAAATAAAATTATCAAATAAATTAAACTAAAATAAAAAATAAACTAAATAAACTTAAACCTACCATTTTACTTAATTATAAAAAATATAAAATATAAAAAAACCCTAACCCTAAACCCTAAACCCTAAAACAAACCCTAAAGCCTAAACCCTAAACCTACAACCATAAACCCTAAAATTATTCCTTATACCCAAAAACTTAAACCGTAAACCCTAAAACCTAAACCATAAACCCTAAACCCTAAAGCCTAAACCCTAAAACCTAAACCAGAAATCCTAAACCCTAAATACTAAAAACATAAGCCTAAGAAACCTAAAAATAAAATAAATAAATTAAACTTAAACCAAAGTAAATAAATAAAAAATGTAAACTAAAACCTAAACATTAACCTAAACCCAAATGTAAAAATAAAACAAAATAAAAATTAAAAAATAAACTAAAATAAAATAAAATAAATAAAAACCTAAAATAAACTAAGAAATAAAATAAACCTAAGAATAAAAAAAACATAAATAAAATAAAAACGAAATGTAAAATAAAATTAAAATAAACCTAAAATAGAATAATATAAAAACTAAATAAAAACCTAAACCTAAGAAAGCAAACCTAAAAATAAATAAAAAATAAAACCTAAACCCTAAGCTAAAAAAAATGTAAACCTAATATAAACAGAATAAAATAAACCTAAACCTAAACTAAAATAAATAAAACCTAAACTTAAACCTAAAATAAACTAAACCTAAACCCTAAACTAAATAAAATAAATTAAACTAAAAATAAACCTAAACCTAAACAAAAATAAAACCAAGAAACAAACTTAAAATACAAACCTAAAACTTAAACCTAAAAGAACAAAATAGAAACCTAAACCTAAACCAAAGAATAAAAAATAAAACCAAACTAAAAAATAAACATAAACCTAAACAAAAAATAAACTAAACTAAATAAAAATAAAAAATAAACATAAATAAAAATAAAAATATAACCTAAATAAAAATAAAAAATAAAATAAACTAAAACAAATAAAAAATAAACTAAATAAACCTAAACATATCGGTTTATTATATTTTAATAAAAATGTCCTAAACCCTAGACCCTAAACCCTAAACCTTAAATCCAAACCCTAAACCCTAAACACTAAAACTAACCTTAAACCTACAAGCCTAAACCCTAAACCCTACAACCTAAACCCTAAACCATAATCCCTAAACCTTAAACCCTAAACAATAAATACTAAACACTGATACCCTAAACCCTAAACCCTAAACCCTCAAACCTAAACCTTAAACCCAAAACCCAAAATCGTAAACTAACCCTAAGCCCTAAATCCTAAAAGGAAAAAAAACTAAACATAAACTAAATTTAACCTAAAAATAAAATAAATTAAAAATCCAAAACTAAAATAAAATAAAAAATAAAATAAAATGAAAACAAAAACTACAACCTAAACCAAAACCTAAAAAGAAAAGAAAATAAAAAATAAAAACTAACCTAAAATAAAATAAATAAAAACCTCAACTAAACTAAAAAATAAAAAACCTAAGTAAAATAATACGAAAACCTAAAATAAAAATAAAATAAACCTAAAATAAAATAAAATAAAAACTAAATAAAAACCTTAAGCTAAATAATAAACCAAAAAATAAAACTTAAAAATAAATAAAATAAAACCTAAACTTTAAAGTAAAAAAAACTTAAACCTAAAATAAAAATAAAATAAACCTAGACCTAAACTAAAATAAATAAAACCTAAACCTAAACCTAAAATAAACTAAACCTAAACCAAAACCTAAACTAAATAAAATAAAATAAACTAAAAATAAACTGAAACCTAAACTAAAAAATAAAACCTAAAATAAACCTAAAAGCTAAACCTAAAAAAATAATGTAAAAACCTAAACCTAAACCAAAAAATAAAAAATAATACCTGAACCTAAAAAATAAATTAAAAATAAAATTAAGCTAAACTAAAAAATAAACCTAAACCTAAACCTAAACCTAAGAAATACACCAAAATAAAAAACCTAAACTAAAATAGATAAACCTAAAATAAATAAACTAAGCTAAATATAAATAAAATAAACCTTAATAAAAATAAAAAATAAAATAAACTACATAAACTTAAACCTATTATTTTATTTAATTTTAAATAATTAAAAAAAATAAAAAAATAAAAACCCTAACCAAAAACTCTAAACCCTAAATCTAACCCTAAACCTACAACGCTAAACCCTAAACGCTAAACCCTAAAACCTTAAAACCTAAACCCTAAACCCTATACCCTAAAACTTAAACCCCAAACCATAAACTCGAAACCCAAAACCCAAAACCATAAACCCTAAACCCTAACCCCTAACATACTAAAAACATAAACCTAAACAAAATAAAACCTAAAAATAAAATAAATAAAAAAACTTAAACCTAAAATAAAATGAAATAAAATAAATAAAAAAACCAAACCAAAATAAAGTAAAATAAAATAAAATAAAACGTAAACTAAAGCCTAAACATAAACCTAAACCTAAAAATAAATGAAAATAAAAACTAGAAATTAAACTAAAATAAAATAAATAAAAACATAAACTAAACTAAAAAAATAAATTAGACGTAAAAATAAAAAACCTAAATAAAATCAAAACTAAACGTAAAATAAAAATATAATAAACCTAAAATAAAATAAAAGAAAACCTAAATAAAACCTAAACCCAAAAAATAAACCTAAAAATAAAACTTAAAAATAAATAAAAAATAAAGCCTAAAACCTCAAGTAAAAAAAACATAATTCTAAAATAAACAAAATAAAATAAACCAAAACCTAAACTAAAATAAACTAAATTAAAAAAAATAAAACCTTACCTAAACCTAAAATAAACTAAACCTAAACCCTAAACAAAATAAAATATAATAAAATAAAAATAAACCAAAACCTAAACAGAATAATAAAACCTAAAACTAATGTAAAATAAAAACCTAAAAACTAAAGCTAAAAAAATAAAATAGAAGCCTAAACCTAAACTTAGATATAAAAAATAAAACAAAACTAAAAAATAAACACAACCTAAACCTAAACCTAAAAAATAAACTAAAATAGAAAACCTAAATTAAAATAAATAAACTTAAAGTAAATAAACTAAACTAAATAAAATTTTAAAAATAAACCTAAATAAAAATAAAAAATAAAATAAACTAAATTTAATAAAATTAATTAAATAAACCTAAACATACCAATTTATTTAATTTAAAAAAACCCTTAAACCTTAAACTCTAAACCCTAAACCCTTAATCTTATACGGTAAACCCTAAACCCTAAACCCTAAAACTAATCTTAAACCCTAAAACCTACACCCTAAATCTTAAACTCTAAATCATAAACTAACCTAAAACCCTAATTGCTAAGTCCTAAACCCTAAACCCTGAACCCTAAACCCTAAACCCAAAACCTAAACCCTAACCCTAAAGCCTCAACCTTAAACCTTAAACCCTAATCCCTATACCCTCAACCCTAAAAACCCTAAGCCCTAAACATTATACCATAAATCCAAAACTAACCCTAAACCTTAAGCGAACACTAAACACTAAACCCTAAACCCTAAACCTTAAACCCCTAAAACCCTAAACACTAAAGCCTAAATAGTAAACCCTAAACCCTAAAACCCTAAACCCTAAACCTTAAACCCTAAACCCTAAACCCTACACCCTAAAAACCTTAAAACTTTAACGTAAACTACATAAAATCAAAAAATAAAATAATTAAAAAAATGTAAACCTAAATAAAATAAAAAATAAAATAAAATAAATACCTAAACTAAAACCTAAACCTAAAAATAAAATAAAATCAAAAATAAAAATAAACTAAAATAAAAGAAATAAAAACATAAACTAAACTAAATACAATAAAATAAATCTAAGAATAAAAAACCTAAAAATAATAAAAACTAAACATAAAATAAAATAAAATAAACCTAAAATAAAATAAAATATAACATAAATAAAAACCTAAACCTATAAAATAAACCTAAAAAAAAAAAAAAATACTTAAATGCTAAACTAAAAAGAAAAACCTAAACTTAATATAAAAATAAAATAAAAAAATAAAACAAACCTAAACCTAAACTAAAATAAATAAAACTAAAATAAATAAAACCTAAACCTAAACCTAAAATAAATTGAACCTAAACTAAATAAAATAAAATAAACTAAAAATAAACCTAAACTTGAACAAAAAACTAAAACCTAAAAATAAACCTAAAATAAAAACCTAAAACCTAAACCTAAAAAAAATAAAATTTAAAACTAAACCTAAACGTAAAAATTAAAATAAAACCTAAAGCTAAAAAATAAAACAAAATAAAATTCAACTAAAAAATAAAGCTAAACCAAAACCTAAACCTAAAGAATAAGCTAACATTAAAAAACCTGAACTAAAATTAATAATCCTAAAATAAATAAACTAAACTATAAATAAAAAATAAAATAAACTAAAATAAATAAAAAATAAACTAAATAAACTTAAACCTACCACTTTACTTAAATTTTTTTTTTAAAACTCTATACCCTAAACCCTACAACTAACCTTAAACCCTAATCCCTAAATCGATAGCACTAAACCTATAACCCTGAACCCTAAACCCTAAACCCTAAACCCTAAACCTACAACCCTAAACCCTTAACCCTAAACCCTAAGCCATAACCCTAATCCTAAATCTAAAACCCTAAAAGCATAAACCCTTAAACCCTATACCCTAAACCCTAACCCTAAACCCTAAACCCCAAACCCTAAACCTAAACCTAAACCTAAAGTAACTAAATAAAACACTAAACTATACTAACTAAAACTAAAACTAATAAATAATAAATTAAACTAATAAACTAATAATAAACAAAAACTAATTATAAACTAAAACAAAAACTAAAAAAACTAACTAAACAAAACTAACTAAATAATAACTAAAAAATTAATAAACTAATAATAATAAAATGTAACTAAACTAATAAACAAACTAATAACTAAATTAAACATAAACAAAAAGCCAAACTAATAAATGAACTAAAAATAAACTAAACTAATAAAACTAATGAAAACTAAACTAAATCTAATTTAATAACTTAAACTAAACTAATAAACTAACTAAACTACACCTTAATAAATAACTAACTGATAAACCTAAACCCTATACATAACTAACCTAGTATATAACTAACTAATAATAAAACTAAACCCAATAACTAAACTAATAATAACTAAACTAAACTAAACTAAAATTAATAACTAATAAACTAAAACTAATAAACTAACTAAATAACTAAAAAATAACTAATAATAATAACTAACTAATAACTGAAAATAATAACTAAACTAAACTAATAAACTAATAAACTAACTAAACCTAATAATAAACTAACTAAATAATAATAACTAAAAGTGATAATAAAACTAAAAAACCTAATAAACTAAAACTAAATAACTAATAACAACTAACACTAAACTAATAAACTAATAATAAACTAAACTAAAAAAACTAATAACTAAACTAATAATACTAATAATAAACTAAATAATAAATAAAGACTAAATAAATAAACTAAACCTAATAAACTAACTAATAATAATAAACTAATAAAACTAACTAAACTAATAAACTAATAACTAATAATAATAAAAATAAACTAAATTGAAAAACACTAAATAATAATAAAACCTAATAACTTAAAAACTAACTAAACTAAACTAATAATAATAATAAACTAAATAATAAATAACTAAAACTAAACTAAACTAAACACTAAACTAACTAAACTATTAAATAATAATAAATTAAATAAATACTAACAAATAAAACTAATAACTAAACTAACTATAACTAATAAACTAATAATAATAATAATAATAATAATAATAATAATAATAATATGAATAAAACTAAGTAAACTAAACACTAAACCCATAAACCTAAATTAGCAAAACTAATAATAATAAAACTAATAATAACAAACTAAACTAAACTAATTAATAACTTACTAATAAAACCTAATAAACTAATAAATAATAAACTAATTAAACTAATAAACTAAAAACCTTATAATAACTAATAAAAAATTAAAACTAATAATAAACTAAATAAAACTAATAAAACTGATACTAATAATAAATAACTAGTAACTTAAAACTAATAACTAATAACTAATAAACTAATAAACTAATAAAAAACTAACAATAAAACTAAACTAATTAATAAATTAACCTAAACCCTAATAAATAATAAACACTAAAACTAAACTAATAAACTAATAATAATAACTAATAATAAATAACTAAATAACTAACTAAAACTAAGCACTAAACCTAAACTAATAAACCATAAAAACTAACTAATAAATAAACATAATAATAACTAAACTTAATAAATGAACTAATAACTAATAATACACTAATAACAAAACACCTAACTAAAAAAAATTAATAATAACTAACTAATAATAAACTAATAAACTAATAACTAAATAAAACAAAACTAACTAAATAACTAAACATAATAACTAAACTAATAAACCTAATAAATAAACTAATAATAATAATAAAACTAACTAACAATAACTAAACTAATAAAAACTAATAATAATAATAATAAAATTAATAACTAACTAATTAAACTAATAAACTAATAATAAAAAAACTAATAATAAACTAACTAATAAAAAACTAAATAACTAAACCATAAACCCTAGCTAAATAAATAAAATAAATAATAATAATAAAATAAATAATAATAAACTTATATTAATAATAATAATAATAATAAACTAAAAAAACTAATTTAAAAAAAAAACTAATAATAAACCAACTAACTAAACTAATAATAATAAATAACTAATAATAACTAACAAAAAACTAAACCATAAACTAAATTAAAAAAACTAATAATAATAAACTAATAAACCTAAACCCATAATTAAACTAATAGAACTAATAATCTAAATTAATAAACTAATAAATAAACTAATAAAACTAAACTAATAAAACTAAACCACTAACTAAAACTAACTAAAACCTAAATAGTAATAAAACCATAAACTAAAAATAATAACTAATTAAACTAAATAAATAACTAACTAATAAACTAATAAACTATTAAATAAACAAAATAAAAAAAAACTAACTAATAAAACTAAACTTATTAATAAATAAATGTAAATTCTAATGAATAAAAACACTAAAACTAAACTAATAAACTAATAATAATAACCAATAATAATAACTAATAATAAATAACTAAATAATTAATTAAAATTAAACCCTAAACCTAAACTAATAAACCATAAAAACTAACTAATAAATAAGCATAATAATAACTAAACCTAATAAACTAACTAATAACTAACAATAAACTTATAATAAAACACCTAACTAAAAAGTTAATAATAACTTACTAATAATAAACTAATAAACTAATAACTAAATAAAACAAAACTAGCTAAACAACTAAACTAATAAACCTAATAAATAAAGTAATAATAATAATAATAAAACCAACTAATAATAACAAATTAATAAAAACTAATAATAATAATAATAATAATTAATAATTAACTAATTAAACTAATAATAAAACTAACTAATAAATAACTAAATAACTAATTAACTAAACCCTAAACCCTAATTAAATAAATAAACTTAATAATAATAATAAAATGAATAATAATAAACTTAAAATAATAATAATAATAATAAACTAAAAAAACTAATCTAAATAAAACTAATAATAAACCAACTAACTAAACTAATAATAGTAATAATAAATAATAATAAATAACTAATAATAACTAATAAAAAACTAAACCATAAACTAAACTAAAAAACTAATAATAATAAATTAATCAACTTAAACCCATAATTAAACTAATGAAACTAAGAAACTAATAAATAAACTAACAAAAGTAAACTAATAAAACTAAACCACTAACTAAAACTAATTAAAACCTAAATAATAATAAAACCGTAAACTAATAATAATAACTAACTAAACTAAATAAATAACTTACTAACTAATAACTAATAAATAAACTAAAATAAACTAGACCCTAATAAACAAACAAACTGAATAAACTAACTAAATAAACTAATAAATTAAACCTAAAATGACCCCACCACGCTAAACTAACCTAAAATAATAATGACTAAAACTAAAACTAATAAAACTAAACTCATAACCTAACTAAAACTAAACTAACTAAACTAAACATAAAATTAATAATAAACTAATAATAACCTAAAACTAATAAAACCAAATAATAACTAATAAACACTAAACCTAAAACCTAAACCCTAAAAATAAACACTCTTATTGAGCAATTTCGGGATCCCTCGCATTCTTGGTGAGTTTTCGAGCATTTTCTTTCTTGGTTTCTCTATAGATTGTCAGCCTTGGGGCGATATCGACATGTTATTGTCATGACGCTGTGACTCATTGCTTCAATTTCTTCAAATCCATGGGTTAAATCCCATGTGCCGATGGATTCCACTAGGGCATCAGATATTTTGGGTAATCCTACCTTTAAATTACCTGCTATTACTAAATCTTTCGAAGAGGGTTTAGCTAGTAAGAATTGCTCCACTGAGCCTCCTTTGAATTTGCTTCATATGACTTTTAAAGGTACTCTGATAATTATGATTTTAGATGAGGATATTGAAAGATTAGTTGAGCCTTTTGCTTTTTCTTTGATTAGAAAGTTTTCATTTAAATGGCCAAAGATGGAAGATATTCATTCTTTTATTCATCGCTCAAATTTATCCGTTCTTTTCTATCACTAATTGCAAGCATGTTCGATTAAACTTTCTAATGACCTTGATAATAATATTTTCTAGCATCATACTATGTTTTAATTGCCAAATCGATCAAGTGGTGTTTCATGTTAATGAAGAGTCTCCTGTTGTTCCCATTTGGATTTCCTCACCTAACTTACAGATTCATCTATTTAATCATCACCTAAACCCTAAATCATAAATCCTCAACCCTAAACCCTAAACCTTAAACCCTAAAAACCCTAAACCCTAAACCCTAAACCCTAAAACACTAAACACTAAATCCTAAACCTTAAACCCTAAACCCTAAACCCTAAAAACCTAAAAACCTTAAACTTAAACTAAATAAAACCTAAAAATAAAGTAAATAAAAAACTCAAACCTAAATAAAATAAAAAACAAAATAAAATAAAAACCTAAACTAAAATCTTAACCTAAACCTAAAATTAAAATAAAAAAAATAAAAATAAACTAAAATAAAATAAATAAAAGCCTAAACTAAACTAAATAAAATAAAATAAACCAAACAATAAAAGATCTAAATAAAAAAACTAAATGTAGAATAAAATAAAATATACCTAAAAAAATAAAATAAAAACTAAATGAAAACCATAACATAAAAAATAAACCTAAAAATAAAACCTTAAAATTAAAAAAAATTAAAACCTAAACACTAAACTAAAAAAAAAACTAAACCTAAAATAAAAATAAAATAAACAAAATAAAATAAACATAAACCAAAACTAAAATAAACTAAACTAAAATAAATAAAACATAAACATAAACATAAAATATACTAAACCTAAACCTAAACTAAATAAAATAAAATAAACTAAAAAAAACCTAAACCTAAACTAAAAAAAAAATCTAAACCTAAAAAATAAAATAAAAACCTGAACCTAAACTTAAAAATAAAAAATAAAACCTAAACCTCGAAAACAAAATAAAAATAAAACTCACCTAAAAAATAAACCTAAACCAAAAAGATAAACGAAAATAAAAAACTTAAACTAAAATAAATAAACATAAACTAAATAAAATTAAAAATTAAACCTACATAAAAATAAAATAAATAAAAAATAAACTAAAGAAACTAAATTATCTTAAACCTACTGGTTTACCTAATTTAAAAGAAAACCTTAAACCCTAAATGCTAAAACTAACCCTAAACCCTAAACCTTAAACCCTAAACCCTAAAAAACTCTAAACCCTAAACCCTAAACCTTAAACCCTAAACCCTAAATTCTAAACCCTAAACCCTAAACCCTAAAAGCATAAACCCTAAAAACCTAAACCCTAATCCCTGGTTGAGCTAATTTTTATGAAAGGTGTTCTTAAAGAAGTCAGCGAAGAGGTTGCAAAATACAAAGTTGGGGCTCCTGCTCGTGTTGGTCTTGTTGCACCTATTGGTGTTGTGGTTCCTCTAGGAAACACTGGTCTGGATCCTTCACATACTTCTTTCTTCCAGATTCTCAACATCCCAACTAATATCAACAAGGGTACTGTTGAAATTATCACCCTGATTGAGCTGATTAAAAAAGCCGATAAGGTGGGATCGTCAGAGGTTGCTCTCCTCGCTAAGCTGGGGATTAGTCCATTCTCTTATGGCCTTGTCATCCAGTCTGTGTATGCTGATGGTTTAGTGTTCTGTCCTGAGGTGCTTGACCTCACTGGAGATGATCTCATCGAGAAGTTTTCATCAAACCTTTCAATGATCACTTCTCTCTCACTGGCCCTCTCTTATCCCACCCTTGTTGCAGCGCCCCACATGTTCATCGATGCTTATAAGAATGTCCTCACCGTCATCATTGCCAGTGATTACACATACCTGCAAGTCGAGAAGGTTAAAGAGTATTTGAAGAAACCTGATGAAGATATGGGCTTTGTTAGCCTTCTATAAAATCAAATTTTATTGTCTCCAGGAGTTAAATTATTCAGTGAAATACTATTTTTGTGAATTTTTGAATTGCATTTTATTTTATCCTATTTTATTAGTTGTTAGAGGATAATGCCTTATTTGATTTCATAATTTCTTATTTGTTATGAAATCATTTGAGTTTAAAAAAAAACCCTAAAACCTAAACCCTAAACCCTAAACCCTAAAATTGAATGAACCTAAACCTGAACCTAAACCTAAACCCTAAGAATGGGTAAAACCTTGATGGTGGAGGGAGAGATTGGGGATATGATGGTGAATCCCACTACTCGAGGGGCTGTGGTGGTTCTGATGGGAATTGGAGAAATTAAAAAATGGCTGATCCGATCTATGGCTTATGGAACTGTGTCTTTATAGTAGACACGGTTCTAGTTATCTAGGGTTTTTGATTTGCTCTATGTGTGCTCATTTTTTATCTGTGTCATCGCTTGTGTCTTAGAAAACTTGATGTGTTACTTGGTTGATGAAATCGAAAATAAGAAATGTTCAATCTTAATTAATTATCTATTAAAAAAGAAAAACTAAAAACCCTAAACCCCAGACTAAAACCTGAACCCTAGACCTAAAACTTAAACCCTAAACCCTAAACCCTAAAACCATAAACCCTAAAACTTAAACCCTAAAACCTATACCAAGAACCCTAAATCCTAAACCCTAAACCCTAAACCCTAAACCCCAAACCCTAAACCTTAAACTCAACCCTCAACAAACCCTAAACCCTAAACCCTAAACCCTAAACCCTAAAATGCTATAAACCTAAACCTAAACTAAATAAAACCTAAAAATAAAATAAATAAAACAACCTAAACCAAAATAAAATAAAATAAAAACCTAAGCTAAAACCTAAACCTAAACCTAAAAAATGTATAATCAAAATAAAATCAAAATAAAATAAAATAAAATAAATAAAACACTAAGCTAAACTAAAAAATAAAAAACCTAAATAAAATAAAAACTAAACCTAAAATAAAAATAAAATAAACCTAAAATAAAATGAAATAAAAATAAAATAAAAACCTAAACCTAAAATATAAACCTAAAAATAAAACCTAAAAAACTTAATTCTAAACCCTAAACTTTTTAAAAAAACTAAACCTAAAATAAAAATAAAATATACCTAAACCTAAACTAAGATAAACTAAACTAAAATAAGTAAAAGCAAAAATAAACTAAACCAAAATCTAAACCAAAACACTAAATAAAAGAAAATAAACAAAAATAAGCCTAAATCTAAACTAAAAAATAAAGCCTAAAAATAATCCTAAAATAAAAACCTAAGACCTAAACTTAAGAAATTAAAATAAAAATCTAAACACAAACCTAAAAATAAAAAATAAAACCTAAACCTAAAAGATAAAATAAAAATAAAACTAAACTAAAAAATAAACCTAAACCTAAACCTAAACCTAAAAATTAAAGTAAAATAAATAAACCTAAAATAAATAAACTAAACAAAATGAAAATAAAAATAAACCTAAAATAAATAAGCTAAACAAAATGAAAATAAAAATAAACCTAAAAATAAATAAAAAATAAACTAAATAAACCTAAACCTACCAATTTACTTAATTAAAAAAAATAAAAATAATAAAAAATAACCCTTAAACGGATCCTACTTGCAACCCTAAACCCTAAACCACTAAACCTAAACCTCTACCAAACCCTAAATCCAAAATATCTAATCCTAATCCTTAAACCCCAAACCCTAAAACCTACAAACCTAAACCATAAACCCTAAACCCCAAACCCTATACCCAAAATCCTAAACCCTAAAAACCTAAAAACCTAAAAATATAAACCTAAACTAAATAAAACTTAAAAATAAAATAAGTAAATAATCCCAAACCTAAATAAAATAAAAAATAAAATAAAATAAAAATCTAAACTAAAACCTAAACCTAAACCTAAACCTAAACATAAACCTAAAGGTAAAAATAAAAACTAAACTAAAATAAAATAAATAAAATCCTAAACAAAAGACTTAAAATAAAAAATAAATAAAACTAAACATAAAATAAAATAATAAACCTAAAATAAAATAAAATAAAACTAAATAAAATCTAAACCTAAATAATAAACAGAAAAATAAAACCTAAACATAAATAAAAAATAAAACCTTAAACCTAAACCTAAACTAAAATAAATAAACCTAAGCCCAAAAGAAACTAAACCTAAACCCCAAACTAAATAAAATAAAATAAACTAAAAAAATGTAAAACTAAACTAAAAATAAAACTAAAACCTAAACTTAAAAAAATAAAATAAAAACCTAAACCTAAACTTAAAAATAAAAAAATAAACATAAACCTAAAAAATAAAATAAAAATAAAACTAAACTAAAATAAATATAAACCTAAATCTAAACCTAAAAAATAAACTAAAATAAAACCAACTAAAATAAATAAACCTAAAATAACAAAATAAACTAAAAATAAAATAAAATAAACTAACATAAAAAATGATAAATAAATTATAAAAACCTCTGACACTTAATTTAAAAAAAAACCTAGGCCATGCCCACACCTAAACCTACAACCCTAAACCTAGGCCCTAACCCTAAACTCAAACCCTTAAACACTAAACCCTAAACTAACCTAAACTCATAAACCTAAACCTCTAAAGCCCTATAAACCCTAAACCTAAACTAAAACCCACCTAAACCCTAAACCCTAAACTCTCAAACCCTAAACCACACTAATAATACTCTAAACCTTAAACTCTAAACCCCTAAAATCCTAAACCCTAAACCTCACTTTATAAACCCTAAATAAAGCATAACCCACAAACCAAATAACTTAAACCTATTAACTTAATAAATTAAAAAATAAACCTAAAATTCATAATTAATATAAAGAATGGTGAACCTTGATGGGGGAACATCATCATCAACTGCTCAGTCAGATCAAGGTGAGGCGAAGGTGGAGGCGAAGGGAGAGGTGGTGGATCTAGAGGTGATGGTGGATATGGAGGTGGTGGTCAAAGTAATGATGGTTATGGAGGCAGGCGGAGCAATGGAGGTTACAGCGGTGGTGGTGGAGGTGGGAGAGATTGAGGATATGATGGTGGATCACTCTACTCGAGAGGCCAAGGTGGCTCTAATAGGAACTGGAGAAATTGAAGAACAGCCATTCTGATCTGCTGCTTATCCAACTATGCCTTTATAGCAGAGACAGTTCTAATTATCTAGGGTTTTTTATTTGCTCTATGCGTTCTCATTTTTTATATATGTCATCGCTTATGTCTTAGAAAACTTGGTGTGTTACATGGTTGATGAAATCGAAAAGAAGAAATGTTGAATCTAAATTTATTCTCTCTTTAAAAAAAACTAAAAAGCATAAACCCCAGTCTAAAACTTGAACCCTATACCTAAAACTAAAACCCTAAACCCTAAACCCTAAAACCCTAAACTCTAAATCTTAAACCCTAAAACCTAAACCCTAATCCCTAAGCCCTACACCCTAAACCCTAAACACTAAATCCCAAACCTTAAACCCTAAACTCTAAACCCTCAACTAACCTTAAACCCTAAACCTTAAACCATGCCTAAATGCTAAACTAAATAAATACCTAAATATAAAATAAATAAAGAACCTAAACAAAAATTTAATAAAAAATTAAAATAAAAAAAGAAGCCTAAACATGAAATAAACTAAACCTAAACTTAAACCATAACCCTAAATAAAATAAAATAAACTAAAAATAAACCTAAACCTTAAACAAAAAAAAACCTAAACCTAAAATAAAAAATAAGCCTAAACTTGAAATAAACTAAACCTAAACCTAAACCATATCCCTAAATAAAATAAAATAAAATAAACTAAAAATAAACCTAAACCTAAACTAAAAAATAAAACCTAAAAATAATCCAAAAATAAAAAGCTAAAACCTAAAGCTAATAATATAAAATAAAAACCTAAACCTAAAGCAAAAAATAAAAAATAAAACCTAAACCTAAAAATAAAATAAATATAAAACTAAACTAAAAATAAACCTAAACCTAAACCTAAACCTACAAATTAAACCAAAATAAAAAACCTAAACTAAAATAAATAAACCTAAAATAAATAAACTAAACTATATAAAAATAAAAATAAACCTAAATAAAAATAAAAAATTAAATAAACTTAAATAAATAAAAAGTAAACTAAATAAACCTAAACTGACTAATTTAGTTCTTTTAAATAATAATAATAATAATAATAATAATAATAATAATAATAATAAAAAATTGTAACCCTAAACCTTAAACCTTAAAATGCTAAACCCTAAACCCTAAACCCACAAACCCCCTAAACCCTAAACCTAAATCCTAAACCCCTAAATCTAAAACCTACCCACCCTAAACCTAATCCCTAAACCCAAAATCCTAAAAACAAAACCCAAACCTAAAACATAAACCTAAAATAAAACCTAAAATAAAATAAATAAAAAAACCTAAGTAAAATAAAAGAATAATAAAAATAATAAAACTAAAAACCTACCTAAATGTAAAAAATAAAATAAAAAAATAAAATAATTAAAATATAATAAATAAAACCAAAACTAAATTAAAAAATAAAATAAACCTAAAAATAAAAAACTTCAATAAAATAAAAACTAAATGTAAAATAATAATAAAATAAACCTAAAATAAAATAAAATAAAACTAAATACTTAAACCTCAAAATAAACCTAAAAATAAAACCTAAGTAAATAAAATAAAAAAAAACCCTAAATTAAAAAAAAAACCTAAACCTGAAGTAAATAAAATAAAAAAACCTAAACCTAAACTAAAATAAACTAAACTAAAATAAATAAAACCTAAACCTAAACTGAAAAAAAACTAAACCAAAACCCTAAACTAAATAAAATAAAATAAAATAAAATAAAAAATAAATCCTAAACCTGAACTTAAAAATAAAAACTAACCCTAGACCTTAAACCCTAAGCCCTAAAACCCTAAATCCTAAACTAACCTTAAACCTTGTGGTAACCCTAAAAAAAACACCTTAAACTAAAACCCAAACCCTAAATAAAATAAAGCCCTACAAAAACTCTTGCCCACTAAAACCCTAAACCTCAAACCACAAAACCTAAAACCTAAACTCAATAAAAAAAAATAAAAAATAAAAAAAAAATTAAACCTAAAATAAATAAAATAAAATAAAATAAAACCTAAAACTAAACTTAAACCTAAGAATAAAATAAAATAAAAAATAAAAATAAACTAAAATAAAATAAATAAAAACTTAAACCTGAGAATAAAAACCTAAATAAAATAAAAATTAAATGTAAAATAAGAATAAAATAAAATAAAATAAAATAAAATAAAAAGTAAATAAAAACCTAAACTTAAAAAATAAACCTAAAAATAAAACCTAAGCATGAAATTAAATAAAAGACCTAAACCTAAAATAAAAATAAAATAAATAAAATAAAATAAACCAAAACCAAAAAGAAATTAAACTAAACTAAAATAAATTAAACCTAAACTTAAACCCAAACCTAAACCTAAACTAAATAAGGTAAAATAAACTAAAAATAAACCTAAACCTAAAGTAAAAAAATAAAACCTAAAATTAGACCTAAAACCTAAATCTAAACCTAAAAAAACCCTAAACCTAAAAAATAAAAATATAAAATAAAACTCAACTAAAAAATAAATGCGAACCTAAAAAATAAACTAAAATAAAAATCTAAACTAAAATAAATAAACTTAAAATAAATAAACTAAACTAAATAAAAATAAAAAATAAACCTAAATAAAAATGTATAAAAAATAAATTATATAAACTAAATAAATCAAAACCTACGAGTTTACTTAATTTTAAAAAAAAATCTAAACCCTAAACCTTAAACTATATAACTAACCCTAAACCCTAAACCCTAAAGCTACAACCCTAAACACTAAACCCTAATCCCCAAAACCTTAAACCTTAAATCGTAAACCCTAAATCCTAAACCAAAAACCCTAAACCCTAAACCCTAAACCCTAAATCCCTAAACCCTAAACCCTAAAACCTACAACACTAAACCCTAAATCCTAAACCCTAAACTAACCGTAAACCCTAAACCCAAATAATGGGTAGAACCTTGATGGCGAGAACATCATCAGCTCGGCCAGATCTAGCGGTGGAGTGAGAGGCAGGCGATGGTTGCTCAAGTGGTGGTGGGGGATCTAGAGGTGCCAGTGGATATGGAGGTGGTGGTCGAAACATTGGTGGTTATGGAGGCGAGAGGAATAATGGAGGTTACAGCTGTGTTGGTGGCAGAGGGAGAGATCAGGGATATGATGGCGAATCCTACTACTGAAGAGGTGAGTGATTCTGATCAAAACTAGAGAAACTGAAGAACGATCGATCTGATTTACTACTTATGGAAATGAGACATTACAATTTAGACGGTTCTACTTATCTAGGGTTTTTGATTTACTCTATGGGTGCTCATTTTTTATCTATGCCATCACTTGCATCTTAAAAAACTTAGGGTGCTACTTGGTTCATGAAATCAAAAAGAAGAAATGTTGAATCTGAATTTGTTCTCTGTTAAAAGAAACCTTAAACCCTAAACCCTAAACTATAACATAAACCCTAAACATAAAACCAAAATCCTAAACTAAAACTTAAACCCTTAACCCTAAATGCCAAACCCTAAACCCTAAACTAACCAGACCCTAAACCAAAAAAAAGCTAAAAAACCTAAACTAAATAAAACCTATAAAATAAAATAAATAAGAAAATCTAAACCAAAATAAAATAAAAAATAAAATAAAATAAAATTATAAACTAAAACTTAAACCTAAACCTGAAAAGGAAATAAAATAAAAAATAAAAACTAAACGAAAATAAAATAAATAAAAACCTAAAATAAACTAAAAAATAAAAAACTTAAATAAAATTAAAACTAAACCTAAAATAAAAATTAAATAAACCTAAAATAAAAACTAAGCCTAAAAAAGAAACCTAAAAATAAAACCAAAATTTAAATAAAAAATAAAACCTAAACCCTAAACTAAAAAATACCTAAACCTAAAATAAAAATAAAATAAACAAACTAAAATAAACCTAAACCTAAACTAAAATAAACTAAACTAAAATAAATAAATCCTAAACCTAAACCTAAACTAAATAAAATAAAATAAACTAGAAATAAACATATACCTAAACTAAAAAAATAAAACCTAAAAATAAACTAAAATATAAACATAAAACCTAAACCAAAAAATAAAAAATGAAAACCTAAACCTAAACCTAAAAATAAAAAATATAACCTTAACTTAAAAAATAAAATAAAAATAAAACTCAACTATAAAATAAACCTAAACCTAAAAAATAAACTAAAATAAAAAACCTAAACTAAAATAAATAAACCTAAAATAAATAAGGTAAACTAAATAAATCTAAACCTACCAGTTTACTTAATTTTTAAAAAAACCTTAAACCCTAAATCCTAAACCCTAAACCCTAAACCCTAAAACTAAACCTAAACCAATAACCATATACCCTAAACCTTAAACCCTAAACCCTAAATTATAAACCATAAAACCCTAAACCCTAAACCCTAAACCCTAAACCCTAAACCCTAAACCCTAAACCCTACAACCCTAAACCCTAAATCTTAAACTAACGCTAAACCCTAAACTAATCCTAAACACTAAACCCTAAACTAACCCTAAACCCTAAGAATGGGTAGAACCTTGATGGCAGGAACATCACCATCAACTAGGCTTAATCTAGATCTGGCGATGGGTGAAGGTAGAGGCGGCGATTATCGTAGTGGTGGAGGAGGATCTGGAGGTGGTGGTCAGAGTAGTGGTGGTTATGGAGGTGGGAGGAGTGATGAAGGTTATAACTGTGTTGTAGGCAGAGGGAGAGATCAGGGATATGTTGGCAGATCCTGCTACTCGAGAGGTAGGGGTGGTTCTGATGGGAAATGGAGAAACTGAAGAATGGTCGATTCAATCTGCTGCTTGTGGAGCAGTGTCTTTACAGTAGAGATGGTTCTACTTATATAGGGATTTTAATTTGCTCTATGGGTGCTCATTTTTTATTTGTGTCATCACTTGTGTCTTTGAAAACTTGGGGTGCTACTTGGTTCATGAAATCAATAAGAAGAAATGTTGAATATCAATTTGCTCTATGTTAAAAATAATTAAAACCTTAAACCCTAAACCCTAAACTAAAACTTAAACCCTAAACCTAAACCCTAAACCATAAACCCTACTAAACCCTAAACCCTAAACCCTAAACCCTAAACCCTAAACTAACCCTAAAGCCTAAACCCTAAACCCTGAAAAGCTATAAACTTAAACCTAAACTAAATAAAACCTAAAAATAAAAAATAAGAAAAATATAAATTAAAGTAAAATAAAATAATAAAATAAAATAGAAAGGAAAACTTAAACTTAAACCTAAACCTAAATCTAAACCTAAACCTAAAACTAAAAGAAAATAAAAATAAAAATAAAAACTAAACTAAAATAGATAAAAACCTAAACTAAACTAAACTAAAAAAATGAAAAACCTAAATAAAATAAAAACTAAACCTAAAATAAAATTAATACAAACCTAAAATAAAATAAAATAGAAGCTAAGTAAAAACTAAATAAAAGCCAAAACCTAAAAAATAAAGCTAAAAATAAAACCACAAAATAAATAAATAATAAAACTTAAACCCTAATCTAAAATAAACCTAAACTTAAAATAAAAATAAAATAAACAAACTAAAATAAACCTAAACCTAAACTAAAATAGACTAAACTAAAATAAATAAATCCTAAACCTAAACCTAAAATAAACTAAACCTAAACCTACATCAAAACTAAATAAAATAAAATAAACTAAAAAATAAACCTAAACCTAAACTAAAAAATAAAACCTAAAAATAAACCTAAAATAAAGACCTAAAAGCAAAATCTAAAAAAATAAAATAAAAACCTAAGCCTAAACCTAAAAATAAAGAATAAAACTTAAACATAAAAAATAAAAAAATATAAAACTCAACTAAAAAATAAACCTAAACCAAAAAAATAAACTGAAATAAATAAACCTAAAAATAAATAAACTAAACTAAATAAAAATAAAATAAAAATAAATAAAAATAAAATAAACTCAATTAAATAAAAAAATAAACTAAATAAACCTAAATCTACTCGTTTACTTATTTAAGAAAAAAATCATAAACCCTAAATCCTAAATCCTAAACCCTAAACCCTAAACCCTAAACCCTAAACCCACCCTAAAACTAACAATAAATCATACACCCTAAAACTACAATGCTAAACCCTAAACCCTAAACCCTAAAGCCCTAAACCCTAAACCCTAAACACTAAACCCTAAACCCTAAACCCAACAAACCACAAAATCCTAATCCACACCTTAAACCCTAAGCTCTAAACCCTAAACCTATAGCTAAACCCAACCCCAAACCCTAAACCCTAAACTAACCCTAAACAGAGAATGGGTAGAACCTTGATGGTAGGAACATCACAGTCAGGCTTCTAGATCTCTAACGAGCAGGCGGCGGCAGTTATTGCTGGTGATGGTGCTGGTGGATATGGAGGTGGTGCTGGGAGCAGTGGTGGTTATGGAGGCGGGAGGAGTGATAGAGGTTACAACCATGGTGGTGGAAGAGGGAGAGATCGGGGATATGATGGCAGATCCTACTACCTGAGAGGCAGGGTAATTTTGATGGAATCTAGAGAGACTGATGATCGATCGATCTAATCTCTACTAATTATAGAACAATATCTTTATAATAGAGATGGTTCAACTTATCTAGGGTTTTTTATTTGCTCTATGGTTGCTCATTTTTTATCTATGTCATCACTTGTGTTTGAGAAAACATAGGGTGCTACTTGGTTGATGAAATAAAAAAAAAGAAATGTTGAATCTAAATTTGTCCTCTATTAAAAAAAACTTTAAACCATAAACCCTAAACCATGAACTAACCCTAAACCCTAAGAATGTATAGAACCTTAACAATAAGAACATCACTGTCAATTAGGCTCAGTCTAGATATGGTGGTGGAGGCAAAGGCGGAGGCGGCAGTTATCACAGTAGTGGTGGGGGATCTAGAGGTACTGGTGGATATGGAGGTGGTGGTCAGAGTAGTGGTTGTAATGGAGGTGAGAGAAGGGACGGAGGTTTTATCCATGGTGGTGGCGGGGGGAGCGATCAGGAATATGATGGCGTATCACGCTACTCGAGAGGCGAGGGTTGTTTTGATGGGAATTGGAGAAACTGAAGAATGATCAATCTGATCTACTATTATGGAACTATGTCTTTATAGTAGAGACGGTTCTACTTATCTAGGGTTTTTAGTTTTCTCTATGGGTGCTCATTTTTTATTAATGTCATCGCTTGTGTCTTCGAAAACTTGGGATGCTACTTGGTTAATGAAATTAAAAAGAAGAAATGTTGAATCTGAATTTTTCCTCTATTAAAAAAGAACCTTGAACTCTAAACCCTAAACCCTAAACTAACCTTAAACCCTAAGAATGGGTAGAATCTTTATGACAGGAACATCACCGTCAACTAGGCTCAGTCTAAATCAGACGGTGGAGGCAAAGGAGGAGGCTGTGGTTATCATAGTGGTGGTGGGGGATCTAGAGGTACTGGATGATATGGACGTGGTGATCGATGCAGTGGTGGTTATGGAGGTAGGATGAGCGATGGAAGTTACAACTATGGAGTTGGCGGAGGGGGAGATCGAGTATATGATGAAAGATCTTGCTATTGGAGAGGCGAGGGTGGTTCTTATGGGAACTGGAGAAACTAAAGAACAGCAGATCTGATCTGCTTCATATGAAACTATGTCTTTACAGTATAGACAGTTCTACTTATTTAGGATTTTTAATTTGTTCTATGGGTGCTCATTTTTTATCTATGTATTTGCTTATGTCTTAGAATACTTGGGATGCTACTTGGTTCATGAAATCGAAAAGAAGAAATGTTGAATCTAAATTTGTTCTTTGTTAAAAAAAAACTTTAAACCCTAAACCTTAAACTAAAACTTAAACCCTAAACCAAAAACCTAAACCCTAAACCCCAAACCTTAAACCGTAAATTCTAAACCCTAAACCATAAACCAAAAAAAGCTAAACTGTGCTTCGTTCGGTTACGTGTTAGAAACCTAAACAAATAAAATTTAAAAATAAAATAAATAAAAAAAACCTAAATAAATATAAATAAAATCAAATAAAATAAAATAAAATAAAACCTAAATACAAACTAAAGAAAATAAAATAAAAAGAAATAAAAACCATTAAATAAATAAAACCTAAATAAATAAAAAAAATAAAAAAATAAATAAAATTAAAGAAAGAAATAAAAAATAAAATAAACTAAAATAAAATAAAATAAAAACTAAAAATAAAACTAAAATAAAAATAAATAAAAAATAAAATCAGAAAATAAATAAAAAATTAAACCTAAACCCTAAATTAAAAATAAAACCTAAAATAAAAATTAAATAAACAAACTAAAATAAAACTAAACATAAATTAAAATAAACTAAACAAAAATAAATAAGTACTAAACCTAAACCTAAAATAAACTAAATCTAAACTTAAACCTAAACAAAATAAAATTAAATATACTATACAAAATCCTAAACCTAAACTAGAAAAGAAAATATAAAAATAGACCTAAATTAAAAACCTAAAACCTAAACATAAAAAAATAAAATAAAAATCTAAACTTAAACCTAAAAGTAAAAAATAAAACCTAGCCTTGAAAAATAAAATAAAAATAAAAGTCAACTAAAAAATAAACATAAATGTAAAAAAATAAACTAAAATAAAAAGCCTAAAGTAAAATGAATAAAACTAAAATAAATATACTAAACTAAATAAATATAAAAAAATAAACCTAAATAGAAATAAATAAAAAAATAAACTAAAGAAATCTAAACCTACTAGTTTACTTAATTTAAGAAAAAAACCCTAAACCCTAAATCCTAAATCATAAATCCTAAACCCTAAAACTAAGCTTAAACCTTAAATCCTAAACCAACAACCCTAAATATACAATCCTAAACCCTAAACCTTAAACCCTAAAACCCTAAACTCTAAACCCTAAACCCTAAACACTAAATCATAAACCCTAAACCCTAACCTAAACCCAAACCTTAAACCACTCAAAACCCTAAACCCCCAAAACTATAAATCTTAAACCTAACCCTAAACCTAAACCCTAAATCCTAAACCACCAACCCTAAACCCTAAATACCATAACCTTGATTGGCTAAGGAACATCACCATGGCTTTGTCAATGGCGGAGGTGAAGGCAGAGGTGATGGTTATCATAGTGGTGGTGGGGGATCTAGAGGTGTTGGTGGATATGGAGGTGGTGGTTGGAGCAATGGTGGTTATGGAGGTGGGAGAGGTGATGGAGGTTACAGCCATGGTGGTGGTGGAGGGAGAAATTGGGGATATGATGGTGGATCCTGTTACTTGAGAGATGGGGGTGGTTCTGATGGGAGCTACATAAATTGAAGAATGGCTGATCTGATTTACTACTTATGGAACTGTGTCCTTATAGTAGAGACAGTTCTACTTATCTAGGGATTTTTATTTGCTCTATGTTGCTCATTTTTTATTTATGTTATCGCTTGTGTCTTAAAAAAACTTGGGGTGCTACTTGGTTGATGAAATCAAAAGGAAGAAATGTTGAATCTGAGTTTGTTCTCTATTAAAAAAAATAAACTTTAAACCCTAAACCCTAAACTAAAACTTAAACCCTAAACCTAAACCCTAAACCCTAAACCCTAAACCCTAAACCCTAAACCCTAAAACTCTAAACCCTAAACCCTAAAACCATAAACCCTAAACCCTATAACCTAAAACCCTAAACCCTAAACCCTAAACCCCAAACCCTAAACCCTAAACCCTAATCCCTAAACCCAAAATCTTAAACTCTAAACTAACCATAAACCCTAAACATTGAATAAAGATGTCATTAGGAGTAGATCTAAAGAATGACCTAATCCTAACAAAGTTATAGTAGCTAAAGAAAATGTCTTCAAGAGAATTTTCCTTGATTATTAGAGATTTGAATACCCTAAAGCTTAACCCTAAATCATATTATAATACCATATATTATATTATAATGTAGCATCATATATTTGAGCATGTAGTGATATGTTTTTGGATGTTATAAGATGTTTTGAAATGTTTTAGTATATTATGGTATTGTGCCTATAGTCATATTAATATAAATCATAAAAATATTGATTTAAAAAATTAGATGATGAAATTTGTTAAATTTGAAGTGGGAATTAGGTTGTAGTACAAAGGTGTGTTATGCCACTTGTAGTCTAAAAAGTATGATTTTTTGTTCAAAATAAATATTATATGTTATAGCATAGTATATCATCATATATCATAATATATTATTCTGCGCATTAAAATTATTTTAGTATTTTACAATCATGCAGTCAAGCCTACACTATGATTATTTATAAAATTGTTGATTTAGACTTTAAAATGATGGAATTTGGTCAATCTCATAATACGTAGAGCATGGATCATAATATATTTTCCAATTTAAAATATGTAAGTGATATGCTAAAATATAGAGTTTTTTATTATTTAGACTAATTTTATGATTTTTTATCTTAAGAAATCCCTTATGATGTGATATGAAAGATAATACAATATAGTATGTTATAGTGTATTATAATATAGGATGCCATAACATAGTGTAGCATCATGGATTATAACATACATTGTATTTTATTGTATAACATATTTTAGTTTGTTATAGTATGTTGTAGTAGAGTTTGTACTAGTATAATTCATAAAAATACTGATTTATAGGCTGAGATGATGGGATGTGACCAAATTTGAGGTAAGCTTTAGGGAGCATCATTGGGGGTGTGCTATGGTGTGACATTTAATCAAAAGAATGGAATTTTGCATCCAAAATAATGTTCATTTTTCAACCAAATTTTATAAATTGTATTGCTTAAAGTGATTCATTTTAAGGTGTAATGTAAGATAATATATTATATGAAAGCATATTAAAATATAATGTACATAACAATATAACTTCACATATATATGAATGTGGTGGTGTGTTACTAAATGTTACTGTACGTTTTAGCATGTTTTACTTTTTGTTACAATACATTGGGTCAAAACTCATAAAAATGTTAATTTGAAGACTGAGATGGAAGAATTTGGCCAAATTCATGGCATACACCAAAGAAGCAACATAAAAATTATGCTATTTTATACCATTTCCAATAGAAAAATAACAATTTTTCATCCAAAATGAACATTATTCATATTTTTAAAAAATTATGTTATTTTTTTCCTTTTAAGTGATTCTAATGAGCCATAATGTTAGAAAATATATTATATTATAGCAAATTATAATATAACATCATAATTATAATATAATATAGTGTGTTAATGCACACTATAATATGTTTAGCATGATATTGTATAGTTAGTTTGAGCTTGTACCATCACAAATCATAAAATGTTGATTATAATGTTAAGATGATGTAATTTGAATGAATACCTTGTTAGGCTATTGGTTGAAGTATTAAAGGTGTGCATAAGTGAAGAAAAAAGATTTGTTGAGAATTCCATGTCAAGGACATGGAAGGAGATTCACTAGGGGATTGCACATGCATTGTACCTGAAATGTGAGGGGTTTATGTTGAGGGCATAGAAGAAGAAAATCTATTAGTGATAAGGTTTGAATTTGATTTAATTATATGATTTGTCAAAAGAAGATCTGTTGGGCATAAGAATCTATAATCCATCGAGGATTAAGATCAAATCAACTTTAATTTATTTTATTTTAACTGATGTGGAAGCATACCTTCTAGAGATATGGGCTTGAGTCCGCTGGGCAACGGTATATGAACCTTCCACTAGGGAAGCAGGTTCGGGCTATCCATTGGGGATTGGGATTTGAGTTTGATTTCATATTTTTGTTTGGGGATGTATCCACTGGGAATAAGAGTTTGGTTGGATTTCTTTATTTTAGACTCTATTAGAAGAGTTGATTTAATTTAGCTCCACTAGGGAGGTTGGTTTTGAATTTGATTTGTTCGCTTGACTTGTTTATATATGATTTGGGCCTCCATTTGGGAGAAGGGTGTGATTTAACATCACTAGGAAATTAAATTGGGTTTAATTTAATCTGAGTTAATGGAACTTGTTGGTGTGCGATGGACCCACTAAGAAGGGGCTATATTAGCCTTGACCTACCTCAAGTTTACAAATCTAAAGGGATAGTCTACTGACTGTGCGGTAGAGCTAGCCAACCTATGGGGTTTCCTTTCGGTCTGCAATGGCTGTGCTAGAAAGAAAGCATAACAGACTTACATCTTTTGAAGTGAGCAACAACCACAAGTGTAACCTGTTGGATGCACAACAAATCAAACCTGACCTAAGAAGATTATTGAGTGAATGTCATTGGGGACTTATGTCAACTCAAAAGTAGTATGGATTAAATTTATCTTAATTTCATGTGATTTTATATGGTTTGTTTGGTTTTGTTTGAATTTAAATTGAGGGCATATCCAATGGGGATTGGTGCTCCATCAAATTTGATAGATTTAATTTATGGATCTGTTAGTGTGTGATAGACCCACTGAGAAGGGGCTATATCAAACTTGTCATATCTTAGATTTACAAATCCAAATGGATAGTCTACTCGCCATGGAGTAGAGCTATCCAACTTAAAGGGTTGCCTTTCAGTGTGCAATGACTATGCTAGGAAGAAGGCGTAGCAGACTTACATCTTCTAAAGTAGGGAACAACTGCTGGGGTGACTTGTTGGTAGCTCAACAAATTGAACCCGACTTTGGGCAACTATTGAGTGAATGCCACTGGGGACTTATATCAACTCAAGAGTAGTCAGGCAATTCTTATCAAGAGTTTTTGCTGACACTGTCCTAAAGATACAATGCCTACTTAGGAAAAGGTACTGCTAGGGATGTCCTCCTAATCCACAAGTGAATATATATTTTGTTTATATGTTTGCATGGACCTTGTTAGTGTGCGAGGGACCACATTAAGAAGGGGCTATGTCAGCCTTGACATATATCAAATTTACTAGACCAAGGGAGAATCTGCACATCCATAGGATAGATTCTCCAACCACAGGGTGGTTACTAAGAAAGGGAAACTATCCAATTTGATAGTAACCCAGGTAGTGTCTAAATGGGGTCGCAAATGATGTAATCCAAATATAGTGCCCATACGGGAGGTGCTGCTAGGGGCAGTATCCTTAGCCCTAGAAAAGAAATCCTATAGGTGTACGGTGGCCAACTCAATGAGAAAGCATAGAAAACTTACATCTACCATGAGTGGTGTATCCTAAGGTGAGAGAACAACCAAACTAAGGTGTATTCATCAGCATGAGTGGTGTATCCATCAGCATAGTGAGAACCAACCAATCTAAGGCACCTGTTAGTATCCAATGATCAATCTGGAAAGAAAGCATGTAGGCTTACAACTTTCCAAGTGGAACGGATCATCGAGATAGTCTGTTGTCAATGGGATAGCTGTTATTTGACCTAGAGTGACTACTAAGTGGAGAACCCTGAGGAAGGATTGGATCTAGACTTGAAGCAGTAAGGAGGGAAGAAGCCACTAGAGGACTTATCCTAAACCTCAAATATACTCGACCCAATCAGTGCACAAAAAATAATTCGTGAAGAAAGCGCAGCAGACTCACATCCTCTTAAATGAAGCCAACATGAGGTAGCTTACAGGCCACGTAGTAAGGCCTACAAAATTAACAAGGCACTCGTCGGCGTGTAGTGGCAAAGTAAGGAAGGAAAGCATTGTATACTTACATCCTCCAAAGTAAGAAAACCACTGGGGTGACACACTAGCAGGGTAGCACGTCAGCTTGACCTAAAGTAGCTACTAAGCGAGTGTCATTGGGGATGTTATCTCAACTAAGAGTAGCCTGAGATAAAAGATATGTGTTTTTATATGTTTGTGTATAGTTTGTGTTTGTTTTATGTCAATGAAGGACAAAATGCCTCTCGAGTTCCTTACACCTACCCTAAACTCATCATGGCAGATTCATAAACAAGAATACTTTTAACATGGAAGAGATTGTCAAAATAGAATTTTTATTGATGATAATTATTTTCAAACATGATTTATAATATTTCTTTAAGTAGAACCCATTGATTGGAAGCATTGGGTGCTCTCCCTTATGATTAATAAGCTGATAAGATTTTCCTTGGTTAGCCTCCTCTATGACAAAAGGGCCACCCTAAGTGGGTTCAAACTTGCCTCCCATCTTATGACGGGCATCAATCTGTCTCTTAGAATTAAAATAAGCTCTCATACTTGAAAAGATCTAAGATGAACCAACTGTTGTGCGCTTGAATCATTTTAGCTTTGTACAACTTCAGGTTTTTGCATGCCCGTAAGGGTATCTCTTCCAAACATTTGAGCTCTTCTAACCAGAACTTGGTGTTCTACTTTGTTGTGATCTTGCTACCCACAGCTATCCTTAGTGATGGAAGTTATACTTCTAATGGTAGAACAACTTTGGACCCATTCACTAAGGAGAAAGGAGTAGACTAAATTGGAGTTTTATATGTGGTGCAGTAGGCCCACAAGGCTTCAACTAATTGCTCATGCCATTATTGCTTGTTGTTGTTGAGTGTCTTCTTCAGTATTTGGATGAGAGTTTTGTTGAAGGCTTCTGCTAAGCCGTTTTCTCTCACGTAGTTGATGGTAGAATATCTCCAATCTATATTGTGTCTCTGGGAAAAGTTATTGATCTCAATGCTTTTGAATGTATTACCATTATCAGATATAATTCATCGAGATACTCTAGACCTACATAAGATATGGTTCTTAAAAAACTAGAGCACATATTAAGCTATGACTTCTCTGAGCAGAATCTCCTTTGCCCATTTGGAAAAGTAGTCAGCAGCAGCTAAGATGAACGGTGACCCTTGGAAGAAGGAGGATCAATCCACTATGTCAATACCCCAAAACTAGAATGGCCATGAAGCCACTATAGGATGTAGAATGTTGGGTGGTTGGTGTAGGACCACACCGTGTATTTAACATTGGTGGCATTGCCTAGCTGTATCTATGTAATCAGTTACGATCTTACAGGCTTCATGCTTGTCTAAACAATGTAACCACATATGATCAAAAGACTGTTGGTACAAGACACCATCCACAAGAGCATAGGAAAGTGCTCTCTGTTTCATATGATGGACTTAGGACATCCCTTGAGGTAGTTTGCCTTTATTTAAGTAATCCATGAATGGTTACCTCCAATCTAACTCCTTGTCTTTCTTGGCAATGGCAACCTCCCCTTCAAGAGAGTAGTTTTTGATGAGTTCAATATCAATAAGGGATAAGACTTGTCTATTTTGGCTAAAGCATACATTACAGTGTCTCTCCTCGAGGAATCTTATAAATGATAACCTCTAAGATTTGGGACAACAACTCCATTATGTACTTATGATAGTGATGGAGCTTGGGCTTTATAACCTTTAGGACCAAGTGATTTGATTGATAACTAGCTAAGGATCCCCAAAGATGTTGATGTTATGGATGCTTAGAGTAATGGTTAACCCTAGACTGGCAATCAGAGCCTCATATTTGGCTTCATTATTGGTGCAAGGATTGGGCAGATGATATGAGAATCTCATCACATCGTGGTCCAAAGTTAAGAGAACTATTCTTATTCCTACCTTTCCTGTAATAGGAGATTATGGTTCTTCTCCTCTTTGAGAAGAAGTTGCACCATCAAAGTACATCTCCCAGTGGTGAATGCTAGTATCCCCTAAGTTCATGATTTATTCATCGGGGAGATCATCACTAAGCGGAGAGTCAGTAGGAAGTGGGTGTGTTGCTATGAAATCTATTAGTGTTTGTCATTTCATTGCACGGAGGGGTATGAAGGTAATGTCAAACTACGAGAGGATCATGGATCGTCATGCCAACCATCTAGATACCATCGGCCATGTCATGAGATACTATAGTTGATTGATCTTAGAGATTAAGTTCACCTTATAAGGAAGCATGTAGTGCTATAACTTTTGGGATATAAAGATTAAAACTAGGCAATGCTTCTTAATGGGTGGATAATTAGCCTCAATAGGGATTAGACAATAGCTGAGGTAGTAGAGTGTGTTTTCTTCCCTTTAATATTGGATTGGTCCAATAAAGCACCAACAGAATCATCTAACGTAATAGTGTAAAGTATGAGCAACTTGCTCAGGATAGGGGCTGCTAGAACTGGTGACATCGTCAGGTAATTCTTAATGTCTTTAAAGACATGCTCACACTTGTCATCCCACTTGACATTGGCATCATTTTTGACAAGTGTTAAGAATGGTTGACATCTTTCTAATAAGTTGGATATAAAGCATCCTAGATATGCCAACTGCCCTTGGAATGATCTGAGTTGAGTTAAACTTTTAAGAGGTGGCATTTTTAATATTGCCTTGATCTTCTCCAGATCAATTTTGATTCCCTAGTGTCGAACAACAAACCCAAGAAATTTCTTTGAAGCTACTCGGAATGCATGCTTCAAGGGGTTCATTTTGAGGTTAAATTATCTTAACTGTTCAAAAATTACTCTCAAGTCAAAAAGATAGTATTCCTTTTCTCTACTTTTGATAACAAGATCATCGACATAGCACTCGACTTGATGATGAATGAGTTCATCAATGATTTGAGTCATAGCCCAGTTGTACGTAGCACTAGCATCTTTAAGGCTGAAAGGCATGACCTTATTACAATAGATTCTGATCGAGGTTCTAAAAGCAATGTTTCTTTCATCTTCAGGAGCCATCTTTATTTGGTTATATCCAGATGAGCCATCCATGAAAGAGAAGACTGCATTAGATGAGGCAATGTCCACCATCAGCTCCAGGATTGGTAATGTAAATTCATCTTTTGGACATGCCTTATTTAAATCCCTAAAATGGATGCATATGTGAATTTGGCCATTCTTTTTCTTAACTAGGATGATGCTGGCTAACCAGGTAGGGTATTATTCTTTCTAGAGGAAGCCATCATCGATCTGTTTCTTGACTTCATAAATGACCTGTTATTCTATGTCTAATCGTATGCGTCTAGGAGCTTACTTTATAGGGTTAGTAGTAGGCTCTATTGCTACTTTATGGACTGCTACGTCGAGTCAATCCAGACATCTCTTCATAACTCCATGCAAAACATTCTTTAAACTTAGTCAATAGCCTAACTAAGTCATTGGTTTCAATTTCATTCAATAAAGAACTGATGTATGTCAGGCGTGGATCTTCTTCAGTTCCTTAGTTGATTTCCTTGAGCACGTCGATGGTTGACTTGATCTCTTCTTTGAACTCTAGCGGTACATCTTTGACTTCAAAATCATCTGGATCATCTAAAGTTTCTATTCACAACTCCTGATATGAGATAATGTGATTTGAGAAGAACCTATCAGATTCCAAATGTAGTAATCATCATCATCGATTGGACCCACTATACCGAATCCTTGTCCTGGTCTTGATTAAGAGCTTTTACATTTATTTTTCCATATTTTTCAATGTAATCTGACCTGTGCTTTGACCAAGTATGTGGGATTAACCCTTACTTTACTAATTTATAAACCCAAAGCAAGTACCAATCAAAAGATAATTCTATTAAATATTTATATGAATCATCCTCAAGTTCTACATCAACTTCTTGACTTGAGGATGATACTCCCAGAAAGAACCTCTGAGCAACACTATGGAGCCTAAGGCCTATTGACCTCACTTTTAGAGCACAAATTCAATCTTCCAATCATAGACTTAGGAGTCTTCTAGACATTAAGACTTCCCTAGTGATAAGAAACTTTAACAATTAGGTAAACACTTAACTTAAGCCTAAAGACTTAGAAGGGAAAGCCATAGGATTAGGTTATGCCTTAGGGATTAAGATAATCCACCTACCCAACAACCCAAATCCAATCCATGTTCACCTTCTCAAACCAAACCTCAAGTTCAATACAAACATCAAATTTAAATCCAAATCCAAACCCAAATTCCAAAACCAAATGATTGAAGCCCATGATGAAATCCAAACTTGAAACCCTTCCTAAGCCATATGACCTATCCTATGGACTTAGACAATTCATAATCCAAATCAATCCAAAATCAATTAAATTTCTCATAATTAATTTATATCTTAAATCATCTTTCTAAATATAAATCAAATCTACATTCAAATGGTCAAACTAAATAAAATTAAATTAAAATCCTTCCTAAGCCATATGACATATCCCATGGACTTAGCCAAATCTTAATCCAAATCAAGTCAAACTCAATTGATTTTCTAATAAATCAATCATATTTTCAATCATCTTCCTAAATGTTAGTGAAATCTACATTTAAATCATTAAAACTAAATCAAAACAAATCAAAATTCAAACCTATGCCACATGACCCAACTCCATAGACTTAGCCAAATTCCTTCATTCCAAAACCCAAATTCAATTGATTTTTTGAGGAATCAATCATACCTTAAATTATATTCACAATTATAAATTAAATCTACAGTCATCATGCTAAACCAAAATCAATCCAAGTCAAACCCAAGTTAACCCTTCTCACTTGAAATATTCAAATGAACTAAAACCCATTTGAACCCAAGCCAATTGCAATTGAATTTATATATCAATCCCAAATCCATATATTAACTCAACTAAATCAAACTCAACCCAAAAAATCAAGCCAACTAAACCCAATTAGTCCACTGACCCAAAGAATTTGACCTATTTGAGCCAAGTATAATCCTACCCAAATTGGATTGAACCAAGCCCATCAAAACCTCCCATCATGATTGTTGATCACCCTAGGTTGATTAATTATCATAAATTGGGTCAAACCAAGTCAATTTGGTACTATGGTGTTATTTTTCATAGGGACACCACATAGATCTTAGTGAAGTGATCGGTATGACATTGAGGAATGATGTACTATCTCCAAAGAAAAGTCAACCATCCTACAATGGACCAAATCACCTAATAAGGACTCCTAAGGCCAATGGGTCTTCAAATGTAGAGATCTTTCCCTACTTTACAGGAAAAGTAAAGTAGGGTTTATTTTTGTGTTCATTAAGTTCCTACCAGGCAAGACCCCATTTAATTACATCCTAAGGAATGAGGTTCCTTAGAATACTCAATTAAGGTAAATGATCATTGTCTCCAAAGATTTCAAAGGTAGGACTATCAATCAATTGGTTAGAAAATCAACCGGGATTGATCAAAAAAGGAGAGAGTTATTATCAAAACCAAAGGGAGAAGAGTAGGTGATGCTCATGATACTAGGAAACTTAGTGAGCATCCCAAACTATCATATGGTTGGGCTTTATATTTTTTAAATTGAGGAGAATTATATGTTTGAGTTGAATTTTTATTAGACATCTTGGACTTACAATTCACAATACAAGATTATAGAAATGCCTAAGAGGTGAGGATTTATGCTTGTAGCTCCAAAGAGAAATAACAACCCTAGATCCTAAACATAGGGAGCTTCAGCATAAGCCAAAAACATGACCTAAATCTAAGCAACAAAATGGGCATATGGTTTACCTCCACAAGAGATGATAAATCACCCGACTGTTGGACCTAAAACCGCTTATGATGGCATCCAACTAACTCTTATGATTTTAAAAATATGTAGGCAAGTCATATGCTTTGTAAGATGGATAGACTGTTATTTATTTAGAAGAGAAACTAAGTCCTTAAACTCATTCCCTAAGAGACTAGATCATGAAGGGCATGAATAATGACCTAAATCTAATGCAAATTTTGTCAAGTTTTATTTTCATTTTTGGACATTTTTATTTGATGCAGGCTATGGGATTTTATAAGCCTAATGCATGAGAAGATCAGTTATGGGCCAAAATCAAAAAGAAGGAGGTGTGTTTCCACCATGGCTCTTAAAGGTCAAGCCATTTCTCTGGCAAAGGTGGAAGCCCTCCATTTGTAAGAGTGAGACAATATGATTTATGCATGATATGAGACATACAACATCCAATTAAAGGGGTTGCTAAATCTTTTATTATCTTGATTTATGTCCTAGGGTTTAGGTGAGGTTATAAATTATTTAGTTTAATTTTGAATTGATTAATTAGATAGGAAATTTATTTTTTCCTAAGAGCCTAATCTCATCTAGGCCATTCAACACTCATCAAATAATTAAAAACTAGGAAAATCATGCCATCCTAATTAAACAATCATAAACATAACATCAATCAATTTATAAAATTATCTCAAAAGAATAAGAGGCCGATGTGGTCGAGTTCCACCGCACAACCCTAAAAGAAATGTGGGTAGTCAAGCTCTACCCTTATACATCCTGGTATAATGAAAGAATAAATTTTAATTATGAAGTGATAAGTGATAGGGGGTCTTCATTCTTCATCCTCCATTCTTCACTCCTTGTCCTTCATTCCTTCATCTTGGTTTGCTCCATTTCTCCATTTCTTTTGGTTTGACTTGGGATGTAGTTTTCTCCAAGGCCTCACATGTATATAAGACATGGTCTTATAACCAATGTTCACCTTAGTTCCCATAACACTTATCCTAATCCTAATGCTAAAAATTACATTAAAAGAAAGAAAGTAAATCTAGCTACACCTACAAAACAAATGTTAGTTAAAACACCATACAACCCAAGCAGTTATAGGAATAATTTGGACTTAGTACCCCACACATGGGTAACCAAGCTAGCCTATCCTAATTTGGGTTATGCTTAGGGGTATAAGAAACTTGTATAGCAAAAACATATTTTTATTTTTATTACAGTGCCCCTTAAGAACAACCCCCTTGCAGAAAACATGATTAGGCTAATATTGTCCTAACATCCAGAGTATGCACATACACCCTAACATCCAATCTAAAATAATATGTCATAAAATTAAACATTTATCAAACCATGCACTGCCCTAACCTGAAGCTATAAATGGTGACTTAGTTTATTGTGCATGTGTTAGATCTTATGTGGTATGTCCTAGCTAAGCTTTAGAGTTATGATTTGCTAAGTGTGAGAGGCTTAATTTATAAAAGGTTTATTTCTTTTTAAGTAGTTTAGTTGATTCAAGGAATTTTACTTAATGTTTTCTCTTATTTCATGTAACCTACACTTAGCAACCAAGTGTTATAAAGAGAAGAAAGAGAGGGAGAGTATCTCTTTTATCCCTATCTTAAGTGATTTTTAAGCTAAATTGATTAATAAAATTTCTTTAGTTAATGGTTTATTATCTATTTTAATTAACCTTAAGTTTAGATTCACTCTAAATAGCTCTATTCAATAAGAAATGCATCTTATGATTAGTTACAGTGGATTACTATCATAACACACACCCATTCATTTCTTTCCACCATGTATACCATGCTTCTGAATAATCCTAAGCATACCTATACATGCAATGTAAATCTTATCACACTTTGATGATGAATGCAAAGAGATGTGATTTAAAAATTTGGATATTCTATTTGTTAATTGGATCATTAATGCATGTCTTTGTTATGTACAAAAGAGGATTTTTCATCCCTTAGCTAAATGCACATCCATATGTATAAAAGTTATAAGTGAGTACGACACCATTGTTTTCTACACTGGACATAAGGTATGAGACCTACTTAGGGCTACTTAAAGCCTCACAGCCCTGGGATGTCTAGACTAATATATGACCTTTCTTAGATACATATAGATGTACAAAAGAACCAAATGGATAAGGAATCATGCAAGAGATTATGTTTGATTTTATAATTTACATGTGCAATATGAAGGTCCTTCCTAAGTCTTAATATAGAGATGCATAGAAATAGATTTAGGCAAGTGTTGTATTTTTTTCAAAAGAACTATACACTTGCAAATCCTATGTGAATCCATGTTAAGAGAAGGAAAGAAAACTTCATAATACACATCTTATGCTATCATCACATGCAAGCTTATAAATATTTATAACTAGAATCACTTCATTTATAATCTTTGATTTATAAGTTTTTAAAAAAGTAATTATTGGTTTAATAGTGATAATAGCCACTCATATTCTTAATTTTAGTCAACTCATGCAATTTTACAAAAAATATGGAAACATTTTACTTAATTAATTTTTTTAAAAGAAATGAATGCATAATTTCATATGGCAAATGATATTTAGCATGATTGGAAAGAAATAAAGGAATGAAAGCACATGACTTCATTTGTCCTAATTAATTCCTAAGGATAATCACATAAAATAAGATCATTTAAAATGAATCAAAATTCTTTAAGGAGATTTTAATCTTTGAATTTTATTTGACTTAAAAAATATGAGAACGGTTTGCTAGTCCTAACCCATTCCCCATGTGTGCATTGGTTTGGTTTAATTTAGAACAACTAGGTTGATTTTATCTTTTGATTAGGTTAATGTTGGAATTAAATCTATTAATTACCCCTTACCTATACCACTTTGACATAATTATACAAGTAATTATGAGCCAACATATGGTATGACACCACATAGAAATTAAATTAGCAATGCACCAAGGAAATGAAGGGGCCTAATGTAATTGGCTCATAATTATTTGTTAATTAAGCTAAATGGTTTGATTAAGTACTTTTATAACCCTCCTACACATGTAGTTTGATTATAATTTCCTTTGGAATTCTCTTAGGTTATTGAACACCTAAGAATCTACCCAAGAATTGAATGACTAAGTTTTGGAATGATTTGGTTTTAAGTTTAATTAATTAACTATTTAATGAAGTGATTAAGCCATTGTTTAGTTTCAAATAGATTAAGTGTTATCCAAATGAAATAAACTTAGAGGAAAAGATTAGAAAATAGGTCCTAATTTCATTCCTTATGTTAATTCACTATTTCATAATGATCAGCCAACTTAATTAATGGATTAATTACTATTTAACATGCTAATTAATCATTTAATTATTTAAGAGAGGGATTAAGAATGAAACAAGCAATTCCCCTAATTAATCAAGCAATAAATTCTAAGAAAATTATGGGAGGTAGAGGTCAGCCCACTAATCAATCTCAAAAAGTTTGAAATTAATTGATAAAGTAATTAGAGAGTAATTAGCATAATTACATTTCTAATAAAACCAAATTTAGTCAAAATCATGGTTCAAAATTAATTAATTTTACTTTTCTATTATTCTCTGAATTACCTTTAAAATGAGAATTTATTTATATTTTTTGGATTTTTATATAATTAGTTATAAATTTGAAAGTTTCACCAATAAAATTGGATTGATTGAGCCTAATTAAACTCCTAATCCCATCCAGTGTCGCGGCAGGTGACATGATTTCCATGTGGTGTAATGGGATTGGTTATTTAAGTTGTCACATTTGTCAGTTGAGTTAGCTGGCGGCAGAGGCGCGCGGCAGAGGCGCTTTCTCTGCAAGCCATACAACTGTTGGTAGATAAATTTCTATATGGTCACCTTCAAATCTGTGGTGAAAAAGGCAAGAATATAAAAATTCATCTTTTTAGGATGCCACGCAGATCCACAGATGTGCCTATTCAGGTGATCGAGTACGTTATCAAGGAATAATGTACTATCTTGAGAGATAAAAGTCACTACCCTTTATCAGACCTAATCACCTCAATAAGTACTCCTAAGGATGATGGGTATGCATATGTACCAAAGATTCTTCCCCTACTTTACATGGAAAAGTAAAGCAAGGTTTATTTTAAATCGGGTTCATTAAGTTCCTTATAAGGGCAAGCCCCCATAGTTAATTACATCCTAAGGAATGGGATTCCTTAGGAAAACTCTCGATTAAGGTAAATGATCATTGTCTTCAAAGATTTCAATAGGAAAGGACTATCAATTGATTAGTTCATTTTTGAAGATCAAATGCGATTGATTAAAGAGAGGGAGTTATTATTGAAGATAAAAAGAAGATAAGTAGAGATACCACATGCTGAAACCTAGAAATCTCAAACTATCCTATATAGTTTTTATACTTTTGAAATTGATTTAATATATTTGAGTTTCATTTTTCATTAGAAATTTAGGACTTATGATTCCATAACATAAGATTAATGGAAATTCCTAAGAGGAGAGGAATTATTTTTATGGCCCACAAAGGGTAGAAGCAACCTCAGAATCTAAATCTAGGGAGCTTTGGCCAAAAGCACAACCTAAATCAAAGGAGAAATTGGGCATTTGGTTTTCCTCCATAAGAGAGGACAAACCACCTGACTGCTTGGACTTACAACCACCTAGGGGTTGCTGCCAACTAACTCTTCTTATGATTTTAAATACATGTAGGCAAGTCTTATTCTTATGCAAGATAAGTTAGGTTGTTATTTATTTAGAAAAAGACTAAGTCCTTAAAATCACTCCCTAAAGAGACTAGATCATGTATGGACATGCTTCAAATGACCTAAATCTAATGTAATTCATATTTTTCATTTTATTTTAATTTTTGGACAATTATTTTGACACAGGATAATAGGATTCATATGCCTAATGCATGAGAAATAAAGTTAATGGCCAAAATTAGCGAGAGTGTGTTTCCACCATGGCTTTCAAAGGTTAAGCCATGTTTCTCTGGAAAAGGTAAAAACCCTCCAACCAAGAGTGAAATAAGATGCATTTATGCATAATATTGTAAAAAGAAATACTCATCCAGCTAAGGGGTTGCTAATTCTTTTATCTTGATTTTAAACCTAATCTTTAGGTGAGGTTATGAGTTCTTTATTTTTAATTTTGAGTTGTTAGATTTGGTAAAAGATTTATTTTTCCCTAAGAGCCTAATCCACATCTAGGCCATATATAAAGCAAAGAAGAAACTAAGAAAAATATGTCACTTAATGCAAAAGCTAAACAAATCATCAATCAATTTATAAAGCTAATCGCAAAAAGAATAAGAGGCCATTATGGTCGGGTACCACCGCACAAACCCAAAATAAATTATGAAGCTCTACCCTTATACAACTCAATTACAAATGAATTGAATTACATTGTTATGGGGGCCTTCAAGCTTCATTTTTCATTCTTCTTTTCTTCTTTCTTCTATTCTTCTTTCTTCTTTGGTTCCTTCTTTTGGATGGTTGGAAGGTGGATGCTCCAAAGGCTTCACATGGTGCATAAGATAGGATCTTGTGACCAATTCTTATCCTAATCCCCATAATAATCATTCCAAAATCCTAATTGTACAAATTTACATGAAAAGGAAAAGAATGGAAATCTAACTAACACCTGCAAAATAGAGAATAGCTAAAATAAATCATACAAATCCCAAGCATGTATATTGGACTTATCACCCCACACTTGGGTGACTAAGTCCACTTAGCATACTGGATTATGCTTAAGGGTATAAGAACCTACAAGCAAAAGCATTTTTTATATCTTTATTTATGATAGCGCCCCTTAAGCACAATCTCCTACAGAAAATAGTGATTAGACTAAGATCTCCCTACCATTCATTCTATGCACATACATCCTAACATCCAGTCTAAAACATATATCACAAAATAAAACAAACATCAAATCATGCATAGCCCTAACCTAAAGCTAGAAGTGGTGGCTTAGGCTAATGTGTGTACTTTGGAGGTTTGTGTGGTATGCTAAGATATGGTTTTAGAATTTTATAAGAGTGAAGCATGTTCAACTTATAGGAGGGTTTCATTTAATTTGTTTAATTGATTTGGATTGATTTTATTCCATGCTTTGCTTAGGTTCAAATGAATCATAGAATTAATTACTAAGTTCTGAAGAGAGGGAAAGAGAAGAGAACTTCTCTTTCCTTCCCTAACCTAAGTAATTTCTAAAGTAGATTCACATTTTAGTTTTGTTTAGTGAATGTTTTGATTAATTCTTTTAATTAATCCTATGCTTTGATTAACTCTAAACAAACCTTTTCAAAAAAGAAAGTCATTTTAAGATTAAATAAAATGAACCAAATTCACAAAACATGCATCACATCATTTCTTTCCCAACATGTATAACATGCATATGAATGAGTCCTAAGCATATCTATACACATAAATGAGAATGTTTAACACACTTGATGATGTATGCTAAGTAATTCACTTAAGGAAACTTAGAAGTTTAAGATGCATGATTTTCATTAAGTAGAAAAGGGTTTCTTATCCAATTTTCACATGTAGACATGAAAGTAAGAAATGCATAAGTGAGTATAGCACCATTATTAACCAAAGGTGTAAGGTTCAAGACCTACTTAGGGCTACTTAAAGCCTCACAACCTCAGGATTGTCTAGACTAACATGCCACTTTCCTTAAATACAAACATGTGTATAAAAGAAATGAAAGGAAAAGAAAGAATGCAAAATTTTTATTAGTTGATTGATTTTGTTTATGCAATTTATATGTGCAAGCATAGGTAACCCTTCTTAAGTATCAGTATAGGAATGAATAGGATATGGGATTAGGCAAGTTCTAGGTTCTTTTTAAATGAACCATACATCTTACCAAATCCTATTCAAAACTTTACTAAAATAAAAGAGAAGGAAGACCTACACTAAGCACATCTCTATATCAAACTCACATGCAAATTTATTATTAAAATATAAGTAACACACGTTCATATTTGATGATTAATTCATATATTTTGAAAATAATTTGAATTTAGTAGTGATAATAGCCATTCAAATTATACCTTGAGCCAGCACATGCAATTTTGACATAAAGTAAACAATTTCATTTTGAATTTGATTTTGAAAAATATGGATGCATGAAACCATATGGCATACACATTTAACATGTTGGGGAAAGAACTAAAGCAATGAAAGAATGTAAACACATTCACTTTAATTAAATCCTAAAGACAATATTATGAAATAAGAAAGCTTAAAATAAATCAAAGTTTATTCAATGTGATTTTTATTTGGTCTTGAGTTTGATTTAATTTTAAAAATGTTAGTTTGAGCTTGCTGTTCCTAACCCATTCCCACATATGTTTTATATTTTTATTTAATTTTTAGATGATTAGATTCATTTTTATATTTTAATTAGGATAAGGTATGAATTAAGCAAGTTAATTAACCCTTACCTACACCACCTTAGCATAATTAACCAAGTAATTATGAGCCAATGAGATGAAATAAAAACTCACAAGGAATTTAAACTTGCAATGCACCTAGGAAGAAAATGGCCTAATGCAATTTGGCTCATAATTAAGGATTAATTATGCTAAGGGATTTAACTTAAGTAATTTCAAAACACCCCTTCACACATATGAATTGGGTTTTGATTTTCTTAATTGAACTTAGGCTCTTAAGCTACCCGTAGATTAATTAAGTTAAGTTTTAGAATTTTAGAAATTAAGAGAATAATTAATGAATTAATCCTTAATTTGGAGAGGATTAAGGAAAGAAAAGGGGATTTAGGAAATAGCTTTGGGAAAATTCCACAAAATTATTCCCTAAGCCTCTTATTCATTGGATCTAATCATAATCAACTCTAATAAGGGATTAAAGCACTAATTGAAACCTTAATTATCCTTAATTACATTAAGAGAGTAATTAGAAAACACATTTACAATTCCTCCAATTAAGCCTTAAATAAATCTCTAGAAAATTAGGGGAGGTAGAGGTCATCCCCAAAAAATTACCCAAGAAGTTTAGGATTAATCAGAGGATTAATTAAGAAGTAATTAGCAAAATAAAATTTCCATTAAAACTCAATATTAGAGAAAAGTATAAATCAAAATTTGTTGAAATCATTTTTAAAATATTCTAGGTTGAATTATCTTTCCATAGAAATTTATCTAATATTTTTTTGAATTTTATTGAGGGAGATATGAATTTTTAAAGGTTAGGAAATTAATTAAAATTAATTAAATCCCTAACTAATCCTCTCACAAGGTGACATGTGAATCTACTCTACACGTCGGCTTGAGCTATCCACTTGGCATCACAAAGGCAAAGTGGGACGGTTTGATCCCTACCATTCGATCAAAGATCAAATGGCCATGAATCATCCTGGGATTTCTAAAGCGATAAATCATTTCTAAAATGTGCTGTTAATCTAGGTCATCCATCCAAAACCTATGCATGGATAGCCAAGATTCTCCCAATTCATCCTTGTGGATCAATGGGGGCCGTCCATGATCTAAGGGAAGATCCGAGCTCAATTGAGCTTGGATTGGAATGAGATTGTACCGACACCATCTAAGCATAATTACAAACCTATCCAACGGTGGATTTTACATGCCATGAACATTTCTTTCACAAAGGACTAACACCTCCTAAGCTAAGTGGTTGAAAAATTCCATACCTCACTAGAGGTGATCACCGGTGTTCGAGCTCGATGAGGTAGCTTCGTCTAGTGGAGATGAAGCCCTGTTGAAAGTTTCAAGCCTTGGGGTTGAGTAGATCTCTCTATGGACCAACACCACTTGCTCCCATTTGCGGCTTTGATTGAATTCACCTCCTCCTTGCTTTGGGAACTTGAGAGAATGCTTAGGTGCACTCGACTTGATCCCCTGAGGGAGTGTGCAAAGGAAATTGGAGTGGATTTGAGTATGGAAGAACTTGGGAATTAAGATGAGTTCCCCTATTTTTTAAGGAAGAAAATCGAGAAAGCTAAGATTCAAATCCCTCTTAGTAAGCATAAGAATGCCCTCTGATGGCTCCTAACTCTCTCTACGACTCAATCTAATGTGAGGATGGTGAAATCTAATTGAATTAGGGGGAGTATATCTCCCCCTATGGAAATCGGATGACCAAACCATAACTTATCATTTTGATTTAATTGACCATATGGGACGGGCTGTTTAGGCTGTTAGATCTTTGCACATGGTCCGTTTGAGGTCTTAAGTTGATTGATAACCTCCCATGTGCTTCAAATTGAGTGGAAGGAGGATTTTGAATTAGCTAATTTGAGCTAGGGGTCAGGTTTGGCATTGGGTCCATTTAGGCTGACCCAAACCCATTGGGTTGGGTGCACCACTCTCCATTGGGTACAATTGAGCTATTAAGAAGGTGTCAAGTTGATATGAAGAGGGTATGACCCAATTACCCATGGATTAGACCAAAAATTATTCTATGTCCTAGGGGTAGAATGGTCATTTTACTAATTTTTAAATTTAAATATGTTGGATATGTGGAGAAAATAGGTTTGGCCAAGTTTCATTAGATTTGGAGTTCATTTGATAAGGTTTGGCTCATGTTGACTAGGTCAAGTTGACCAATTAGTCAAATTGGGTCAAACCAAGGGTTGGGTCAAGTTCATATGACCATTTGAAATATTTTGGTTGCTTTGGTTTGATTCAACTTGGATTAGTTTTGAATTTGGTTCATATGACTTCATTTAGGTCAAATGGGTCAAGTTGACCAATTTGACCCATTTGACCTACTTGAGCTCGGTCAAGGGTAGGTTTAGGTTTGGTTAGTCATATGGAGTGGATTGGTATTTTTATTTCCAATCAATTTGGGTTAAGTTTGAATTTAGCTCAACATGACCCCTTTAGGTCAAGTTGGGTCTAAGGTCAACAAAGTAGGTCTACTTAATAGCTTTGGTCAAGTTCAACAAGTGATTTGGAATGAACTTGACCCATTGGTTTTACTCAATTTCTTGTAGATCAGGTTTTGACATATTTTGACTTTTTAGGTCAAGTTGGGTCAACTTGGGTGAAGTTTCCAATTGGGCTAGGTTAGGCTCAAATGTTGACTTGGTCAAGTTCAAACATAGGTCATGAATGAACTTAGATCAATGGTTTTAATCAACTTGACCTATGGTCAATTTTGGCTATGTTAAGTTTTATTTTGGCTAAGTGTTGACTTGGTGAACCCTTAGGTTTGACTTGGTTTGACCTAATTTTATTGATTGATCATCCCAAGATGATTGTTGATCATGATGAGAGGCATAGGTGAGTTTGGCTCCATCCAATTTGGTTAGGATTAAAATTTGGCTCATAAGGGTACTTTATGTCACTTTGGGTCAAGTGAGCCTAAGTGAGTCAAATGGCTTGGTCAAAGCTTGATTTGAGTTTGATTGAACTTGTATATGGACTTATGATTGAAATATAAATCCATTTGCAAGTGGTTTGAGGTCAAATGGGTTTTGATCCATTTGACAATTTCATATTCAAAGGAAGAATATAAATGGATTTGGGGTTTGATTTTTGAATTGATTTTTGATTTAAGTTTGTATTTATATTTTGATTCATGATTATAGGGTTGATTGAATCAATAAGGAAAATCAAGAGTTTGGCTTGATTTGAAGTTGATTTGGCTAAGTTCAAGATTTTGACTTGAAAGGCTTAGGTTGGATTTTGAATGGATTTGAGTTTGATTTTTGGAATTATTTTGATTGTTTGAATTTATATTTCATTTTTATATGTGAATATAAATGAGAATATAAAAGGATCATGAGAAAATTTCAAGGCTTTGAAGTGATTTGATCATGATTTAGGTTAGGTCCATTAAAAGGGATTTAAAAGACTTAGGAAAATTTTGGAGTTTTGGAATTTGAATTTTGAGTTTAGTTTGATTGATTTGAATTTATATTTATATATATATATATGAATATAAATGAGTTATGAGAAAATCCATGAATTTGATTTGGTTTAGATCATGATTTAGGTTAAATCCTTAAGAGGGAAATTAAGGACTTAAGAAGGATTTTAAATTTTGAATTTAATTTTTGAATTTTATTTTGAATTTTGAGTTTAGTTTGATTGGTTTGAATTTATGTTTCATTTATATAAGTGAATATAATTGACAATATAAATGAATTATGAGAAAATCTCAAGGAGTTTAATTGGTTTAGATCATGATTTTGGTTAAGTCCTTAAGGGAAGATTAAGGACTTAGAAAGATTTGGACTTAGGAATTTTAATTCATGGGTTTCAATCATGGGTTTCAATCACATGAGTTGATTTGAGTTTGGAGAAAATAAAATAAGATTGATTTGGGGTTTGACTTGAAGGAAGGAAAGTGAGGAATGGTTCAAGCTAAGGGTTGAAAAATTTTCCTAACACCCCTAAAGCATGACTTATTCCTATGGCTAACTCTTTTAAGTCTCTAGGGCTAGGTTGAGTGTCCACCTAATCACTAGACTTGTCTTAAGACTAAAGAACTCTTAAAGTCTAAGAGAAGTCTTGTCTAAGATGCAGGGGTTGAGAACTCATTCTAAAAATGAGGTCAATAAAGGCTGAGATTAATCCCATGATTTAGGAGGAAATTAGAGAGATCTAAAGTGTGATTTGATTAGGACCGTCTGAGACGATCATGCAGAACGGACAGTCTGTGATCTGTCTCCTTCCGAAAGGGGAGAGACAGATGCCGTCCATCAATCGTCACTTGTTTTGAGCTCACTCGAGCTCAAATGGAGCTTAAATTCATCCCACACCTTCGAGGAAGCAGAAGCAATACATCTAATGGTGGAGATCCTATGACATAATGATTTCCTCCACAAAGGACCAAGAAAATTTTTCTCTAAGGTCAGTTTTAATGGCATACCTCACCAGTGCTTGTGACTGAAGGTTCTAATGATTGAGGAAGCTTTGCTTGGATGAAACAATGCCCTATTGAGCCACATAAGCTTTGATTCGATGTAGTTAGCTAAGAAGACCAATCCACAACATGTAGGTGATCGACTTGGATCAAACTCCTAGCTCCAGTCATCGGGAAGCTCGAGATTCAATTTATTTCAACTCACCTTGGTCCAAGGATGGTGTGTGCAAGGTTAATTGCACTTTGGTTGAGGATTGAGTGAGTTGAGCTCGAGATTGATCTCCCTTATTCCAATTTTGAGTAAAACCAAAAAATGGGCTTTAATTAGACTTCTTAAGCTCTGAGGAATGAATCTCTCTGAGTGAAGGGGTTATATTTCCCCTCCTTGGATCAGATGGTGGATGGCTGATTTTCCATTTTAGCTCAATGAATTGGATTGGCTAATTGGTTTTAGTTGAAAAACATCCCACATGGGTCATCTTGGGTGGTGGAATGAGGGAGAGTGCCTGCCCATGTGATTGGTGAATGGATTTTGTGATCCAAGTGTCCAAGGGTGATTAGGGAGGTTTAGCCTCCCCTTGGGTCATGGCTGACCCAAGCTCATTAGGTCATTTTCACCACCCTCCTTAGTGCCCATGTGGACTAATAGATGGGTGCTAAGGGGCCTTGGGAAAGGAATGGCTAAATTCCAAGTGAATTTGGTAGTGGGATACCCTTTGACCTAAGCTCAAAGTGGTCATTTGTCTATGAGTTTGATTTGGGTAGATTTGAAATGATTTAAAAATCTGTTGGGCCAAATTTAAAGTTATTTGGAGTTCATTTGATTTGATTTGGCTCAATTTGAACCATTTAGGTTAAGTTAGGTCAAATTGGGTTAGGTTGACAAATTAGTCAAATTGGCTCAAACCATGGGTTAGGTCAAGTTCAAAGATCATTTGGAGCCTATGGGTTTCATTAGTTTGGTTTAATTTGGTTTAGATTTGGTTTTGGTTCATTTAGGTTCATTTGGGTCAAATGGGTCAAGTTGACCAATTTACATTTAATTGTAGGTCATGGGTTGGTTTAGGCTTGGTTGATCATTTGAAATGTATTGCAAGCTTTGGTTTCAATCAATTCTAATTTGGTTTGATTTCAAGTTGATTTGATCTTTCGAGTTAAGTTGGGTTCATGGTCAATTGGGCTAGGTTAGGTCTAATTGGTCAATTGATGCTTTGGTCAAGTTTAATAATTAATTTGGAATGAAATTATCTTATTGGTTGCAATCGATTTGGCTTAGATCAAAATTTAACCCATTTTGGCTTTTTTTAGGTCAATTTGGGTCAACTTAGGCTAGGATGGCCAATTGGGTTTGGTCTAGCTCAAGTGAGAGCTTGGTCATGTTTAATAATTGATTATGGATTGGTTTAGATCAATGGTTTCAATCGATTTGGCTCACAGTGAATTTTGGCTTGTTTAGGTCTCATTTAAGCTAAGTGTTGACTTGGTCAAAAGCTAGGTTTGACTTGGTTTGACCTAATTTGAGTGATTGATCATTCTAGGATGATTGTTGATCATAATGTGAGGCTTGGGTGGCTTTTGTTCAACCCAATTGGGGTTGGATTAGAACTTAGTTCAAAAAGGGTCTTTAGGCTACTTTAGATTAAGTGGACCTAAAAGGGTGAATTAGTATGATCATGACTTGATTCAAGTTTGTTTGAACTCACATATGGACTTATGATGGAAATACAAATCTAATTGCAAGTGGTTTAGAGTCAAATGAGTTTTGGTTCATTTGACAATTTCAAGTCAAAAAGATGAATATGGGTTTGACATGTGTTAGTTTGATTTTGTCTTGGTGATTGTAGTTTAGGTTCATATTTGGGCATGTGATTGAAAGGCTGATTGTTTGAATAGAAAATCCAAGGGTTTGGATTGATTTGAGAATGATTTGGCTAAATCCAAGAAATTGGTTTACAGGATACAAATTGGGTTGAAATATGCATTTTGAATTTATATTAATTTGATTTTGGCCATTTGAATTTATATTTCATTTTGATTTGTGAAGATAAATAAGAATATAAATGGTCCACTGAGAATAATGTGAATTTTGAGTGATTTGATTATGAATTTGGCTAAAGTAGGTTAAAAAGTTCGAAAACGGGCTTTTGATTTGGTTTGATTTATATTCTTTTGATTTGGATAATTTGGATACCAATTTCATTTATAGTTGTGAATTCAAGTGATGGAGTAAGAGATTTATAAAGAAATCACTTGGCTTTTGGATTGATTTGAAGGGTTTGGCTAAGCTTATGGATGTGGTTCATAAGGCTTAGGAAGGTTTTGGATTTGGAATTAATCATGGGTTTCAATCATCTAGAATTGGAGTTTGATTTGGAATTGATTTGATTTGAATCATTCAATTGAGTTGGGATTGATTTGAGATTTGATTTGGATTGGTTTGAAGGAGTATACATGGGCTAGATTTGAGCTATAGGGTAGTAAGTGGTTGCCTTAAATCCCTAATGCATAGCTTAATCCTATGATAAACCCTTCTAAGTCTCTAGGGTTTGGTTAAGTGTTCACCTAATCACTAGAAGTGTCCCAAGACTAAGGAACTCTTAGTGTTTAGAAGAGTCCTATGTCTAAGATGGAGAAGTTGAGAGCTCACTCCAAAAGTGAGGTCAACAAAGAGCGCCCAATAGGTGTGGTGTGACTGACAAGGTATACTACATGTATTAGTGTTGACCAAAATGATCAACATCGTTCAAATGATTGCAAGCACTAATAGAAATGATCTACTCCTAAACTCGATATGTAGAAGGAATCAAGATCTTAGTGCAATGCAACTTTACTTATGTCAAAGATATAAGAGAGCGAAAGAGGAATCCATTAGGGATTGAGTATGTGAGCCTTCCACTAGGGGAAAAGGTTCAAGTTATCCACTGGGGATAAGAGGTTGTGAAATCTGCTGGGGATTAGAATTTGGAATCGACGAGGGATAAAAGTGTGAAACTTCCACAAGGGGAGCAGGTTTGGGATGGATTGAATTGACACCACTTGGAAATTAGAAAGATTTTCATCTCATTGAGGAGAAGCTAATCAATTTGATTGTTTAATTTGACTCCACTAGGGAGGTTGATTATTTTTGTTTCAAATTTTAATTTTTGAATTTTGAAATGGACCCAATTGATTTGCAATGGACTGCACTGAGTAGGGGCCATGTTGGCCTTGACCTACTTTAGATTTACCAATCCAAAGGGGTAGTCTACCAACCACATAGTAAGACTATCTAACCAAGGGATTGCTTTTTGGTGTGTTGCAGTTATACTAGGAAGAAAGTGTAGTATACTTACATCCTCCAAAGTAGGGATCAGCTAGGGTGATCTGTTGGCAACATAATGAATCAAACCCAACCTTAGGCTGACTACTAAGTGAATGCCATGGGGACTTAAATCAGCTCAAAGATAGTCAAAATTAATTTCATTTTAATTATATTTGATGGCTCCCATCAATTTACAATGATGGTCACCGAGTGGGGGCCATCAACCACCCACTTCCATTTATGATCCAAAGGGGTAGTTTCTCAAGGGGAGAACTATCCAACAAAATGGGGCCTTTTGGTTTGTAGCGGCCAATTCAGGGAAGAAAGCATGGGGACTCACATCTTCCTGAATAAAAGACCATTTGGGAGATGTATTAGCAAGGTAAAATGTCAACCCGACGTAGGCTACCCATGGTTTGTGATATGCTAGAAAGAATGCAGTACATGTACATCTTTGAGTGTAATGACCACGTGGCAACCTATTGTGGAAAATAGATTGAACGACCTAAGGGCTATTTAGAGAGTGAGACTTATCTCAACTCAAGTGTAGTCAAGCAATTCCTATAGGGAATTTTGTTGATACTGCCCTAAATATAGGATGCCTGCTTGGGAAAGAGGCTGCTGGGGGCTCAAATTCCTAATCCACAAGCGAATAAATTTGTTTGTTTGTTTATTTATCATGTGCCTTGTTGGTTTGCAAAGGATCTCACTAAGAAGGAGCTTATATCAGCTTAGACCTATCCCAGATTTATTGGACCATGGGAGAATTTGTGCATCCGCAAAATAAATTCTCCAACAACAAAGGTGGCTAGGAAAGGGGGGACTGTCCAATCCAAGAGTAGCCCATGTAGTGTCTAAATAGGGTTGTAAAGGATGTAACCCAAGTAGAGTGCATGTAGGGGAGGGGCCACTAAGGGCTTTATCCTGATCCCTGAAGAAGAGAATGTCTATAGATATTCGATGGCCAACTCAAGAAGAAAGCGCGAGGACTCATATCTGCCAAGGGTGTTGTATCCACCGAGTGAGTCACTGTCAGCATAGTGAACATCAACCAACTTAAGTTGCCTGTTGGTTTGTGACGATCAACCTAGGAAGAAAGCATCAGGGACTCACATCTTTCTATAGTGAAATTGATTGTCGAGATAGTCTATCTTCGGCTCAATAGGTACTATCTGACCCTGGACGACTACTAAGTGAATGCCACTGGTGGACTTATATCATCTCAAAAGTAGTCAAGAGGAAAGGAGTCATTAGAGGGCTTACCTTAATCCTCAAATCGACCCCAATTCACGATGGCCAGTTTAAGAAGAAAGCATATAGACTTACATCCTCTCAAACACAGCTAATCTTGACAGTAGCCTACCTACCACAGTAAGGCCAACCATGCCAACAAGGTGCTCATTGGTTTGTAGTGGTCAAGTCAGGGAAGAATGAATGAGGACTCACATCTTCCTAAATAAAAGACCATTAGGGTGACATTAGCTAGATAATATGTCAATCTGACCTAGAGCAGCTAATGACTGAGTGCCATAGAGGGCTTGCTCCCACATCAAAATAACTTGAGATAAAAGGTATGTCTTATGTTTGTGTTTGTGTTTATGTTTTTGTTTGTATTTGTGTTAAACAAAGATAGGATGATGCCTGGGTTCTCTTACACCTATCCTAACATGCTTAAGAGTTGATGAAATGGTGTCATGAATGGCAGTTGTGATCCCACTAAGAAAGGATAACGCTTAGGTTCTCTTACACCTAACTTAGTTGTGCTTGTCAAAATATGATGCCTCTTGGGTTCTCTTACTATACTCTAGTAGCACTAGGGAATCATGTTTACATTATGTTTGTGTTGTTAAAGAAAGATATGATGCCTCTATGGTTCTCTTACACCTACCCTAAACACTTCGTGGCAGATTTGCAAATAAGAAAACAATGCTTCAAATGAAAAGAATATTTTGATGAATTGGAATGGAATTTTTGAAGATAATTATTTTCAAACATGACTTTATGGATAGTATTTTTTTCAAATAGAGCCCATTGATTGGAAGCATCGGGTGTTCCCCTTTATAATTAATAAGTTGATAAGATCCTCCTTTGTAGGCCTTCTCTATGATAAAAGGACCTTCCCAAGTTGGTTCAAACTTGCCTCCCATCTTTCGACGGGCAATAATCAATATCCTTAAAAATAAAACAAGTGTTCCTACTTGTAAAGCTCTAGGGTGGACCAACTTATTGTGAGCTTCAACCATCTTGGTTTTGTACAACTCGAGGTTCTAACATGCCCATAGTCATCTCTCCTCCAAACGTTAGAGCTCTTCTAACCGTAACATAGCATTCTGCTCTATAGTGATTTTACTATCCATTGCTATCCTTAGTGATGGGAGCTGAACTTCTAATGGTAGAACAACTTTGGACCCATACACTAAGAAGAATGGGGTAGATTGGGTTGGAGTCTTGTATGTGGTGCAGTATTCTCACAAAACTTCAACTAGTTGCTCATGCCACTTTCGCTTGTTAACATTGAGTGTCTTCTGTTGTATTTGATGAGAGTTTTATTGAATGCTTCTGCTAGGCCATTCACCCTAGGATAGTAGATATTGGAGTATCTCCAATCTATGTCATGTCTTCTGGAGAAGCTGTTGATTTTGGTGCTTTTGAATGTAGTATCGTTATTAGATATAATTCATTGAGGCACCTCAAACCTATATACGATATGGTTCCTGAAGAACTAGAGCACATGTTGAGCTGTGACCTCTCTAAGTGGGATTGCCTCCATCTACTTGGAAATGTAGTCGGTGGCAGCTAGGATGAACCAATGACCCTTAGATGAAGGAGGATCAATTGGACCCACTATGTCAATTCCAACACTCAAATGGCCATGAGGCCAATGTATGAGGTAGAATGTTGGGTGGTTGATGTAGGACCACACCGTATACCTAACATTGATGGAATCTCCTAGCTATATTCATGCAGTCTGTAATCATCGAAGGCTAATAATTTCCTAATCTCTTAGACTTTTCCTTCATTTTAGACCATTGATGCCCGATAGACAAGTACCTGATCCTTGATCTTACGGCTTATGTTTGTGCAAAACAAGCGTAACCATATTTGATCATAAGATCATCGGTACAAGGTGCCATCGATGAGCATAGGAGAGAGCTCTCTGCTTCATATGATGGGCTTGTGATTTCTCTTGAGGTAGTTTGTCTCTAGTCAAGTAATTTATAAGCTGTTGCCTCTAATCCAGCTCCTCATCTTTCTTGTCTACGATAACCTTCCCTTTAAGAGAGAGTTTCTCGATGAGTTCAACATCAATAAATGATAGGACTTGTCTATTTTGGACCTTTATTAGAATGGACTCATCCTTTGGACATGCCAACTCCTTTGCGAGTTTGGCCAAAGCATTTGCTAATGTATTTTCTCCTTGAGGAATCTTGTAGATGGTGACCTCAGGGATTTGGGCCAACTGCTTCATGGTGTACTCATGGTAATGACGAAGTTTAGGTTTTAGAACCTTATAGGACCCAGCAATTTGGTTGATGACCAGTTGAGAATCTCCGTAGATGTTGATGCTTTTGACACACATTGTAATAGCTAACTCTATACTGGCAATCAAAGCCTCATACTCAGCTTCATTATTGGTGCATGGATTGGACAGATGATATGAGAATCTCATCACATTATGGTCTGGAGTTAACATGATGGATTCCTACCTCTACTTTTCGTGGAAGAGTAGATCGTGATTCTTCTCCTTTTTGAAAGGAAGCCGCACCATCAAAGTACATCTCGTAATGGTGAATTCTAGTGTCCCCTAAGTTCATGATTTGTTCATCGGGGAGGTCATCACTAAATGGGAATTAGCAGGAAGTGGCTGTGCTGCTAAGAAATTCGCTAGTGCATGTCCTTTCACAGCACAGAGGGGTAAGAATATAATATTGAAGTATAAAAGAATCATGGACCAATGTGCCAATCATCTAGATAATGTCAGTCATGTCATGAGATACTATAGTGGATTGGTTCTTGAAATCAAGTTTACCTTATGAGAGAGCATGTAATGTCGTAGCTTTTGGGATGCAAAGATGCGAGCTAGGTAATGTTTCTCAATAGGTGGGTAGTTTGCTTCAGTATAGATCAGACGATGGCTAAGGTAGTAGAGAGCATTCTCCTTCTCTTCGTCGTTGGTTTGGGCCAACAAAGCGCTAAGGGAGTCATCCAATATAATAGTGTAGAGGATAAGTTGCTTGCTTGGGATATGGGCTCCTAGAACTGGCAGCTTCACCAAATACTATTTGATATCTTCAAAAGTATGCTAGCACTTATCATCCCACTTGAACTTAGCATCCTTTTGACAAGAGCTAAAAATGGTTTTCTTCTCCCTGATAGATTGGAGATAAAGTGCCTTAGATACACCAACCACCCTTGGAACGATCTAAGATGAGTTAGACTTTTAGGGGGTGTCATTTCTAAGATAGCATTGATATTTTCTAGGTCTATCTCTATTCCTCAGTGTCGGACAACAAACCCAAGGAACTTCCGTAAAGCTACTATGAATGCACACTTCAGAGGGTTCATTTTGAGATTAAATTATCTTAACCATTCGAGAACTACTCTCAAGTCAAAGAGATGGTCGCCCTTTTCTTTAATTTTGACAAGTACATCATTGACATAGAATTCTACTTGATGATGAATGAGTTTATAAAAAATATAAGTCATGGCCTGCAGGTAAGTAGCACCAGCATTTTAAGGCTGAAGGGCATGATCTTATAATAATAGATTCTGATCAGGATTAGAAAGATTGCATTCCTCCCATCATCGGGGGCCATCTTAATTTTGTTGTAGCCAGATGACACATCCATGAAAGAGAATATTTCATGAGACGAGGCAATGTCCACCATTAACTCTGGTATAGGAAGTGGAAATTCATCCTTAGGACATGCCTTATTTAAGTCCCTAAAATCAACTCATTTGAAAATTTGGCCATTCTTCTTTATAATTGGGATGACACTGGCTAACCATACATGGTATTTTTCTTCCCTGATAAAGCTAGAATCGATCAATTTCTTGACTTTAGAAATGACCTATTGTTAGATTTCTAATTGCATGCGTCTAGGAGCTTTCTTGATAGGGCTATCATTAAAGTCTATTACTAATTTGTGGACTGTTACATCAGGAGATAATCTGGGCATCTCTTCATAGCTCAATGCAAAGCAGTCCTTAAACTAAGTTAATAGCCTAACTAAGTCATTGGTTTCTTCTTCATTCAAAAGAGAACTGATGTATGTGGGACGTGGATCTTCTTCTATCCCGAGGTTAATTTCTTTGAGCTTGTTGATGATTGAATTAATTTCTTCTTTAAATTCTGGAGGTGCATCTTTGATTTGAAGATCATCAGGATCATCTGAAGTTTCTAAACACACCTCCTCATAAGACTTAGTGTGGCTTAATAAGAACCTATCAGACTTCAGATGATTGGTGACAACTAAGCAGTAATCATTATTGTTAACTAGCCCACTGTACTGAATCCTAGTCCTATTCTTGATTGTGCATCCTTGCCTTTGTTGTCCCACAGCTTCTCAAAATACTCTGACCTATGCCTAGACCATGTGTAAGGAATCAAATCTTTCTTTGCAAGATTATGAACACAAGGAGAGTACCAATTAAAATGTAATACCATTAAATCTTTATATAAATTGTCCTCAAGTTCTACATCTGCTTCTTAACTTGAGGATGATGATCCCAACAAGAATCTCTTTGGCTTGACATCTATGGAAGATCTAAGGATTTCTTTAACTACCAAACCCTTAACTTTTTAAGAAGAAAGTAGGGTTAGAGCTAAGGTTCCCAACTGCTACTTAATGGTTTTACATAATTCTGATTCAAAACATCTATGCTTTGCTTGGAGGCCTAGTCTTCATCACTGTCTTGCTTGAGTGCCACCTCCAATGAGACTCGCTAAGAGGGGTTGGATGGTGTGCTAATCACATGAGACTCATCCTCTAAGCTGAATTTTAAGTCTATGTGAATAGCAGGAGTACTTCTATGAATTGGAACATAGCCCATATTCACTGGTAGCCAACCAGGGGATCTTCAACCCCTAAAACTACCCCTGCATCTACCTCTATCTCTACATGGTGGAGGTCGAGTCATTCTACCCATATGTTGGTATGGTAGAACAAACTATAGGTGGAATGTGACAAGCGGCTCTACCTCTTCCTCAATGTCCCTTTCGCTCACTTTCTTTTTCTTTTTCTTTTTCATTATTTTCTTTTTTCTTTTGTGTTAAAATTTTGGCCAAGTTCATGAGAATAAATGTTTTGATTTTGAGGAAGATAGTAGGTCACATCCTCATATATCTCGACCTCTCTAACTGAGAATGGCCTTTTATCTCCTTTGATACAGTATTTGATTCCATCTTTTTGAAACTTGATGCACTGATGAAGAGAGGATGGAACCATCTTGTTCTGGTGTATCCAAGCCCTACCGAGCAAAGCAGTGAGTGATGTATTCAAATTTATTATATAGAACTTGGCTTCAATCTTCCAGTCACCTATTTCCAAAGGTAACATTATGGAGCCTAAAGCCCTCTCCTGTTCATTGAATGCTCTCAACATCATCCGATCTCCTTGGAGTTCAGAGATGTCAATCCTCAAATAGGCAAGAGTTTTTAGCCTCATAATGTTTACTGATGCACCTGGATCAACCAACACCCTAGAAAGTCTGAATCTGCCCATCTCAACTATGATGTAGAGGGGGCAGTTGTGCTCTATATCCCCTAGAAGAAGGTCTTCATCGGTGAATGTGACTCCCTGGGTTTCTCTTAAATAATGTGCCTCCTCTCCAATAGTAGTCAACTGAGCTAAACATATTTTTGGATCAAGAAGTGCCTTGATTAATGATTCCCTCATCTCTTTGGATGGGATAAGGGTATCATATATACTTAACTTACCTAGGAACTTTCTTAGGTGAGCGAGGACATTATACTCAACTTTGGGCTGATCCTCTATAAGCATATCCATGAGCAGAGCATCCTACGGAGTGACTATTTGCTCGCTAGTACTAATGACTTTCTTTACCTTATCTTGAGGTGCTGCCCTAGGAGGTAGAACATTTCCACTATAGAGGTTAAATCTGATCTCTTTGTGGAAGATTCTACCGCTCACACATACCTACAGCCTGATAGGACTCGATCAGATTCCAAGTCTATCTCAAGAGGTGAACTCGTAGTATTCAAAATAGAAAAGTTCATCTCTGAATCAAAAAGAGGAAGATCAGAGTTGTTATAATTATTAATACTTGAAGTGTTCTCTAAAGGAGTAGAATTAGATATCAGAAGTGGCATAGATGTTCAAACTAGCTTTCTTTCTTGATTTCTTAGATTTAAAAGGAGATACATGGTAGAAATCTAGTAAAGTAAGTGGGGTGAGGGATTTGATGCCCTCATTCACTGATACAATGTCTACTAGAAGAAGGACTAGCTGGAAGTAGTAGAATGGTAGAATGGAGGCTGGAGGCCGGTGGTTGCGCTTGGTTATCTCTCAAAAAGTATGGGTGCTTCTACTCAGCTTAGTTCTACTCCAAGTTATCTTTGGTAACAGAACCTTCTTAATGTTGGAGGTTAAGCTGTTTTGAGAGGATCACATGTATCCCAGGAGAGATTACCCTATGATACCTACTCTGAGATATTCTTTAGAGATAACTATAGCACTTAACTTGTAGTTATTCTTAAGCTAGTCCTTAAATATAAAGTAATCCTCCAAAACATGGCCTAACATGTGGTGGTAGGGGAAAAAGTTAGGATCATCATTCCTGCCCACTTCCTCCGGCTTCCTAGACTCGAGTAGCTAAAAATTAGGTTTATTTAAGAGGTTCTTAGAGATTATCCTAACTACCTCCTTCTTAAATGAATAAGGTTGGTTTAATTTATCCAAAAGAGTAGGTGGGTGATAGCTACCTGGGGGTGAGTATGTCTACCATTGCTAAGAGTATGACTAAGGAGGAGGTGGTGAAGGCCATGGAGGTTACTACGGTGGCCAATAAGATGTCTGAGGTGGTGGTAAAGAAGGTGGAATTGAAGGCTATTGAGCTCAAGGTCTCTCACACTGATCTCTGGCTGCTTGCTTCTCCTAATCTAATGCTACTATTACCCGCTTCTTTTCATTGGCTTTCTACAGCTGGCCCTAAAGTGTGCTATATGTTTGCGAGGGTTCCCACTGCCATCAAAACTTTTGAAAGAAGGAGGCACAAAATCATTAGGATATTAGATAGCATCAAATTCCTCTGGGTAGGGTCTACCTTTTGGAATTGATGAACTACCTCGAGCTTGTGCTAGCGCTTCCTTCACTTGTTGTTCCGCCATGAGTTTGATGTCTTTTCTGGAGGTACTGTCCACTACCTTCCTATGCAAGCTAGTACTACCCTGCTCTATTGGAGGTGAACTCTTGTGTTGATCTAGGACATGTAATAACTTAGGTTGATCAGTCTCCATAATGGTAGGCTGTACTACTAGAGCTTGATTATGAAGTGTTAGCACTATCACTAATAAATCTTAACTCTCCTTCCCATCCTATCCATCTGCTCATCTTTCTACATGAGTTGTTGAAGGAGGTGTTGGGTCGAATAGGCTGCATCATCCTATTCGGCCGCAACACCTTCCGAACTATGATGATCTCAAAGGAGGGAACCTCTAGTATCAACCATGTGTACCTCTGCCGAGTCTTCCAATAAATCATCCTCATCGAGGTCAAAGCATACCTTCTCCTCTTTGAGGTCAGACCAATCATACCCTAGGATTTCTTTCTTTTAGTTAAATATTATGCCAAGATATCATCCAAGGAGCAGTCTAATTATGCCGGCACAAATACTCGCGGCTGACCAGTCATGGGATTATGCTCGTTAATGGAGATGCACCTGAGTTCTCCTACTACTATAGTGCTAACCCTATGAGGGCTACGCTTACTGGAAGACACATGCTCATGACTGTCAACTGCTATGGGTGGAGTGTTGCCCCTCGGGGATCTACCACCATGGGAACAATAGAACTATCCACTTCCCCTTCTACCATTGCCATATCCATAATTGATGGAGGTAATGGTGGTGGTAGTATGAATACAATGTTGTGGGGTTGCCACTCCTTCTTTATAAAGTAGGAGGTCAGGAGAGAACTCTCATCTCGGTTGGTGGAGTATGAGATGTGGGATCCCTTGGCCATAGCCATCACTAGTTGGGCTTTCTTTTCCCTGTCTTTTCATGGCTTTGGGTGGAACCATAGAAGATGGAACCTAAACTGTCGATAGTAAACATGGATTAGAGTGGTGTGGTGGAGATAATATCGGATGTCTCTATACGGGGGCTCTCCTCCTATGATGGGTGGTGCCAGTCAACACAATACTATCGATGTGACCGACACAGGTAGCATGCCAATCGAGAAATCTATGAGGGTGGAGACTACTTACTACCTGGCATATCTTCACCTTTCTCTGCTAGTGATGTGAACTGACACTTGGGACTCTCTAGACCTCTCCTGATGGATCTACTCTCCTACACTACGAGGAAGAATTGATCACAAATAAAATTGGTCACTGGACTCGATAGTCAGAAGCCCCCTTTGCATAAAACGTCTATGGTCGCATGATCTTCTCCTATCTCTGACAGGTGTCTCATAATGAATCAGAGGTGGAGGTGATACTACAATCCTCCTGACATCTTCCTTTCCTTCAGAACCAGAAAGAGGATGAAACTTATTCTGAGTAAGCAAAGTTGAAACCTTCCTGAGTGACTCCTTTGTAATATGAGATACTATCTATATCTCCCTAGAAATCGCATGGTGCGATCTTCTCTATGAAGTTCACAGGTGAGGAGACTATCCCAAGCTAGGATAACCTTCCCCTTAAAGGAGGCCAATGAGTGGGTAATAGCCTACATTGGGGCAGTGATGGGAAAAACTGACTGTGTAGGCACTGGAATTTAGCTATTGCAAAAAACCTCTAGAGCCTTCCCTTCAATGAGGGAAACATACAATCTGAGGGCATCTCTGATACGATGATTACTCTACCACATTCTTCTTTGAGGGTTGGTAATCTGGCCCTCAAATGGCCAAAATGTACTAAATGAGCAAAATTATTTTGGGGGAGGCTAGCCTAATCCAAGAACAAATCCATCCCGAAGGGGAAGGTGAACACATACTTTTGTGAATCAATCTGTATTGTACTGCACTAAGAAAAGCTGACTAGACTGAGTTAAAACTAAACTGGAACTATGCAATTATTGAAAATAAACTCAAATCAAATTTTCTGCCTTGGTATTTTGCTGGCTTTTTAAATTTGATTTAGAGTTTGAACCCACACTCAACAATTTAAATATGTTAAGTGGGGCTCATTGAATTTAGGAGAGAATTTCAATAACTTGGAGAAGATATTTCAAGTTAATTTTGAGTTTAGAATCCACATTCAACAAATTTGTGTATGTTGAATGGGTTCAAGTATTTTGGAGAGACTTTTGATGCTTCTATTGGTTCATATTTGAATTTGATTTTATGTTTGGGGAAATTGAGTATGTTAAATAAAGGGTCAATTGATTTTGTTTTAGATTTGATTTTGGGGTTACACATTTAGCAAACTTGGGTATGCTAAATAAGATGTATGAAAATAATTTTCTTTTAGCTTGTTTGGCCAAGATGTATATCATGTGTGAATTTACAAATGGAATCTTTACTTAGCAAATTTGTGTATGGTAATGAAATCCCAAAAATATTTAATTTTTTTTTATTTTGAAAATCATATCTTTATTAGAAAATTTGTGTATGCTAAATAAAGCTTAAATATGTTTGATTTTTTTTTAAAAAAAAATGGGATCTTTACTTAGCAAATTTGTGTATGTTAAATAAAGGCCAAATGTGTTTGATTTCTATTTTAGTTTTTAAAATGGGATCTTTACTTAGCAAATTTGTGTATGTTAAATAAAGCTCAAATGTGTTTGATTTTTATTTTGGTTTTGAAGATGGGATCTTTACTTAGCACATTTGTGTATGCTAACAAAGCCCAAATGTGTTTTATTTTTGTTTTGATTTGTGTTATTTTTGAAAGTGGGGATTTTTGTTTAACAAATATGGTGTGTTAAATAGAATTCAATTTATTCTCAATTTCCTTCCTAAAAAATGAAATTCTATAACAATGACAACAACAACAACAAGCCTTAATCCCACTAGTGGGGTCGACTACATGAATTCTTCGAATCCATTGTGTCCTATTATGTGTCAAATTCTCATTTAAATCAAGTATACTAAGATCATTTTTTATACATCTTAACCAATCTTTTTAGGTCTACCTCTACCTTTCTTAACATAAAGAAAATCTAATGCATCTACTCTCCTAATCGGGTCATCAGACGGTCAACACTTTATGTGGCCAAACCAACTAAGGCGACTCTCCCTAATCTTATCTACCATTGGAGCTACTCCAACTTTTTCCTGAATATACTCATTTTGCATTCTATCTCTAAGAGTAAAGCCACTCATCCACCTAAGCATCCTCATCTCTATAACACTTAACTTAGTCTTATGCTTCTGCATTCTCTTTTCATAAGTCATTGTCTTACCACCATCTTATAAAATTTTCCCTTAAGCTTAAGTGGAACTTTTCTATCACATAATAGGCCAGATGCATTCCTCCACTTCAACCATCCAACTTGAATTCTACAAATAACATCTCCATCTATTTCACCATCATTTTGAATAATAGAGCCTAAATATCTGAAATGCTCATTCTTATTAATGACTTGTTCAACTAATGTCACAACACTACCACTAGAACGTCTACAACTAAAATTACACTCCATATATTCAGTTTTAGATCTACTTAAACGAAAACCTTTAGACTCTAGAGTTGACCTCCATAATTAAAGTTTCTGTTGGACTCCCTCTCTAGTCTTATGAACAAGAAGAATGTTATCAGCAAAAAGCATACACCAAGGTACATCTTCTTGTAAATGCCTAGTAAGAACATCCATAACTAAAGTAAAAAGATAAGGGCTTAAAGCTGATCCATGATGTAATCCAACTGAAATAGGAAAATATTTTGTCAATCCTCCTTGTGTTTGGACACAAGTAACAGCTCTAGTATACATATCCTTAATGACTTGAATATAACCAATATTAACTCCTTTCTGTTCTTGAACTCTCCAAAGAACATCTCTCGAAACTTTATCATAAGCTTTCTCTAAATCCATAAATATCATATCTAGATCCTCCTTACTTTCTCTATGCTTCTCCATCAAACCCCTTAACAAATGTATAACATCCATAGTAGATCTACACCCGAAACCAAAACGATTGTGAGAAACTTGTCACATCGTATATGCTCAATTACTCTATCCCATAATTTTAATGTATGGCACATTGACTTAATTCCTCTATAATTTGTAGACTCTTGTGCATCACCTTTATTCTTAAATCTAGGAACCAACAAACTCTTTCTCCACTCATCCGACATCTTTTTAGTCTTTAAAATGACATTAAAAAGATTTATAAGCCAAGAAATTCCTTGATCTCCTAAACATTTCCACACTTCTATTGGAATATTATCCTATCTACTTTTCCACATTTCATTTTCTTTAAAGCTTCACTAACTTCGATTTACTAATACGATGATAAAATGAAATTCTATTTTGTTTAGGGTATTAAGGTTGCTAAAATCAATCGTACTTTCAGATCCTTCATTGAAAAGTTTATCAAAATACCTCATCCACCTATTTTCAATATCCTTTTCTAAAAAAAGCATTTTATTATTTTCATCCTAAATTCACCTCACTTGAACTATGTATTTAGTTCTCCTATCTCTTTGGTTGGCTAACTTATACATACATCTCTCACCTTCTTTGGTATCTAATCTATCATATAAATCACTAAAAGCTAAATTTTTTGCATCATATTTTGCTTTCTTAGAATCTCTACAGGCCACTTTATATCTTTCCCAATTCTCGGGTTTTTTTGCCGTTTTATAACAATACTTTTTTTTATCTTTTCTTGCACTCTAACTCTATTCTTACTAAAGAATCTTTTCCTTTTGATTCTCCAAGCACATCTTTAGCAACTTGCTTAATTTCACTTGCTATTTTTTACCATATAATGTTAGCTTTCTCATGAACATCCCAAATTCTAATCTCTTGTAACTTGCTTTTAAAAATATTTTTATTTGTGTTCTTTAAGTGTCCCCATCTAATTCTAGGACAATAATTTAGTTTATTTTTTCTCTTACAACCTTTCATCTTAAAATCTAAAACTAACAATCGATATTGGGTACTTAGATTTTCACTTGGAATGACCTTATAATCTTTACAATCTAAACAATCTATTTTTCTTATCAGAAAATAATCAATATGTGTTTTACTAGATCCATTTTTATAAGTAATAATATGTTCATCTCTTTTCTTAAATAAAGTGTTAGCAACTACAAAATCATAAGCTAAACAAAATCTAATATAGTCTACCATCTTCATTAGTCAACCAATCACCATACACTTTTAAAATCTTCTACCACTCTACCAACATGTCCATTTAAATCTCCTCTAACAAATACTTTTTCTTCAAGAGGTATCTTTTGTATTAATCCCTCTAATTCATTCCAAAATTTTCTTTTGCACTTACCTCCAAACCTACTTCAGGAGCATAGACACTTATAACATTGACAATCTTAGTATCAACAATAATCTTTAAAGCTATAATTCTATCTCCACATCTATTAATATTTATAACATTATCCTTCAAACTTTTATCTATAATCATACCTACACCATTTCTAGTTCGACTTTGACTTGAATACCAAAGTTTAAAACTTAAACTATCAATCTCCTTGGCTTTCTCCCCCAACCCATTTAGTTTCTTGAACACATAAAATATTTATCTTTCTATGAACCATAATATCTATTAATTCCATTAATTTACTTGTAAGAGTACCTATATTCCAAGATCTAACCTAATTCTAGTTTCATGGACCAACTTCTTTTTTCCATCCATATAATGAATTGCTTGCTTATTGCAAGCCGATCGTCTCACATTTTCATGCCATTCGCATCGCTTCCAGGGATGCCCTAGCATTAACACAATGATTTAAAGGTTTCATGTCATGATTATTTTGACAAATTTGGGTATGTCAAATGGAATTCCAATGTATTTTGATTTTCATGATTTTTGCAAAGGAGATTTCCATTTAAATTTAATAAAACGGAAGTCAATCATATTTTATTTTTCAAGATAAAATTTTTGTGAATGATTATTGCTTTTTTGAAAAGAAAAAATTCCAACTTAACACATGTGGAATGTGTTAAGTGGAGTTTCAAATGGTGTGATTTTATTTGAAAATGAAACCTCCATTCAACAAATTTGGATATATTGAATGAAAATGCTTATTTTCAAATTTATGCTTTTTTAAAAAGGAATGAAACTCAAACTTTAATATATATAGAATATATTGGGTGGAGTTTCAATTTTATGATATGATTTTATTTGGAAATGAGATATTCATTCAATAAATTTGAGTATATTGAATGAGGATTCTCAATTTCAAATATGTGCTTTAGAAAAGGAAGAAAGTCCAACTTTAACATATGTGAGATATATTGAGTGGAGTTTCAATTTCATAAAAAGATTTTATTTGAAAATGAAACCATCATTCAATAAATTTGGGTATGTTGAATGAAGATGTTCATTTTCAAATATGTGATATTTGAAAGATGATTTTGATTTTGGTTTTGAAACCTACATAACAATCCACGAGGATTATTAGATGGGGTTGAGTTATATAATTTGTGAAAATTTTTGTGCAAGTATTTTATAATGTGAACTTTGGGAAAGTGCTTTTAAAACATAATATTTTATAAAGAATTTATTTTTTCATTTGTGGAATGAACCTTACCTTACCATAAAGATGGTAAGGAGGTTCAAAAAGGTCATAAGTCATCTCTTTTGATTAAATTTTATTTTCACCTATTGGAGGACCCAACAGGAGTTCTAAGACCAACATGGAGTGAGGTCCTAAAACTTAAAGGATGCTGGCCAGCTTAGATTAAGAATGAAATGAGCTAAGTGCCAATAGAAAAGAAGGATAATCTTGGACTCATATGAAATATAAATCCACTATTGATACTTGGAGATAATGATCATTTACTGGAGATGGAGAGAGGAACATTCTCCAGTAGAGTTGCCAGAAAAATTTATGGTATTTATATTTTGTAGATAGGGGACACCACGTAGATCTTAAGGAGGGGAGGGGACTTATTGAGGTCATCGGGTACGACATTGAGGAATGATGTACTATCTCAAGAGATAGAAGTTACCATCCTACAATGTACCTAATCACTTAATAAGGACTCTTAAGGCCAATGAGTCTTTAAATGTACTAGAGATCTTTCCCCTACTTTACATGGAAAAGTAAAGTAGAGTTTATTTTGGGTTCATTAAGCTCCCTATGAAGCAAGACCCCATAGTTAATTACATCCTAAGGAATGAGGTTCCTTAGGAGTACTCTTGATTAATGTAAATGATCATTGTCTCCAAAGATTTCGAAGATAGGACTATCAATCAATTGGTTAATTTTAGAAAATCAACTAGGATTGATCAAAAAGGAGAGAGTTATTATCAAAACCAAAGGGAGAAGAGTAGGGGATGCTCATGATACTAGGAAACCTAGTGAGCATCCTAAACTATCATATGGTTGGGCTTTATATTTTTGAAATTGAGGAGAATTATATGTTTGAGTTAAATTTTTATTAAAAATCTAGGACTTATAATTCCGTAATACAAGATTATAGAAATGCTTAAGAGGTGAGGATTTATGCTTATAGCTCAAAGGGAAATAGCAACCCTAGATCCTAATTCTAGGGAGATTTAGCATAAGCCAAAAGTGCAACCTAAATCTAAGTGACAAAATGGGCATATGGTTTACCACCATAAGAGAGGATAAATCACCCGACTGTTGGACTTACAACTGCTTGTGGTGGCTGCCAACTAACTCCTCCTATGATTTTAAATACATGTAGGCAAGTCATATGCTTTGTAAGATGGTTAGGCTATTATTTATTTAGAAGAGAGACTAAGTCCTTAAACTCACTCCCTAAGAGACTAGATCATGAAGGGCATGAATAATGACCTAAATCTAATTCAAATTTTGTCAAGTTTTATTTTTATTTTTGGACATTTTTATTTGACACGGGATATGAGATTTTATATGCCTAATGCATGAGAAAATTAGTTATGTGCCAAAATCATAGAGAAGGAGGTGCGTTTCCACCATGGCTCTCAAAGATCAAGCCATTTTCTCTGGCAAAGGTGGAAGCCCTCCATTGGCAAGAGTGAGACAATATGATCTATGCATGATATGAGATATACAACATCCAACTAAAGGGGTTGCTAAATCTTTTATTATTTTGATTTATGTCCTAGGCTTTAGGTGAGGTTCTAAATTATTTAGTTTAATTTTGAATTAATTAATTGGATAGAAAATTTATTTTTTTTTCTAAGAGCTTAATCGCATCCAAGCCATTCAACACTCATCAAACAATTAAAAAATTAGGAAAATCATGCCATCCTAATTACACAATCATAAACATAACATCAATTAATTTATAAAATTAGTGCAAAAGAATAAGAGACCGATGTGGTCAGGTTCCACCGCACAACTAGAAAAGAAATATGGGAAGCTGAGCTCTACCCTTATAAATCTCGGTATAATGAAAGAATAAATTACAATTATGAAGTGATAAGTGTTATGGGGGTCTTCATTCTTCACTCGTCCTTCATTCCTTCATTGTGGTTTGCTCCATTTCTTTATTTCTTTTGGTTTGACTTGGGATGTAGTTTATTCTAAGGCCTCACATGGTATATAAGACATGGTCTTATAACCAATGTTCACCTTAGTCCCCATAACACTTATCCTAATCCTAATGCAAAAATTACATTAAAAGGAAGGAAAGTAAATCTAGCTACACCTACAAAACAAATGTTAGCTAAATATACCATACAACCCAAGCAGTTATAGGAATAATTTAGACTTAGTATCCTACACATGGGTAACCAAGTCCACTTGTCCTAATTTGGGTTATGCTTAGGGGTATAAGCAACTTGCACAAGAAAAAAGCATTTATATTCTTATTACAGCGCCCCTTAAGCACAACCCCTTAAAGAAAGCATGATTAGGCTAATATTCATCCCATCGCGACCTTAACATCACATCAATACATCACAAAACTAAATATTCATCAAACCATCCCAAACCTAAAGCTAGAAATGGAGACTTAAAATGCATATATACTGCTAAGCTTGTGAGAGGTTTAATTTATAAAAGGTTGATTTCACTTTAAGTAGTTTAGTTGATTGATTTTCTCTTATTTCATGTAACCTTGATTTAGCAACTAAGTGTTATAAAGAAGAAAGATAGGAGAGTATCTCTTTTATCCCTACCTTAAGTGATTTCTAAGGTAAATTGATTAATGAATATCCTTTACTGAATGGTTTATTATGTGTTTTAATTAACCTTAAGTTTAGATTCACTCTAAATAGTCCTATTCAATAAGAAATATATCTTAGGATTAGTTAGGGTGGATTACTATCACACACACACCCATTCATTTCTTTCCATGATGTAGACCATGCATATTAATAATCCTAAGCATACCTATACATGCAAATCATAGCACACTTTGATGATGAATGCAAAGAGATGTGATTTGAAAATTTGGATATTCCATTTGTTAATTGGATCATTAATGCATGTCTTTGTTATGTAGAAAGAGGGATTTTTCATCCATTAGCTAAATGCGCATCCGTATGTATAAAAATTATAAGTGAGTATGGCAACATTATTTTCTACACCAGGGGCATAAGGTACAAGACCTGTTTAGGGCTACCTAAAGCCTCGCAGTCCTAGGATGTCCAAACTGATATACCGCTTTTCTTAGATACATATAGATGTACAAAAAGAAATAAATGGAAAAGAAATCACGCAAAAGATTATGCTTAATTTTGTTGTATGATTTACATGTGTAATATGAAGGTCTTTCATAAGTCTTAATATAGAGATGCATAGGAATAAATCTAGGCAAGTGTTGTGTTCTTTTCAAATGAACTGTACACTTGCAAATCCTATGTGAATCCATGTTAAGAGAAGGAAAGAGAACTTTATAATACACATCTTATGCTATCATCACATACATGCTTATAAATATTGATAATTAGCTTCACTTCATTTATAATCTTTGATTTATAAGTTTTTTAAAAAATAATTTTTGATTTAATAGTGATAATAGCCACTCATATTCTTAATTTTAGCCAACACATGCAATTTGACAAAAAAGGAAACATTTTACTTACTTAATTTTGTCTAAAAGAAATCAATGCATGATTTCATATGGCAAGTGATATTTAGCATGATCCAAAAGAAATAAAGGAATGAAAGCACATGAATTCATTCATCCTAATTAATTCTTAAGGATAATAACATAAAATAAGATCATTTAAAATTAATCAAAATTCTTTAGGGAGATTTGTATCTTTGAATTTGATTTGACTTAGGAAATATGAGAAGGGTTTGCTAGTCCTAACCCATTCCCATGTGTGAATTAGTTTGGTTTAATTTAGAACAATTAGGTTGATTTTGTGTTTTGGTTAGGTTAAAGTATAAATTAAATATATTAATTACCCCTTACTTATACCACTTTAACATAATTATCCAAGTAATTATGGGCCAACATATGATATGCAACCACATGGAAATTAAATTAGCAATGCACCTAGGAAATGAAGGGACCTAATGCAATTGGCTCACAATTATTGGTTAATTAAGCTAAAGGGTTTGATTAAGTACTTTTATAACCCTCCTACAAGTTTGATTATAATTTCCTTTAGAATTCTCTCTTGGGTTATTGAACACCTAAGAATCTACCCAAGAATTGAATGATTGAGTTCTAGAATGATTTGGTTTTGAGTTTGATTAATTAAACTATTTAATGAAGTGATTAACCCATTAATTAGTTATAAATTGATTAAGTGTTATCCAAATGAAATAAACTTAAGGGAAAAGATTGGAAAAGAGGTCCTAATCTCATTCCCTATGTCCAATCACTATTTCATAATGATCGCTTAATTAATGGATTCATTTCTATTTAACATGCTAATTAATCATTTAATTAATTAAGAGGGATTAAGAATGAAATAAGCAATTCCCTAATTAATCAAGCAATAAATTCTACAAAAATTATGGGAGGGATCCAACTAATCAATCTCAAAAAGTTTAAAACTAATTTCTAGAATAATTAGATAGTAATTAGCTTAATAATATTTCCAATAAAACCCAACTTGAGTCAAAATCACTATTTAATATTAATTGATTTTAATTTTCTATTATTTTCATCTGAATTACCTTTAAAATGAGTGTTTATTATATTTTTTGAATTTTTCTACAATTAGTTATGAATTTTGGAAGTTTCATCATTAAAATTAGATTAATTAAGCCTAATTAAACTCCTAATCCTATTGGGCCACATGGAAGCTAACGCGACATGCTTTCTACATGGAATGATAGGATTGGTTATTTAAGTTGTCACATTCACTATTGAGTCAGCTGGCGGTGGACACGCTTTCTCTGTGGGCCATCTGATCTAAGAGAGATCTAAAGCATGATTTTATCAGGACCATCTAATTTGGTCATGCGGAATAGATGATCCATGATCTGTCTTCTACTAAGCGGTGAGAAATGGATGCCGTCATCTATCCCTCACCCAAGCTCAAATGGAGCTCAAATTCATCCCAAACCTTCGAGGAAGCACAACATCACATTGGAGATCGTGACATAATAATTTTCTTCATAAAGGATCAAGTAAATTTGTCTTTAAGGTCTGTTTCAATGGCATACCTCACTAGAGCTTGAGATTAGTAGTTCAAACGGTTGAGGAAGCTTCATTTGGATGCAATGAAGCCCTGTTGAGCTGCACGAGCTTTAATTCAATGTAGTTAGCTCGAAAGACCAATCCACGACATGTAGGTGATCGGCTTCGATCAAACTCCTAGCTCTGATCATTGGGAAGCTCAGGATTCAATTCGTTTCAACTCACATTGGTCCAAGGATGGTGTGTGCAAGGTTAGTTGCACTTTGGTTGAGGATTGAGTGAGTTGAGCTCGGGATTGATCTCCTATGTTTTGATTTTGAGTAAAATTGAGAAACGGGAAGCAAGGAATGGTTTGGAAAAGCTTGGGGAGGCTTCAATTAGATTTCTCAAGCTCTAAGGAATGAATCTCTCTCTTGAGAGAATGAGGGGGGGGGGGGATATCTCCCCCTCCTTGGATCGGATGGAGGAGTGAGGAAGAGTAGCTACCCATGTGATTGGTGAGTGGATTTGGTGAGCCAAGTGATCAAGGGACATTGGGGAGATCATTTTGGCCTACCCTTGGGTCATGGTTGACCCAGCTCATTGGGTCATGTTCACCACCCTCATTGGTGCCCATGTGGACTAATAGATGGGTGCCAAGTAGCCTTTGGAAAGGAATGGCCAAATTCCAAGTGAATTTGGTCATGGGATATCCTTTGACCCAAGGGAAAAGTGGTCATTTTGCTATGAGTTTGATTTGGGTAGATTTGAAATGATTTAAAAATGGGTTGGGCCAAATTTCAAGTGATTTGGAGTTAATTTGATTTGGTTAGGATCAATTTGACCAATTTGGGTCAAGTTAGGTCAAATTGGGTTAGGTTGACCAATTGGTCAAATTGGGTCAAACCATGGGTTAGGTCAAGTTCAAAGGATCATTTGGAGCCTATGGGTATCATTGGTTTGGTTTAATTTGATTTAGATTTGGTTTTGGTTCATTTAGGTTCATTTGGGTCAAATTGGTCAAGTTGACCAATTTGACCCAATTGGGTTAGGTCATGGGTTGGTTTAGGGTTGGTTGATCATTTGAAATGTATTGCAAGCTTTGGTTCAATCAATTTTGATTTGTTTTGATTTCAAGTTGATTTGACCTTTTTGGTTAAGTTGGGTTCATGGTCGATTGGATGAGGTTTGGTCTAATTGGTCAATTGAAGCTTTGGTCAAGTTCAGCAATCAATTTGGAATGAATTTGACACATTGGTTGCAATCGATTTGGCTTAGATCAAGATTTGACCCATTTTGGCTTTTTTGGTCAATTTGGGTCAACTTGGGCTAGGAGGGCCAATTGGGTTTGGTCTAGCTCAAGTGACAGCTTGGTCATGTTTAATAATTGATTATGGATTGGTTTAGATCAATGGTTTCAATTAATTTGACTCATGAAGAATTTTGGCTTGTTTAGGTCTCATTTGGGCTAAGTGTTGACTTGGTGAAAAGCTAGGTTTGACTTGGTTTGATCCAATTGGAGTGATTGAACATTCAAGGATGATTGTTGATCACAATGTGAAGCTTAGGCCTTGGTTCAACCCAATTCAGGTTGGATTAGAACTTGGTTCAAAAAGGGTCTTTAGGCTACTTTGGGTCAAGTGGACCTAAAAGGGTGAATTAGCTTGATCATAGCTTGATTCAAGTTTGTTTTAACTCACATATGTACTTATGATGGAAATATAAATCCAATTGCAAGTGGTTTGGAATCAAATGGGTTTTGGTTCATTTGATAATTTCAAGTCAAAAGTAAGAATATGGGTTTGACTTGGGTCAGTGTTATTTTGTCTTGGTGATTGTAGTTTATGTTTATATTTGGGCATGTGATTGAAGGAGTGATTTTTTGAAGATAAAATCCAAGGGTTTGGATTGATTTGAGAATGATTTGTTTAAATTCAAGAAATTGGCTTAAAGGATATAAATTGGGTTTGGATTTGAGTTTTTAATTTATATTGATTTGATTTTGGCCATTTGAATCTATATTTCAATTTTATTTATGAAGATAAATGAGAATAGGAATGATCCATGAGAGAATCATGTGAATTAGGAGTGATTTGATTGTGAATTTGGCTAAGGTATGTCAAAATGTTTGAAAAGGGGGTTTTGATTTGGTTTGATTTAGATTCATTTGATTTGGATGATTTGAATGCCAATTTCATTTATAGTTGTGAATACATGTGATGGAATAAGTGATTTATAAAGAAAATAGTTGGCTTTGGGTTGATTTGAAGGGTTTGGCTAAGCTTATGGATGTGATTCATAAGGTTTAGGAAGGTTTTGGAATTGGAATTGATCATGGGTTTCAGTCATATAGAATTGGAGTTGGATTTAGAATTGATTTTAGATTTGAATCATTCAATTGAGTTGGGATTGGTTTGAGAAGAAAATCAATGGAGTTGGGATTGATATGTGATTTGATTTGGATTGGTTTGAAGGAGTATACATGGGCTAAATTTGAGCTATAAGGTAAATTGTTGCTTTAAATCCCTAATGCATAGCCTAATCCTATGATAAACCCTTCAAAGTTTCTAGTGTTAGGTTAAGTGTTCTCCTAATTACTAGAAGTTTCTCAAGACTAAGGAACTCTTAGTGTCTAGAGGAGTCCTATGTCTAAGATGGAGAAGTTGAGAGCTCACTCCAAAATTCAGGTCAAAATTGAGCAAGTCAACCCCTTAACACATATAAACCCAAACTAGCCAAATTGCAACCTAAGAGAAATCCCTTGAAACCAACAATTCATACCAAATCAAAATCAATATTTGAATATGACTTGACCTTGAATCAAACCAAACCAATTTGTCCCTCTTGACTCAAGTTGACCCAAATTGAATTAAAAGACCAAATTGGTTCAAATTAAAATATAAACAAAATTGATTGCAACCAATGGCTCATGTTTATTCTAAACTGATTGTTGAACTTGACCAAAGCTATGATTTGACACAATTGAACCCAATTGAACTACTTAGCCCAAATTGATCTAAAGGTTTAACTTGGCCTAAATCAAAATTAAATCCAAATTAATTAAAACCAAAAGCTACAATCATCTTCATTGGTAAACAAACCAACAAACCCATGCCAATTTGGCCAAATTGGTCAAATTAGTCAACTTAACCCATTTGACCTAAATAAATTCAAATGAGCCAAAATCAAATCTAAGCCAAACTAAACCAAACCAATTGAACCAAAATATGCCAAATGATCATATGAACTTGACCCAACCCTTATTGATCCAATTTGACCACTTGGTCAACTTGACCCAACATAACCTAATTTGACCTAAATGAGTCAAATTGAGCCCAACCTAATCAAATCAACTCCAATTGACTTGAAATTTGGGCTAACCCACTTTTGGCTCATTTCAAATCTGTCCAAATCAAATGCAATGCCAAATGATATTCTACCTTTGGTTCAAGGGCATCACATGAGACAAACTGCCCATGTAAGTGGTCATTTCCATTCCTTGGCCACTTGGTACTCTCCCAATGGTCCTCTTAAGGACCTAAGGCACTGCCCAACCTGACCCAAGGGGTTATTGGGTCAACCATGACTCATGGGAGGTGAAATCACCTCACCCTCCCCATTAAAGCCATGATTCCTTCTTGGCACCTACCTCCACACCTTCAACCAACCACGGAAAACTCACCTCCTCGCCATGACTGACTCACGAGATGGTTAGACTACTAGAAGCCAAACCTAATCCCACCATCCAATCAAGATGAAAAGGGGTATACACCCCCTCATTTCCACTCATACACACACATAAATCATTCCTTAGATCCCTAGCTACACAAGATGAGCCACTAGAGCCATTCTCTAAGCTCCCAAGCTCATTCCTCGATCAAAAAATGCCATTCCCATCCATCCTAAAATAGGACACTCCCATTTTTGGCATAACTTTTCCATTTCTCCATCAAACTAAAATTAACTTTCCACGCACCTTCCCTAAGCCTCGTCGAGCAAGAACAAATCATCTCCCAAGCATCCCAAGCACCGGAGGTGGGACTTCGATCAAACCTGAGCTCCAAATCGTCAGTTCATTGCCTTCTGATTGAATGTTGAGGAATTCATTCAATTGTTGCTCAACAGGGCTTCGCCTCCACTAGATGAAGCTTCCTCAATCATTCGAGCCATCGATCTTGAGCTCTAGCAAGGTATGCTCCAAAATCGATCCTTAGGCAAAAAAGGGTTGGACATTTTTGAAGAAGACTTGCATCTCATTGGATCTTGACCGTTGGATCCCCTCCGATCGATGTCATGAAGGTTTGGGATCCTTTGGAGTTGATCTGAGCTCGGGAAAGCTAGGATCAAGTGAGTTGTGCCAGACAGACTCCATTCTTCTTCACTCGCGTGATGTTAGATCATGTACCATCCATTTCACATGATTAGAATGGACGGTTGTGATTAGATCCACTAGATTGATCTGATTTAATCCTATTAAGCTATGGGATTAATCATAGAGATTGGATAGCAGACGAGAAAGCATGTTCACTATCGCCACGTAGGCTCTGAGTCAGATAAGTTTTAAGTAGCCAATCTCACGGTGCCATGTGGAAAGAAAGCAGCATCAGTGCGCCACATGGCACTAATAGGATTAGGCTTTAATTAGGTTTAATTAATCATTTTTAATGGTTGAAACTCCTAAAACTCATAAAAAATCATAGAGAAATACAAAATTGCAAATAAATACTCATTTTAAAGGTATTTCAGAGGAGAATTAATTAAAAATGATATAAACTAATTTTGAATAGTAAGTAAAGTTTAATTATAAAATTAATTAGCTTAATTACTCCTTAACTACTTTAGCAATTAATCCCAAATTTTATGGGTTAATTTAATGGGATGACCTATGTCTCCTATGATTTTCTTAGAATTTATTGCTCACTTAATTAGGAAAATTGACTAATTAAACTTAACTACTCTTTTAAGTTAATTAATAATTAATTAATCCCATGAATTAATCCCATGAACAGTGATAAATTGGTTAATTAAGTTTGTTAATCATTGTTCAACAGTAAATGAACTAAGGAATAGGGTTGGGAGCCCTTTCGCTAAGTTCATTTTACCCTTTTTTTAAATGAAATTAATTAAGATTTTACTAATTAATTAAGTCACTTAATCAAATTGAAATCATAATCACATATGACCTTAATTAATTAAATCATGGGGTAGATTTTTAGGTGTTTAATAACCTAAAGGAGTTTAATGAAATTATGGTTAGTCTGCATGTGTGGGAAAATCATAAGAGTAATTAATTAAATCCTTTAATCTAATTAATAATTAATCACGAGCCAATTACATTTGGCCCCTTTTATTTCCTAGGATCATTGTAAGTTTATTTTCCATGCATATCATGTTGGCTCATAATTATTTAGTTAATTACGGTGACATAAGTAAGGGTAATTAATTCATCTAATTAAGGGTTAAACTTAAATAACCCATAAAATCCACTTAATTACATTTCCTTAACTTAAATAAAGTCACTAATGTGGGAATGGGTTTAAAACAACAAGTGATGATTTCTCTTCTCCTCTTTAAATCAAATCAAATCCAAAACTTAATTAATAAAGAAGCTTTGGTTTGTTTTAAATAATTTTATTTGATTTGATTGTCCTTAAGAACTTGTTTGGTTGAATAAATCACATGCTTATATTTGATTGGCATCTTTTCAATCATGTTAAATTTGGTATGTCATTTGAATTCATGCATCCATCTTTTGAAAATCAAGTAACATAAAATGGTTTCCTTTATGTAAGCTTGCATGTGTTGATTTAATTTAATATATGTGTTGCTATTATCACTATTAAATCCAAATGTATTTTTCAAAATCTTATAAATGAATAATAATATGTGTTGTGGTTCTAGTTATAAATACATAAGAAATGCATGTGCTTATAGCTTAAGTGTATGAATGTTGAGTTCTTTTCCCTCTATTCATGTGTTTATTTATATAAGATTGAATGGTAATGGTTATATAGTCTGGACATCCCGGGAGCATGGGACTTTAGCTAGCCCCAAAGAGGTTATTTAATTACCTCACTTCTCTGGTTTAATAACGGCACATACCCATTTGATTTCATTCTTATGTATTTCAACATTAAAATTTGGATGGAGCTTCAATTCATATATATATATAAATGATTCAATCAAAAAAATTATACAATCTTTGCATGGTTTTCTTTCCTCATTTATGTATACATCCATGTGTGTCTACAAAAAACAATTTCTTATGACCTTTTTGTATAAGAATTTGGATAAAGTTTTAAATTAATATGTTTAAATAATTCAATCAAATAAAATATAAATTCTGAACATACATATACATTCATAATTTAAGGGTGCTAAAATATGTTGCATATATAAATACACTTAAGATTAAATCATATGCATGTTACATGTGATGGAAAGGAATGATTTAATATGTCATCTCATAGTAATTTAATTAAATTATTCTTAAGATGTCTTTCATTTTTGAATAGGATTATTTAAAGTGAACCTAAAGTTAGGATTAATTAAATCATTTAATAAGTCATTCACTAAAGAGAACTAAATCAAATTAATATACTTTAGAAAGGGACTTAAGGTATTGATGAAAGAGGGTAATTCTCTTTTCCTCTCTTCATAGTACTTAGTTGCTAAGTGTAATCAAATGAAACAAAAGAAAACACAAATTAAATTTCTCAAATCAATTAAACTACTTCAAGTGAAATCAATAATTAATTTTAAATTGAATCCTTCAACACTTAGAAAATACAACACGAATGCCTAACAAGACTTACCACACAAGCCTTAATACACACATTAGAATTAAGTCATAATTTCTAGCTCTAAGTTAGGATGGTGCATGATGTGATGTATGTTTTGTTTTATGATGTATTATTTTAGATTAGTTGTTAGGGTGTATGCTTGGAATGTTCACTATGATAGATTGGAATGTTTACTAGTCTTATTTGTATCATGAGCATTTCCTACTTATTCCATTTGGATTCCAAAAATAAGTATTCTCCTTCAGCTTTCCCAATTGATTTTCCAAATACAACCAATCTTTTGATAGTCTAACCTTCAAATCTTTGGAGATGCTAATTATCTACTTTAATTGAAAGTATTCTTAGGAAATTTCATTTCTTAAGATGTAATTAACTATGGAGGCTTGCCTCCATATAAAACAAGAACTTGGTTTAATATAAATCTGTTGTATTCATCCATGTAAAGTAGAGAAAACCTCTCGAATATTCAAAGACCCATCAAGCCTTAGGAGTCCTTATTACGTGATTAGGTCCATTGTAGAGTGTTGCCTCTATCTTCGAGATAGTACATCATACCTCAATGTTATACCCATCACTTCAAGAAGTACCACCCCTACGATCTGCGTGGTGTCCCCCTTGATACATCCAAACATAAACACCACAAGGCCCTCTCGCCTTATTCATAGAATCCTCTCAACATCATCCTTTCTTTTTAGAGTTTGGAGATCTCTATCCTCAAGTAGGCAAGGGTTTGACTCATAATGTTAATTGATACACCTGGGTCAACCAAAACTTTGGATAGTCTGTATCTGCCAACATCCACTGTAATGTAAAGAGGCGGTTGTGCTCGTCATCCCTGGGAGTAAGTCTTCATCACTGAATGTAACTCTTAAGATGTCCTTCGAGTGGCATGCCTCTTTAGATGGTCAACTGAGCTAAGTATATCTCTAGATCAAGTAAGGCCTTGATTAGAGATTTCCTCATCTCTTTGGATAAGACAAGCGAGATATACTTAACTTAGCTAAACTTTCTAAGGTGAGCTAAGACATTATAATCAAATAAAACCTAAACACTAAACTAAAAAAGAAAACCTAAAACCTAAAATAAAATAAAGTAAACTTAAACCTAAACTAAAATAAACTAAACTAAAATAAATATAACCTAAACCAAAACCTAAAATAAACTAAAAATAAACCCTAAACAAAAAAAATAATAAAATAAATTAAAAATAATCCTAAACCTAAACTAAAAAATAAAACCTAAAATAAAAACCTAAAACCTAAAATAATAAAATAAAATCCTAAACCTCAACCTAACAATAAAAAAAATAAACCTAAACCTAAAAAAGTAAAATAAAAATAAAACTCAATAAACTTAAACTAAAATAAATAAACCAAAAATAAATAAAATAAACTATAAAAATAAAAAAATAAACATAAATAAAAACCTGAATTTGTTCTCTATTAAAAAAAAGAAAACCAAAAACCCTAAACTCGAAACTATAACCTGAACCCTAAACCCAAAATCCTAAATCGTAAATCCTAAAAATTCTAAACCCTAAACCTCAAACCCGAAAACCTAAACCCTAAACCCTAAACCATAAACCCTAAACCCTAAACCCTAAACAAAAAATGCAATAAACTAACCCTAAACCCTAAACCTTAAACCCTAAAACCTAAAAACCTAAAAAACCTAAACCTAAACTAAATAAAACCTAAAAATATAATAAATAAAAAAATCTAAACCAAAATAAATTAAAAAATAAAATAAAATGAAAACATAAACTAAAATCTAAACCTACACCTAAACCTAAAAAGAAAATAAAATAAAAATAAAAACTAAAATAAAATAAAATAAATAAAAACCTAAACTAAAATAAAAAAAAACATAAATAAAATATAAGTTAAACCTAGAACAAAAATAAAATAAAATAAAAACATAAAACTAAACAATAAACTTAAAACAAAAACCTAAAAATAAATAAAAAATAAAACATAAACCCTAAACTAAAAAAAACCTAAACCTAAAATAACAATAAAATAAACAAACATAAACTAAAAAAATAAACTAAATTAAAATACATAAATGTAAACCTAAACCAAAAATAAATTAAATAAACCTAAACCTAAACTTAATAAAATAAAATAAACTAAAAATAAACCTAAACCTAAACTAAAAATAAAACCTAACAATAATCCTAAAATAAAAATCTAAAACCTAAACCTAAAAAAATAAAATAAAAACCTAAACCTGAACATAAAAATAAAAAATAAAATCAAAACTGTGAAAATAAATTATAAATAAAACTAAACTAAAAAATAAACTGAAACTTAAACCTAATCCTAAAAAATAAACTAAAATAAAAGGCTTAAACTAAAATAAATAAACCTAAAATAAATAAACTAAACTAAATAAAAATAAAAAAATACCTAAATCAAAAGAAAAAATAAAATAAATAAAAATAAATAAATAAAAACTAAATTAATCAAAACCTACTAGTTTACTTAATTTTATTTTTAAGAAAAAACCCTAACCCTAAACCCTAAACCCTAAACCCTAAAATCCTAAATCCTACACCCTAAACCCTAAATCCGACAACCCTAAATCGTAAATCCTAAACCCCAAACCCTAAACCCTAAACCTTAAACCTTGAATACCAAACCCTAAACCCTAAATCTTAAAAACCTAAAAACCTAAAACTAAACTAAATAAATCCTAAAAATAAAATAAATAAAACATAAACCTAAATATAATAAAATAAAATAAAATAAAATAAACTAAAATCTAAACTAAAACCTAAACCTAAATTTAAAAAAAATAAATAAAATTAAAAGTAAACTAAAATAAAATAAATAAAACCTAAACTAAAATAAAAATAAAATAATCCTAAAAAAAAAAAATAAAATAAAATAAAAACTAAACGTAAAATAAAAATAAAATAAACCCAAAATAAAATAAAATAAAAATTATATAAAAACCTAAACCTAAAAAATAAACCTAAAAATAAATAAAAAATAAAATGTAAACACTAAACTAAAAAAAACCTAAACCTAAACTAAAATAAACTACACTAAAATAAAGAAAACCTCAACCTAAACCTAAAATAAACTAAACATAAACCATAAACTAAATAAACTAAAATAAACTAAAAATAAACCTAAACCTAAATTAAAAAATAAAACCTAAAAATAAACCTAAAAACTAAACCTAAAAAAAATAAAAATCTAAAGCTAAACCTAAAAATAAAATATAAAACCTAAACCTAAAAAATAAAATAAAAATAAAACTCAACTAAAAAGTAAACCTAAACTTAAACATAAACCTAAAAAAGAACTAAAATAAAAAACCTAAACTAAAATAAATAAACCAAAAATAAATAAACTAAACTAAATAAAAATTAAAACATAAATTAAAATAAAGAAAAAAAACAAACCTAAACCTACTGGTTTACTTAAATAAAAAAATAAATAAACCTAAACCCTAAACCTAAAAAAATAAAAAGACTAATCTAAATAAACCCAAAACCCTAAAAAAACTAAACCCTAACTAAAACCAAAAACCCTAAACCCTAAACCTAAACCCTAAACCCTAAACCCTAAACCCTAAAATCCTAAACCCTAAACCCTAAACCCTAAACCCTAAACCTTAAAACCAAAAACCCTAAACCCTAAACCCTGAAACTAATAATGCTAAACTGTAAACCCTAAACCCCAAACCCTAAACCCTAAACCCTAAAAACCTAAAAACCTAAACTTAACTAAATAAAATAAATAAATAAACTTAAACCTACATAAAATAAATAAAATAAAATGAAATAAAAACATAAACTAAAACCTAACCTAAACATAAACCTAAGCCTAAACCTAAACCTAAAATTAAAAAAATTAAAAAATAAAAACTAAACTAAAATGAAATAAATAAAAACCTAAACTAAACTAAAAAATAAAATAAACCTAAAAATAAAAAGCCTAAATAAAATAAAAACTAAACATAAAATAAAAAGAAAATATACCTAAAATAAAATAAAATAAAAAAAACCTAAACCTAAAATAAACCTAAAATAAAACCAAAAAAATAATAAAAAATAAACCTAAACAATAAACTAAAACCTAACCCTAAAATATATAAAATAAAATAAACCTAAACCTAAACTAAAATAAATAAAATCTATAAAAATAATAACTAAACCATAAATAAAATAAAATAACATAAAAATAAACCTAAACCTAAACTGAAAAATAAAACATAAAAATAAACTTAAAATAAAAACATAAAACTTAAACCAAAAAAATTAAAATAAAAAGTTAAACCTAAACATAAAAATAAAAAGTAAATCATAAACCTAAAAAAGAAAATAAAAATATAACTAAACTTAAAAATAAACATAAACCAAAACCAAAACCTTAAAAATGAACTAAAATAAAAAACCTAAACTAAAATAAATAAACCTAAAATAATTAAACTAAAATTAATAAAAAAATAAACCTAACTAAGAATAAAAAATAAAATAAACTAAAATATAAGAAAAATAAACTAAATAAACCAAAACCTACTACCTTTCCTAATTAAAAAAAAAACTAAACCCTAAACCCTAAACCTACAACCCTAAACCCTAAACACTAAACCCTAAAACCTTAAACCCTAAACCCTAAACCCTAAACCCTAAAACCTAAAGCCTGAAACCCTAAACCAAAAACCCAAAATCCTAAACCCTAAATCATAAAACCTACAACCCTAAGCCATAAACCCTAAACCCCAATCTGTAAACCCTAAATATTAAACCCTAAACCCCAAACCCTAAACCCTAAACCCTAAAAGCCTAAAATCCTAAACCTAAACTAATTAAAACCTATAAATAAAAAAACCCAAACATAAATGAAATAAAATAAAATAAAAACCTTAACTAAAACCTAAACCTAAACCTAAACCTAAAATTAAGAAATTAAAACTAGACTAAGATAAAATTAATAAAAACCTAGACTAAACTAAAAAATTAAATAAAACTAAAAACAAAAAATCTAAATAAAAAAATAAACCTAAAATAAAATAAAAGAAAAACTAAATTAAAACTTAAACCTAAAAAAACCAAAAAATAAATAAAAAATAAAACCTAAACACGAAACTTAAAAAAACCTAAACCTTAAAAAATAAAATAAAATAAACATAAACCTAAACTAAATAAACTAAACTAAAATAAATAAAACCTAAACCCAAACTTAAAATGAACTAAACCTAAACCCTAAACTAAATAAAATAAATTAAACTGAAAATAAAAGTTTAAACCTAAACCAAAACTAACAAATAAAAGCTAAAAAAAACTTAAAACCTAAACCTAAAAAAATAAATAAAAACCTAAACCTAAAAATAAAAAATAAAAAATAAAACCTAAATCTAAAAAAATAAAATAAAAAAAACTTAATTAAAAAATAAAGCTAAATGTAAACCTAAACCTAAAAAAACTATACTAAAAAGAATAAAAAGTAAACCTAAAAATAAAATAAAATAAACAAAAATAAATAAAAAATAAACTAAATAAACTTAAACCTACCAGTTTACTTAATTTAAAAAAATAATTAAAATAAACAAAATAAAATAAACCTAAACCTAAACTAAAATAAATAAAACTTAAACCTAAACCTAAACTAAACCTAAACCTAAACCTAAACCCTAATAAACCTAAACTAAACCCTAAACCCTAAACCCTAAACTAAACCTAAAACCCTAAACCTAAACCCTAAACCAAACCTAAACCTAAACCCTAAATCCTAAAAACTATACCCTAAATCCAAAATCTAAACCCTAAATAAAATAAAATAACCTATAAACCTAAACCTAAAAAAATAAACCTAAAAATAAACCTAAAATAAAACCTAAAACCTAAACCTAAAAAAAAATAAAAAAAAACCTAAACCTAAACCTAAAAAAAAAATAAACTAAAACCTAAATAAAAAAAAAATAAACTAAACTAAATAAAAAAAAATAAACTAAATAAAATAAAAAAATAAAATAAACTAAAATAAATAAAAAAATAAACTATAAACTAAAATAATAAAAAATATACTCTAAAAAAAATAAAATAAAATAAACCTACATTTACTGATTAAAAAATAAATTAAAATAAAACTTGAAACCTAAACATAAAACCTAAACCCTAAACCCTAAAAAAAATAAAAAATAAAAAATCCTAACCCTAAACCTTAAACCAAAAACCTAGAACCCTAAATCCTAAACCCAAAACACTAAAACCCTAAACCCCAAACCCAAAACCTTAAACCCTAAACCCTATACCCTAAACCTTAAACCTTAAAAATGCTAAACCCTAAAGACTAAACACTAAACCTTAAACCCTAAACCCTAAACCCTAAACCCTAAACACTAAACCCTAAACCCTAAAAACTAAAAACCCAAACCCTAAACCTAAAACTAACCCTAAACCCTGAATCCTAAACCTATAACCCTAAACCAACAACCCTAAACCCTAAACTGTAAACCCTAAACCCTAAACCCTAAACCGTAACCCTAACCCTAAACCCTAAATTTTAAACTTAAAACCCTAAATCTTAAACCCTAAATTAACCCTAAAATATAAACCCTAAATCTTAAAAAACCCTAAACCCAAAAGCCTAATCCCTAAACCCTAAATTAACACTAAATCCTAAGCGAACCCTATACCCTATACCCTAAACCATAAAAACCTTAAACCGTAAACCCTAAACCTTAACCCTAAACCCTAAACCCTATAACCCTAAACCCTAAACCTTAAACCTAAACCCTAACCCCAAACCATAAACCCTAAGCCGCAAACCCTAAAACTAAACCTAAAGTAACTAAATAAATTTAAAAATAAACCTATACTCGAAAACCTAAAAAACTTAAACCTAAACCTAAACCCAAAGAATCGGCTAAACCTTGATGGCAAGAACATCATCATCAACCAGGCTCAATCTAGATCTGGTGGTGGAGGCGAAGGTAGATACGACAGTTATCAGAGTGGTGGTGGGGGATCTGGAGATGCTGGGGATATGGAGGTGGTGGTCAAAGTAATGGTGGCTATAGAGGCAGGAGGAGCGACGGAGGTTACTATCATGGTGGTGGCGAAGGGAGAGATCGGGGATATGATGGTGGATCCTACTACTCGAGAGGCTGAGGTGGTTCTGATGGGATCTGAAGAAACTAAATTACAATCGATCCTATCTGCTATGGAACTTTGCCTTTATAGTAAAGATGGTTCTAGCTATCTAGGGTTTTTGATTTACTCTATTGGTGCTTATTTTTTATCTTTGTCGTTACTTATATCTTAGAAAACTTGGGTGCTACTTGGTTGATGAAATAAAAAAGAAAAATTGTTGAATCTAAATTTGTTTTCTATTTAAAAAACCCTAAACCCTAAACTAAAAATTAAACCCTAAACTTAAAACCTAAACCCTAAACCCTAAACCCTAAACCCCAAACCCTAAACCATAAACCTTACACCTTTAACCCTAAAAACCCTAAACCCTAATAATTAAGCCTTAAACCTTAAACCCTAAACCCTTAACCCTAGACCTTAAACCATAAACCCTAAACCCTAAACTTTAAACCATAAACTAAATCAAACCCTAAAATCCTTAACTTTAAACCTAACCACCATTAACCCTAAACCCTAAACCCTAAAACCCTAAATCTTAACTTAAACCTGAACCCTAAGACCATAAACCCTAAACCTTAAACCCTACAACCTTAAACCCTAAACCCTAAATCCTAAACCCCAAACCATAAACCCTAAATAACCTTAAACCCTAAACCTTAAATACTAAACTAACCATAAACCCTAACCCTAAATCCTAAGCCATAAATCTTGAATAAAGATGTCATTAGGAGTAGATTAAAAGAATGACATAATCCTAACGTAGTTATGGTAGCTAAAGATAATGTCTTCAACAGACTTTCCTTTGGCTATTAGAGATTTGAATACCCTAAACCCTAACCCTAAATCATATTATAATACCATATATTATAGTATAATGTAGCATCATATATTTGAGCATGTAGTGATGTGTTATTGGATATTAAAAGAAAGTTTGAAATGTTTTAGTATATTATGCATATTAATATAAATCATAAAATATTAATTTAATAAATCGATGATGAAATTATTTAAATTTGAAGTGGGAATTAGGTAGTACCAAAGGTGCTACACCACTTGTAATCTAAAAGGTAAGATTTTATGTTCAAAATAAATATTATATGTTAAGTATAGTATAGCATCATATATGATAATATATTATTTTGTGCATTTTAAATTCTTTTAGTATTTTATAATCATGCTATCGAGCCTACACAAGCGTTATTTATAAAAATGTTGATTTAAACTTTAAAATGGTGGAATTTGGCCAAATTCATAATATGTAGAGCATGGAATCATAATATATTATTTTAATTTAAAATATGTAAGTGAACGACTAAAATATATAGTTTTTTACAGTTTAGACTAATTTTATGTTCTTTTATCTTAACCAATCCCTTGTGATGTGATATGAAATATAATATAATATAATAAGTTAGAGTGTATTATAAAATAAGATGCCATAACATAGTGTAGCATCATCCATTATAGCATACTATTTTATATTACTACTTATTGTTTAGCATATTTTAGTTTGTTATAGTATGAGGTAGTAGAGTTTGTACTAGTACAATTCTTAAAAAATACTGATTTATAGGTGAGATGATGGGATTTGGCCAAATTTAAGGTAAGCTTTAGATTGGGGTGTGCTATGGTGTGTCATTTAATCAAAAGAATGGAATTTTGCATCTAAAATAAATGTTCATTTTTTAACCTAATTTTATAAATTTTTTGCTTAAAGTGATTCATTTTAAGGTGTAATGTAAGATAATATATTATATGAAAGCATAAAATATAATGTACATAACAATATAACTTCAGATATATATGAATTTGGTGGTGTGTTACTAAATGTTATTGTACATTTTAGTATATTTTAGTTTTGTTATAATACATTGGGTCAAAACTCACAAAAATGTTAATTTGAAGGTTGAGATGGCAGAATTTGGCCTAATTCACTACACACACTATGAAGCAACACCAAAATTATGCTATTTTGTACCATTTCTAATTGAAAAATAATAATTTTACACCCAAAATGAAGATTATTCATATTTTGAGAAAATTTTGTTATTTGTTCCTTTTAAGTGATTCTAATGAGGTGTACCATTAGATAATATATTATATTATAGCAAATTAGAATATAACATCATATATTATAATATAATATATTATGTTAATTCACACTATAATATGTGTAGAATGATATTATATAGTTAGTTTGAGCTTGAACCATGACAAATCATACAATGTTGATTACAATATTAAGATGATGTAATTTGAAAAAATTCATTATTAGGCTTTTGGTTGAAGTATTAAATGTGTACATAAGAGAAGAAATATGTCTTGATGGGAATTCCATGTCAAAGGCATGGAGGGAGATCATTAAGGGATCACACATGCATAGAACATTACATGTGAGGGGTCTATATCGAGGGCATAGAAGAAGAAAATCTACTAGGGATAAGGTTTGAATTTGATTTGATTATATGATGTATGGAAAGAAGATCCGCTGGAGAAAAGAATCTATAATCCACTGTGGATTAAGATCGAATCAACTTTAATTTAATTTATTTTAATTGATGTGGAGGCACATCTACTAAAGATATGGGCTCAAGTTTGCTATAGATTAGGTATATGAACCTTCCACTAGGGAAGCAGGTTTGGGCTATCCGTTGGGGATTGGGATTTGAGTTTAATTTCATAGATTTTTTTGGGGATGTACTATTGGGAATAAGAGTTTGGTTGGATTTCTTTGATTTAAACTCTACTAGGGGAGTTGGTTTAATTTGGCTCCATTAGGGAGGCTGGTTTTGAATTTGAATTATTTTCTTGACACATTTATATATGATTTGGTGCTCCACTAGCGAGAAGGGTATGATTTAACTCTATTGGGGAAAATCATATTGGGTTTAATATGATCTGATTTAAGGTATGGTCCATGCCGGTGTGCAATGGACCCACTCAGAAGGGGCTATATCAACTTGGCCTACCTCTGGTTTACAAATCCAAAGGGATAGTCTACCAACTACGAGATAGAGCTAGCTAACCTAAGGGGTTTCCTTTTAGTGTGCAATAACTATGTTAAGAAGAAGTCATAGTAGACTTACATCTTCCAAAATGAGGAGCAATCGCTGGGGTGACCTATTGGATGCACAACAAATCAAACCTGACCTAGGGTGACTACTGAGTGAATGCCACTGGGGACTTATGTCAACTCAATAGTAGTCAGGATTAATTTTATCTTAATTTCATGTGATTTAATATAGTTTGTTTGGTTTAGTTTGATTTTCAATTGAGTGCATATCTACTAAGGATGTGAGCTCAATCAAATTTGATAGATTTAATTTATGGACCATATCAGTGTGCGATGGACCCATTGAGAAGGGGCTATATCAGACTTATCCTATCTCAAATTTACAAATCCAAAGGGATAGCCTACTGGCTGTGGGTTAGAGCTAGCCAACCTAAGGGGTTGCCTTTTGGTATGAAATGGCTGTGCTAGGAAGAAGGCATAGCATACTTACATCTTCTAAAGGAGGAAACAACTGCTGGGTGATCTATTGGTAAAACAACAAATAGAACCCAACTTAAGGGTGACAACTGAGTGAATGCCACTCGAGACATACATCAACTCAAGAGTAGTCAGGCGATTCTCATAGTGAGTTTTGCTAACACTGCCCTAAAGATAGGATTCCTGCTTGGGAAAGGTACCACTAGGGGTGTCCTCCTAATCCACAAGTAAATATATATTTTATTCATATGTTTGCATGGACCCTATTGGTGTGTGAGGGACCACACTGAGAAGGGGCTATGTCGGCCTTAATATGTCAGATTTATTAGACCATAGAAGAATCTGCACATCCACAAGATGAATTCTCCAACCACATGAATGATTACTAGGAAAGGGGAACTGTCCAATCTAATATTAAAAGGGGTAGTGTCTAAATGGTGCCCACAAGGGAGGTGCTGCTAGGGGCGTTATCCTGAGCCCTGCAAAAGAAAGCCTATAGGTGTATGGTGGCCAACTCAAAGAGAAAGCATAATAGACTTACATCTACCATGAGTGGTGTATCCTAAGGTGTGACAACCAACCAACCAAAAGCATATTAAAATATAATTCACATAATAATATAACTTCACATATACGTGAATGTGGTGGTGTGTTACTAAATGTTATTGTACATTTTAGTATGTTTTACTTTTGTTATAATACATTGGGTCAAAACTCACAAAAATGTTAATTTGAAGGTTGAGATGGAATAATTTGGCCAAATTCACTGCACGCACCAAAAAGCAACACCAAAATTATGCTATTTTTTACCATTTCTATTAAAAAAAATAATAATTTTACATCCAAAATGAACATTATTCATATTTTAAGAAAATATTGTTATTTGTTCCTTTTAAGTGATTCTAATGAGGTATAATGTTAGAAAATATATTATATTATAGCAAATTATAATATAGCATCATATATTATACTATAATATAGAGTGTTAATTCACACTATAATATGTTTAGCATAATATTGTATAGTTAGTTTGAGCTTGCACCATCACAAATCAGAAAATGTTGATTACAATCTTAAGATAATCTAATCTAAATGAATACATTGTTAGGCCTTTAGTTGAAGTATTAAAGGTGTGCAGAAGAGAAGAAATAAGATTTGATGAGAATTCCATGTCAAGGACATGGATGGAGATCCTAGGAGATCATACATGCATTGGACATGACATGTGAGAGGTCTATATCAAGGGCATAGATGAAGAAAATCTGTTGGGGATAAGGTTTTAATTTGATTTGATTATATGATTTATGGAAAGTAGATCCACTCGGGATAAGAATCTATAATTGACCAGGGATTAAAATTGAATTGACTTTAATTTGTTTTATTTTAATTGATGTGCAGGCACATCTGCTAGAGATACGGGCTCAAGTCCACCGGGGATCGGGTATGTGAACCTTCCACTAGGGAAATAGGTTCGGGCTATCGACTAGGGATTAGGATTTATGTTTGATTTCATAGATTTGTTTGGGGATGTATCCAGAGTTTGGTTGGATTTCTTCTATTTAGACTCTACTGGGGGAGTTAGTTTAATTTTGCTCCACTGGGGAGGTTAGTTTTGAATTTGATTTATTTATTTGACTTGTTTATATATGATTTGGAGCTCCATAGGGAGAAGGTATGATTTAACTCCATTGGGAAAAATTAGATCGGGTTTAATTTAATCTAAGTTAATGTATGGCCCCTTTCAGTGAGTGATGGACCCACTGATAAGGGGATATATCAGGCTTAACCTACCTCAGGTTTACAAATCGAAGGGATAGTCTACCAGATGCGGGGTAGAGCTAGCCAACCTAAGGGGTTGCCTTTCAGTGTGCAACGGCTGTGTGCTAGGAAGAAGGAGTAGCAGACCTACATCTTCCAAAGCGAGGAACAACCACTGTGTTGACCTGTTGGATGCTCAACAAATCAAACCTAACCTAGCGTGACTACTGAGTGAATTCCACTAGGGACTTATGTCAGCTTAAAAGTAGTCAAGATTAATTTTATCTTAATTTCATGTGATTTGATATGGTTTGTTTTGTTTAGTTTGATTTCAAATTGAGGGTATATCCACTGAGGATGTGAGCTCGATCAAATTTAATAGATTTAATTTATGGACCATTTCGATGTGCGATGGACCCACTGAGAAGGGGCTATATCAAAGTTATCCTTTCTCAAATTTACAAATCCAAAGGGATAGTCTACTGGCAGTGAGGTAGAGCTAGCCAACCTAAGGGGTTTCCTTTCAATGCGCGACAATTGTGCTAAGAAGTAGGCGTAGTAGACTTACATCTTCTAAAGCAGGGAACAACCGCTAGGGTGACCCATTGGTAGAAAAATAAATAGAACCTGACTTAAGGGTTACTACTGAGTGAATGCTGCTAGGGACTTATATCAACTCAAGAGTAGTAACAATTATAAGGAGTTTTTTGACACGCCTAAAGATAGGATGCACCTTGGGAAAAGATGCTAGGTGTCCTCTTAATCCACAAGTGAATATATATTTTATTTATATGTTTGTGGACCTGTTGGTGAGGACCACTAAGAAGGGGCTATGTTGGCATTCACTTATATCAGATTCACTAGACCAAGGAAGAATCTGCACATCCACAGGATGGATTCTCCAACCACATGGGTGGTTAATAGAAAAGGGGAATTATTTAATTTGATAGTAACCCAGGTAATGTCTAAATGGGGTTGCAAAGGATGCGATCCAAATATAGTGCCCACAGGGGAGGTGCTACTAGGGGCATTATCTTGAGCCCTAGAAAAGAAAGCCTATGAATGTACGGTGGCCAACTAAAGGAGAAAGTATAGCAGACTTACATTTGCCATGACCAGTGTATCCTAAGGTGCGAGAACCAACCAACCTAAGGTGTATTTATTAGCATGAGTGGTTTATCTGTCAGCATAGTGAGAACCAACCAACCTAAGGTGCCCGTCAGTGTGCAATGATCAATCTAGAAAGAAAGCGTGTAGGCTTACAAATTTCAAGTACTAATCATCGATAATATCATCGGAGGGGCAGATATGTACCTAGAGCGACTACTAAGCAGGCAACCCCGAGGAAGGACTAGAACCAGACTTGAAGCAGTCAAGAGGGAAGGAGCCACTAGGGAACTTATCCTAAACCTCAAATATACTCAACCCAATTAGTGAACGAAGGCTAATCCAAGAAGAAAATATAGTAGACTCACATCCTCTTAAACGAAGCCAACATGATGTAGCATATCGACCATGTAGTAATGCCTACCAAACTAACAAGATGCTTGTTAGTATGTAGTGGCCAAGTAAGGAAGAAAAGCATAGCAGACTTACATTCTCCAAAGCAAGAAGACCACTGGGGTGACAAACTAGTAGGGTAGCATCGGAGACCACTTGAGTAAGTGGGGGTGTTATCTCAACTTCAGTAGCAGAGATAAAAGATATGTGTTTGTTTTATATATTTATGTGTAGTTTGTGTTTATGTTATGTCGATGAAGGATAGGATGCCGCTTGGGTTCATTACACCTACCCTAAACACATCATGGCGGATTCTCAAACAAGAATACTTTCAATATGGAAGAGATTGAATTCAAAATGGAATTTTCATTGATGATAATTATTTATTTCTTTAAGTACAGCCCATTGATTGGAAGAATTGGCCGCTCTCCCTTATGATTAATAAGTTGATAAGATCCTCCTTGGTAGGCCTTCTTCATAGGAAAAGGGCCTTCCCAAGTGGGTTCAAACTTCCCTCCCATATTACAATGGGCAATAATCTGTCTCCTTAGTACTAAAATAAGCTCTCCTACTTGAAAAGCTCTAGGATGGACCAGCTTCTTGTGAGCTTGAATCATTTTAGCTTTAAAAAACTTGAGATTTGGGCAGCAGTCTATCTCCTTAGAACTAAAATAAGCTCTCTTACTTGAAAAGCTCTAGGACGGCCAATAGTATCCTAATCTCTTGATCTTGGCTTTCATCTTTGGACTGATTGGTTGGCTTCACATAATCCTGAGTGTACCTCAGGCATGATCTTAAGGGATTCATGGTTGTCTAAATAATGTAACCACATATGATCGAAAGACCGTCAGTACAAGACACCATCCACAAGAGCATAGGAAAGTCCTCTCTGCTTCATCTGATGGGCTTGAGACTTATCTTGAGGTAGTTTACCTTTATTTAGGTAATCCATGAATGGTTGCCTCCAATCTAACTCTTCGTCCTTCTTGGTAATGGTAACCTCCTCTTCAAGAGAGTACTTTTTGATGAGTTCAATATCAATAAGGGATAATACTTGTCTAATTTGAACCTTTATTGATTTGAACTTATCCTCCGGACATGCCAACTCCTTGGCAAGCTTGGCTAAAGGATACACTATGACATTCTCTCCTTGAGAAAGCTTATAAATTGTAACCTCTGGGATTTCGGCCAACAACTTCATGGTGTACTTGTGGTAGTGATGGAGCTTGGGCTTTATAACCTTATAGGGCCCAGTGATTTGGTTGATAACTAGCTAAGAATCCTCGAAGATGTTGATGTTATGGATGCTTAAAGTAATGAATAACTCTAGACTAGGAATCTGAGCCTCATATTTGACTTCATTATTGGTGCAAAGATTGTACAGATGATATGAGAATCTCATCACATCACAGTCTAGAGTTAACAGAACTAGTCCTACCCTTGCCTTTTTTAGAATAGTTGATTGTGATTCATCTCCTCTTTGAGAGGAAGCCACGCCATCAAAGAACATTCCCAGTGGCGAATGCTAGTATCCCCTAAGTTCATGATTTATTCATCGAGGAGATCATCACTAAGCAGAGAGTCAGCAGGAAGTGGGTGTGCTACTAAGAAATTTTAGTGCTTGTCCTTTCACCACACGGAGGGTACAAAGGTAATGTCAAACTACAAGAGAATCATGGACCATCGTGCCAACCATCTAGATAGCATCAACAGTGTAATGAGATATTATAGTGGATTTATCCTAAAGATTAAGTTCACCTTATGAGGAAGCATGTAGTGCTATAACTTTTGGGATGCAAAGATTAAAGCTAGGCAATGCTTTTTAATGGTGGATAATTATCTGCAGCAAGGATTAGATGACGGCTAAGGTAGTAGAGTGTGTTTTCCTTCCCTTCATCATTAGCTTAGGCCAACAAAGTACCAATGTAGTCATCTAACACAGTAGTGTAAAGTATGAGCAACTTGCATAGGATAGGAGCTGCTTGAACCAACGACGTCGTCAAGTAATGCTTGGTGTCTTCAAAGGCATGCTCACACTTATCATCCCACTTGAACTTGGCATTCTTTTTGATAAGTGTTAAGATGAGCCATCCATGAAAGAGAAGACTGCATGAGATGAGGCAATGTCCACCATCAATTCCGAGATTGATAGTGGAAATTCATCTTTTGTACATGCCTTATTTAAATCTAAAAAATCAAAGCATATGTGAATTTTTCCATTTTTTTTAAATGGGATGACGCTGGCTAACCAGGTAGGGTATTATTCTTCCCAGATAAAGCCAATATCAATCAGTTTCTTAATTTTATAAATGACATGTTGTTCTATGTATAATCGCATGCGTCTAGGAGCTTACTTGATAGGGTTAGCACTAGGCTCCATTACTTGTTTATGGACCACTACGTCAGGAGCTAATCTAGACATCTCTTCATAACTCCATGCAAAACAGTCCTTAAACTCAGTCAAAAGCCTAACTAAGTCATTGGTTTCAATTACATTGAATAAAGAACTAATGTATGTTGGGCATGGATCTTCTTCAATTCCTAAGTTGATTTTCTTGCGCTCATCGATGGTTGACTTAATCTCTTCTTTGAACTCTGGTGGTGCATCTTGACTTCAAAATCATCTAGATCATCTAAAATTTCTAAGCACAGCTCCTCATATGAGTTAATGTGATTTGAAAAGAACCTATCATATTTTAAATGATTGATGATGACTAAGCAATAATTATCAACATCAACAAGACCCACTATACTAAATCTAGTCCCTATTGATTGAGAGCTTTTGCATTTGTTCTTCCATATTCTTTCAAAGTAGTCTGACCTATGCTTTGACCAAGTTTATGGGATTAACCCTTTCTTTGCTGAATTATGAACACAAGGCAAGTACCAATCAAAAGGTAATTCTATTAAATCTTTGTATGAATCATCCTAATGTTCTACATCAACTTCTTGACTTGAGGATGATGCTCCTAGAAGATGACTTAGGGGCATCATTAACTACCAAACCCTCAACTTTTAAGAGGAAAGTGGGGTTAGAGCTAAGATTCCCAACTGATGCCTAACTATTTTACATATAGACTTGGATATACTTATGCTTTGCTTTGGAGCCCGATCTTCATCGCTATCTGGCTCAAGTGTCACCTCTAAGGGAATCTACTGTTGAGAAGAGCTAGCTGGTGTGCTAACCATATAAGACTCATCATATGAACTAGATTCTAAGTCTATATGGATAGCAGGTGTACTCTTGATAGTTAGGACATATCTTCTATTAGGTGGCCAATAAAGATGTTTTCCACCCCTGACACTACCTCTGAAATAGCCTCTTCCTTTGCCTAGTGGAGGTCAGATCATCCTACCCATATGTTCGAAGGGAGTAACGAACTGTGGGTGGAATTTAATGTCGCTCCACTTCATCCTCCAAGTCTATTTTCTCCCTTTTATTTTCTTTTCATTTTCTTTCCTTTTCTTTTTCCTTTTCTCTTTCCTTTTCTTTTTCCTTTTCTCTTTCCTTTTCTTTTTCTTTTTCTTTTTCTTTTATTTTTAAACTTTGGTCAAGTTCGTGATAATAGACATGTTGATTTTGCGGGAGGTAGTAAGCCTCATCCTCATATATGCCGACCTCATGAACTGTAAATGGCTTGAGATCTCCACTAACATAGTAGATGATCCCACCTCTCATGAACTTCATACAATGATGTAGAGAGGTGGAACTATGTTATTCTCATGTATCCATGGTCTCCCAAGCAAAGCATTGAAAGATGTATCCGTGTCTATAATGTAAAACTTGCCTTTAGTCTTCCAAGTCATCTATCTCCAAGAGCAACACTATGGAGCCTAAGGCCCGTTGAACTCACTTTTAGAGTGCGGATTCAATCTTCCCATCTTAGACTTAAGAGACTTCTAGACACTAAAACTTTTCTTGTCATAAGACACTTCAATAATTAGGTAAACACTTAACCTAAACCAAACGACATAAAAGGGTTAACCATAGGATTAGGTTATTCTTTAGGGATTAGGATAATCCACCTACCTTACAACCCAAATCCAATCCATGTTCACCTTTTCAAACCAAACCTCAAGTTCAATTCAAACATAAAATTCAAATCCAAATCCAAGCCCAAATTCCAAAACCAAATGATTGAAGCCCATAATCAAATCCAAACTTTAAACCCATCCTTAACCATATGACCTGTCCCATGGACTTAGCCAAATCTTAATCCAAATCAATCCAAAATCAATTGATTTTCTCATAACCAATTTATATCTTCAATCATCTTCCTAAATATAAATCAAATATACATTCAAATGATCAAAACTAAATCAATTAAAATAAAACCCTTCCTAAGCCATATGACCTATCCCATGGACTTAGTCAAATCTTAATCTAAATCAATTCAAACTCAATTAATTTTCTCACAAATCAATCATACTTTTAATCATATTCACAAATTTAAATGAAAAATATATTTAAATCATCAAAACTAAATCAAACCAAATCAAAATCAAATCCTAAGCCACATGACCCAACTCCATGGACTTAGATAAATTATTTCATTCCAAAACTCAAATTCAATTGATTTTCTCTTGAATCAATCATACTTTCAATCATATTCACAAATATAAAGGAAATCTACAATCATCAAACCAAACTAAATTTAACCCAAGTCAAACCTAACTTAACCCTTTCGATTTGAAATGTTCAAATGAACCAAAACCTATTTGAACCCAAGCCAATTGCAATTGAATTTATATATCAATCCCAAATCCATATATAAACTCAAATAAATCAAACTCAACCCAAAATCAAGCCAACAGAACCCAATTGATCCACTTGAGTGGCCAATTTGACCTATTTGAGCTAAGTTCTAATCCTACTCAAATTAGATTGAACCAACCCCATCAAAACCTCCCATTAAAATATAAGTCAAATTGATTGCAACCAATGGCTCAAGTTCATTCCAAATAGATTGTTGAACTTGACCAAAGCCATGATTGGACGCAATTGAACCCAATTGACCTACTTAGCCTAAATTGACCTAAAGGTTCAAGTTGGCCTAAATCAAAACCAAATTCAAATTAATTGAAACCAAAGACTACAATCATCTTCAATTTGTCAACTAAACCCAAACCATCAACCAACCCAAGCCAATTTGACTAATTTGGTCAAATTGGTCAACTTAACCCATTTGACCCAAATGAGCCAAAATCAAATCTAAGCAAAAGTAAACCAAACAAAATGAATCAAAACATCCCAAATGATCATATGAATTTGACCTAGCCCTTAGTTTGACCCAATTTGACCCAATTTGACCAATTGGTCAACTTGACCCAACCTAACCCAATTTGACCTAAATGAGTCAAATTGAGCCAAACCTAACCAAATCAACTCCAATTGACTTGAAATTTGGGCTGACCCACTTTTGGCTCATTTTAAATCTGCCCAAATCAAATCTAATGCAAAATGATCATTCTACCCTTGGGTCAAGGGCATCACATGAGATAAATCACCCATGTAAGTGGTCATTTCCATTCCATTGCCACTTGGTGCTCTCCCAATCGTCCACCTAGGCACCTAGGACACTGCCCAACCTAACCCAAGGGGTGGTTGGGTCGACCATGGCCCATGGGAGGTGAAATCACCTCACCCTCCCCATTGGAGCATTTGAAACCCATAGGACACCCATGATTCATTTTTGGAAGCCACCTCCACACCTTCAACCAACCAAGCCAAGCCAACTCACCTCCTCCCTGCTACCCACAACTCCCTGAGATGGCTGGATGGCCACTAAAAGCCAAACTCGATCCCACTATTTGATCAAGATACACCCCCTCGTTTCCACTAAAACACTCACAAAAATCATTTCTCAGAGCCATAACTACCCAAGATGAGTTGCTAAAGCCATTCTCTAAGCTTGTTTCTTGATCGAAAAATGCCATTCCCATCATCCCCAAAATAGGACACTCTCATTTCTGACCTGACTTCCCATTTCTCTATCAAACTCAAATTGACTTTGCACGCACCTTCCCTAGGACCCATCAAGCAAGAATGAATCATCTCCCTTACTTCCTGAGTAACAGAAGTGGGACTTCGATCAAAGCCAAGCTCCAAATCTTCAGTTCATGGCCTTCCAAGTGAACATCGAGGAATTGATCCAATTACTGGTCAACAGGGCTTCATCTTCACTAGATGAAGCTTCCTCAATCGTTTGAATGACCGTTCTTGAGCTCCGATGAGGTATGCTTCCAAAACTAATGTTTAGAAAAAAAAAATGGGTTGGAGCTTTTTGAAGAAAACTTGCATCTCGTGTGATCTTGACCATTGGATCCCCTCGGATCGATGTCATGAAGGTGTGGGATCCTTTTAGAGTTGATCTGAGATCAGGTAAGCTTAGATCAAGTGAGCAATGGAGAACATACTCCATTCTCCCTCACTCATGTGACGTTAGATCATGCACTGTCCGTTCCGCGTGATCAGAATAGACGATCATGATTAGATCTGCTAGATCAATCTGATTCAATCCTATTAAGCTTTGGGATTAATTATAGATGTCTGATCTTAGATCAGATGGTGAACGAGAAAGCGCATTCACCGCTGCCACATAGGTGCTGAGTCGGATAAGTTTTAAGTAGCCAATCCAGTAGCACCACATGGAAAACACGCTACATGGCGCCAATAGGATTAGGCTTGAATTAGGCTTAATTAATCATTTTTAATGGATGAATCTTCTAAAAATGATAAAAATCATAAAATATCATAAAGAAATAAAAAATACAAATAAATACTCATTTTAAAGGTATTTTAGAGGAGAATAAATTAAAAATGATCTTAACTAATTTTGAATAGTAATTATGGTTTAATTATAAAATTAATTAGCTTAATTACTCCTTAATTACATTAGCAATTAATCCCAAATTTTTGTGGGTTAATTTAATGGGATGACCTCTACCTCCCATAATTTTCTTGGGATTTATTGCTCACTTAATTAGGAAAATTGACTAATTAAACCTTAACTACTCTTTTATGTTAATTAATGATTAATTAATCCCACAAATAGTAATAAGTTGGTTAGTTAAGTTTATTAATCATTATTCAATAGTAAGTGAACTAAGGAATAGGGTTGGGACCCCTTTCCCTAAGTTAATTTTACCCTTTTTTAAAATGAAATTAATTAAGATTTAACTAATTAATTAAATTACATAATCAAATTGAAATCATAATCACATTAGACCTTAATTAATTAAATGATTGGGTAGATCATTAAGTGTTTAATAACCTAAAGGAGTTTAATGAAATTATGGTTAGTCCACATGTGTGAGAAAACCAAAAGAGTAATTAATTAAGTCCCTTAATCTAATTAACTATTAATCATGAGCCAATTACATTAGGCCCATTTTATTTCCTAGGATAATTACAAGTTTATTTTCCATGCATATCATGTTGGCTCATAATTATTTAGTTAATTACTTTAAGGTGACATAGGTAAGGATAATTAATTCATCTAATTATGGGTTCAAATTAATTAACACATAAAATTGACTTAATTACATTTCCTTAAATTAAATCAAATCACTAATGTGGGAATGGGTTTAAAATAACAAGTGATGATTTCTCTTCTTCTCTTTAAATCAAATCAAATCCAAAACTTAATTAATAAAGAAGCTTTGGTTTGCTTTAAATAATCTTATATGATTTGATTGTCCTTAAGAACTAGTTTGGTTGAATGAATCACATATTTATATTTGATTGTCCTCTTTCCAATCATGTTAAATTTGGTATGCCATTTGAATTCATGCATCCATCTTTTCAAAATCAAGTAAAATAAAATGAATTTCCTTTATGTAAGCTTGCATGTGTTGATTTAATTTAATATATGCATGGATATTATCACTATTGAATCCAAATATATTTTTCAAAAGCTTATAAAAGAATAATAATGTGTTATCATGCTAGTTATAAATTCATAAGAAATGCATGTGCTTATAGCTTAAGTGTATGAATGGTGAGTTATCTTTCCTCTATTCAAGTGTTGATTTATATAAGATTGAATTATAATGGGTATAAAGTCTGCACATCTCAAGAACATGAGGCTTTAGCTAGCCCCAAGGAGGCCATTTGATTATCTCACTTTCATGGTTTAACAATGACACATATCCATTTGATTTCATTCTTATGTATTTAAACATTAGAATTTGGATAGATCTTTAATTCATATATAAATGATTCAATCAAAAAATATACAATCTTTGCATGGATTTCTTTGCCACATTTATGTATACATCCACGTTTGTCGAAGAAAAGTAAGTATATAGTCTAGACATCCTAGGAATACGAGGCTTTAGTCATCCCCAAGGAGGTCATTTGTTTACCTCACTTCCCTGGTTTAATAATAACATATACTTGCCTATATCTTTGTACTTGTATATGTATATGTGATTAGTGAATGAAAATCCCATTTTACATTAAAATTGTATGCATTCATAATTGACTAAGTGGTTAAACTACTTAGCCATATGATTTGGAGCTTACTTTCTATGTTCATGTATAGGAATTTACATATGTTTGAATGCAAATGGGTATATGGTCTAGACATCTTGAGAATATGAGGTTTTTGCTAGCTCCAAGGAGGCCATTTGATTACCTCACTTCCCTGGTTTAACAATGACACATGCCTATTTAATTTCATTCTTATTTCCTTTTGTATAAGAATTTGGATAAAGTTTTAAATTAATATGTTTAAATAATTCAATTAAATAAAATATAAATTCTAAACATACATATACATTCATCATTTAAGTGTGCTAAAATATGTTGCATGTATAGATACACTTAGGATTAAATCATATGAATGTTACATGTGATGGAAAGGAATGATTTAATATATGTCATGTGGTAGTAATTCAATTAAATTAATATTAAGATGCCTTTCATTTTGAATAGGATTATTTAAAGTGAACCTAAACTTTGGATTAATTAAATCATTTAATAAGCCTTTCACTAAAGAGAAGTAAATCAAATTAATATACTTTAGAAAGTGACTTAAGGTACGGATGAAAGAGGGCAATCCCCTTTTCTTTACTTTATAACACTTAGTTCCTAAGTGTAATCAAATGTAACAAAAGGAAATATAAATTAAAATTCTCAAATCAATTAAACTACTTCAAGTGAAATCAAACTTTCATGTTAAATTGAATCCTTCTATGCTTAGAAAATACAACACTAATGCCTAACAACACTTACCACACAATCCTTAATACACACATTAGAATTAAGTCACCACTCCTAGCTCTAAGTTAGGATGGTGTACGATGTGATGTATGTTTTTCTATGATGTATTATTTTGGATTGGATGTTAGGGTGTATGCTTTGTAAACAGAATGATAGGCCAATATTAACCTAATCATGTTTACTGCATGGGATTATGCTTAATGGATGCTTAAAAATAAATATGAATGCTTTTTTTGCAGGTTGCTTAAATCCTTAAGCATAATACAAGTTAGGACATGTGGGCTTAATTACCCATGTGTAGGGTGCTAAGTACAAGTTATAAATATAACTGCTTGGGATCATATGTTTATTTAGCTAACCTCTATTTTGCAATTGTAGTTAAATTACTTTTCCCCCATAAATGTAATTTTTGTAATAGGAATTGGGATTAGTGCTTTGAGGGATTAGGATGAGCAGTGGCAAGAAGGCTTTGTCCTGGGGTACCCTGTGATGCCTCTGAAGCAAGCACCATTCAAATTAAAGAAAAAACTAAATCAAAAATGGAGATATGATGAAAGAAGACCCCATAGCATTTAATACAATTACAATTAATCTTTCCTATTCTAGGTTGTATAAGGGTAGAGCTCGGCTACCCATCTTTTCTCTCTTTCAGTTGTACGACGGTACTCGACCGCATCGACCTTTATTCTTTTACGATAGTTTATATAATTATAGATGTTATGTTTACATTGTGCATTAGGATGGCATGCTTTTCATAGTTTCTGAAATGATTGAAGCTTTAATGGGTGTCTTGGACATGATTAGGCTTTTAGGATAAAAATAACTTTTCTACCCAACTAATCACTCATAACTAAGTTTTAAATAACTCATAACCTCATCATAAAGCTTAAGGCATAAATATGATAATTAAAAGATTTAGCAACCCACTGTATGGTTGTATGTTTCACATCATCCATGCATATACTTTTGCTCTTGAACATGAAGGATCTCCATCCTTGCATGATAAAGGATTGCTTGACCTGTGAGGGCATCCCTTGTGGTGGAGAACACCTTCTTCTAGCTGATTTGACCCATAACCTATTTCATCATGCATTTAGGCATAAGAAATCCTAAAGCCTCTATCAGAATGATGTGTCTCAACTAAAATAAAATTTGAAAAGATTTTGCATCTATAGATTAAGTCATATGCTCATACCACTCTGCTCCCTTGGGAGTGTGTTTAGGACTTTAGTGACTTTCTAATTACATAACTACCCTAGCTACCTTGCAATTCATATGACCAGACTACATGGTTTTAAAATCGGAGGATGAGTTAGCTAGCAGCCACTCCAAGAAGTTATAAGTCCATAAGTTGGACACCTTCTACGTTTTGGGCCTAGATGATTTGTCAGGAAAGGGAAACTATTTGGCTTCCTCTTGTAGGCTAGCCACCTTGTTGATTAATTTCTTGAATGTTTTGATGGTAAAGTCCTTTAGCATGAAAGTGACTGGGCCATGGATATTCTTGAGTAGAATCAATGGTATGTTGTTCAGACAGCTGTGGTTCATATTTCATGTTCAGGTTGCACCACTTGGGAATGTAATCAATAAGGGACTCGTTGAGTTTCAATTTCTCTACAATGAGGTCGCCTACAGTTGCCCTCTGCTGAGCTCCAGCAAACCTTTTGATGAAGAGGTCTTCCAACTCAGCAAAAGTTTTCACCCAACCGTTTGGCAGTTCGGCGTTCCAATCAAATGCAACACTTAACAGGCTGCTAACAAAAAGAAGGAAGAGGAGTGTGATGTACCGTCGGTGTTGTAACATCTGGCTCTAAAGTGTGCAATGTGTTATCGTGAGCTCCCATTGCCATCAAAGATCATAAAGGTTGGTGGCACAAAACCCTAAATAAAATAAAAACTAAATACAACCTAAACCTAAAAAATAAACCTAAAAATAAATAAAAAATAAAACCTAAACCTAAAATAAACAAAATAAATTAAACATAAACTTAAACTAAAATAAACTAAACTAAAATAAATAAAACCTAAACCTAAACCCTATACAAAATAAAATAAAATAAAATAAAAATATACCTAAACATAAACTAAAAAAACCTAAAAAAACCTAAAATAAAAACCTAAACCCTAAACCTAAAAAAATAAAATAAAAACCTAAACATATACCTAAAGATAAAAAATAAAACCTAAACCTAAACAATAAAATATAAATAAAACTAAAATAAAAAATCTAAATTAAAATAAATAAAGTAAACTAAATAAAAAGAAAAAATAAACCTAAATAAAAATAAATAAATAAAATAAAATAAAATAAATAAAAATAAAACTAAATAAATCTAAACCTACCAGTTTACCTAATTTTAAAAAACCCTAAACCTAAACCCTAAATCCTAAATCTTAAACCCTAAACCATGAGAAACCACTAAACTCCTACAACCACTAAACTATAACCTCAGGCTACCACACCCTAAACTCCTGACACTGAGCCCTGGGCCAACCCACCCACCCAGATCCTAAACTCTGAAACCACAAAGGCTGATCCTGGGCCCACACCCCAGGCCCCAGGCTGACCTGGCTTTCTAACCTAAAGTGACCCAAGGCCACAATTTGACCACAGGCCACTGAAACTGGGCCTAAACCACTATGAATCTGCCCTCCTGGGCCACAAACTTACCCACCACACAACCTACTGAGCTATAAAACCTAAATTTAAATAAAATCCTATATATATAAATATAAATAAACTACTAAATCCTAAACTGATCAAATTAAATCAATATAAATCTAAATCTATAAATAAAACCTTAAACTAAAAACAAATAAACCTCAAAATAAAAAACCCTAATAAAATGATAACTAAACGTAAAATAAAAATAAAAAAAGCTAAAATAAAATAAAATAAAAACTAAATAAAACTAAAACCTAAAAAATAAACTTAAAACTAAAACCTAAAAATAAAAAAAAAATAAAACCCAAACCCTAAATTAAAAATAAAAATTAATCCTAAAATAAAAATAAAATAAATATAAACCTAAACTAAAATAAATTAAACCTAAACCTAAACCCTAAACTAAATAAAATAAAATAAACTAAAAATAAAGCTAAATCTAAAATAAAAAAATAAAACCTAAAAAATAAACTTAAAATAAAAACCTAAAACCTAAACCCTAAACCCTAAACCCTAAAAAGCTAAAAACCTAAACCTAAACTAAATAAAACCTAAAAATTAAATAAATATAAAAACCTAAACAAAAATAAAATGAAAAAATAAAATAAAATAAAAACATAAACTAAAACTTAAACGTAAACCTAACTTAAAAAGAAAATAAAATAAAAAATAAAAACTAAAATAATATAAAATAAATAAAAACATAAACTGAACTAAAAAAAGTCTAAATAAAATAAAAACTAAACCTAAAATAAAAATATAATTAATAAATAAAATAAATAATGACTAAATAAAACCTAAAAATAAACCTAAATAAATAAAAATAAAACTTAATCCCTAAACTAAAAAAACCTAAACCTAAAATAAACTAAGCTAAACTGATAAATAAAAACCTAAACCTAAAATAAAATAAACCTAAACCTAAACCAAACTAAAAAAAAATAAACTAAATAAAGAAACCTAAACATAAACTAAAAAAAATAATGAAAATAAACTTAAAATAAAACCTAAAATATCAACCTAAAAAAAATAAAATAAAAACCTAAACTAAATCTAAAAAATAATATAACCTAAAAAAATAAAATAAAAATAAAACTAAACTGAAAATAAACCTAAACTAAACTTAAAATAAACTAAAATAAATAAACCTAAAATAAATAAATAAATAAAATAAAATAAAAATAAAATAAAAATAAAGAAACTAAAATAAGTAAAAAATAAACTAAATAAACCTAAACCTATGTATTTACTTAATTTAAAAAGAATTAAAAGAAAATAAAATAAAAATAAAAAAACTTTAAACCTAGAACCTTAAACCCTACCTACTGACCCTAAAACCCTAAATAAAATCTTAAATCCTAAACCCAAAATAAAACCCCAAACACTGAGCCTAAACTAAAAAACTCACAAATACCCTAAACCTAAAAAGCAAACCTAAATCTAAATAAAAGAAACATAAAAATAAAATAAATAAAACCTAAACCTAAATAAAATAAAATAAAATAATAAAATATAAATGTAAACTAAAACATAAACCTAAACCTAAACCTAAAACTAAAATAAAATAAAATAAAATAAATAAAAACTAATACAAAAGTAAAAAATTAAAATAAACCTAAAAATAAAAAACTTAAATATAATAGAAACTAAATGTAAAATAAAAATAAAATAAACCTAAAATGAAAACTAAATAAAAACATAAACCTAAAACAAACCTAAAATAAACAATAATAAAAACCTAAATCTAAACTAAAAAAAAAAAACTAAATAAACAATATAAAATAAACTAAACTAAATTAAACTAAACTAAAAAAATAAACCTAACCTAAACCTAAAATAAACTAAACCTAAATCCTAAACTATATAAAATAAAATAAATTGAAAATAAACCTAGACCTAAACTCAAAAATAAAACCTAAAAATAAAACAAAATAAAACCAAAAACCTAAACTAAAAAAAAAAATAAAACCTAAACTAAATCAGAAATAAAATAAAATAAAATAAAACTAAAATAAAATAAACATAAAAAAAACCTAAAATAAAAAAAATAAAATAAAAAAAATAAAATAAATAAATAAATAAAAAATAAAATAAACTAAATAAACTAAACATAAACTGTCGGTTTGCTTGGTTTTTCTAAAGAAATCCTAAACCTAAAACCTAACCCTAAACCCTAAATCATAAATCCTCAATAAATGGCCCTAAACTAATCCCTAAACCTGACCTAAAAAACCCCCCAAACCATAAAGCCAAAAACAACTAATCCCCTAAACCTAAACCACAGCCTAACCCTAATCCTTAAAGCAGAAACCTAAACCCAAAACATAAACACTAAACCCTCTAAATAAACCCTAAACCCACCTAACCATACCATAAACTAAAACTCTAAAATAAACCCTAAACCATCAAAACCTAAAACTCTAAACTAAATAAAACCTAAAATAAAATGAACAAAAACCTAAACCTAAATAAAAAAATTAAAATAAAATTAAAACCTAAACTTAAAACTAAAAATAAAAAAAATTAAAAATAAAAATAAACTAATATATAATAAAGAAAAACCTAAACTAAACTAAAAAATAAAATAAACCTAAGAATAAAAAACCTTAATAAAATAAAAACTAAACATAAAAAAAATAAAATAAAACTAAAATAAAATAAAATAAAAATAGAATAAAAAACTAACCCAACAAAATAAAACTAAAAAAAACCTAAAAAAAAAACCCAAACCCTAAACTAAAAAAAAACCTAAACCTAAAATAAAAATAAAATGAACAAAATAAAATAAAACAAAACCTAAACTAAAATAAACTAAAGTAAAATAACTAAAACCTAAACCCTAAACCTTAAACCCTAAACATAAACTGAAAGTAACTAAATAAATTTAAAAGTAAACCTAAACATAAAAACCTAATAAACTTAAGCCTAAATCTAAATGCTAAGAATGGACAGAATCTTGTCGGTAGGAACATCACGGTCAACCAGGCTTAGTCTAGATCTGGTGGTGGAGGCAAAGGCAGAGGCGGCGTTTATCGCAGTGGTGGTGGGTGATCTAGAAGTGCTGGTGGATATGATAGTGGTGGTGGGCGAGTGATTATGGGCGGGAGGAATAGCGGCTTATAGCCATGTTGGGCGGGAGAGATTGGAGATATAATGGTGGATCTTCTACTCAGAGGCGGTGGTTTTGATGGGAACCGAGAAACTAAGAAGCAGTGATGGATCTACTTATGGAATTATGTCTTTGTAGTAGTCGGTTCTAGTTATCTAGATTTTTGAATTATATCGTGCTCATGTTTTATCTATGTTGTCGCTTATGTCTTAGAAAACTTGGTGTGTTACTTGGTTAATGAAATTGAAAAGAATAAATGTTGAATATGAATTTATTCTCAATTAAAAAAAACCAAAAACCCTAAACCACCCTAACTAAAACTTGAACCCTAGACCTACAACCTAAACCCTAAACCTTAAACCCTAAAAATCTTAAACCCTAAACCCTAAACCCTAAAAAATTCTAAAACCTTAACCCTAAAACCTAAACCCTAAACCCTAAACCATAAATCCTAAACCCTCAATTAACCTTAAATGCTAAACACTAAAAAGCTAAAAATGTAAACCTAAACTAAATACAACCTAAAAAATAAAATAAATAAATAAACCAAAAATAAAATAAAATAATAAAATAAAATAAAATAAAAACCTAAACTAAAACCTAAACCTAAACCTAAACTTAAAAAGAAAATAAAATAAAAAATAAAAAGTAAACTAAAATAAAATAAAATAAAATCTAAAATAAAGTAAAAAAAATAAAAAACCTAAATAAAATAAAAACTAAACCAAAATAAAAATAAAATAAACCTAAAATAAAATAAACTAAAAACCAAATAAAAATCTAAACATCAAAAATAAGACCTAAAAATTAAACCTAAACCCTAAACTAAAGAAAAAACCTAAACTTAAAATAAAAATAAAATTATCCTAAACCTAAACTAAAATAAATTAAATTGAAATAAATAAAACCTAAACCTAATTCTAAAATCAAATAAACTTAAGCCTAAACTTAAACCATAAATAAAATAAAATAAATTAAAATTAAACCTAAACCTAAACTAAAAAATAAAACCTAAAAATAAACCTAAAGTAAAATCCAAAAATCTAAACCTAAAAAAATAAAATAAAAACCTAAACCTAAACATAATAAGAAGAAATAAAACCTAAACTAAAAAAGTAAAATAAAAATAAAACTAAACTAAAAAAATAAACCCAAACCTAAACCTAAATAAATACTAAACTAAAATAAAAAAAAACTAAACTAAAATAGATAAACCTAAAATAAATAAACTTAGCTAAATAAAAATAAAAATCAAGCTAAATAAAGAAAACTAAAATAAATAAACTTTATTGATTTACTTAATTTAAAGAAACTCTAAACCTAAACCCTAAACTAAACACTAGCCCAAACCCTAAACCCTAAATCCTAACCTGACCAAAACCATAAACCTTAAACTCAACCCAAACCTAAACTACACTAAAACTAAAAACTAAAATTAAATAAAACCTAAAAATAAAATAAATTTAATAAACCTAAACCTAAATAAAATAATAAAATAAAATAAAATGAAAACCTAAATTGAAACCAAAACCTAAACCTACACTTAAACCTAAAATGAAAATAAAATAAAAAATCAAAACTAAACTAAAATAAAATAAATAAAAGCCTAAACTAAACTAAAAAAACTATAGAACCTAAATAAAAAAAAAACTAAACCTAAAATAAAAATAAACATAAACATAAACCTAAACTAAAATAAATTGAACCAAAATAAATAAAACCTAAACCTAATCATAAAATAAACTAAACCTAAACCTTAAACTAAATAAAACAAAATAAACTAAAATTAAACTTAAACCACTAAAAATAAACTTAAAAATAAACCTAAAATAAACCTAAACCTACACCTAAAAATAAAATAAAACCTAAACCTAAACCTAAAAATAAAATAAAACTTAAACCTAAAGATAAAATTAAAATAAACTAAACTAAAAAAAAAAATGAACATAAACCAAACCTAAACCTAAAATAAATAAAATAAAATAACACAAAATAAATAAACCTAAAATAAATAAACTAATTTAAATAAAATAAAAATAATCCAAAATAAAGAAATAAAACTAAAATAAACTAAAATAAATAAATAAAAATCTAAATAAACTAAATAAACCTAAAACTACTAGTTCACCAAAATTTTAAAAGAAAAAAAAAAACCCTAAACTCTAAATCAAACATTAAACCCTAAAACCAAAACCCAAAATTAACCACAGACTGAACCCTAAACCTACTAAAACAATAATAAACTAAAAACCCTAAACAAAACCCACAAAAACTCTAAAACCCTAAACTAAGGAATCCTAAAACCCTGAGCCCAAAACCTAAAGCTAAACCTAAACCTAACCATACTAAACCTGAACAAAACCCAAAACCCAAAACCCTAAAACACAAACCTAACAAAACAAACTAAAAATACCTAAAAAAACCTAAACCTAAACTAAATAAAATAAATAAATAAAAACCTAAACCTAAATAAAATAAAAAATTAAAAATAATAAAAACCTAAAGTGAAACCTATGCCTAAACGTAAAAGTAAAATAAAATTAACTAATAAAAAAACTAAAATAAAATAAATAAAAACCTAAACCAAACAAAAAAAACCTAAGAATAAAAAACCTACAAAAAAATAAAAATTAAATGTAAAATAAAAATTAAAATAAATCTAAAATAAAATAAAATAAAAAATAAATAAAAACCTAAAAAATAAACCTTAAATAAAACCTAAAAATAATAAAATAAAATTCCCCTAAACTATAATGAAAATGTAAACCTAAAAGAAAAAAATAAACAAAATAAAATAAACCTAAATCTAAACTAAACTAAACTAAATAAAATAAATAAAACCTAAACCTAAACCTAAAATAAACTAAATCTAAATCTAAACCTAAACTAAATAAAATAAAATAAACTAAAAGTAAACCTAAACCTAAGCTAAAAATTAAAACCTAAAAACAAACCAAAAATAAAAACCTAAAACCTAAACCTAAAAAAATGAAACAAAAACCTAAACCTAAATATTAAAATAAAAAATAAAACCTTAACCTAAACTTAAAAAATAAACTAAAATAAAAAACATAAAATAAAATACATAGACCTATAATAAATAAACAAAATTAAATAAAAAAGCCTAAATAAAATTTTAAAAAATAAACTAAACTAAATAAACTGAAACCTACTGGTTTACTTAATTTTAAAAAATATCCATAATCCCTAAATCCTAAATCCTAAATGCTAAACCTACAACCCCTTAAACCCTAACCCTCAAAAAACCCTAAACCCTAATCCCTAAACCCCAACCCTAAACCCTAAATCCTAATCCTTAAACGCATAGGCCTTAAAACCTTAAACCCTAAATCCTAAACACTATACCCTAAACCCTAAACCCCAAACCCTAAATCTAAACCTTAAAACTTAATAAACCTAAACCTAAACTTGAGAAATGGGCAGAACCCTATTGGTAGGAACATCAGTGTCAACTAGGCTTAGTTTGGATCAGGCAGTGGAAAAGAAGGCGGAGGTTATCGTAGTGGTGGAGGGGATCTGGAGGTGTTGTTGGATATGGATGTGGTGGTCAGAGTAGTGGTGGTTATGGCGGGATGAGCGACGATGGTTTCAATCATGGTGGTGGCGGAGGAAGAGATCGGGGATATGATGGTGGATCCCCCTACTCGTGAGATCGGGGTGGTTCAAATGGGAACTGGAGAAACTGAAGAACAACCAATCTGATCTGTTGCTTATGGAATTGTGTCTTTATAGTAGAGATGTTACTAGTTATCAAAGGATTTTGATATTCTCTATGGGTACTTATTTTTTATCTATGTCATCATTTGTGTCTTAGAAAACTTGGTGTGTTACTTGGTTGTTAAAATATAAAAGAAGAAACATAGAATCTAAATTTGTTCTCTATTAAAAAAAGTAAAAACTCTAAAATAAAACCTGAACCCTAAACCCTAAACCCTAAATCCTAAAACCTAAACCCTAAAACTTAAACCTTAAACCCTAAACCCTAACCCCTAAACCTATACCCTAAACTTTAAACCTTAAACCTCAAAATGTTAAACCCTAAACCCTAAACCCTAAAAAGCTAAAAAACTAAACCTAAACTAAATAAAACTTAAAATTAAAATAAAAAAACTTAAACCAAAATGAAATAAAAAGATAAAAGAAAATAAAAACATATACTAAAACATAAATCTAAACCTAAGCCTAAACTTAAATAGAAAAAAAACATAAACCTAAAATAAATTTAAATAAACCTAAAATAAAATAAAAACTAAATAAAAACCTAAACTAAAAAAGAAAACCTAAAAATAAACTAAACCTAAACCTAAACCCTAGAAACCCTAAACCCAAAACCTTAAACCCTAAACTCTAAACACTCCCTCTCATCCTAACTAAACCATAAACCTAAACCTAACTAAACCCTAAAACCTAAACTAAACCCTAAACCTAAACTAACCCTAAACCCTAAACCCTAAACCCTAAAACTAACTAAACCAAAACTATGAAACCTAAAACCTCTTAAACATAAACCCTAAACTATAAACTATAAACCCTAAACTAAACTATAAACCCTAAACCTTAAATCAGAACCCTAAGCTAAAACCCTAAAATAACCCTAAAACCCCTAAACCCTAAACCCTAAACTAACCCTAAACCTAAACCCTAAACCCTAAACTCTAAACCCAAAACCCTAAACCTTAAACCTAAACCTAAACTCAAACTTAAACCTAAAACTATAAACCCTAAAGTTTAAACACTAAACCCTAAACTATAAACTAACTCTAACCTAAACCCTAAACCTAAAAGCATAAACCTACCCTAAATCCAATATGCTAAACCTAAGCCTAAAGTAACTAAATAAATTAAAAAGTAAACCTAAACCCTAAAATTTAATAAACATAAACCCTAAAATTTAATAAACCTAAACCTTAAAATTTAATAAACCTAAACCTAAACTTAAACCTTAAGAATGGGTAGAACCTTGACGATAAGAACATCACCGTCAACTTAGCTCAGTCTAGATATATCACTAGAGGCGAAGGTGGTTGGGGATCTGAAGGTGCTAGTGGATATGGACATGGTGGTTAGAGCAGTGGTGGTTATGGAGGTAGGAGAAGTGACGGTGGTTACATTCATGGTGGTGGTAGAGGGAGAGATCGGGGATATGATGGTGGATCCCGCAACTCAAGAGGCAGAGGTGGTTTTGATGGGAACTAGAGAAGCTAAAAAATGACCAATATGATCTGCTGCTTATGAAACTGTGTCTTTACAGTAGAGACAATTCTAGTTATCTAGTGTTTTTGATTTGCTCTATGCATGTTCATTTTTTATTTATGTTGACTTTTGTCTTAGAAAACCTAGTGTATTATTAGATTGATGAAATTAAAAAGAAGAAATGTTGAATATGAATTTGTTCTCTAATAAAAAATACCAAAAACCCTAAGCCCTAATCTAAAACCTAAACCCTAAACCTAAAACCTAAACCCTAAACCTAAACCCTAAATTATAAAAAACCTTAATGGTAAACCCTAAACCTTAAACCTTAAACTATAATCCCTAAAACTTAACCCTAATCCCTAAACCATAAATCCTAGCCACAAATCCTAAACTCTAATAATATTAGAAAATTAAAGTGAAGAAACCCCATCACTCAAGCCCTCTCCTCGTGTCTAGAAATTTTCCTTTCGCTCTCATTTTGGGCTTTTTGGACACTGATTGATGGCTATTTTGAGTGATTCTCACTAGATACCTTCTGGAATCGACATCCGCTAGTCAATTTCATGTCTTTCTCAGAGTGACATCATGGCTTAGCATCTTCTCTAATGATTCCTTGAGGAAAACTAAAGGATCCAATAGATTCTGTAAGGGCATCATCTACTCTGGCTATGGCTGCTTCGAAATCAATCAAGGACATTCTTAATGGTAAGGATGGCTATTCAGGTGAGTTCTGAAAAGGTTGCTAAGATGTTTGAATTCACCTTGGTTGGAAAGTTTAGTGTTCGTAGGCCTAATCTAGAAAACATTTCTCTTTCTTTCATAGTTTGAAACTTATTGATTACTTTAATTGATCCCCGCCACATTTTGATTCAGTTGAAAAATGATTTGGATTACTCTTGTGTTTTCTCTCATCATTCTTATTTAGTTTTAAATTTCCAAATGAGGTTGTTGAAATGGTCTCCACTATTTGATATTAAGGAAGAATCCCCAATTATTCTAGTTTGGATTTCTCTCCCAAATATGTGAATTCATTTCGGTAACCATGAATTCCTTTTTACTATGGGTACCTTATTTGGTTGGCCATTGCAAATTGATCGAGAAAGAACTACAAAATCTCATCCTTTAAAGGCTAGAATCCTTATTCAATTGGACATTACCATGGAACACCTAAAAGAAATCTAGTTGGGATCTAAAAATTACGGTTATATGCAAAGAATTGAATTTGAAAATTTTCCTGTCTTTTGTTCTCACTGCAAAATCCATGGGCACGACAATTTTGAATGGTCACTATTAAGGAAACTTCTATTCCTAACCCTAGGCTGACCACTGTTAAATATCAAAAAAACTACTTTGAAAAAAAAAGGATTCTTTGAATGTTCCTAATAACGCTGATTTACCTTTTATTTCTTCTGAGTAATCGAAGGCTTTTAATGTGAATAATAATAGCTTTTCTAAACTTTTAAATGAGGATTTTGTTTCCTCTAATTCGATCCTTGCAACCTTGTTGTTGATAGATGAAAATGAAGCTTTAATAGAGAACATAAATGAGGAATTTAATATTATGCATCATTCTAATTCAATGAAGAATATGACTTTAATACCTCATGATAATCACATTGATAAATTTGATTCCATATTTCAAATTTAGGATGATTTAACTTCTCAAAAAGATTTGCTTTTATCTAATAATTTGGCTAATGATGAGGAAGGGTTTGGTGTTCCCACTTGCCTTCTTAATAAATCAATTTTTTCTCCCTCCCTTGCTTGCTATTCTCGAAGCTCTTTTGTCTTTAATAAATTTCAGTGTCTTGGAAGAAGGAGAATTCACTTCTCATAAAGAGATTTCTCCAAACTCTATGAATAATGTTGCTAAATCCTTTTCGGATGATGATTCAAAGGGCAAATAAAATGGCTTCCAAACTTTCTATTCGAAAAAGAAAAAAATGTTAAAAATTTTCCTCCCAAATTACCAAGAAACACTAAAACTCTTGCACCCTCCCTCTCTCTCTCAAGTGACATTTACCCAAATTTTTTCTTTTCTTTATGTTTAATTTTTTAGTTAGGAATGTTAGAGGGATTGGTACCCTCTCTATTCACAACCATATTAGAAATTTTTGTTGTATTCATATTATTTATTTACATATTATTCTCGAGCCATTTATTCATGCTAATAAAATTAACCATGTTGCTAGAATGATCAATTTCAATAATTTTTTCTCTAATGTTAGTAATAAGATTTGTTGTTTTTGGAATAACTTTGTAGGCATCTCTATTCTTGATGATTTTTATCAAGTTGTCAACACTCAAATCTCTTGTCGTGATTATTGTGTTTTGGGGTCTTTTGTTTATGCATCTTGTAATAGATTTGGTAGAAATCTTCTTTGGGATAACCCGACTAATTTTTTCACCTTTGTTAATAAACCTTGGTTTATTGGTGGTGATTTCAACACTATTCTGTTCTCTTCTGAATGAAGTGGTGGTTGCTCTCCTAATATTTATTCCATGGAAGAATATTCCAATATGATCCTTGATTGTAATTTGATTAATATTGGTTTTAAGGGTTCTAATAATACTTGACAAAACTCTAGACTTTGGAAAAGGTTGGACCGGATTCTTTTTAATACTCATTGAATTATTCAGTGGCCTGTTACTTCTATCAATCATTTAAATTGAACCTTGTCAGATCGTGGTCCTCTTTTGGTTTCTATTAAAGATAATTCTAATAGATTATAAAATTTCTCTCCTTTTAGATTTCAGAACATGTAGATTCAGCATATTGAGTTTTTTTAATGTGGTGGCTAACAATTGGAAAGCTCCTTTACATCCTGATAATTCTATTAAGGTTGATGAAAAGACTTTTGTTTAAGCTTAAAATACTTAAACAAATTTTGGTTTGGTGGAACAAGCATTGTTTTAAAACCTTTTTTCTAATATCAAAGATATGGAAAAATTGGTATGTGATCTTGAAGTCTCTATTATGTATGATCCTTCTAATATTAAGAACTTGACTGAGGAGAAAGATAAGCATGTTAATTTTCAAAATTTATAAGAGACTTATTGGGGCCAAAAAGTTGCTAGAAAACACATAACAGATGGTGCATGAAAACTAGCTTTTTCCATGCTTTAGTTAATAAAAAGAGAGCCTTAAATAATATTCAAAAAATTAAAGATGACAGTGGTGAATGGATTACAGTTAATAATGATATTAAGGATTCAATCATTAATTACTTTAGAAATATGCTTGATAAGAGTTGCTCTTATAAAGTTATTTCTAAATCAAACTTAATTCCTTCTATTATTACTAATGATGATAATAATTTTCTTACTATTATGCCTAATGAAGATGAAATTTTTAAAGTTCTTAATAGCATGAACATAGATTCTCTTGCTGATCTAGAGGGTTCACGACCCAATTTTTTCAAAAATGTTGGTTTATTATTAAAAATGAACTGATTGAGGCTATGGTTAGTTTTTTTAATGGAAATCCTTTTCCTAGATATTTCTCTAGCTCTTCTAATGCTCTCATACCTAAGAAAGATAACCTTGGAGTGATTTTAGACCTATTAGTCTTTGCACCTTCTTCAATAAGTTGATTTCCAAAATTCTTGCCAACAGGCTTAGTCTTTTACTTCATAAGATTATCTCTCTTAACCAAACTGGTTTTGGTAGAGGTAGATCTATTTTTGATAACATTTTACTTGCCCAAGAATTAATTCATGATTTAGATGCTAAGACTAGAGGTGGAAACATTTTTTCAAATTAGATATTACCAAAGCTTTTGATAATTTCTGTTGGATTTCCTTTTTCATATTCTAAATTTATTTGGGTTTTTTGCTAAATTTATTTTTCTTATTAAAAATTGTATTAATAATGTCTGGTTCTCAATTTTGCTTAATGAGGAAGCTTTGGGCTTCTTTCCTTCTTTCCATGGCTTAAGATAAGGGGATCCTTCAACTCCTGCTTTATTTATTATTGATGTTGAGTACATATCTAGGAGCATCAATGAGTTATTCTTAAATAATCCTAGTATGTACTACAAAACTTTTGGTGGTCTTCCATTTTCCCACTTAAGATTAGCAGATGATTTTATTATTTTTTACAATGCTTCTATTCATCATATCAAGAACCTCTAAATTTTCTTAAATAAATTTGTTAGAGAAAGTGGTCTTTCTATCAATGATAACAAAAGCTATTTTATTACTTCTTCAAGTATCTCTAATAATAAAATCATTCAAATCTCGCATATCACTAATTTTAAACATCAACACTTACCTCTTAAGTACTTGGGTGCTTTAAAGGTCCAAAATGATCCCACCTTTTTGATGAGTTAATTCAAAAAATTTTAAATAAAATTTCTATTTGAGAATTCCATTTACTTTCTTTTTATGGAAATCTCACTATTTTTAAAAGCACTCTCAATTCAGTCCCTCTTTATTTGATTCAAACTATTATTCCCACAAATTCTACTCTTATTAGAATTGATCGCATGCTTAATAAATGTTTTTGGTGGTCCAATAATTCTAATAAGAGAATGCATTGGACTTCGTGGCAAAAATGTTGTGGTCCTTTGGGTGAAGGTGGTCTTGGTTGCAAACCTATTCATGAAGCTATCACTACCTTCTCTCATAAGCTCTCGTGTAATTTTAGAAAGAATGATAGCCTTTGGGCAAATTTTATGATGGAAAAATATTGCCAAGGTAAACACCCTCTTACATGTGCTTATAAAGTTGGGGACTCTCCAGTTTAGAAAAGGCTTTGCTCCATTAAATGTGTTGTTGAATCTTTAATATCTTGGGGTATTCATTCGGGTTCTTCTTTTGGCAAGACAATTGGATTGACAATGGCTCTATTGACTCCCTTTTATCTACACAGTCTACTGCTGCTATCAAAGTTAACTATTTTTGGCTTAATAACTGTTAGAATAAAAACAAACTTGAGAATGACATTCCTATTTATTTTTTTTGACAAGTTTTACAACATTGCTATCATTTCTAATAAACCGGATCAAATTCTTTTCAAGCTCTCTTACAATGGTGATTTTGTTCTTAAACAGGTTTGGAATTTTATTAGAACACCTCTAATGTTTTCATTAAACTTTGGAATAATATCATTCCCATTTCTTACTTTATTTTATCTTGGAAGATTTTTAATAACTCGTCCCTATTGATTCCTTACTCTAGCTTAAAGGGTTTTATTTACCTTCTAAGTGTTATTGTTGCTTTCATATTGAAAATGTTAATCATGATTTTGTCAATGGAGCTATTGCCTCTAAACCTTGGATATGGCATGATGATTTATTTAACACTAACTACTTTCATGGCTCTCTTTCGTTATATCAACTTCCTGAAGTTTGTTTCCATAAAACTGTGAAAGGTCATATCAAAGTTTTAATTGCTATTGCCCATATTTGGTTCATTTGGATGGATAGAAATGATGCTAAATATCATGGTATCCTATGGACCATAAAAGGATCCTTGCTAAAACTAAAAAAAAAATTAGTGCTTTGTTTAATGCAAATTTAATTAGTAATCTACACTTTAAAGGTTATAAATTTGTGGCTAAAAATTGGTTATCACTTTGCATGATGATCCTTCTTACAAGAGTATTAAGATGATACATTGGATTAAGCCTAAAGAAAATTTTCTTAAGATCAATACCGATGGTTCTATTTTCCCAAAAAAATATGGTTGTGGTGGAATTCTTAGAGATTTTAAAGGTAGAGTCATTTGTGCTTTTGCCTACCCCCTCAAAGGTTATTTTGTTATTTATGCTGAGCTCATGGCTATTAACAAAGCTATTGATATTTGTTTAAGCAAAGGACTCTTTGATATTTGGATTGAAGTTGATGCTCTTCTTTTACTTTATATGCTCAATAATAAAAAAAAATGGGGAATGCTGACTTATTTTATATTCATAATCACACTAAAAGCTTCTTTCTCAAGTTTGGTTCAAAAATTTTCACATTCTTCATGAAGGTAATGCTTGTACTGATTTCCTGGCTAATTTGGGAGGGAAATTAAATGAACTCACTTTATTTGATAACCATAGCTTATATCATTAGTGGTCAATCTGGATAACCTTGGTTGCCTTACCTCAGAATTTAACCTTCTGCTATTTTGTTGATCTTTTTTCTATGGTCATTTTATTCAAACTATTTTTTGGTTGTTTATTTTATGCTTCCCTCTCTAGGAGGTGGTTTTATTGAGTTTATTTCTATACGTAAATCCCCTTCCTCTTAACCCCATTCTATACTTGACAAACCATTTTTTGGGTCGTAGTGGTTATAATTGATTTCCCTATCCTCTAAGACTGGTGGTTTTCTTTCTGTGGCTCATGCTATGTTTCTTTTCTCACACGGCTAGTGCTTTTTTAGGGTCTCTTATTTGGTTGTGGTTGTGCCCATTTTTGGCCTACCCCTTATATTAATGAATGTTGGGTTTTCCTCTGGCTTTGGTTGGTGAAGGCCTTATTCGAATTGGATTTTTGGCTTCTATGGTTGGGTCTACTAGTTGCTGCTATTTGCTTCTTCCATTTTCCTGGTTATTTTAGGGGGTTATTTTTTCATGGCTACTGTTGGCCACTTCTGGCTTGACTTAGTTTTGGGTTTTTTGGCTATTGATGTTCTCCTTTCCTAGTTTTTCTTGGGGGCTTCTACTGGTTGGTTTTTCCTCTACCTTGTGGATTGGAGGTAGTTGTTCTGTGGTTTTTGTCTTTCAATTTTCTCTTTTGTGGTGATTGTTCACTCTTTGGGAATTGGAAAGGGTTTTGTTTCCTCTGGCCTTGTTCCTTTCCTTATAATTTTGCTGCTTGTGGTTGGGTGGTCTTCCTTGGCCTTTGTCTGACTGGGTGACTACCATTTCTATTTCTTGGTTATTTTGGAGATCTCCAGGTGGGTTGTGGCTTTGTCTGTTGTTGTTCTTTCCCTCTTTTTTGGGCTCTGTATTGGCTTTGACTGTTGGTTGATTTTGTTGCCTGACTGGGCTGGTAGGCTATTTTGGCTGGCTGGGTTGGTTGGCTTGGTGGATGTGTTGGCTATGTTTGATGGTTGGTTTAAGTGTTTTTGGTTGGGTTCTTTGGTTGAGTTTCTGGTCTACTCTTGGGTTGGTTATCCTCTCTTGGGTGCAGCTACTTTTCCTTTATTTTTGTACCTAGTTTGGGTGTCAGTTTTTCTACCACTCTAATTTCTCCTGTTGCTCATCTTGTTGGCTGCTGGCCTAGGTGGTTTTATTGACTATTTTGTTGGTGGAGGATATGAGTTCTTATGGTTTTTTTGGTCCTATTTTAGGACTTGTTGTTCAGGGTTAGCTGCTTGATGGGTTTTTTGTGGTTGTTGTCTTGCCTTGGATGCTTGTGTTGTGGCTTCGTGTTTTGGGATTTAAGTTGGCTATTGGTATTGACTCCCTCTAGTTTATTTGGCTCTCCTTATTTCTTGATATTTGCCTCTTGGTTGGTGGTGGTGGATTTGCTATTCTTTTGGATGCCTTTGTGGTGGTTTTGATGGTAATTTTTGGATACCCTCTTGGCCTCTCTATGCTATCGCTTTCCTCTCTCTACTGCTGCTTATCTCCTACGGTTTTGCTATTTGGGTGGAAGTTTTGCTCTTGGATTTGGATTGCTAGTGCTCTGGAGGTAGTTGTGGGTTATTATTTTTCCTTTGGGACTATTTTTCTCGATTGTGTTGTTCCCCCTATTTATGCTAACTGTCTCTTTTTCATGTTTCTCTTCCTATTGGTGGTGTCTTCAGTGGAGTTACTGCTTGGTTTATTTTAGCTTGGCCAGTGATCCTATTGTAACTTCTGGGATGTTGGCTTTAAGTGATTGGTTTATTGTGGGTTTTGGTTGGTGGGTTATCTTGGCGGCCGCTTGCTATTTTTCTATTTGTTTGGTGCAAGGCTGGATCACTATGGACTATTTTGCCATGGATAGTTGCTTATATCGTGTATGTTGGCTATGATGGCCTTGATGTTTCCTCATATCTTCTCTCTAGTTGGTAGCATGTTTACTTTATCTTTTTCCCTTGAGCTATGACCATTGCCATTATAGTGTTTTGCAGATTTCTTTTGAAGGTTGGAACTTCATAGCTGGAATGATCTTTATTTAGTCAACTCAAGTACTATTGATGTGGATCTTGCTTATCTTGACTTCTCAAAGGGATCATGAGCTGTTGCTGACTAGTCTTTTTACTGCTTTCTTGAGTTATATTAGTCTTATTTTGGGTCTTTTCTCAATTGCTTTTAAGCTATTGTATTTTTCTTTAATTTTTTCCATTGTACTTAGAAGGGGGTTTAGCTCTTTAGGTTTCTTGTAGCTCTGTGAGCAGTAGAACTTTAAGCTTTACCCCTTCTAAGGACATTATATCCTTTATTTTTATGGTAATAAAATTCTAACTTTCCTTAAAAAAAAAACCCTAAACACTAAGCATGAACCAGACCCTAAACCTAAACCTAAAAAACCAGTAAAAAGCTAAAAGTCTAAACCTAAACAAAATAAAACCTAAAAAATAAATAAAAATACCTAAACCAAAATGAAATAAAAAATTAAAATAAAAAGCTAAACTTAAATATAAACCTAAACAGAAAATAAAATTAAAAAAATAAAAACTAAATAAAAATAAAATAAATAGAAACCTAAACTAAACTAAATAAAATAAAAAATCTAAATAAAATAAAAACCAAACCTAAACTAAAAATAAAATAAACGTAAAATAAAATAAAATAAAACCTAAACCTAAAAAAATAAACCTAAAATAAATAAAAATAAAACCTAAATAAAAAAAACCTAAACCTAAAATAAAAATAAAATAAAGTTAAACCTAAACTAATAAATAAAACCTAAACCTAGCAAATAAACTAAATCAACATAAACCTAAACTAAATAAAATAAAATAAACTAATAAACCTAAACTAAAAATAAAAAAATAATCCTAAAATAAAACCTAAAACCTAAACCTAAAAAAAAAAACCTAAACCTAAAAAAAAAAAATAAAACCTAAAATAAAAAATAAAATAGAAATAAAACTAAACTAAAAATAAACCTAAACCTAAAAAAATAAACTAAAATAAAAAACCTAAAATAAATAAACCTAAATAAAAAAAAACAAAATAAATAAAATAAAATTATTCTAAATAAAATTAAAATAAAATAAACTAAATTAAATAAATAAAATAAATAAACTAAATAAACTTAAACCTACTGGTTTGCATAAAAAAACCCTAAAATAAAACCTAAACTAACTTAAACCCTAAACTTACCTAAACCAATCCTAAACCCCAAACCATAAACCCATAAACCCTAAAACCTAAACCTAAACTCCTAAACTAAATAAACCTAAAAATGATAAATAAAACAACATAAAACCTAAACTAAACCTCAACCTAAACCTAAACCTAAACTTAAACTTAAACTAAAATAAAATAAAATAAAATAAAACTAAAATAAAATAAATAAACATAATTAGAAACCAAACCTAAAATAAACATTAAACACTAAACCCTAAACCCCCAAGCATAAACCATAAACCTTAACTCTCAATCCTAACCCTAAAACCTAAACCCAAAACCAAACCTAAACCTAAACTAAATAAAACCTAAAAATAAAATAAATTAAAAAGCCTAAGCCTAAATAAAATAAAACAAAATAAAAAATTAAACTAAAACCTAATCCTAAACCTAAACCTAAACCTAAACTTAAACCTAAAAATAAAATAAAATAAAAAATAAAAAAACCTAAACAAAACTAAAAATCAAAATAAACTTAAAAATAAAAAACCTAAATAAAATAAAAATTAAGCACAAAACAAAAATAAAATAAACCTAAAATAAAGTAAAAAAACTAAATAATAACCTAAGCCTAAAAAATAAACCTAAAAATAAATAATAAATAAAACCTGAACCTTAAACTAAATAAAACCTAAACTTAAAATGAACAAAATAAAATAAACCCAAACCTAAACTAAAATAAATAAAACCTAAAACTAAACCTAAAATAAATTAAACCTAAATCCTAAACTAAATCAAATAAAATAAACTAAAAATAAACCTAAACCTAAACTAAAAAAATAAAACCAAAAAATAAACCTAAAATAAAAACCTAGAACCTAAACCTAAAAAAATAAAATAAAACTTAAACCTAAAAAACTAAAATAAAAATAAAATTAAAGTAAAAAAATAAACATAAACCTAAACCTAAACCTAAAAATTAAACTAAAATAAAAAACCTAAACTAAAATAAATAAACCTAAAATAAATAAACTAAACTAAATAAAAGTAAAATGGTTCGGTTGCACGTGTTGCTAAGATCCTAAACCTGCCAATTTACTTTTATTTTAAAAAAAATACTAAAAATTTGAAATAATCACAAACCATAAAATAAAAATGAAACAAACCATAAAACCACAAACCTTAAACCTAAACTCTAAATTCAAAAAAACCATAAACCCTAAACCCTAAAATAACCTAAACCCTTAACCCTAAACCCTAAACTAGCCTATCCCCTTAACCCTAAACCTTAAACTAACCCTAAACCCTAAAACCCCTACAACCCTAAACCCTAAACTCTAAACCCTTAAAAACCTAGACCTTAAAGCCTAAACACTAAACCATAAACCCTAAACCCTAAACCCTAACCCTAAACGATAAACCCTAAACCTATTTTTACTTTTTGACCTATGCTAGGTTATGTTTTTTACATCTAGCTTCTGGGTTGGCACAGTGGTTGCTACACAGTGGTTCTATCTTTCCGGATGGGTTGGCGGCTTTTTTCCTGTTGTCTTCTCTACCTTGTTAATCTGGTTACTAGTGGAGGAGATGGTTTCCACTCTGGCTTTATTCTATTTTCTGCACTAGTTGATTTGTAGGCTCTCCTCTTGAACATGAATTACTTTTTGCTAGTTTTTGATGGTTAGATGGGTTGCCTTCCTAGTGGGTATTGATGTTGGTTGTTTGCCTCCCAGTTCTTTATTGTTTATTACTAGATCCTTCTTTTGCCTTTGTTTTGCATTTGGTAATTCTCCTGAGATTAGCCTCTAATAGGTGCATTGTTTGTATCAATTTTTGCATTGTTATTATGCTTCCTATGAGGTTAGTTTTTATTTCTAGGTAAGTTTGGTTTTTTGGCAAGTTCTGGCTAGCTATTGTTGTTGCCTTTCTATGGTTTCTAAGCTTCTTTTGGACTTCTATTGTATAGTGCTTTGTTGGTTTTCTGCTTTTCCTTGGCTGTTGGGGATGCTTTCTTTGTTGGGTACTTATTATGGGATATTCTCTTGTGATTGCTTTATGGGTGATTTATGTAGCTGGTTTGGTTAGAGGACTTTTAGTTGTCTTTGGAATCTTGGTCAATTGATTTTTTTTCCTTGTTGGTCTTTTCCTTATCCTTGGACAATTTGTTGGAGCCTTTTATTGTGCTGACCGAACCTTTGTTGATCTTTTTGGATTGGACTTTTGGTTTTTAGTGGTTAGTGGCTACCTTTGGCCCCCTTTTGTGTGACTATTTTGTCTTATGTTGATTTGCACTAGATGCAACTTCTATTTCCTTCAGTTGATGGTTTCATTTTTGAGCTGTTTAGTCATTTGTGGTTGCTCACCCTGGTTTGGCATGGTGACTGCCACTTGTTGGGACTTTGGCTTGAGGGATCCTATCTTGGTTTTATTGGATGTTTCTTTATTAATAGGCATGGGTCTAGTGTTTTTTGACTACTAGTTCTAGGTTTTCCCTTGTTTGGAGCTTGGATGGGTATTTGGATAATGGCTATTGTTGGTGTCTGACTTTGTTCTAGCCTCTCTTTGGGTTATTGTGATTAGTTTGTTGTGGTTTTTGTTTGGTGGTTTGCTTGCTAGCTAGTTACTTGTTGGTTGCTCTTTGTTAAATGGTGCAGGATCTAAAACTCTATAGACTACTGGCCTTGGATGTTTGTTTATATCAGGTATGCTGGCTATAATGGCTTTGATGTTTCTCACCTCTTCTCTCTGGTTAGTTGATTTTGTCATTGTTGTGTGTTTTTAGCTATGACTTTTGTCATTGTTGTGTGTTGCAGATTTCTTTTACAGGTTGGAACTTTATAGAGGGAATGGTCGTTACTCAGTCAACCCAAGTGTTATTACTGTGGATCTTATTTATCTTGCTTTCTCAAAGAAATCATGAACTATTGTTGGCTCATTCTTTTATTGTTTTCTGGATTTGTTTTAGCCATACTCTGTGTCTTTTTCTCTTATGCTTTTTAGCTATTGTTTTTGCTATTTTATTTTGTTTTCTTTTTCTAATGTACTTAGATGGGGGTTTAGCTCTTTAGGTTTCTTGTAGCACTGAGAAGAGTAGAATTTTAGAGCTTTATGCATTTTAAAGACATTGTATCCTTTCCTTCTATGGTATTAAAATTCTAACCTCCCCTACCCCCTCCCATAAAAAAACCCTAAACTCTAAATCCTAAATCCTAAAACCCTAAACAAATCTCTACCTTAAAACCGTAAACCGTAAACCCTAAACCCAAAAAAGCCTAAACTCTAAACCTTAAATCCTAAACTCTAAAAACCTTAAACTCTAAATCATAAACCCTAAACCCTAAGCCCTAACCGTAAACCCTAAAACCTATAAACATAAAACCTAACACCCAAAACCCTAAACCCTAAACCCTAACCCTAAACCCTAAATCCTGAACCCCAAACCATAAACCTAAACCTAAAGTAACTAAATTAATTAAAAATAAACCTAAACCCTAAAACCTAATAAACCTAGACCTTAAGAATGGGCAGAACCTTGACGATAAGAACATCACCATCAACCAGCTAGTCTAGATCAGTGGTGGAGGCTAAGGCATAGTGGTGGTGGGGGATCTAGAGGTGTTGGTGTATTTGGAGATGGTGGTTAGAGTAGTGGTGGTTATGGAGGTGGGAGGACCGACGGAGGTTACAATCATGGTGGTGGCAGAGGGAGATATTAAGGATATAATGGTGGATCCTGCTACTCAAGAGGCCGAGGTGGTTCTGATAGGAACTGGAGAAAATGAAGAATGGCCAATCTGATCTGCTGCTTATGGAACTATCATTACACTAAAGACGGTTCAACAAAAAAATAAAACCTAAACATAAACCTAAAATAAAATCCCAAAACCTACACCAAAAAAATAAAATAAAACCTAAACCTAAAAATAAAAAAAGAAAACTTAAACCTAAAAAAATAAACTAAAAATAAAACTAAACTAAAACTTAAACCTAAACCTAAAAACTAAAATAAAATAAAAAAACCTAAACTAAAATAAATAAATCTTAAATAAATAAACTAAAATAAATAAAAATAGAAATAAAACTAAATTAATATAAAAAATAAAATAAATTAAAATAAATAAAAAATAAACTAAATAAACTTAAACCTTCTAGTTTACTTAATTAAAGAAAAATTACAAAATTAAAAAATTAAGAGAAAATTAAAAAAAAAACCTAACCCTAGACCTTAAACTCTAAACCCTAAACCTACTAGCAGAAACCCTAAATCTTAAACCCTAAAACCCTACCCATCACTAAACCCATCCCAAAATACCTACCCACCCTACCCTAAACCCTAAACCCCAACCACCCTATCCAACTTCACCAAACCTCATAAACCCTAAACCTAAACTAAACTAACCCTAAACCATAAACCTACCCTACATCCCTACTAAACCTCCCTAAATCTTACTCTAAATAACTACCTAAACCCAAAATATTAAACCTAAATCACCATACCTTCCCTAAACCCTAAATAACCCTACCTAAACTAATCTTAAACTCTAAAATAAAATCTTAAAATAAATCTAAATAAACTAAACTAAATAAACTTAAACTAAATAAAAAAGTAACCTAAATAAATTAAACCAAACTAAAACTTAAACTAAACTAAAAAACCTAAAATAAATAAACTAAATAAATAAAAGCTAAAAAAACTAAAATAAATAAACTAAATAAATAAACCTAAATTAAAAACCTAAACCTAAACTAAAAAAATAATTAAAACCTAAACCTAAATAAAATAAATAAACTAAACTAAATGAACTATATAAACTTAAACCTAAACTAAACCTAAACTTAAAAAATAAAATAAACTAAAACCTAAACATAAACTTAAACTAATAATAAATATTTAAAAATAAAAATAAACTAAATAAATAAACTAAAACCTAAACCAAAATAAAAATAAAATAAAATCTAAAAAGAAACTCAAATAAACTAAACTAAAAAAAATAAAATAAAAATTAAACAAAATATAAACCTAGGAATTAAATAAAATATAATGAAAATAAATAAACAAAATAAACTAAAAACTAAAATAAACTTAAACTAAACTAAAATAAATAAATAAAAATAAATAAACCTAAAACCTAAAATAAATAAACCTAAATAAAACTAAAATAAAATAAACTAAAACTAAATAAAATAAACTAAAATAAACCTAAAATAAACTAAAATAAATAAACTAAAAGTAAACCTAAAATAAATAAAAAATAAAAATAAATAAAAAAATAAACTAAACAAAACTAAACCAAACTAATCTAAATTAAATAAACTAAATTGAAAAATAAACTAAACTAAAAAATAAACAAAATAAAACCTAAACCTAAACCTAAACTAAAGTAAATCAACCTAAACCTTAACCCAAACCAACTAAACATAAACCCAAAATAAAACCCCTCCTTCCTCTGCTCCCCATTTCTCTCTCTTGAATTTTCATTTCCTCTTGGTGTGCCTCATTAGGGATCTTTATATTTTGTTTTGGTTCATCCGATTCTGAAGGTTGATTGACACCCGGCCGATTGTAATGCTTCATTCTTAATCTTGGCTGCTATGGTGAGTTCATTTCCTATGGCTCCATCTCAAATTTTGAATGCTCCGGCTAAGGCATCTGACATTTCAGAGGTTGGCAGCCCTAATGCTACAAACTCGACAAAATCATTTAACGATGCATTCTCTGGTAAGGCTTCTTCATCTATTGCATCGGTTAGTCTCATCTCGACTTCTTTTCGTGGTTTGCCAACCGTATTGTTCTCTGATATGGATGTTGAAATTTTGGTGAAACCATTTGAATTCTCTCTCATTAGAAAATTTTCTTTGCATCGCCTGAATTTGGATAAGAATAACACCTTTTTTTCATAATCTTAAGCTTACAGGTGTTTTCTCGATTAGTCTTATTGACTCCCGACATATTCTGATTCAACTTTCTAATGATTATGATTATTCTCAAGTTTTTGTGCATAATTCTTACTTCATTTTTAATTGTCAAATGCGCTTATTGAAGTGGTCACCCCTTTTTGACATTAAGGAGGAATCTCCTATTGTCCCTATGTGGTTATCTCTTCCTAATATGCACATTCATGTTGTTACACTTCATGTGCTTTTTGTTGTTGGGGCTCTTTTTGGTCGGCCTTTACAACTCGACCAAGCGACCGCTGAGTGATCTCGCCCTTCTATGGCTTGGATCCTAGTGGAGTTAGACATAACTAAAAAAATACCCTAAGAAGGATTGGCTCTAAAAAATATGAGTATTCATAAAAGGTTGAATTGGAGAATCTTTCAATTTTTTGTTCTCATTGTAAAATTAATGGTCATAATAACTCAGATTACTTTATTCTCCATCCATAATTAAAAAATTAAAATCCTCCCAAGGAAAATTTGGTTCCTAGTAATAAGCTAATCCCCACATATGTTCAAAAATCAGCATCAGATCTTAAGAATAGTATGGAAGCTGCTACTAAGGTTGTTTCCTTGAATATTAGGATTATCTCTGTGAACCTATTTTAGATCCTACGGTTGCTAGGGCTTTGGCAGATTTTCAGAATGGGAAGGATGAACTACCACTTACCTCTTCTTTAAAATTGAATATTTCTAATAGGTATAATTTTTTAGATTGGATGATGATTCTATTTCCTCTGATTCTATCCCTACTTCTATGCAGGCTTTGATCAATGAAAATGAAAATTCTAATGAGGATTTAAATGATGACGATCAGGCTGAAAATGTTTATGACCCAGATTTAACTATTTGTGCTTTAAATGGTTCTAAGTCATCACCATCTCTCATTTTTAATCTTGATATTCATGTTAATCCTACTTTTCAACTTAATTTGGATTTGGAAGAGGGTGAATTTCCCTCTAAACACTTAGAGAACTCTCTTAAATTGGTGACCAATGTTACTAAATCTTACTCGTATGATGATTCTAGGGAAAAAGGAAATTGTTTTCAAACTTATCATGCTAAAAAGAAAAAAAAGTGCTAAAAATTACCCTCCCAAACTAACCAATTATACTAGATCTGCTACTAGGTTCTCACTCATCTATCAGTTAACATTTGCTTGCCCCTTTTTCTCATTATGTTTAATTTTATGTTTGGATTGTTAGAGGGATTGGTACCCTCTCTATTCATAATCGTATTAGAAATCTTTGTCACACTCATAATATTTCTTTACTCATTATCTTGGAACCTCTCATTCATTCTAATAAAATTAGCCACATTGCTAGAATGATCGGCTTTAATTAATTTTACCTTAATGTTAGTAATAAGATATGGTGTTTTTGGAATAATTTTGTTGAGGTTTCTATTATTGATGATTTTCAATAAGTTGTTAATGCTCTAATCTCCTATGGTGGCTATTATGTTTTAGGCTCCTTTGTTTATGCTTCCTGTTATAGATCTGGTTGTAATCTACTTTGGGATAATTTGAGAAACTTTGCTACCTCGATCAACAAACCTTGGTTTGTGGGGGGTGATTTCAACACTATTTTATTTTCTTCTAAACAGAGTGGTGGTTGCTCTCTCAATATTCATTCCATGGAAGAATTTTCCAATATGATCCTTGATTGTAGTTTGATTGATATTGGCTTTAAGGACTCTAACTACACTTCACAAAACCCTAGATTTTGGAAAAAAGGTGGACAAGATTCTTTTTAATACTCATTGGATTACCCAATGGCCTACTACATCTATTGATCACTTAAGCAGAACATTGTCTGATCATGATCCTCTTCTAGTTTCTATTAAAAATAATTCTAATAGATTAAAAAACTCCTCTCCTTTTAAATTTCAGAACATGTGGATTGAGCATATTAATTCCTTCGATGTTGTAGTTAAGAATTGGAAAGCCCCTTTACATCATGATAATTCAATTATGGGGATGAATAAACTATGGTTTAAACTTGAAAGTCTTAAATGAAATTTGGGTTGGTGGAACAAGCATTATTTTAAAAACCTTTTTGCTAATATTAAAACATGGAAAATTTTGTTTATGACCTTTAAGTGTCTAAATTCGACCCTTCAAAGCTTTATTTGGTGAAGTGAAAGATAAACACAATTTCCAAAATATGGAAGAGACATCTTTGGCCAAAAAGCTGCTAATAAACATATTACAGATGGTGACAGGAATACTAGATATTTCCATGCTTTGGTTAACAAAACAAGAGCTTTCAATAACATTCTAAAATTATAAAAGACACTGGAGATTGGATTTTGGAGAATAATGAGATTAAGGATTCAACTATTAATTACTTTAGAAATATGCTTAATAATAATTACTCTTATGAAGCTATTTCTAATTCTCAACTGATTCCTTCTATTATAAATAATAATGATAATGATTTGCTTACCTTAGTGCTTAATGAAGAGGAAATTCTTAATGTTCTTAATAGCATGAACACTGATTCTATTACTAGTCATGAGGGTTTCACTACTCAATTTTTTCAGAAATGTTGGTTTATCATTAAAAATGATTTGCTTGAGGCTATGATTAATTTTTTTAATGGTAATCCTTTTCCCATATATTTTTTCTAGTACTTCTATTATTCTCATTCCAAAGAAAGATAACCCAGATTATTGGTGTGATTTTAGACCTATTAATATTTGGACCTTCTTCAATAAGCTAATATCCAAAATCCTTACAAACAAACTTAATCCTTTACTTAATAGATTTATCTCTCTCAACCAAACTAGTTTTGTTAGAGGAATTACCAAGCATTATTGACTTATCCGTGAAGCTATCACTGCTTTCTCTCATAAACTCTGGTGGAACTTTAGAAAGAATGATAGCTTTTGGGCTAATTTTATGATGAAATTTTTTTGTTAAGGTAAACACCCTCTTAACTATGCTTACAAAGTTGGTGACTCTCTAGTTTAGAAAAGGCTTTGTTCCATTAAATGGGTTGCTAAATCATTAATTTCTTGGGATATCCAGTCGGGATCTTCTTTCTTTTGGCAAGATAATTAAATTGGCAATGGTTTGATTGACATCCAATTATGTACCCACTCTACTACTACTATCAAAGTTAATTCTATTTGGCTTACTAATAATTGGAATGAAAATAAACTTGATAACTATATCCCTACTTCTCTTTTTGACAACTTTAAAAATATTCTTGTTACTTCTAGAAAACCTGATCAAATTCTTTTTAAACTTTCTCATAATGGTGATATTGTTCTTAAAGAGGTTTGGTACTTTATTAGAGATAAACATCAACCTTTTAATGTTTTTATTAAACTTTGGAACAATATCATTCCCATTTCTTATTCAGGTTTAGCTTGGATGATTTTGAATAACTATATTCTTGTGGACTCTTTGCTCTAGACTAAAGGGTTTTGTTTATCTTCAAAGTGCTATTGCTGCTTTCATATTGAAAATGTAAATCATGTATTTGTCAATGGTGCTAATGCTTCTAAATTATGGTTTTGGTATGATGGCTTATTTAATACCAATTATTTTCACTGCTCTCTTTCTTTATAGCAACTTGTTGAAGCCTATTTTAAAAACACTATGAAAGGTCATATAAAAGTTTTAATTGCTATTACCCTTATCTAGTTCATCTGGATGGATAGAAATATTATGGTATTCCTATGAACCATAAAAGGATCCTGGCTAGAACTAAAGAAAAAATACATGCTCTTTTTAATGCCAATCTTATTAGTAACATTCATTTTAGAGCTTACAAATTTGCATCTGAAAAATTGGGTATCATTCTACATGATCTTGACCCTCATAAAGGTGCTAGAATTATCTATTGGATCAAACCTAAAGACAATGTGATTAAAGTTAATACTTATGGTTCTATTACTTCCAATAAATATAGCTATGGTGGTATCCTTAGGGATTCTAACGGTACTATCATTTGTGCTTTTACCTACCCTCTCAAGGCCTACTAAGTTCTCTTTGTTGAGCTTATGGTTATTTATAAAGCAATTGATATTTGTTTGAATAGAGATTTCCTCAACATCTGGATTGAGGTTGATGCTTTCTTTCTTTTTCATTTCCTTAATTCCAATAGAAATGGGAATGCTGAATTATTTTATCTTCTTAATCATACTAAAGCTCTGCTTTCTCAAGTTTCTTTTAAATTTTTCACATCCTTCATGAAGGTAATGCTTGTGTTGATTGTTTAGCTAATTTTGGTCTCAACATGACTGAGTTCACTTTATTTGACAACAAAAATTTGCCTAAATTATTAAGAGGTTTGGTTAATATGGATAATACTGGATTGCCTTATATCAGATTATAATTTCTTTGATTGGTTTTATCCTTTTTTGATAATCTTTTGTTTTTGTTTTGGCATTGTTAAACCCTCTTTGGGTTGTGGTCAACTTCTAGTTTTCCCTCTTTGTGGTTTTGTTTTTCAATTTTTATTTTTGTTCTAGCCTAGTTTTTGCTCCCACATGGTTTTTATCAGTGCATCCTGGGGTGTTTTGGTTTTTTCAGCTTAGTGGTATGTTACTGTCTGGCTGGGCTTTTATCAAAATTTTCCCGTGGCTATTTTGTATTTCCTTCTTCTGGGTTACGGCTTTGGCTACTCCAGGAATTTCCATCTTGATGGATTTTGCCTCTTTTCTGGCCTCCCTACAAGTCTATTATACCTGCTGCTGTGGTGGTGGACTATGTGGCTTGGTTGGCTACCTAGGTTGGCTGGCAATTTTTGTTGTTTGGGTTGGTTGGATGGTTGTTTTGGGTGGTTTATCTCTGGCTTATTTTTGGCATGGTGGAGGTGGTTGGCCAGTAGTTATTTTCTCTATTTTATTTATTGGGGTTCGTGGTTGTTGGGACTATTTCAAGTTGGATTCTTTTGGTTATGGGTTGGACCTCCTCTTGTAATACTGAGGCTCTAGGTTTTGGTATTATTCTAAAATGGCAGGTTGACGGTTGTTGTATGGCTATTATTGGGCCAGGGCTGCTAGTTTTTTCTTTGTGTGCCTTTCTTCAGCTATTTTTTTTATTTGGCTTGTTATTTGTCTTACTAGGCTCTGTATATTTTCATCTTTGGCTAGTTTTTCTACCCTTATAGATTGGTTTTTCTTTTGCCTTGATTGTGTTTGGAGGTTGTTGTTTTTCTCTTCCCCTTCCTGAGCTATTTTAAATGTTTCTTGATGAATGTTGTTGGTCTTGATACTGATGTTTTTGGGTTTGATGACTTAGATCTTCTCCTATTGACATGGTTGGCTAGGAGGATTAGATGGATAGCTATTTAGATTATTTGTTTTGGCTAGCTGGACTGGTTCGAGGAGTAGTTATCTTGGCTATTTTTTCTGCTCCTTTGGTGATTGCTCTAGGAAACTGCTGGTTGTATTCTATGATTGTTTCCTTCTGGTTTCCTCTTGCTTGGTCTCATCTCTCTTGGCTATAGTAGAACACCTTCTTTTTACTGGGATGGCAGACTTGCTCCCCACCCCTCTTACTGTTAGGCTAGATTTTTTTATTTGGTGGCTGGAGGATCTGAGCACTTATGGTCTTCCTTTTTGCTCTTATCTGTCTATTTTTAGTGTTTTTACCCATATAATGATGTTTGCTCCTCTTGAATTGATTATTCCCATTTGGTGGTGGCTCTGGCGGTGCTCCTTCTATTTTGCTAGTATCCTTGTGGGTTGCTTAACCACCTATCTTTTTAAGCGTGAATGTTCTGGTGAATTGGTGGGTGGCTGCTATATTTATTGTTTTGAGGATTTTGTAGGCTTGCTGGAGGACTGTCTTTGAATTATGTGAGATACGAGGTATGCTGGCAATGATGGCCTTGATGTTTCCCACTCTTTCTTCTTTTTTTGGTAGCATATATGTAAGTGTATTTGTCTTGTTCCTTGAGATGATTAATTTTGAGCCTTTTATTTACTCCTTTTATCTTCTCTTTCTCTTTATGCTTGATTAATTGAACTCATCCTTTCAAAAGTATGGTGTACTTTTCTTTTACAGGCTAGAAGACTCTTTTAGGTGGATCTTACTGGCATCAACAGGACCAGATGAACTTGGTTGTTGCTTACATGGACTTTCTTTTGTTATTTATTTGGCTATTTTTCTTTAGCTTTGTTTCCTTAATTAATGTAATAGTTAGGTAGTTTATCTCTTTAGGAGTTATTGTATCTCTTTGAGCATTAGCTTAGAGATTTACTACCTTTAAAGACTTTGTACCTTTTCTTTGTGGCAATGAAATTTCCCTGATTTCCTAAAAAACAAAATCCCTAAACCTTAAACCCTAAACCCTAACCCTAAACCTAACCCTAAACCCTAACCCTAAACCTAACCCTAAACCCTAAACCCTAAAAACCTAAACTGTAAACCCTAAACTAACCCAAAACCTAGAAAACCCTAAACCCTAAACCCTAAACCAAAAACCCTAAAATCCTAAACCCTAAAGTATAAACCCCAAACCTTAAACCTTAAACCCTAAACTAACCCTAAACCCTAAGCTAACCCTAAACCTCCATTAATTAGATGACCCCTATTCACCCGGACACTTCCTTTAAAGGCATGATTTGGCTTTGGCTTAAGCTCAAAAGACTTAAACAAAACCTAAATTGGTGGAACAAGTATCATTTTAAAAATCTTTTTGCCAATCTCAAAATTACGGAACAATTAGCTTACTCCCTTGAAGATGTTGTCTTAACTGATCCTAGTAAGCTTGATGAGTTGAACACTGCTAAAGATAACTTGATTAATTATCAAAATATGGAGGAAACCTACTGGCATCAAAAGGCCTCTAGCAAACATATTGTGATGGTGACAGAAATACAAGGTATTTCCATGCTTTTCAAAAAAAGGAAAGCCTTAAACTCTATTCAAAAAATCAAAATATTAATGGTATTTGGATCACATAATAATGAAATTAAAGATTCGTCATACAACATTTTCAAAATTTATTAAACATCAGCCCTCCTTAGAAGCCCTCTCCAACACACATCCATCCCTCATGATTACTAATGATGAAAATCATTTACTCACTTTGTCCTATGAGATTAGTAGCTCTCATAGCATGAACCGACTCTAGTCCCGATGGCTACACGACCCATTTCTTTTAGCATTGTTGGCCTTTTATTAAGTCTGACCTTGTTGATGCTGTTGTTGACTTCTTTGATGGCAGCTCTTTACCTAGATACTTTTCTAGCACTTCAATTGGCCTCATTCCCAAAGCTAATAATCCTGATTCTTGGGGAGATTTTAGACCTATCAGCCTTTGCACCTTCTTTCAAAAATTCATTGCTAAATTAATTAATAATAGGATAAGTCTGTTGCTCCCTAAAATTATTTCTCCTAACCAAACTGGCATCGTTAAAAATAGTGCTATATCCGGCAATATCCTTCTAGCTTAAGAGCTGGTTCATGACATTGATGTTCCTACTAGAGGTGGCAACATCCTCCTCAAACTGGACATCTCTAAAGCTTTTGATAACCTCTCATGGGATTTCATCTTTCAAATCTTACATTTGTTTGGGTTTTCTGATAATTTCATCCGCTTCATGAAAAATTATATTACCAATGTTTGGTTCTCTATTATTATGAATGGTGAGTCCTTTGGTTTCTTTACTTCAAGGCATGACTTGAGACAAGGAGACCCCCTTTCACCCTCTCTTTTTATTATTGTTGTTGAATATCTTTCGAGGAGCCTGAATGATCTTTTCTACAAAAATCCTTCCATGTTTTTTAAAACTAAAGGTGGTCTTCTAATCTCTCATCTTAGTTTTGTTGATGACTTTATAATCTTTTGCAATGCCTCTAGTCGGCACATTAAAACTATTAAGAGCCTTCTAAATAAATTTGGCAATGAAAGTGGTCTCTTTCTCAATGATGGAAAATGCTATTTCATTCCTTCCTCTAAAATCCCTTCTAATAGGATCAATCAAATCTTAAGAATTACTAATTTTCAGAAACATCAACTTCCCATTAATTATCTTGGGGCTCCGCTTTTTAAAGGTCAGAAAAGATCTCATCTTTTTGATGATCTAATCCAAAAAATCTCTAATAAAATTTTTGTTTGGGAATTCCATTTACTCTCTTTTGTTGGTAGGCACTTTGATTAAGAGCACTCTTAACTCCATGCCTTTATATCTCCTCCAAACCATTGTGCCGACCATTTCTATCATCAACATTATTGAGCGCCTCATTAACAAATTTTTCTGCGGCTCTAATAACTCTTCTAAAAGAATGCACTGGACCTCTTGGTTTAAAAGTTGTGGCACCTAAAGCTGGCCTTGGATGTAAGCCAATCAAAGAAGCTATCACTGCATTTTTCTATAAGCTTTGGTGGAATTTTAGGAGTAACAATAGTCTGGGAAAATTTCATGACTGCTAAATATTGCCAGGGTAAGCACCCCCTCATTTGTCCCTATAAAGCAGGAGACTCTCCTATTTGGAAAATACTTTGTTTCGTCAAATGGGATGCAGAATCCTTAATTTTTTGGGGGATTAACTCTAACTCCTCCTTCTTTTGGCAAGATAATTGGACTGGATGTGGGTCCATTGACGACTTACTTTCCACCCACTCCACTGTCGCTATTAAAGTGAAATATTTATGGCAGAATAATATGTGGAACAATAGTAAGCTTATTGATTATATTCCTTCCTTTCTCTTAAACAATCTTACTACTATTCCTATCATTCCTACCAATTAAGACCAGATCCTTTTTAAGCTCTCACATAATGGTGATTTCAACTTTAAAAATGTTTGGATTCATATTAAAGAAACTCATGATTCTTCCAATGTGTTTCTCAAACTATGGAATAACATTATCCCTACTTCCTATTATGTTCTTACTTGGCATATTTTGAAAAACTTCATCCCTGTTGATTCCTTGTTGTGGGGTAAAGGCTTTCAATTACCTTCAAAATGTTAATCTGCCTTCACATTGAGAATGTGAACCATGTTTTTTTTTATTAGCAGCCATTGCTTCTAAACTTTGGATTTGGTATGATGACCTCTTTAACAATGTCATTTTCAATGGCTCCTTAACTTTATATCAACTTCTTGAAGTATATTATGACAACACTATTAAAGGTCACATTAAAGTCATAACTGCTATCACTCTTATTTGGTTCATATGGATGGACAGAAATGATGCAAAACATTGTGGGATCCCTATGAATCAATGAGGATAATTGCTAGAATTAAAAACAAAATTTGAGATATTTTCAATGCCAATCTCATTAACTACAAACAATTCAAAGGTTGTAAATTTGTGGTAAATAAACGGGTTTTAACTCTTGATCAACCCTCAAAATGATAAGATTGTCATTGGGTAAAACCTCTTGATAATACTATTAAAATTAATGATGGCTGTCTCTCAAAGGTTCTATGGTGGCATTTTTAGAAATCTTAATGGTAAAGTCCTATGTGCTTTTGCCTACCCCTTTGCTTCTTGCTCTGTTCCATTTGCTGAGCTTATGGCAGTGTACAAAGCTCTCCAGATTTTCTTTCAAAATGGTTGGCTCAATATTTGGATTGAGGTGGATGCCCTCCTGCTGATTGATCTTTTGACTTCCACCAAAATGAGCAACACTGAATTGTACTACCTTCAAGCAAACTAGAGCTCTCCTTACTTAATTTTAGAATCACTCATGTATGGCATGAGGGTAATGCATGTGTTGATTACCTTGCCAATCTGGGTGCTAGATTGGATGGTATAAACTTCTATGATCAACTAAATCTTCCTAAACATTTGTGTGGATTGGTTAATCTGGACAATACTGGGCTCCCTTATCTCAGAAAGTAATCTAACCTCTAGCTTGATCTGTCTCAATTCATGTTTAACTGCATGATCACTTTCTATTCAATGTTGTTATTTTCTTAGTATTTGCTGATGCTTCATCCGGCTATCCCTTGGTGTTTTTCTATTGATTTTTATGGCATGTGTTGTTTGTTTAATTGCATTAATTCAAATTGGGGCCTTCCTATTTCTGCTACTTTCAATGATAAGGTGTTGTTGTTCCTTTGGAATTTGCTGATGCATCATCCTTTTACTCCTTGGCCATTTCTTGGTGTGTGACATCTATTTGGTTTACTTACAACCTTGATTGGAGTTTTCTCAATCTTGATAAAGTGTTCTTTGTTACTATAGGAGATATATTATTTAATGCTTTATTTGTTGTTCTTTGTACTCTTTGATCAACAGGACGATTTCTTTCCCTTTCACGGAATTATATTATGGGATCCTTGCCTCAGTTTAACTTTATATTACCTCACTATATCTTTATAGCTATTTTAACTAATATTCATCTCCTTATTATGGTTGTTGCCTCTACTATGTTTCATATCCTTATCTCCACATCCTGTGGAGAGCTCTTACTAGCCTTTTATAACTCCTTCTCTAGGATTGGAATTATCTCTGGACTTCCAATATTTTTGATGATGTGGGATTAGCTGCAGGCATAATATTTTGTGTTTGGTTGGGTATCAAAGATGACTTTGCTTTGAACCACTTAGTAATCTAAGTTGTACCTATGTTACTTGCTGGTGTATCTTATGTTGGATATAATATCTCTCCTGATGTTTTAATTGCTGCTCTTTGGGTTGGTTTGTTGTATGCTTACCTCCTCTTTCCTACCTGTAAGGAAAGACACAACATTTCTATTATTATTATTAAGATCTCTTTGAAGGTTAACCTTATGGTTTTTGCCTATTTGTTTCCTGTTGTCCTCCTGAACTTCTTTGCTACTTTCTCCTGGGCTGTAGCTAATCAACTCATTTGTTGTCCTTTCCCCTATGGCTCTGTTAAATTTGGGCACATCTCTGTGATTATCCAACTGTTTAATTGGAATTTAGCATATGCTTCTGGGGTTTTAGATTGTCTTGTTCAGCTGGACTTTTTTGAGGTTATTGAATGGATGCTGGCTTTTGCTTTGTTGCTTGTTTCTTTTGTTAGCAATTGGGCTACTGCTGATCACCACTTTTTAGCTAGCTTTGGCCTGATCATTTCCCTATCTTTCTAAGACTTAACTTTTGTATTGTCTATTTGCAATGGGAGGTTTTATGGCCAATTTGCTATTATTTTTTATCTTGGTTGTTGGATTACATGGAACATTGAATCCTTTATTAAGCATAGTATTATTGGGGTTGTCTTGCTTGTTCAGCAAGGTGCTTTGCTATTTGCTTTTGGAGTTTCTTTGTTGTTTGCTTTGGCTACCCTCTTTTTGTCTATTTGCACTGGTTTTTTGGCCAACTTGTTGTTATTTAGTCTCTTAGATGTTGGCTCTGCTGGCTCGTTGATTCCTTTGCCCAGCTTGCTACTTCTGGGGTTATCTTTCCTGTTCTGTAGGGTCCTTTTGGAGTTATTTTACTGATTGGTTTGGCAAACCTCATTTCCCCTACCTGCCAGGCGAGAGGCTACTTTTTTTTATATTTTGTTATCTCATTGTAGGTTTGGACTTTCTTATTGGGTTTTCAGTATGCTTTCCCTGAGATTGTGGCTTTAGCTTCATTCCTGATCACCCTTTTCTGGAAGGGTTTTTTTCTTGGTTATCTTCTGAACCCCTTTTGTCTCTATCTCTCTACTTTGTTTTTTTATTGGAGTTTTATATGATGGATGCTTTAACTATTCTATTTTCTTCACTATTGGCTTTTGGATTTTTGGGTCCTTTATCCAGCAGGTTATCTTTGTTACTATTGGCTGTTGTTGGTCTTTTGATTTTCTAACTGCTTTTGATGTTTCCATCAGGCCTGCAGCTGGTTTCACTTGCTGCTATTTTTTCTACTCAGCTAGTCTTGGCCAAGCCTTTTCCCTATCTATCTGGAAATTAACTTTTGTATTTTTTTTTTTTTGATTGGGTTGGTTTTTGGCCAACTTGTCTATATTTTATATCTTGGGGTTGACTGGATTCTCAATCTTATGTTCTCCGCTTCCGGGTTGTCCATCCTATTCAATAGGGTTATTTTGATGTAATTTATTTTACTATCCCTTTGCAGAATTGGACTTCCTTAATGTAGTTTGCTTTAGCGAGGATGGGTTTAGTCACACCGATTATTTTACGGAGGGACTTTTCTGTTGATGAACTTTTGAACAGCTTCAATTTTCATTCTACTTATCTGCCTTCTAACAGAGTTTTATATAGTGGGGGTAATAACTGTATTATTGCTTATTCTGTTGGCCTTTGGATTTCTGGGTCCTTTATCCAACAGGTTATTTTTATGGTTGTTGGCTATTTCTTGCACATTATGGTTATTGGCTTTTTGGTTTTTGCTATTAACATAAGGGTTGCAACTAACTTCATCTGCTGCTATTTTTTTCTCTCTTGGTTATGCTAGATTTGTGCAGATCATAGTGATTATGCTTTTGCCTCTCTTGATTTTAATCTCTGCAATGTTTAATCTCAGTGGATGGATTTATGGTCAACTAACTTGATATTGCTATCATGACTGTTGGTTGAATTGGATTATTGAGTTTAATGATAAGCAAGATGCTTCTGTTGTGTTATCTCTGATTGCCACTTATTTGAGTTGTTTGTGGTGGGGATCAGTCCCTTACCTGATTCTTTATACATGCTATTGTACTCCCATTTCCTGTGGTTATTTGGGCTTGGGATATGCTGCTTATCTTTATATTTGCTACTTTTTAATTTCTGAATCAAGGAGGTTGTTAAGAGCTGCATTACTTACATTCTTTTACTATTGGCTGAACTGGATTATTGAGTATGATGATAAGCAAACTGATCCTGTGGTGTTATCTCTGATTGTCTCTTATTGGAGCTGTTTATGGTGGGGAGCTGCCCTCTACCTATTTCTTCTTATTTGTTGCTGTATTCCCATTTCTTGTGGTAATTTGGTATTGGGGTTTGTTGTTTCCCTTTATAATTGCTACTTTCTTAATTCTGAAACAAGGAGGTTGTTAAGAGCTGCATTACTTACATTCTTTGGTTATCCTTTTCTAGGAAATAACCCTGAATTGCTTTCTGGACTGTTTACCAAGACTGTATATTTATTATTGTCCTTTAGGCTTGGAATGGGGTTAATTCCATGCTCTTATCTTTTCCTGGCTGGTTTGTAGCAGAATTTTTGCTGTTTTCCTCTGGTGACTCTTCTTGCTGGTCTCATTAATCCTTTAAATCTGGTTAAAAATCTGGATGACCTGACATTGATGGCTCTCTTTCAGTTGAGTTGGGATTATCATGCCATGGAGCCTAATATGATGACATATAATTTCCATGTGATTTGCCCACTTTGCTTTTGTCGCTCTTTCTTCTACTCTTTATATGGTTTTGCCTATGTTTGCGTATTATGGCTCAAATGTGATCTTCATCAAATGACGCTATACTGTTTTGTTATGATGGTCGTGATGATTTCACTCTTTTTTACTTTGGTAGTAGCTCTTGTGATGTAACCCTTCTGCTGAAGTTTGGATGCTCATATTTGCATCTGCCACAACTTGGTGTGGCTGAGCCCGAGCCACCTCTATTACACCTCTTTATTATTACCATTCTCAGAATTTGCTGCTCTCAGTTACCACTTTCTCTGTGTTACCTTAACTGCTCTAACTTCTTTCTGTCTACAATCTTGCAGGTGCTTTTCCTTTTTTCTCTTCCAGGCTACTCCATTGTGTCATGCATTCTCACATCCTGTAGAACATTAACCCTTATCCTTCATTTGCTTATATATGTTAATCAATTTGTATCTTTTGCTTGCTTAACTCTTTTCTTTTTCTTTTGGATGTACTTAGATAGGGGATTTACTCCCTAGGCTGATTGTAGCTCTTTGAGCAGTAGTTCTGGAGTTTATTCCCTTTAAGGACCTTGTAACCATTTTTTGTGGCAATAAAATTCCCCCTATATGGGGTTCCCCTAAAAAAAACCCAAAACCCTAAACCTTAAACTATCCGTAAACCTTAACCACTAAACCCTAAACCCTAACTCTAACCGTAAACCTTAACCACTAAACCCTAAACACAAAAACCCTAAACCCTAAACACTAAACTAATGCTAAACCCTAAAAACCCTAAAGCCTAAAGCCTAAACCCTAAACCCTAAACCCTAAAACCCATAAACCCTAAAACCTAAACACTAAACCCTAAACCCTAACCTAAACCATAAACCTTAAAACCCTAAATCCTAAAACCCTAAACACTAAACCCAAAACTATAAACCCTAAAAACCTAAAAACCTAAACTAAATAAAACCTAAAAATAAAATAAATAAAAAAACCTAAACTAAAATCTAAACCTAAACCTAAAAATAAAATAAAATAAAATAATAATAATAATAAACTAAAATAAAATAAAATAAAACCTTAACTAAACTAAAAAGGAAAATTTACCTAAGAATAAAAACTTGAATAAAATAAAACTAAATGTAAAATAAAAATAAAATAAGCCTAAAATAAAATAAAATAAAAACAAAATAAAAATATAAACCTAAAAAATAAACCTAAAAATAAATAAAAAATAAAACCTAAACCCTAAACTAAAAAAATGTAAACCTAAAATAAAAATAAAATAAACAAAATAAAATAAACTTAAACCGAAACTAAAATAAATAAAAGATAAACCTAAACCTAAAATAAACTTAATTTAAACCCCAAACTAAATAAAATAAAATAAACTAAAAATAAACCTAAACCTAAACTAAAAAATAAAACTTAAAAATAAACCTAAAATAAAAAACATAAAACATAAACCTAAAAAATAAAATAAAAACCTAATCCCAAAACTAAAAATAAAAAATAAAACCTAAGCCTAAAAAATAAAATAAAAATAAAATGAAACTAAAAAACAAATATAAACCTAAATCTACACCAAAAAAAAAAAAAGTAAAGTAAAATAAAAAACAAAAACTAAAATAAATAAACTAAAAAAATAGGAATAAAAAAATAAAATAAACTAAAATAAAATAAAAATAAACTAAATAAACCTAAACCTACTGGTTTACTTAATTTTAAAAGAAAAACCCTAAACCCTATACTCTAATCCCTAAACCCAAAACCCAGAACCCAAAGCCCTAAAATTAACCCAAATTAACCCCAAACCCTAAACCCTAAACATATAACCCTAAAACCTAAACCTAAACCTAAAAATAAAATAAAAATAAAACTCAACTAAAACATAAACCTAAACCTAAAAAATAAACTAAAATGAAACACCTAAATTAAAATAAATAAACATAAACTAAATAAAAATAAAAAATAAAGAGAAATAAAAATAAAAAATAAAATAAACTGAAATAAAAAAAATAAATCAAATAAACTAAATAAACAAAAGAAGAAATGTTGAATCTGAATTTGTTCTCTGTTAAAAGAAAAAAATAAAAAATCCTAAACCTTAAACTAAAACCTGAACCCTAAACCAAAAACCTAAACCCTAAACACTAAATCGTAAGAACCCTAAACCTTAAACACTAAACCCTAAACCCTAAATCCTAAAATCCTAAATCCTAAACTGAAATAAAAAATAAATCAAATAAACTAAATAAATAAAAAAGAAATATTGAATCTGAATTTGTTCTCTGTTAAAAAAAAAAATAAAAACCCTAAACCTTAAACTAAAACCTGAACCCTAAACCTAAAACCTAAAACCTAAACACTAAATCGTAAGAACCCTAAACCTTAAACACTAAACCTAAACCCTAAACACTAAAACCCTAAACCCTAAAACCCTAAACCCTAAACCCTAAAACCTAAACCCTAAATCTTAAACCCTAAACCCTAAAACCTACAACCCTAAACCTTAAACCCTGAACCCCAAACCCTAAACCCGAAACCATATACCCTATACCCTAAACCCTAAACCCTGAACCCTAAACCCAAAACCTTAAACCTTAAAAACCTAAACTAAATAATACCTAAAAATAAAATAAATAAAAAAACCTACACCTAAATAAAATAAAATAAAAATCTAAACTAAAACTTAAACCTAAACCTAAACCAAACCTAAATCTAAACCTAAGCTTAAAAAGAAAAATAATAAAATAATAAAATTACACTAAAATAAAATAAATAAAAACCTAAACTGAACTAAAAAATAAAATAAACCTAGGAATAAAAAACCTAAATAAAATAAAAACTAAACATAAAATAAAAATAAAATAAACCTAAAATAAAATAAAATAAAAACTAAATGAAATCCTAAACAAAAACTTAACCTAGAATAAAAATAAAATGAGCAAAATAAAATAAACCTAAACCTAAACTAAAATAAACTAAACTAAAATAAATAAAACCTAAACCTAAACCTAAAATAAACTACACCTAAACCCTACACTAAATAAAATAAGACAAACTAAAAGGTAAAAAACTTAAATGAAAACCTATAACCTAACCCCGAAACCCTAAACCCTGAAAAGCTAAAAACATAAACCACAACTTAATAAAACCTAAAAATAAAATAAATAAAAAAACCTAAACCAAAATAAATAAAATAAAATAAAATAAAAACATATCTAAAACCTAAACCTAAACTTAAACCTAAACCCTAAAAGTAAGTAAAATAAGAAATAAAAATTAAACTAAAATAAAATAAATAATACCTTAACTAAACTAAAAAATTAAAAACCTAAATAAAATAATAACTAAACATAAAATAAAAATAAAATAATCCAAAAATAAATTTAAATAAAAACTAAATAAAAATTTAAACATAAAAAATAGACCTATAAATAATAACAAAAAAGAAATAAAAAATAAAACCTAAACCCTAAACTAAAAAAAAAACCTAAACCAAAAATAATAATAATATAATCCTAAACCTAAACTAAAATAAACTAAACTAAAATAAATAAAACCTAAACCTCAAACTAAAATAAACTAAACCTAAACCTAAACCTAAACTAATTAAAATAAAATAAACCAAAAATAAACCTAAACCTAAAAAAATAATACTTAAACATAAACCTAAAATAAAAACCTAAAGCCTAAACTTAAGAAATAAAATAAAAACCAAAACCAAAACCTAAATAATAAAATAAAAATAAAACTAATCTAAAAAATAAACCTAAACTTAAACATAAACCTAAAAAATAAACTAAAATAAATATACCTAAAATAAATAAACTGAACTAATAAAAATAAAAATAAACCAAAATAAAAATAAAAAATGAAATAAACTAAAATAAATAAAAAATTAACTAAAATAAATAAAAAATAAACTAAAATAAATAAAAAATAATCTAAATAAACCTAAACTTTCTAGTTTACTTAATTTGAAAAAAAATAAAAATAAATAAAATCAAATAAAAACACTTAAACCTTAAACCTACAACCCTAAACCCTAAACCTTGAACCGTAAAACACTAAACCATAAACCCTAAACCATAAACCCTAAACCATAAAACCTACAACCATTCCCCAAACCCTAAACCCTAAACCTTAAACCCTAAAACCTAAAAACCTAAACCTAAACTAAATAAAACATAAAAATAAATAAATAAAAAACCTAAACCTAAATAAAATAAAATAAAATAAAAACCTAAACTCAAACCAAAACTCAAACCTAAACTGAAACCTAAATAGAAAATAAAAAATTAAAAAAAATTAAAACTAAAATAAAATAAATAAAAACCTAAACTAAACTAAAACCTAAATAAAGCAAAAATAAACCTAAAATAAAATAAAATATAAAATAATAACCAAATAAAACCTAAACTTAAAAATAAACCTAAAAACCTAAACCCTAAACTAAAAAAAACATAAACATAAAATAAAAATAAAATAAACCTAAACCTAAACTAAAATAAATAAAACCTAAACCTAAACCTAAAACCTAAATAAAATAAAATATACTAGAAGTAAACTTAAACCTAAACTAAAAAATAAAATCTAAAAATAAACCTAACATAAAAAATTGAAAACCTAAACCTAAAAAAATTAAAATAAAAACCATAACCTAAACCTAAAAATAAAAAAATAAAACATAAACCTAAAAAATAAAATAAAAATAAACCTAAACTAAAAAAATAAACTTAAACCTAAACCTAAACCAAAACATAAAAATAAACTAAAATAAAAAACTTAAAATAAAATAAATAAACCTAAAATAAATAAACTAAACTAAATAAAAATAAAATAAATTAGAATAAAAATAAAAAATAAAATAAACTAAAATAATAAAAAAATAAACTAAATAAACCAAAACCTAAGAGTGTACTTAATTTAACAAAAATGAAAATGATAAAAAAAATAAAAAACCATAACCCTAAACCCTAAACCCTAAACTCTAATCCGTGAACCTTAAAACCTTAATCCCTAAACCTTAAAATAACCATAAACCTTAAGCTAACCGTAAATCCTAAACCCAAACCCTAGACCCCAAAAAACCTAAACCCTAAAGCCTGAACACTAAACCATAAACCCTAAATCATAACCTAACCCTAAACCCAAAAAACTATAAACCTAAACCTAAACTAAAAAAATCCTAAAAAAAACCTAGACTTAAATAAAATAAAAAAATAAAAATAAATAAAAACCTAAACTACAAACTAAACCTAAACCTAAAAATTAAATAAAATAAAAAATAAAAATAAACTAAAATAAAATAAAGGAAAACTTAAACTAAATTAAAGAATAAAATAAACTAAGTATAGATAAGTTTAATAAATAAAAAATAAACTTAAAATAAAAATAAAATAAAATAAAAACTAAATAAAAACCTAAACTTAAAAAATAAACCTAGAAATAAAACCTAAAAATATGTAAAGAAATAAAACCTAAACCCTAAACTAAAAAAGAAAACTAAACCTAAAATAAAAATAAAATAAAAAATAAACCTAAACCTAAACATATACTAAAATATATAAAACCTAAACCTAAACCAAAAATAAACTAAACCTAAACCTAAACCTAAACTAAATAAAATAAAATAAACTAAAAATAAATCTAAACCTAAACTAAAAAAATAAAACCTAATATAAAAACCTAAAACCTAAACCTAACATAATAAAATAAAAACCTAAACCTAAAAAACAAAATAAAAATAAAACTCAACTAAAAATAAGCATAAACCTAAGCCTAAACCTAAAACATTAACTAAAATTAAAAACCTAAACTAAAATAAATAAACTAAATGAAATAAAAATAAAAAATAAACCTAAATATTAATAAAAAATAAAATAAATTAAAATAAATAAAATAATAAACTAAATAAACTAAACTACTATTTTACTTTATTTTATTATTTTAAAAAATTCTCCTAAATCCTAAACCCTGAAACTAACCATAAACCCTAAACCCTAAACCCTAAACCTACAACACTAAACCTACAACATAAAACCTGTAAACCCTAAACCCTAAACCCAAACCCTAAACTCTAAAAGCATAAACCTTAAAAGCATAAAAGCATAAACTTAAAACCCTAAACCCTAAACCATAACACTAAACCTTAAACCATAAACCCAAACCCTAAACACTAAACCTAAACCTAAAGTATAATCCTAAACTTAAAGTAACTAAATACATTAAAAATAAAGCCTAATAAACCTAAACCTAAACCTAAACCCTAAGAATGTGTAGAACCTTGACGGCAGGAACATCACCGTCAACCCTAAACCCTAAACCCCAAACCCTAAACCCTATACCCTAAACTAGAAACCCTAAACCCTAAAACCTAAAACCTAAACCTAAACTAAATAAAACATAAAAATAACATAAATAAATAAACCTAGACCTAAATAAAATAAAATCAAATAAAAACCTAAACTAAAACCTAACCTAAGCCTAAACTAAAAAAATAAAATAAATTAAAAAAATAAAAACTAAAATAAAATAAAATAAAACCTAAACCAAACTCAAAAATAAAATGAACCTAAAAATAAAAAAACATAAATAAAATAAAAATTAAACGTAAAGTAAAAATAAAATAAACCTAAAATAAAATAAATTGAAAATTAAATAAAAACCTAAAAGTAAAAAGTGAACCTAAAAAAAACCTAAACCCTAAACTAAAAAAAAACTTAAACCTAAGATAAACAGAATAAAATAAACCTAAACTTAAACAAAAATAAACTAAACTAAAAAAAATAAAACTTAAACCTAAGCCTAAAATAAACAAAACCTAAACCCTAAACTAAATAAAATAAATTAAATTAAAAATACACCTAAACCTAAACTAAAAAATAAAACTTAAAACAAAAACCTAAAATAAAAACTAAAAACATAAACCTAACAAAATAAAATAAAAACCTAAACCTAAACTTTAAAATAAAAAATAAAATACTAAACTAAAAAAATAAACCTAAACCTAAACCTAAACCTACAAAATAAAATAAAATAAAAAACCTAAACTAAAATAAATAAACCAAACTAAATAAAAATAAAAAATAAACTTAAATAAAAATTAAAAATAAATAAACATAAATAAATAAAAATTAAACTAAATAATCTTAAACCTACCCATTTATTTAATTATTTTTTTAAAAAAACACTAAACCCTAAACGTACAACACTAAACGTATAACCTTAAACCATAAATCCTTAAAAACCCTAAAGTCTAAACCCTAAACCCTATACCCTAAACCCTAAACCCTAAAAACATAAACCCTAAAACCCTAAACCCTAAACATTAAACTCTAAACCCTAAACCCTAAACCCTAAACCCAAACCTAACATAAAACTAAAGTAACTAAATAAATTAAAACATAAACCTAAACCCTAAAACATACTAAACCTAAACCTAAACCTAAAAACCTTGACTAAAAATCACCATAAAACTCACCTAGATCCTGAGATGGAGGCAAAGGCGGAGGCTGGTGTGGATATGGAGGTGGTGGTAGTGGTGGTTATGGATGGAAGTAAGGTTACACAGGGAGAGATTAAATGATGGTTGATCCTACTGAGAGGTCGCTGGTTCTAATGGGAACTAGAAAAACTAAAGAACGGCTAATTCGATATACTACTCATGGAAATGTGTCTTTAAAGTAGAGACAATTCTACTTATCTAGGGTTTTTAATTTGCTCTATGTGTGCTCATTTTTTATCTATGTCATCACTTGTATCATAGAAAGCTTGGTTTGTTACTTGGTTGATGAAATCAAAAGGAAGAAATGTTGAATTCTGAATTTGATCTCTGTTAAAAAAAACCAAAAACCCTAAACCTTAAACTAAAACCTAAACCCTAGACCTAAAACCTAAACCCTCAACCCTAAACCTTAAACTCTAAAAACCTTAAACACTAAACCCTAAACCCTAAAACCCTAAACCTTAAACCCTAAACTCTAAAACCTAAACTCTAAACCCTAAACCCTAAACCCTAAACACCAAACCCTAAACCCTAAACTAAACCTAACTCCTAAACCCTAAACCTAAATCAAAAAAAGTAAAAAACCTAAATTGAAACCATAAAATAAAATAAATTAAAAAACCAAACCAAAATAAAATAATAAAATAAAATAAAATAAAAACCTAAATTAAAACTTGAAGTGAAACCTAAACATAAACCTAAACCTAAGAAGAAATCAAAATAAAAAATAAAACTAAACTAAAAAGTAAAAATACCTACATAAAATAAAAACTAAACCTAAGATAAAAAATAAAATAAACCTAAAATAAAAATTAAATAAGAACCTAAACCTAAAAAATAAACTAAACTAACTCCTAAACATAAATAAATAATATAACCTAAACCCTAAACTAAAAAAGAAAAATGAAACCTAAAATAAAAATAAAATAAACCTAAACCTAAGAAAAAATAATATAAACAAAAATAAATAAAACCTAAACCAAAACCTAAACCCTAAATAAAAAGTAATAAACAAAAAATAAACTTAAACCTAAACTAAGAAATAAATCCTAAAAATAAACCTAAAACTTGAACCTAAAAAAAATAAAATAAAAACCTAAACATAACCCTAAAAATAAAATAAATAAAAAATAAAACCTAAACCTAAAAAATAAAATAAAATTAAAACTAAATAAAAAATAAATTGTAACCTAAACCTAAACCTAAAAAATAAACTAAAATAAACAAACCTAAAATAAATAAAGTAAAGTTAATAAAATTAAAAATAAACTAAATAAGAATAAAAATAAAATAAACTAAAATAAAAAAAGTAAACTAAATAAACCTAAAGCTACTAGTTTACTTAATTAAAAATAAATAAATAAATAAAATAAAATAAAAACTAAAAAAACCTAAACCCTCAAAAATAAACCTAAAACAAACTCCTAAACATAAATAAATAATAAAACTTAAACCCTAAACTAAAAATGAAAACTGAACCTAAAATAAAAATAAAATAAACCTAAACCTAAGCAAAAATAATATAAACAAAAATAAATAAAACCTAAACCCTAAATAAAATGTAATAAAGTAAAACTAAACCTAAACCTAAACTAAAAAATAAAACCTAAAAATAAACCTTAAACCTAAACCTAAAAAAAATAAAATAAAAACCTAAACATAACCCTAAAAATAATAAAAATAAAAAATAAAACCTAAACCTAAAAAATAAAATAAAAATAAAAATAAGCAAAAAATAAACCAAAACATAAACCTAAACCTAAAAAATAAACTAAGATAAACAAACCTAAAATAAATAAAGTAAAGTTAATAAAATTAAAAATAAACCTAATAAGAATAAAAAAATAAAATAATATAATATAAATAAAAAATAAACTAAATAAACATAAACCTATGAGTTTACTTAATTTTAAAAATAAATAAATAAAATTAAATTAAATTAAAATTAAAAAAACCTAACCCTAAACCCAAAACCCAGAAATTAACCCTAAACCCTATACCTAGAATGTTAAACATAAACCTAAAAAAGAAAAGAAAATAAAATAAAATAAAAAATAAAAAATAAACTAAAATAAAATAAATAAAAACCTAAATTAAACTACAAAAATAAAAAACCTAAATAAAATAAAAACTAAACCTAAAATAAAAATAAAATAAACCTAGAATAAAATAAAATAATAACTAAATAAAAACCTAAACCTTAAAAATAAACCTTAAAATAAATCCTAAAAATAAATAAACTATTAAACCTAAACCCTAAACTAAAAAAAACCTAAACCTAAAATAAAAATAAAATAAACCTAATCCGAAACTAAAATAAATAAAACCTAACCCTAAACTTAAAATAAACTAAACCCAATTCTAAACCTAAACCCTAAATAAAATAAAATAATCTAAAAATAAACCTAAATCGAAACTAAAAAATAAAACCTAAAAATAAACCTAAAATATAAACCTAAAACCTAAACCTAAAAGAAATAAAATAAAAACCTAAACCTAAAAATAAAAATAAAAAAATAAAAACTACACATAAATAATAAAATAAAAATGAAACTAAACCAAAAAATAAATTGAAACATAAACCTAAACCTAAAAAATAAACAAAAATAAAAAACCTAAACTAAACTAAATAAAAATAAAACCAAAATTAAATAAAAATATAAATTAAAATAAACTAAAATAAATAAAAATAAACAAACTAAACCTAAACCTACTAGTTTACTTAATTTAAAAATTTTAAAAAAATAAAATAAAATAAGAAAAACCTAACCCTAAGCCCTAAATTGTAAATCTAACCCTAAACCCTAAACCTACAACCTAAACCCTAATAATAGAACCTTGAAATCCTAAATCCTAAACCCTAAACCCTAAACCCTAAAATCCTAAACCCTAAAACCTAAACCCTAAATCCTAAGCCCTAAAACCTACAACCCTAAACCCTAAACCTAAACCTTAAACCCCAAACCCTAAAAACTAAACCCTAAACACTACAAACCTAACAACCTATACATAAACTAAATAAAACCTAAAAATAAAATAAATTATAAAACCTAAACCTAAATAAAATAAATAAATAAAATAAAATAAAAACTGAAACCTAAACCTAAGCTTAAATGTAAAAATATAATAAAATAAAAAATAAAAAGTAAATGAAAATAAAATAAATAAAAATCTAAACTAAAGTGAAAAATAAAATAAACCAAAAATTAAAAAATAAATTTAAAATAATATAAAATAAAAGCTAAACCTAAACCTAAAATACACTACACCTAAACCCTAAACTAAATAAATAAAATAAACTAAAAATAAACTAAAACCATAATTAGAAAATAAAACCTAAAAATAAACATAAAATAAAAACCTAAACCTAAACCTAAAAATTAAAAATAAAACTTAAACCTAAAAATTAAAATTAAAATAAAACTAAACTAAAAAATAGACATAAACCTAAACTAAAATAATAAACTAAAAAACCAAAGCTAAAATAAATAAACCAAAAATAAATAAGCTAAACTAAATAAAAAATAAACCTAATTAAAAAATAACTAAAATAAATAAAAATTAAACTCAATAAACTAAGTAAACCTAAACCTGTTAGTTTACTTAATTAAAAAATAAAAAATCCTAAATCCTAAACCCTAAACCCTAAACCCTAAATCCTAAACCCTAAACCTGTAACCCAAAACCTACAACCCTAAACCCTAAACCCTAAACCCTAAAATCTAAACCTAAAACCCTAAACCCTAATCCCTAAACAAACCCTAAACCATAAAACCTAAACCCTAACCCTATCTCTAAACTCGAAACTCTAATCCTTAAAACCTAAAACCCTAAATCCTAAACCCTAAACCTTAAACCATAAAAAACCTAAACCCTAAACTATTCCAAAACCCTAAACCCAAAACTAACCCTAAACCCTATACATTCAAAACCAT